>LR738714.1:106627479-106660528 GCA_902687465.1 Secale cereale | reverse complement strand
CCCCCCCCGCTGAGCTGCCCAAGGTGATTTTCTTCTTTGCCGATCTCGATTATGGTTTTTCATCTAAGTATGTGGTGATGAATAATGCAAAATTTTATTAGCTTCGATGGCATGCTATACATAGTGGTTTAAATAACTTGTGGTTCTTATACTGGAAATTAATTTAGAATTTGTTTCTGTTTCAATTAGAGCCCTGATGCAGACAAGGATTGTGTGGTTGTACATGTCACTCACTATGAGGCGGATGACCTCAATATACGCACTGGGAAAACATAGTTTTTAGGCTGTTGGATCCTGGAAGCCATTTGCTCTTATACCAATGAAGAGTTGTATTCTAGCCTCACTGTTGTCAGGCGTGTTGTCCAGGGTGTACTGAAGCACAAGAAGTTCAAAGCTACTCCTTCGTTTGTGAGGCATACTGTTCTTGTCAACCTTACGCAGGAAGATGATGTGGCATGCCTCCACAAACAAGTTTATGAGTGGCAAGGCCACAAGGTTGTCTTCATTAAGGTTCACAGGATTGAGCTGCTGCCGGATGTCCTCGATGATGTTCATGGCAAGGTCCGTCTTGTGTCTAGCCCAAATTAGATCGAGGCATGAAATACTTGCCCCAGCTAGTGTTTAATAGTAGTTTGGATTATGTCTAATTATCCGAACCTTGCCTGTTATCGAGCCCTCTGGGCTAGTACTCTGTTTGAATCCGTCTATGGGAACTACTGCTACTTTTGTGTGCTCGTGAATCATCGTAATTATTGCCGAAACAGATGTGTCCTCACTAGTTTTATCATACGAGCAATGTGAGTTTTGATGAAATAGAGTGATCGTTTGAGAACTGTGCGCCGACGGATACATACGTACTTCTAAACACTGTTGGTGCTACCCCACTTGTAAGCAGTTGTGCCAAACACGGCACATTGGCTCAGCTCGCTTCAACGCTAGGCTATCGACCAGCTAACAATCAACAATCTGGTGTCTGACATATAAGCAACTATGTTTCTTTTTACAGTGGTTCATGCAGTTAACTGAGGCCACATTGTAAATTCCAAACGTTCACACGCTAGTCTAGCGTTCATGTGGAACACTCACATTAAACTCAGCTTCATAAAAAACTTGAAAAGCATAAGTTAAGCAATTTTATACATCTCAATTATTCATAGAACATAACAAACATATACTATTCGTAGCAAAAGACAAAGTTGTGAGAAAGTTTACAAATCAGGATAAAACAAGCAAGGCTTCTCTAAGCAAAGGGCCTCCCGGCAGGCTTAAATTTCCTGGAGTTCACTCTGGTTTTTTCTTGTTGCCACCATCCAGGGTTAGGTTCTCTCATTCCAGAATAACCAATTATAATTGTGTTCTCAGCTGGAATGCTGAACCGAACCATGTAGTGTACTGACCAGCTGAAATTCTTGTGCTTTCCACTAAATTTAAGCACCGCTATTTGCAGAAATAAGCATACCACAATGCCTCTTGTCCGCGCACCTGTCCAAAAAACTGCCGTGTAGCCATGCTAGGTAGTTCTCGGTCCATGGATGAACTGGTAGAAAGTGCATTCGGCACTAGGATGCAGTTGTTTTCGCTCGTCCCTACACTGCAATTAGGAAGTAAAAAGTACGAATCAACTTCTTTTATATTGCGTTGGTCATTCTACCTAGTAACTACCAATGTAGGAATACCTGGAAGACGGGTGGTTAGAGGACGACAGCGAGGGATAACCATCTCATTTTGCGCAGTTCTACTAAAACTGAGGTGTGTGCTTTTGATTGCACGGATAGAAACGATACGGAGACAGACATCCCGAAACGATATGGAGACACACATCCCTGTTTGCGCAAATACGAAATACAGTTATTTAAACAGTGACAGATATTTGCAGTGGCGTATGATTAACAGCAACATCTATTATGTTATAATTGGCACTATATTGACAATATGAAAGTGTCCTTAAGTAAGTAGCATCACATCACATCAACACTGCCACTAGATTAACATGCAGAACAATAGCATTAGTATTACTGTCATGAGAGTAGCACATGGTCAAATGTGCAATCAAATTTGTGCAGTTCCACTGGGATGAGGCAATGTTAGCGATGTGAGATTTAAGTGTTACTGCAAAAACACAATTCATGGGAAATAAAGCAAGACGGAAGCACTTCATAAAATGGTGGTGGCATTGCTTCAATTTATCGACGGCACTAGACCATTACTTATAGTGACATTAGGTGGCATTGCTTAATGCTTCATGTGATTTTACATTAACGGTAGCGATATGGGCGTAGGGACAGTAGAGGCATAAAGTGGTGAGGCAGATGTGGTTGCCGAGTGCCGAAAACACTCAGGCAGCCTGTCTGCATTTGTCCCATTTTTTATCTCCTCGGCGACATCTTCCTATGTGAGCACAGGAAATCTAGACCTGCTCATTCTCATTTGCGTTGTCCCCCAACACCCGTCACTTTCTTTCCTTTTTCTACCAAGAGATAGGTCCACTTCCCCCACCCTTCGCCATCCACCATGCTTTCTTCGTATTTTCAACCGAGAGACCGGTTGGGTAGCCAGTATCTACTACTTTCCCCCGTTTCCTCTTGGAACCAAGTCCTAGATTCAAGCTACAGCTTTCCCACTTTCTTCCCTGTTTGAACCAACTCTTAGAGTTGACTGTATGAACTAGCTTTACCTCTAATAATAGTAAAAGTCTAGATGGCTTTGGAACAGCGGACGGAAGTAGAAAAAGATCCACACGAAGCCAAGTGGGGAGCTGGGGCAGTAGAGTAAGGTAGGTTTCGAAGGAATATATACCTGAGGGTCGTCGGCATGTGGCAAAGATGGCATCGGGAGGCCGCATCTTGGCCACAATACCACAGGGAGGAAGAAGGGGTCGGAGGCCCTCCGGAGCCGGCGCTCTCTCAGAGAGAATGGCACGACCGCCAATCGGGACGCGCGGGCAGCCGTTGGTCTCATCCCCGGCCATCGACGACAGCGTGAACGATGCACCTACACCCCTGCCCCGGTCGAGGTTGTCCGGACGGATTTGTGACCAGCCGTGAGCTGAGAAAGAGTGTGGCCACCTATGTCTTGCTTATATCTAGAGAGCATGAGAGAGTGAACGAGAGGAACCCTAGTAAAGCAAGCACTAAGGCTCCTGCTTATATATATATAGTGAAGTGATTTTGTTGTACCGGCTTAAAAAAATGCGCTCCTACGTACCCGCGAGTGGGTGTGAGAGAACCAGTGCGTGCGTGCACCGCTTCTCTTCGTGAGAGTACAATATACTATGCCCAAAGAACGTTCGCCACAAGAGTAATAGTATAAGTGTGTGACGTGTGAGCTAAAATAAAATGTGCGTGACGTCTTTTGTTTCTTAGAAGTTCTGAGGGTAGGGTGTGAAGAGCACATATGTGTGTGACGTCTACCTACAGATAGAAGGTGGGTGCGAGAGGACTCGAGAGGGTGCGTGTGCGTGAGAGAGAGGGGGGCACGTATCAATGCAATGCATGTGTCCGTAAATCATTATCCGACAAACGTTCGACACAAGCCTTTTCCTGACGAACACCGTAAGAACCGTTAGATCGGCATCCAGTGTCAGTTTTGCCATGTCATTTAACAGAACAGCCACTCCTCCTACACACAAATCTTCCACGTGAGTGTAAGCAGCTGCCGTATGCTCCCTCCGTTCCAAAATGCAGTGCATATAGCTTTATTGACAATTTGAACCTCGCAAACTTTTACTGAGTTTTTGTGTACCAAATTGCACATGTAGAATATTCATCTTCGGGAGGTAACTATAAAGATGGGGGAGGATTCTACAAAGAATGACCATCGTATCACCTGTAGCAATTTCAACCATCCTTTGGTGTGGAGGAATATCATAGGAACTCTATATGATATGATTTTTATAGGATTTTTTCCTTTAGAGCCAATTGGTTCATACGAATAGATTCATATACTCCACATTTCAAAGGAAATAAACATGATATCATTTCTATAGCTTTAGAGCCACTTGGTTCAGATGAACGGATTCCTATACTCCCATAAATTCAAAAGAAAATAAACACTAGCATATATTCAATAGAAAAGTTCCTATGATATGAACCAAATTACATCTCTTTTCTAATCCCTCCTCATAGGAATTGAGATGCATGTCATCTCTAGATTCAATAGAAAAGTTCCTATGATGTCAACCAAATGACATCTCTTTTCCAATCCCTACTCGAAGGAATTGAGATACTCCATGTCATCTCTTTCCCTACAACTTCCATGTATACATCTTCTATTCCTAAATAGATAGTACAACCCACTAGTAGCTTTTTTCCAAGACATGCAACTACGGCACAAGAACTACATAGTGTGCGAATAACTTGAAATATTGTCGCTGGATGAAGCTAATCCGACAGTGCAGAGATGGCAAACCTAAGCACTACTGGCCATTGGATATCATCAACATTTCACCAGATCTGCCACATGTACAATTTAGAAGACTCCACGGTTGAACTTAAGCATAATACACAAACCTCAAAACATAAGCACTTCTCCTTTGTTCTAGAATCTTCCATATCATAATTTATTAATTTTTCTAAATGAATTGCCATTATTTGTTTTTTACTTTATGCTTTACAATGCACAACCCCATGAATCTTAACATTTTTATAAAATTAATTGATTTTGAATGAGATGAACTATAAGAACTAAACGAACATCTACATCATGCATATATGACTCAAAGGTTTACATGCTATAGTGTGTATTTATTCATAATTTGGTTTCAAAATCTCATGCGTTCAATGCATGTCTACCTTACTAGTTTTGAGTAGAGTAGCAAATTTCACGCGGCCCCGGGTATATCAAAATGCAGGGCTCATGCATCATTGCCTTTCGGTCGAACCTACATCCACAATTTTTTGTACGTACTATATCTCCACTGGTCCCCAAACCCAAAATGCTGCCTCGTTCCCCTAAAACCAAGCGGCCCACACATATTTAAGGCGTTGAATCGAACTCAATACCTCTCCCGTTTACTATGACGTGGCCCCGCACGCCCTAGTAGTACTCCTACAAACCCTACCGCCGCACACATCATCGGTTTTCTTCAAGAGGACGAGGGAGAAGCCGATTTGTAGCGGAGGCGCTTTCAAAAAAAGAAAAAGATTATCTGTAGTGGAGACCCCTACCCTAGGGTGCCCTAGGTAGGTGCCGCGTGCATCATTGGTTTTCTATTTTCTTTATGCTCTTGCACCCTAGAGTGAAATGATGGTTGCTTCGTCCGTCCAGCTTAATGCGGGAAAGGTGGGGCTTTGTGATTTGACCCCTCATCGCTCATATTCTAGTACTACGGCGCTACAACCGGGGTGCCTCCAATTCCAACCGCTGCTCCGAACTGTACGTGGAACAAGACGGTGGATGAGCCACATGTCGGCCAAAGGGGTCATGTTAAGT
This sequence comes from Secale cereale, assembly GCA_902687465.1. Lineage (NCBI taxonomy): Eukaryota > Viridiplantae > Streptophyta > Magnoliopsida > Poales > Poaceae > Secale > Secale cereale. The sequence goes on along the minus strand of LR738714.1, from coordinate 106,655,098 downwards.
GTGTCGCCATTTCGTGTGCGGACTAACCCTGCTTGAGTCGCTACGCCAACACGATAGGTGTAGCCTACCACTTGGTTTTGCTCCTTGGTGAATCCCGACTATATTGATCTAAAAATATACATACTGAACTACCCTCTCCGTCTCGTTTTTTTAGACGTCTCGGTTTATAGGGTGTGTACGTAGTTCTAGGTCATCCATTTGACTAACTAAATCTGAGTTACTATGTCACAAAAAGTATATCATTGGATTATTAAGCGGATGTAGTTTCTAAACATATACAGTTCATCGCATATATAGCCAGTTAAATTCTCAACCTAGAACGACATGCATGGCATGTAAACCGATACGGAGGAAGTATAGTAGTAAAAATGAGGTGATTTTACCGAGCGATCGGTGGGGGAGCATGGCCTGTCATGCGGTCCCACGGGTCATGATGTACCAAGGCGATGTGCGTGTCCCTCTTGAGGCAGAAGCAATAGTACGTGGTTTGAGATGATGGCGAACCGAAGTGTGAAATAATGGTTGTTTCGTCCGTCTGGTAAGGTGCGGCATTGTGATTTGACGTCTCATTGCTCATTACTACTACTACTGGGGCGGTACGACTGGGGTACATCCCCTGCTGTTCTGCATTGTTATTTGGTTCTTGACACGTCAACCCAGTTGCTATATGCCCCACATGTCGGCGACAGGAAGTACATAATTCATGAAAGCGAGCGTCGATGGAGGAGTAAAAGACACGGCTTGGGTTTTTGCTGCTTCGCGCGATCCATCGATACAAACTCGGACTAAAAAAGGCGAGGGCGGGTCTTTTCCCGCGCGGTAGGCTGGGGAGTTTGGCATAGTCTGTTTGAGGCAAGGAGGCAGGAAGGGAAACAAGCAAATAAAGGTTGAGCGACTTAGTTTTGGGAAAATCTGATTTTACGGAGTACGTACCCACCACGGTTTATAGGGCTCATCTAAAAAACATTCATTTTTCCGTTTTATAAGTCTCAATTCTACTACTAGTAGTAGTACCATCACATGTTGGATTTCGAGGTGCGTTAGATCACCCGATGCAAGCAGTGTCAAGAGAAAACTCTCTAACCAAGGTAGTAGGGACGAGGAGTAAACAGCGGGAGTAGTAAAATTTTCTCTCTAACCAAGGTAGACTGACATGTATTTTTTTTATAGTGGCCATGTATAAGTAAATGGAGGGAGTACTATGGGACATATATATTCCAAACAATATGATAATCTCTCTAACCAAGGTAGTAGGGACGAGGATTAAACGGAGGGAGTAGTAAAATTTTCTCCTCGTCGTGCGAGCCACCGCGCGCGTGGGCGAGGGAGCGGGCGTAAGGCGTAGTAAGCAAGCTTCACCTCATCCTGCGAGCCACCGCGCTCGTGGGCGGGGGAGACGGCGTACTAAGTAAGCTTGTCCTCGTTCTGCGAGTTGATGGGACACATCAAAAGTACTCTAGTGTATAGAGCCTTGCCTCTAAGGTAGGCCCCACATGGTTTGCCTCTTTTTTAACATAACGCGTCAAGTCGCAATTTGTTTGTTCACCCGTGGTAGACGATCCTCTCTCCATCTAGTGGACAACTAGTACACGTCTCGAGTTACCACGTGGGCTGCCTTTTCGTACAGAAATGAGCTCCACCGTGTACCCGCGCGGGTGTGATTGGGAAAGAGACGGGAGTACGTGCGCCGTGCACGCACCTCTTCTCTTCGTGCACGTCCCCCACCTACGTGGGTGTGTGTGAGAGGGACTATAGAGATACAAACCTAGACATAATGCGCCGTCCATCCCCATGCCTCCGTCCAGTCCGACCACCAGTCACCACCACGCCCCACTCCTCCTCACCTTATCTCTCATCTTTCTCCCTCCATTTTTATATACAAGGCCACTATCAAAATTACAATTTGCAGATATACAAGGCCACTAACACTAATCGATGCAATATTAATGGTGTTTGCCTTGTAGTACTACTAGCAAAGGAGGACACTAATTATCCCTTGCATGCATGCGGGAGTGTGAGCATTTGCTTGATGTGCATGAAAGAGAAGAATACACATTAATTTACGCGGCAAACAAGGAAACAAGGTGGCTTGCGAAATTGAGTTAGAAGACATTAATTTTTGCCATGGTACCTGTAATATGGGTCTGTGGCCTTGTATACAAAAATGGAGTCCGATAAAATTCTCGAGATACCATTTATCCGATAAAATTCTCGAGCAATCATTAGTTTTTTACAAAATGGGATTACTCCTGCATGGGTCAATCACAACATGTGTTTTGTAAAAAAATGCATCTTGATGTTTCATGCAATCCACGGGCATCTTGGTAGTCCACGAAAACAACACATGGCAAAATTCCACGGCGAACGAGGGATTTGAATCTGTTGGGAGGGGCTTTTTGGATCTTGCCCGGGGTAGCCAAAATATTGGCGACCCTTTTGTCCACCGGTGTCTTTGCCACCGATGAACGAGGGAATGACTCGGGGTCTCATGCATCCTCCAGCGTGCATGTTGGAGATGAGCTCGCACGAGCTGTGTTCTTTTTGTCCCACCACGCCGTCCGAGCCACCCGCAGACCGACCAGCGACCCGCAAATTACGCCATCCAACTGTAGTCGCACACATTATGACAGCAAGTCAACCAACCAGACGAAATTCACGCAAACACAGCGATATTCCATATAAACAATGATGGAAATCATATAAGATACCGGATTTTCATACAAACATGACGGATTTCATTACATTCAAATGAACTATGTGGTGCTAGTTCTAGACAGCACAGGTATATAATACGTGGCCTAAATGGTCGCCCGCCGATCGATTTGTGTTCCTCATGTCCGACAGCACGATCACCGAACTACCAGGAGCCCTAGAGGTATATGCAGGATCGACGAAGGCCCTCGCAACAAAAGGATCTAGCAAAACACCACCTGTTTACACCGGCGTCGCCTATGGTGGCCTTCATGGGATCCAAGCGGTGGCAGCCTCCCGTGTTCTACTTCTCCTAGATGATGGCGGTGGACTCGGAGGCGCTGGCCACCGACTCGTCGCTTTCCACGCACCCAGCTTCTATTGCTGCTTGCATGGTGCGGCCGCCGGCATGGGAGTCTTGGCCACAGAAACGGGAGATGGGGTACGAGGAGGCGGCGTGGACGGCAATAACGACGCCCGTGCGCTGCTCCTCGTCGAGCTGGCTCCGTCGGGCGAGGGGAGGGAGGTGGATTAGCGAGCTGCATAGCTCATATCCGGCGGGCTCGGTGGGCCACCTAGCCGGCTTGGATGCGGAATAACTACTCTTCGTAAGCCATTGTAAGAGTGGACAAAATGGTGAAGGAGGAGATAAGGGAGTGGCGGAGGTGTGCGATTCTTGGCCGACGTTTGGCCTCATTTAAATAGGAGATTAAATAGAAGGCGGATGGGAGGAGCTCGGCCGGTGTTGAGTTTAATGCCAGACCGGTCATGAACGGACGTGTGTCCAGAGTGGGTTTCTCGGCTTCCACATGGGCGGGTTTCATGGAGGCGTTTGAATGCGGCAAGGAGGCATGTTCAGCCGAGCGTACAGTGAGTGGCGCCCTCGACTCTGATCTAGGACAGCGCGCCGTTCTTCCACTGACGTGTGGGCTCTTTGGGTACATGGCTTGCATGTCAGTGACCCAACGCAGGCAGCGCATAGTAGAGGAACCTTTGGTGGGCCAGGGCGGTCAGAAGCGGGCATTTCATAAACCGATGATTGTTCATTGAGTGTGACATCATCCTTTTCATGTTGATAGCCCATTCAATACATTGTGATTCATAAAGACCGCTACAAACATCAATGTTCTGCTTATCACAGATAAGATTGATTAATACTCATAACAATCCATGTCCTTAACAAAGGGTGCATGCACGTATAGGTTGAGCGTGTGTCTTGCGTCGTGTGCTGTGTGCATGCAGGCGTGCGAGTGTTGCATGCGTGCAAGGGTACGTTTTAGTGTTGCATGCATGTGTGTGTCCGTGCGTGTGTTCGTGAGTGCATGTGTACGCGTCAGTGTTGCACGCCTGCATGCGTGCGTGTGTTCGTTATGTGTACGTGTGAGTGTTGCAGGCCTGCATGCGTGCGTGTATTGCGTACGTGCATGTGTACATGCGGGGTGAGGCTACACGTCAATCGACTGACTTTTTCATCTCTGGTCATTAGATTTCCAGCCGTTGGATACAAAATCAAGGGCCTGCAGTTTATCATCAAAATCCACCCCCTGAGCCGCCAGCCACCACCAGCCAAACCGCCGGCACCCGCCGCCCGCAGCCGGCCTACACCGCCACGCCGCCTCGAAACCAATCTTCACGGCCGGTCCGCCGCCGCACCGGCCATCCCTAAACCCCCCCCTCCCGCGCCGAGCTTTTTCTCCGGCGATCCCCACCCCACCGCCCAATCAACGCGCCCCCACTACCGGCGACTGCCAACCAGAGGTCTCACGACTTTGAGTACCCATCGACCACTAATTTATTACCATTTCTGTCCTTCATATACACGCTGACGGGTGGGCCCTATGGTAATGTGCGCTGCTGAATGTGGACCGCTTGACTGGTCAATTGATCGTGTCATCAACAAATTACGGAGCTGTATGGTGAGCCAGTGACTGTTTGATCACCCTAAAATGTATTTTATTAACACAATACTGACTCAAACTACCATTTCTTTCTTTCATATACGGGCTGACAGGTGGGCCCCACGGTTACGCGCCCCGATGGTGCAACACTAGTTGCGCCACGTGGAACATTTGGCTGGTCAATTGATTGTGTCATCAACAAAATACGAAGTTGTACGGGTGAGCCAGTGATCGTATAATCATGACATGTATTTTTTTTTCAACACGATACAAACGCAAGGGCTCATATATATACGCGCAAGCACTCACCACTATAAGCGCACACACGCAGACCCTACCCCTATGAGCACCTTCGAGAGAGTGGGCCAGCATATGATCTTGAGATTTTACGAAGTCACCATAGGTGCCTCGTAGTCGAGTGGAACGTCTCCTCCCACTTAACGCACATCGCCCGAAAATACTAAAATTAACCCAGGATAAATGTGAGCACCGGGACATTAACCCTGGTGGGCTCGGGAAACCAATGTCCTCCTAACCATCCAACCACATGTTAGTTAGCACGACAAAATGTATGTGGTGACCGTGATGAGCTTATTCTGAAGTCCAGTGACCATATCGTGCTTTCGCTTAAAATACAATGACCATAAGTGTCATCAACAAAATACGGAGCACGCATCAAATGCAAAGTCCGTCAGTGTCATCAAGAAAATACGGAGACATCACTACAAAAAAATACACTTCCGTGATGATACGTGTTTGTCATAGTAGGTCACGTTTTCTGTCATGCATGTACATCCATGACAAATTTATGACAGAATGAAGATAGTCATACATGTGCTGTCGTAGAAGTGTTCCATGACATTACCAAAAGGATCATCACGGAAGTGTCCACTTCCATGATGATAAATCGCGCGTTACAGAAGTGCTTTCGTCAAGGGTGACCGACACGTGGCATCCACCGTAACGGAACTCCGTTAAGCTATCGGTTCCAGTTTTGGATCCGATAACCCGTTAACAGCACCGACCAATGGGGATTTTCCACGTGTAAAATCATCATTGGCTGGAGGAAACAAGTGTCAGCTCACCGTTCGGACAGATGTCATCCACTTATTGGACTAAAAGCACCTATGATACGTCGACACGTGGCACGGCCCAAAAGAGGCCCATTCCTGTAAAAAGGTCGGCCCGTTTGACTTGGTCAAAAGGTGGCGGGCCGGCCCACGGTAAGCCTGGTAACGACCTGTTCGCATATAGCCCATTTACAGCCCGCTAACCCAGGGCCCGTTTACGGCCTATCCAAATTAGGACCAATAGCGTCATCAGGGCCGTCCAATATAATTCCAGCCCGGTTTAACTTCTGGCCCATGTATGGCCCATGACGTTTTTCGGCCCAGATGAGGCCCTTAGTAACCCTCGGCCCATTAACGTCCCGTGGTAAAACTGGCCCATATTGAACAATGCCCAGCAGAGGCCCATACCCGTGAAAAGGCCGGCCCGTTTGACTTGGTCAAAAGGTGACGGGCCGGTCCACGGCAAGCCTATTAACGCCATGTTCGCATATAGCCCATTTATAGCCCGCTAACCCAGGGCCCGTTTATGACCTATCCAAATTAGGCCCAGTGGCGTCATCTGGGCCGTCCAATATAATTCCAGCCCATTTTAACTTTCGGCCCATGTATGTCCCATGACGTCTTTCGGCCCATAAGAGGTCCTTAGTAACCCTCGGCCCATTAACGGCCCGTGGTAAAACTGGTCCATATTGAAGAGTGTTTCACTTTATACCCATTAATGGCCCATTATTCCGTTGGGCCGTTTCCAGCCCATGTTATCTTTCGGCCTTCTCAGGGCCCATGTATTATTTGGCTCTTTTCCAACATTCGTTTACTTTAGGCCTGTTACTGTCATTTTCTGCTTGTGGGCCAAATTTAGCCCGTGGTTACAATCGGCTCGTTTGTGGCCCGTTAATACTTTGGCCCGTTTTCATAGCGTCATCAAATACGGCCGATTAACGACGGGCCATTATGGTGGGCCCATGAACGGACGATTTAACCTCTAGCCCATTTACGACCATAATGTGGTCTGTTATTGGCCCATGTTTGGTCGACCGATCATACGGCCCGTAGAAGGCCCATTGTGTCTACGACCCGTATAAGGCCCATTGTTTCTATGCCCCGTAGAAGGCCTGTTGTTTCTACGGCCCTTAGAAGGCCCACTGTTTCTACGGCCCGTAAGAGGCCCATGTTAACTACAGTAAATATGTAGCCCATGGTTAATGTGGCCTAGGTTTTGAAAATAGGCTATTGCGGCCACTAGCAAACCATGGAAAAAGAACTGCACTGACTACAAGAAAACAAATAAACAAGAACATAAGGAAATAAATTGGCAAGCAACTTACGCTAGGCTATCACGGCTAATACACATATTACATCCACTGGGCATAAGTTCGCCACCAGTGCAAATATAGGGAACAAAGCAGCATATAAACACCGCAGCAAAACAAGTCCAGAACTGAAACCATTTCAGAAGAGCTCAAGAAACAATATCATGGGTACCCATAATGCTGGCAAGATGCTTAGCAAGCTTATTAACTTTCTCTTGTTTGGCACTTAAATCCTCCAGCACTTGCTGTTGCACCAGGAAGTATGCATCTGAATTCTGTAGGGACTTCCTCAGTCCTTGGGCTTCCTATTGCATAACATCTAATCGATGTCTTTCAACTTGAAGTTGAGACTCAAGAAGCCAAACTGATTCAGGCAGCGAGTTCGAAGAGCTGGTGCCAGCAGTAGTAGCCAGTAACTCGAACACTACATTTAAGACAGGACTTTGGGGTTGTCTCGGTGTCTTCAATAAAGTTTTTATCAGCTTTCTTGGAGAACAACAGGGATGTCTCACTATCTTTAACCTGATTTGCATTACTTCCTTTACCATTGCATAACGGGGTACTCTTCTCCAATATTTTATCCGCATTCTAAAGGAGAAACAAACAAACACATCACATATTTACAATGTAGTATATGAAACTCATTTTGGTAAACCAGTTCAGTAGTAAGGTGGACATGATAACAGCATGAAACAAACATATATCTATGTAGTATGGTCACTGTATGGTCTATATCATTCTAGTTTATGTTGCCAAATCAAGATAGATACAGTTCGAATCATATCTATTTAAGACAAAGCAGCATAGAAAGAATATAAGTGTGGGAAACTACACAGCAATAACAACACTTGTAATGTGCATGGCATGAGAACATAACTGTTTATTCAATTGAAACAGAAATCAAAATAGAGCAAGTTACAACAACAAACACGTTAAAGAACCAGGTTTAAAACATACCTGTTGCGCCATTGGAGTTTCAATTGTATCCTTCAAATTTGAAATTAGTTGGTATGAGTAAATACAGTGATCCAGGGCCGGGCCGGCAAAATTAGGGGCCCTGTGCCAAACTGTAAAATAGGCCTATCTCATTGAAGAAATATAGTGTTCTTTATCACTTCAAAAATATAATGTTTAAACAAGATGTCACTTAAAAAAATGTCAAAATATAGCGTGTTATTTGACAGAGCCGAACTGAGCTCAATTATATTTTATAGAAAAACAGTTCATTTTGGTTTTGTGAAAACAATATTGCTACAGGGTCTAATTACAAGAAACCACGAACAATGAGATGAACTTGTTATACAGGGTCTTGAAGTAAAATTAACTAGTACATTTAGCAATATTCAAATTAGATGAGCATGAGGTACAAAGGAAAAATTACGGACTATTGTTTCTATTAGAGAATACTGCTAGGCTCTGAATTGATAGACTTGTGAAAAATGATACGGAGTCTGGATTGCAGTTTCTGTCGAATTAGTTGGTCATGATGTGCAAAACAAATTGGTGGATTTGTGAAATAGTGATACATAATTAATAAAACGGGCTTGACATTATCATGAACTAGGTTGTGGCTTGCCGAAAGAGTTTCCACTGGCAACGAACGAGAAGGCGGCGTCGGTAGAGCCGGTGGTGTCCCCATGACCTATTCCCAGCGGTGGTCCATGCAGGCTGCAAGGTCGGCTCAAACTGAGCTTCGTCAAACTAGACGGAACGACGACTATGAAAGGACGGCTTGGGCAGGGAAAGGTCGATCGGCGGCCGCCATAGCATATTTTTGTGTGGACGAAGAAGATCGTGTGTTGATTGGGGAACAAACGAAGAGGCGTTGCAGTGCTGGATCTATTCGTCCTCCACGTGCGGGATGTAACAGCCCATGCATCCAGCGAACAAGTGCATTGGGGTAGGATACTGCCACGTACACACAACAGAGAAGGCCCTTCTGAGGAACAGACGCGGGACTGATGGGCCTATGCCTATGGACTAGGGAAATTCGGGGCCCCTCCAAGCTATGGGCCCTGTGCGGCTGCACCGGTTGCACACCCCTGTGCCCAGGCCTGCCGTGATGCAAAAGCAAAGTAGTATGAACCATAGCTATGGAACCTGACCTGAGAACAATTCTTCTTCTGCTTTAAGCGTTGACTTGGGGTTCAGAGTGGTGGTCGTCGTGCTTTGGGCACTACACTTACCTTACTAACGGCTCGTGTTTGGGTGCTCTGTGGTGGAGACGGTGTTGTGTCAACGGGAACTGGGTTACTATCTGCCGGGGTTGGGGTTAGAATGGGTGTAGCTGGTTCTCTGTCCAACTGGGTAGGGGTACAATCTGCATGAGTCTGGGTTATGCGTGGTGGGGCTAGTTCTTGGGTAAGTACATCCGTGGTTCTATCTCCATCGACAGGTAGCACGATCTTTTCTGAAGACCATGTTTTTACTCCCACTGATACTACCGTCACCCCCTCCAATTTAAATGGCTGATAAACAAGAAAAGTAATTGAATGTACAGACATTGTAAGATAGATAGGTGAAATGGATAGTAGGGAAGAAAACAGGGCATGAAATAATTCACATTTATGTTGTCTAACCAAACAAAATAGCAGGACATAATTTCAAATATATGATGGCTAATTAAACAGGATAGCATGACACAATTTCACATGTATGATGGCTAAGTAAACAAGATAGAATGACATATTTCAAAATATGATGACTATGTAAATAGGATGACATGATATAACTATACGATGTGTCTATTAAAGTGGTTGGCATGCCATAAATCACAAACATGATGTCGATGGAAACATGATGGCATGATAATTCACGGATAGAATGACATAATTCAAAATATGATGACTATGTGAACAGGATGAGATGATATAACTATATTATGTCTTTAGAAAATGGGTTGGCATGCCATAATTCAGATACATGTCGTCTATGTAAACATCATGGCATGATATAATTCAAATATATGATTTATATACTAAGGAAGTGAGCAGAGGGCAATCACATATATGATGTGTCAACTAAGGAGATGGCATTCAATATCGTGTATATGATGCAAAACTAAGCATTGCAATACAACATATGCATGATACGAGTAATATAACCCTGCCAAGTTTGAGAATACACCTCAGGGGGATAATAGGACTGGTCATCTGCCTCTAAATCCTCCTCTGAAGAGCTATCTGTAACCAGCAACATATCTGCTTCACCAGGTAGCATTGTCTGCTCTGAAGACCTTGTTTTCACTCCAGATTTCTCCATCACCAATTCAAACGGCTGATGCACAGGAAGAGCAGTTGAATATACAAACATTGTCGACAAAAGCAATGAGAAATACAAAAAAAGGACGGCATGATATACTTCACAAATATGACGCTTGGCTAAACAGCATGGCATTGCATAATTCAAATATATAATGCCTTGCAACAAGATAGCATTGCATAATTCACATATATAATGTCTTGCAAAAAGTTGGCATTGCATAATTCACATATATGGTAATTAGACACTAAACAGGTGGTATTCACACAAATCATGTCTAAACTAAGCAAATGACATAGCAATGCAAGATACCATACGCACGATATGAGCAACCTAACCCTGCCAAGTTAGAGAATGCACCTCGGGGGGGGGGGGGATAAGACTGGTCATCTATCTCTGAATCCTCCTCTGAGAAGTTATCTTCCTCTTGATTACAATCCGAAATGGGTGGAGGGGGGCTGCCTTTGCGCCCACCATGGAGCGACGTCTGCATGAAATTTTATTTCCACGCAAGGCTCGTCTCTTTTGCTCTACATGTTCAGTTCTATTGTGTACAATAACTGATATGCATAGGAATAAAACATAGTGAGATTATGTAAGGAGTGCATGCACAAATCCAGAGTGAAGGTAGCAAACTATGGATAGACCCAAAACCAATGATAGTAGGCATATAATAGCTTTAGTTAAAAAATACAGATAATGGCTCCTTTGATGTTTGTTTGCACCCAACATGAAACTCATAGTAGACACCCGAGATTAACCACATAGTAGACATATAGTACTGATTGCTGGCCTAATATGTATCCCACAACCATCTAAAAACTCAAGTTTCAGCATAAGTTTGGACCTGAGTCAGAGTCTAATAGGTGAACACGACGATAAAGTAGCATCTCATCATATTAAGCGATGCATAACGTAAGAAGACACGGAAGAGTGCGACCTCTCTTGCGGACCTGTGTAGTCCTCAAGGTCATCTGATCAGTTGATGATGGTAATGCAGTTGTCGTGGCGACCGGCGGTGGGGAAGAAGATCTGAGGCGGCGAAAAATAGTCTGGAGAGCGGATCCCTGCTGTGGTGAACCCTTCCGTCGTTGGAGCAGCTGAGCTGGGGTGGAACACAGCACCGTGCTACTTCTCGAGCTTGCGTTGTGTTCCCTCGAAGAGGAAAGGGTGATGCAGCACAGTAACATAAGTATTTCCCTCAATTTTTGAGAACCAAGGTATCAATCCAGTAGGAGACCATGCGTGAGTCCCTCGCACCTGCACAAACAAATAAGAACTTCACAGCCAACGCGATAAGGGGTTGTCAATCCCTTTACGGTCACTTACGAAAGTGAGATCTGATGGATAGGATAATTTGATTTTTCTTGTATTTTTGGATATAAGAACAGAAAGTAAAAGCAGAAAAGTAAAGTAGATTGTAGATTGATATGTTGAGAATAGACCCGAAGGCCATAGGTTTCTCTAGTGGCTTCTCTCATGATAGCATAATTCTACGGCGGGTAAACAAATTACTGTCGAGCAATCGATAGAAAAGTGAATACTTATGAGACTATCTAGGCATGATCATTATATATAGGCATCACGTCCGAAACAAGTAGACCGAAACGATTCTGCTTCTACAACTATTACTCCACACATCGTCCGCTATCCAGCATGCATCTAGAGTATTAAGTTCATAAGAACAGAGTAATGCCATAAGCAAGATGACATGATGTAGAGGGATAAACTCAAACAATATGATATAAACCCCATCTTTTTATCCTCGATGGCAACAATACAATACGTGCCTTGCTGCCCCTACTATCACTGGGAAATGACACCGCAAGATTGAACCCAAAGCCAAGCACTTCTCCCATTGCAAGAACTATAGATCTAGTAGGCCAAACCAAATCAATAATTCGAAGAGACTTGCAAAGATATTATAATCATACATAAAGAGTTCAGAAAAGAAACAAATATTTCTCATAGATAATCTTGATCATAAACCCACAATTCATCGGATCTCGACAAACAAACCGCAAAAAGAGATTACATCGAATAGATCTCCTCGAAGACCGAGGAGAACTTGGTATTGAGATCCAAAGAGAGAGAAGAAGCCATCTAGATACTAGATATGGTCCCGAAGGTCTGTGGTAAACTACTCACAACTCATGGTGAGGTGATGTTAATGATGATGATGATGATGTAGAAGCACTTCGTGGTAGATCCCCCCTCCGGTGGAGCTCCAGAAAAGGCCCCAAGATGGGATCTCACGGGAACAGAAGGTTGCGGCGGTGGAACTAGGGTTTTCTGTGTTGTTCTGATGGTTTCGGGGTACGTAGGTATATATAGGAGGAAGGAGGGCACCAGGGGCCAAACATGGGGCCCACGAGACAGGGGGTGCGCCCTATAGGGGGGGCATGCCCCCCACCCTCGTGGACGCCACGTGTGCCCTACTCCGTGGTTCTCAAGTCTCCCGTGCGTATTTTGCTCCAAAAATATATGTCCCGAAGTTTCATTCCGTTTGGACTCCGTTTGATATTCCTTTTCTGTAAAACCCTGAAATAGGCAAAAAAAACAGCAATCTGGACTGCGCCTTTGTGTTAATAGTTTAGTCCCAAAAATAATATAAATGTGTATAGCAAAGCCCATTAAACATCCAAAACATCATAAATAATAGCATGGAACAATAAAAAATTATAGATACATTGGAGACGTATCAAGCATCCCCAAGCTTAATTCCTTCTCGTCCTCGAGTAGGTAAATGATGAAAATAGAATTTTTGATGTGGAATGCTAGCCAACATAGTTTTCAATGTAATTCTCTTAATTGTGGCATGGATGTTCAGATCTGAAAGATTCAAGACAAAAGTCTATAATGACATAAGAAATAATAATATTTCAAGCATACTAACAAAGCAATCATGTCTTCTCATAATACTATGGCTAAAGAAAGTTATCCCTAGAAAATCATATAGTCTGGCTATGCTCCCTCTTCATCACACAAAATATTCATATTACGCACAACCCCGGTTTGAGCCTAGTACTTGTTTTCATACCCTATTCTTTCAAACCTTTCAACTTTCACACAATACGTGAGTGTGAGCCATGGATATAGCACTATGTGGAATAGAGTGGTGGTTATGGAGAAGACAAAAAGGAGGGAGATAGTCTCACATCGACTAGGTGTATCAATGGGCTATGGAGATGCCCGTCAATAGATATCAATGTGAGTGAGTAGGGATTGCCATGCAACGGATGCATTAGAGCTAAAAATGTATGAAAGCTCAACAAAAGAAACTAAGTGGGTGTGCATCCAACTTGCTTGCTCATGAAGACCTAGGGCATTGGAGGAAGCCCATCGTTGGAATATACAAGCCAAGTTCTATAATGAAAATTCCCACTAGTATATGAAAGTGACTAAACATGAGACTCTCTATCATGAAGAACATGGTGCTACTTTGAAGCACAAGTGTGGAAAAAGATATTAGCATTGTCCCTTCTCTCTTTTCTCTCATTTTTTTGGAGGGGCTTTCTCCTCTCTTTTTTTATTTAGCCCCTCTCTATATTTTTTTGGGCCATCTTTTTTTTATTTGGCCTTTCCTCACATGGGACAATGCTCTAATAATAATGATCATCACACTTTTATTGATTTACAACTTGATACTAGAACAAAGTATGACTCTATATGAATGCCTCCGGCGGTGTACCGGGATGTGCAATGAATCAAGAGTGACATGTATGAAAAATTATGCACGGTGGCTTTGCCACAAATACGATACAACTACATAATCATGCATGGCAATATGACACTATGAAGCATGTCATATGAACGGAACGGTGGAAAGTTGCATGGCAATATATCTCGGAATGGCTATGGAAATGCCATGAGAGGTAGGTATGGTGGCTGTTTTGAGGAAGATATATGGTGGCTGTTTTGAGGAAGATATATAGTGGGTGTATGGTACCAGCGAAAGTTACGCGGTACAAGAGAGGCTAGCAATGGTGAAAGGGTGAGAGTGCGTATAATCCATGGACTCAACATTAGTCATAAGAACTCATATACTTATTGCAAAAAGTTACGAGTCATTAAAACAAAGCAATGAACGCATGCTCCTAGGGGGGAGGTTGGTAGGAGTTAACCATCACGCGCCCCCAACCTCCACACAAAGGATGACACTCTACAAATACCTCATGCTCTAACTTCGTCACATAGCGGTTCACCATACGTGCATGCTACGGGAATCACTAACTTTAACACAAGTATTTCTCAATTTCATAATAACTCCACTAGCACGACTCTAATATCACTATCTTCATATCTCAAAACAATTATCAAGCATCCAACTTCTCTACATATTCAATGCACTTAGTATGAAAGTTTTTACTACATTGATCTTGGATGCCTATCATCTGAAGGTTAGTTTTATAGCCAAAGCACTTTACCATGCTGTTTTAATAGACTCTCAAAAGGATATAAGTGAAGCATGAGAGATCAACAATTTCTACAAAATAAAATTACCATCGTGCTCTAAAATATATAAATGAAGCACTAGAGCAAAAACTATTCAACACAAAAGATATAAGTGAAGCACATAGAGTGTTCTAACAATTTCTAGGCCATATTTATCTCTCTCAAAAAGGTGTGTCCAGCAAGGATAATTGTGGCAAACTAACAAGCAAAGACTCAGATTATACATTACGCTCCAAGTAAAACACATGTCATGTGGTGAATAAAAATATAGCTCCGAGTATAGTTACCGATAGATGAAGACGAAAGAGGGGATGCCTTCCCGGGGCATCCCCAAGCTTAGGCTTTTCGTTGTCCTTGAATTTTACCTTGGGGTGCCTTGGGCATCCCCAAGCTTAGGATCTTTCCACTCTTTGTTCCATAGTCCATCAAAGCAATACTCAAAACTTGAAAACTTCACAACACAAAACTTAGCCAAAAATCTCGTGAGCTCCGTTAGTATAAGAAAACAAACCACTACTCAAAGGTACTGTAATGAACTCGTTCTTTGTTTATATTGCTTTTAAACCTTATATATTCCAACTTCTCTATGATTCATACTCCCCAATACTACTCATAGATTCATCAAAATAAGCAAACAACACATGAAAAACAGAATTTGTAAAAAAATAGAACAATCTGTAGTAATCTGTAACTTTCGCATACTTCTGTAACTCCAAAAAAATTGAAATAAATTGGTAAACGTAAGGAATTTGTCTATTAATCATCTGCAAAAATAATCAACTAAATAGCACGCTCCAGTAAAATCTGGTGACCATTCTAGCGAGCGCTAATGATTCTGTTTTTCACAACAAGATCATATAAACTTCACACAAGTCTTCCCAAAGGTTCTACTTGGCACAAACACTAATTAAAACACAAAACCACATCTAAAGAGAATCTAGATGCAATATTTATTCCTAAACAGAAGCAAAAACAAAAATTATAAAATTGGGTTGCCTCCCAACAAGCGATATCGTTTAACGCCCCTAGCTAGGCACGATACATGGATAGATCTAGGTATTGCCATCTTTGGAAGGCAATCCACAAGTGGCTCTCATAATAGATTCATATGGTAATTTAATTTTCTTTCGAGGAAAGTGTTCCATGCCTTTCCTTAATGGAAATTGGAATCTAATATTTCCTTCCTTCATATCAATAATTGCACTAATCGTTCTAAGGAAAGGTCTACCAAGAATATTAGGAAATGAAGGATTGCAATCTATATCAAGAACAATGAAATCTACGGGCACATAATTCCTATTGGCAACAATAAGAACATCATTAATCCTTCCCATAGGGTTCTTAATGGTAGAATCCACAAGATGCAAATTTAAGGAACAATCATCAAGCTCATGGAAACCTAACAAATCACACATGGTTTTTGGGATAGTGGAAACACTTGCACCCAAATCACACAAAGCAAAGCATTCATGATCTTTATTTATTTTTTAATATTAGGTTCCCACTCATCATAAAGCTTTCTAGGGATAGAAACTTCTAATTCAAGTTTTTCTTCATAAGATTGCATCAAAGCATCAACTATGTGTTGGGTAAAAGCTTTATTTTGACTATAAGCACGCGGAGAGTTTAGTACGGATTGCAACAAGGAAATACAATCAATAAAAGGGAAATTATCATAATTGAATCCCTTGAAATCCAAAGAAGTGGGTTCATCACTATGCAAAGTTTTAATCTCTTCAATCCCACTTTTAACAATTTTAGCATCAAGATCTAAAAACTCCGAACAATTGGGACACCTTTTAATAAAAGTAGACTCGTCTCCAATCCCATCTTTATCAAGATTTATACTAGAAAACAAGGATCTAATACGAGACACATTAATAACTTTCAGATCTTCATCTTTATTTTCATGATAACTAGAAGAACATGCTTTTATATAATTCTCTCTTTTAGCACGCATCCTAGCGGTCCTTTCTTTGCATTCATCAATGGAAATTCTCATGGCTTTGAGAGACTCATTGATATCATGCTTAGGTGGGATAGATCTAAGTTTCAAAGAATCAACATCAAGAGTAATTCTATCCACACTTCTAGCCAATTCATCAATCTTAAGCAATTTTTCTTCAAGCAAAGCATTGAAATTCTTTTGCGAATTCGTAAACTACTTAACACTAGTTTCAAATTCAGAAGGCATCTTTACATAAGAGTTGTTGTAGGAATTACCAGAATTATTAGAGGAATTACTAGAAAAAGGCCTAGGATTAAAGTTTCCTCTATAAGCATTGTTAGCAAAATTATTCCTACCAACAAAATTCACATCCAAAGATTCATTATTATTTTCAATCAACGTGGATAAAGGCATATCATTAGGATCAGAAGAAGCGCTCTTAGTAGCAAATAATTTCATAAGTACATCCATCTTTCCACTCAAAACACTAATCTCTTCAATTGCATGCACTTTTTTACTAGTAGATCTTTCGGTGTGCCATTGAGAGTAATTAACCATAATATTTACTACGAGTTTGGTAGCTTCTCCTAAGGTAGTATCCATGAAAGTGCCTCATGCGGCCAAATCTAAAAGATTTCTAGAAGAAAAATTCAAGCTAGCATAAAAGTTTTGAACAATCATCCATCAGATCAAACCATGTGTAGGGAAATTACGTATCATTAATTTCATTCTCTCCCAAGCTTGTGCAACATGCTCATGATCTAGTTGCTTAAAGTTCATAATATCGTTTCTAAGAGAGATGATCTTAGCAGGAGGGAAATACTTAGAGATAAAAGCAACTTTGCACTTATTCCACGAATCAATACTATTTCTAGGCAAAGAGGAAAACCAAGTTTTAGCACGATCTCTAAGTGAAAACGGAAATAACTTCAATTTAACAATATCGTTATCTGTATCCCTTTTCTTTTGCATATCACACAAATCAGCAAAGTTGTTTAGATGGGTAGCGGCATCTTCACTAGGAAGGCCGGAAAAATTGATCTTTCATGACAAGATTCAACAGAGCAGCATAAATCTCACGGGATTCAGCATCGGTAATAGGATCAATCGGAGTGCTAATAAAATCATTATTGTTGGTATTGGAGAAGTCACACAATTTGGTATTGTTCTGAGCCATAGTGACAAGCAAGCAATCCAACGCACAAGCAGACAAGAAGCAAGCGAACAAATAAGACACGGCAAAAAGAAGGGCAAATAAAATGGCAAGGGTGAAGTGGGGGAGAGGAAAACGAGAGGCAAATAAATGTAATGCAAAGGATAAGGGTTTGTGATAGGTACTTGGTATATGACTTTTCCTTAAGCCTCCCCGGCAACGGCGCCATAAATTCTTCTTGCTACTCTCGAGCTTGCGTTGTATTCCCTCAAAGAGGAAAGGGTGATGCAGCACGGTAGTGTAAGTATTTCCCTCAGTTTTAGAGAACCAAGTTATCAATCTAGTAGGATACCACGCGCGAGTCCCTCGAACCTGCACAAACAAATAAGAACTTTGTAGCCAACGCGATAAGGGGTTGTCAATCCCTATACGGTCACCTACGAAAGTGAGATCTGATAGATATGATAGTTTGATATTTTTGGTATTTTTGGATATAAGAACAAAAAGTAAAAGTTGAAAAGTAAAGTAGATTGTAGATTGATATGTTGAGATTAGACCCGGGGGGCATAGGTTTCTCTAGTGGCTTCTCTCATGATAGCATAATTCTACGGCGGGTAAACAAATTACTGTCGAGCAATTGATTGAAAAGAGAGTACTTATGAGACTATCTAGGCATGATCATTATACATAGGCATCACGTCCGAAACAAATAGACCGAAACAATTCTGCATCTACTACTATTACTCCACACATCGACCACTATCCAGCATGCATCTAGAGTATTAAGTTCATAAGAACAGAGTAACACCTTAAGCAAGATGACATGATGTAGAGGCATGAACTCGAACAATATGATATAAACCCCATCTTTTTATCCTCGATGGCAACAATACAATACGTGCCTTCCTGCCCCTACTGTCACTGGGAAAGGACACTGCAAGATTGAACCCAAAGCCAAGCACTTATCCAATTGCAAGAACTATAGATCTAGTAGGCCAAACCAAACCAATAATTTGAAGAGACTTGCAAGGATATTATAATTATACATAAAGAGTTCACAAAAGAACCAAATATTTCTCATAGATAATCTTGATCATAAACCCACAATTCATCGGATCTCGACAAACACACCGCAAAAAGAGATTACATCGAATAGATCTCCTCGAAGACTGATGAGAACTTGGTATTGAGATCCAAAGAGAGAGAAGAAGCCATGTAGATACTAGCTATGGACTCGAAGGTCTGTGGTAAACTACTCACAACTCATGGTGAGGCGATGATGATGATGTAGAAGCACTCCATGGTAGATCCCCCCTCTGATGGGCCTCGAACCCCTCGTTGGTTACCCCAAATGGAAGGTGTAAGATGTAGTAAGTAGAAGTGTTTTCCCCTAGCAAAGATGCCAAGGATCGAATCCCCAAAGAGTCCTAGGTTCAACAAGTAGGTGTCAATTGCTAACGGCGCAATTAGCAATCAACGTGGACCTGCACACAGATACAAATAACTTTGCTCCCAACGAGTACAAAGAGGTTGTCAATCCCTCCGGCCTTGTAGTTCACAAAGGGTTAAAAGCAATGATAGTAGTGATAGATAGTTTTTGCAATAGTAAATAATAACGGAAAGTAAATAGTGGATGTGATCAATGATGGTAATATGGACCGGAGTCTCATGATGTTCACTAGTGATGTGAGGTAACAAATTACAGCTGGGCAATTGATAGGACCACGAACGCAAACCAATGCTGACTACATTGCAAGAAAGGTTGAGGTTCAAAGCATGGGCGGTACAACAATGTAAGTAGACCGAAATCCATCAATATCTACTACTAATCATCCACCTTGAGATATCTATCCAGAACATCTCGCTGGTATTAAGTTGCGAGTCCCACCCATAGTGTAAACTCAGTGCAACAGACAACTGCATTAAAAGAACTTTGAGTAAAGTAAGCAATCCTTGCACCCGCGGGCACAAGCACCGTTGTTTTCCCCCTTGTGGCAACAGCACATCCCCTAGACTCATGTTTCTGTCACTCAAGCTAGTCATCGAGGGGCATGAACCCACAATCGAGCATAACGTTCCCTCTTGGAGTCACTACCTACTACTCGGCCAAAGCAATAAATAACAACGGAGAACATGCAAGAATTACTTATGAACTAAAATATAAAAGAGGTGAACCATATATATTACTCAAGATCAATCTGAACATAATCTCATAATCCATCGGATCCCAGCAAACTCAACATAGCAACATCATAAGGATTACATAGGTGCCTCGATCATGTAGGGCAGCTCACGAGGACTAATTAGTGAAGCACAAGAAAGGGAGGAGAACATCACATAGCTACTGGTCATGGACTCATGGTCCAAGGGAGACTACTCACGAGTCATCCGGGAGGCGTCCATGGTGGTGGAGAAGCTCCCGGTGATGATCCTCCCCTCCGGCAGGGTGCCGGGAAGAGTTCTCCTGGTGCTCCCGATCTTGGAAGCGGCGGCGGCGGCGCAACAGAGATGGGATTGCGAAAAGAGTTCCTGTTCTGAGGGTTCCGGAGTGTCCTTTAAATATATGCCAAAGTAGGGCACCGGGGGAGCCTCGGGGGGCCCAGGCGCCCCCCCGGCGCGGCCCAGGGGAGGGGCGCGCCCACAGGGCGCCTGGAGCCCCTATGCCCCCCCAGGCTGCCCTTCGGACGTAGTGTTGTTTCCGGATCGCTGATTTTTTATATAATTTTTCTGGATTTTTCTGGGCAGTTCTCGAAACGTGAAAACCTGAAATACAAAAACAACTGAAAACAGAAACTGGCACTGGGGTGCACTGGATTAGTAAGTTAGTCCAAATATGATCAAAAGTGTATGGAAGTGTATGAATATCATAGCAATATCACCCAAAAGTGGCATGGAGCAAGCAGAAATTATAGATACGTTTTGGACGTATCAACATCCCCAAGCTTAATTCCTGCTCATCCTCGAGTAGGTAAATGATAACAAGAATAATTTCTGTGGTGACATGCTATTAACCATATAGGACTTCCTCATAGTCATATGACAAAAGCTTACTGAGACAATGATTCTATAGTAATTAAGTTGCCTCAAGAGAAAATCACAAATGACTGAAAGTTTTACAACATGAAACTGAAACATCAAAAAGATTTGCAATGAACATGATGTGCAAATATGATAAAGTGATATCTAGCTTGCCCCCTTTAGTGATGCAAAACATAAATGCAAGGGCACCTTCAAGGTTTAAGTGATGACTAGATACAATCATTTCAGAATAAGCGATATCACAATCATGCAAAAGACAATGCTACTTTGGGACAATGCACATTATACTCAGAATGACAATCATGCTCTCAGTAGTTGGTGCTTCAACATAAAGGTAAAAGAAAGGTTAAGTGCTAAAGCTTTTTATTTTGAAAACATGGAAGCAATTGTGTCAACGGTAGTAGTACTTCATATGTGTCATGCATAAAACATCCTATAAGTTGCAAGCCTCATGCATCGAATACTAATAGTGCTCGCTCCTTGTCCTAATTAGCTCGGATTCCCATGGGTTATCATTGCATTGCATATGTTTTAACCAAGTGTCACAAAGGGGTACCTCTATGCCACCTGTACAAAGGTCCAAGGAGATAGATCGCATTTGATTTCTCGTTTTTGATAGATCTCAACTTGAGGACATCCATACCGGGACAACATAGAAAATAGATGATGGACTCCTCTTTAATGCATAAGCATATTCTCATAAGAGATTGAGGATTAAGGTCCAAGCTAAAACTTCCACCATGATGCATGGCTTTGGTTGGCGGCCCAATGTTCTTCTCTAACAATATGCATATTAATTCAACTCACGGTAAATCACCCTTACTTCAGACAAGACGAACATGCATAGCAACTCGCATGATATTCAACAAAAGTGTGACAGTTGATGGCGTCCCCAGAAACATGGTTACCGCTCAGCAAGCAACTTATAAGAAATAAGATACATAAGCAACATATTCTTTACCACAATAGTTTTTAGGCTACTTTCCCATGAGCTATGTATTGCATGGTTAGTTTGCTTAGTGCAGGTGGAGGTTAGCAAATGACTGGGAGCGACCAACTAAGAGAGCAATGACGGTCATAATCATGCAGAGCGACAAAGCAATATTGAATCAGGCATGGTAGTTATATCGCTACTCAGAAACAAAAGATCATCAAGGCTTGACAGACTTTCTTTACAGTCTTAAATATGTGTGAGCATACGCCAAGTCGATCAAAATAAATTCTCGAAGGAAGATATTACTAAACCATACCACATCATAGGCAAACAAACCAAGTTGGTACTCCAATAACACATTGGGAACCCCCCCCCCCCAGCTATTTGAGATTAACCATAAGAAAACCTGAACTACTAAGCACCATCATGCAAGTAGCATCTTTATCATAGACACATTAACCAATGCAACGGAAGCAAACTCTCTTAATAAGGTGAACATGGTAGTTAAAGAGAGTTCAAGCAACCAACTAAATAAAAGCTCTTGAAAAGATAAGCATGAATACTAAGAGCAGAGCACGATAGTAGCTATTAAAAGACAAAGAACACACACAGCATAGATAGACATGAAAATTCTATGTAATGTTCCAGGTAGAAGTGGAGCGTGTTTCTCTCCCACATAAAGGAATGTTGGGTTCTGACTCGTTATGAAAAACTGAAAAGAAAAGTAAAAGCAAGAAGCTCCAAGCATAGCACATAACACATGAAGTGATAAAAATATAGCGAAACGAAAGACGAACTGATAATGTTGATGGAGAAGGGGATGCATGGGGGCATCCCCAAGCTTAGACGCTTGAGTCTCCTTGAATATTTCTTGGGGGTGCACGGGGGCATCCCCAAGCTTGAGCGCTTGACACTCCTGAATCTTTTTATCATCTTCCCTCGCACACTTGAAAACTCCCTTCATACACAACTCATCATAATCTGATTAGCGAGGTTAGTACCCTTAATAAAATAATTATACCTTGCTGGAAATAAGGATATTCTTGAAGTTCTACTGTTTCTCAAGATTGCCAAAAGGTTTTTGCAAGGAAAAAGCAAGTTCTCAATTTGCAAAGTGAAGGTAAGGCAAAACAGGACAGAATCTGTGAAAAACAGAACAGCAGGCAGTAATTGATCTGTTCGGGATACTTCTGCAACTCAAATCAAAAAACTCAGAACTGACGCACGAAAGAAAATTATATAGAGAACGCTGTCGAAAAACTTCAGACCAAAAAGATGATCTGGTGATTTTATACGAATTTTTCTATCCAAGGACAGAATCTGTTTCCTGGACAGCACCTCACAACTTTTGAACTTTCTAGCAATCAGAGGCTATACTTGGCACAAATATGAAAAGCAAAGATACAATGATGATGCTACAGCAGTAAACAACATCAAGACACAACAAAAGCAAAAATTTATTCATGTGGGCTGCCTCCAAAATCGCTTTCTTTTATTCCTTTAAGCTAGGCATAATGCATAGATCAAGTTGTATCAATTGAACCATCATCAAGATCATCAAAAAGCTCTTCAATAATACAACTAGTCTTAAGAGGACTCTCAAATAAAGGCCTCATAGAGATACTTCTAGGTAGAAGACCAAAAGGATAAAAGTCAAGGGAAGATTCATTTATAAATTCATCAACGATAGGTGTTTCTTCCAAAGTCTTTACAGTTTCAACCCCTTTGGCAATAGGTGGATTGCTTTTAGAACGGGGAGCCTTTGGAACGTGAACGAACCTAGGCTCCCTCTTTGCCGGAGTTTCTACCTTTTCGGTTTTGATCGAGGATAAAGTAGTTCCTAAGGTATCAAATATTTCCTCAATCTTGTCCATCCTAGAAGAGTCAGAATCATGGAATTTGACGGTCTCCAAAATTTTGAAAATTTTATGCATGGAGCTATCAAGTCTATTCAAATTCCCTTGGATCTTTCGATCCAACTCATTCATCTTATTAGTGCTTGGCATCTCTAGCTCTATTTTTTCAAGTTTTTTCATAATGTGAGCTAGGGTGATGTCCTCTCGAATGCTAACAACAGGGGGACTCCCAACAAGATTTTCAATAATACTAAGAGACTCCCAAACTGGGGCCTCTAGGAAATTTCCATTGATAGCAGTATCTAGAATAAACCTATTCCAAGAAGTAATTCCAACATAAAAATTTCTAAGCAAGATAGTAGTAGGTTGCTTCTTGGTGGCTCTTTTTTGTGAATCATTAATTCTATACCAAGCATCTTTCAAACTTCCCCACCTCTTTGTTTAAAGGTGAGAACTTCTGCCTCGTCAAAGAAAAAGGGCCCGACATAATGATAACTAAAGAACAGGATAACTATTTTTGTGATTTTCGATAAAAGGAACTAAAGCAAAAATGAAAGGTAAACTAACAAGACTAAAACGCAAAGGTAAAAGATAGCATGCAACTCCCCTATCCTGAAGAGTGGAGTCCCCGGCAACGGCGCCAGAAAACACTCCTTGATGGGCCTCGAACCCCTCGTTGGTTACCCCAAG
The DNA here is from genome assembly GCA_902687465.1 of Secale cereale. NCBI lineage: Eukaryota > Viridiplantae > Streptophyta > Magnoliopsida > Poales > Poaceae > Secale > Secale cereale. The sequence continues at coordinate 106,630,793 of LR738714.1, read as the reverse complement.
TGGAAGGTGTAAGATGCAGTAAGTAGAAGTGTTTTCCCCTAGCAAAGATGCCAAGGATCGAATCCCCAGAGACTCCTAGGTTCAACAAGTAGGTGTCAATTGCCAACGGCGCAATTAGCAATCAACGTGGACCTGCACACAGATACAAATAAGTTTGCTCCCAACGAGTACAGAGAGGTTGTCAATCCCTCCGGCCTTGTAGTTCACAAAGGGTTAAAAGCAATGATAGTAGTGATAGATAGTTTTTGCAATAGTAAATAATAACGGAAAGTAAATAGTGGATGTGATCAATGATGGTAATATGGACCGGAGTCTCATGATGTTCACTAGTGATGTCTCTCTCCCAAAAGACGATAAAACAGCTATGTGAGGTAACAAATTACAGCTGGGCAATTGATAGGACCACGAACGCAAACCAATGCTGACTACATTGCAAGAAAGGTTGAGGTTCAAAGCATGGGCGGTACGCCAAAGTAAGTAGACCGAAATCCATCAATATCTACTACTAATCATCCACCTTGAGATATCTATCCAAAACATCTCGCTGGTATTAAGTTGCGAGTCCCAACCATAGTGTAAACTCAATGCAACAGACAACTGCATTAAAAGAACTTTGCGTAAAGTAAACAATCCTTGCACCCGCAGGCACAAGCACTGTTGTTTTCCCCCTTGTGGCAACATCACATCCCCTAGACTCATGTTTCTGTCACTCAAGCTAGTCATCGAGGGGCATGAACCCACAATCGAGCATAACGTTCCCTCTTGGAGTCACTACCTACTACTCGGCCAAAGCAATAAATAACAACGGAGAACATGCAAGAATTACTTATGAACTAAAATATAAAAGAGGTGAATCAAATATATTACTCAAAATCAATCTGAACATAATCTCATAATCCATCGGATCCCAGCAAACTCAACATAGCAACAGCATAAGGATTACATAAGTGCCTCGATCATGTAGGGCAGCTCACGAGGACTAAATAGTGAAGCAAAAGAACGGGAGGAGAACATCACATAGCTACTGGTCATGGACTCATGGTCCAAGGGAGACTACTCACGAGTCATCCGGGAGGCGTCCATGGTGGTGGAGAAGCTCCCGGTGATGATCCTCCCCTTCGGCAGGGTGCCGGGAAGAGTTCTCCTGGTGCTCCCGATCTTGGAAGCGGCGGCGGCGGCGGAACAGAGATGGGATCGCGAAAAGAGTTCCTGTTCTGAGGGTTCCAGAGGGTCCTTTAAATATATGCCAAAGTAGGGCACCGGGGGAGCCTCGGGGGGCCCAGGCGCCCCCCGGCGCGGCCCAGGGGGGGCGCGCCCACAGGGCGCCTGGAGCCCCTGCGCCCCCCCAGGCTGCCCTTCGGACGCAGTGTTGTTTCCGGATCGCTGATTTTTTATATAATTTTTCTTGATTTTTCTGGGCAGTTCTCGAAACGTGAAAACCTGAAATACAAAAACAGTCGAAAACAGAAACTGGCACTGGGGTGCACTGGATTAGTAAGTTAGTCCAAATATGATCAAAAGTGTATGGAAGTGTATGAATATCATAGCAATATCACCCAAAAGTGGCATGGAGCAAGCAGAAATTATAGATACGTTTTGGACATATCACCCTCCAGCGGAGCTCCGGAACAGGCTCCAAGATGGGATCCCACGGGAACAGAAGGTTGCGGTGGTGGAACTAGGGTTTTCTCTGTTGTTCTGATGGTTTCGGGGTAGGTATATATATATATATATATATATATATATATATATATATATATATATATATATATAGGAGGAAGGAGGGCACCGGGGGCCAAACATGGGGCCCACGAGGCAGGGGGCGCGTGCCCACCCTCGTGGACGCCACGTGTGCCCTACTCCGCGGTTCTCAAGTCTCCCGTGCGTATTTTGCTCTAAAAATATCACTCCCGAAGTTTCATTCCGTTTGGACTCTGTTTGATATTCCTTTTTTGTAAAACCCTGAAATAGGCAAAAAAAGCAATCTGGACTGGGCCTTTGGGTTAATAGGTTAGTCCCAAAAATAATATAAAAGTGTATGTCAAGCTCATTAAACACCCAAAACATCATAAATAATAGCATGTAACAATCAAAAATTATAGATACGTTGGAGACGTATCACACCGCAGGAGCAGGACAAACCACACATGGTTTTCTTTGACACATATCTGTAACAGAAGTAATTCTGTAAGGGCTTGTTTGAATTTGAGGATTCTAACAATGTAGGGATAGGAAATAGACAAGAATAGGATAGCAATGCACGTGCAAAACAAAGAATTTCAAAACACATGATTTCTGCCAATCTGGGTGTTTGGTTCATAATAATTGGAAGATCACGGGATGCAAAGAAGCATGGTGAGATTCAGTCAAACCACAAGAAGTGTACAACCTCTTTGGCGAAGCCATGTCGATCTCAGCGTGATTGGGTTGGCCGGTGAGGATGCTCCGGCTGACTTGGCTGTCGAGGGAGGGGAAGAAGATCTTAAGCGTCTGGAGATGAAGCCCGAGGTACTGCTCCGCTGTGATGGAGGGTTTCGTCGTTGGAGCAGCTCCGGTGAGTTGTACGACGCCGAGGCTGAAGCGGGACAAGAGAGACAATGTTTACCTGAGTGGAATTTCTAATAGCATCTCCAATAGATGACATAAAATACATAACCACAAAGTGCTAGATGTATACATCAGCCGCTCATCTCTGAACTTAACTGTCGAAACTGAATTTAACTGTCGAAACTAGACTTAACTGTCGAAACTGAATTTTGCTGTCGAAATTGAATTTAACTGTCAAAACTGAACTTAACCGTCGAAACTGAACTTTGCTGTCAAAACTGAATTTTACTGTCAAAACTGAACTTAACTGTCGAAACTGAATTTTGTTGTCGAAACTGAATTTTACTGTCGAAACTGAACGCACTAGAGGTGAGCCTACAGGCCAGTCAACTGACCATTTCATCTCTGGTCAGTCGATTTTGCGGCCGTTGGATACGAAATCAAGGGCCTGCAGTTCATCTTCAACCTCCACCCCCTGAGCCGCCAGCCACCACCGGCCAAACAGCCGCCCCCCGCCGCCCGCGGCCGACGGTGCGCCGCCCCACCCGCTCGGAAAACACTCTCCATCGCTGGTCCAACGCCGCCCCAGTCATCCCTGTAGGCCCCCCGTGCCGAGCGTTTTCTCCGGCGACCCCCACGCCACCGCCCCACCATCGGCGGTGACCACCGCCCCCACCATGAACCCTAAGATAGATTGTGGGGTACCTCTCCGGCGAGCCCCCCTCCCCGCTGCGGATGGTTCTTCCTTAACTCCGGTGAGCCCCCCC
>LR738714.1:106604884-106627343 GCA_902687465.1 Secale cereale | reverse complement strand
CCCCCTGAAAATCGATTGACCCAAAAGTCGATTCAGTCGACTGAAGTGTAGCTAAATCGGAGCAACGTCGCAATCAAGAGCAAGAGCGAGAGCAGCAGCACGAGCAAGAGCAAGAGCAAGAGCAGACCATGCAGGGGACGGAGAGCAAGAGCAGAGCAGCAGCGCGAGCGAGAGCTAAAGCAGCAGCAGCTCCTACTGATGTGGACGTCGCCGTAGAGGGAGCGACGCCGTGGAGGAAGTGGCCGGCGATGCCACCGTGGATGGAGACGCGCCGTGTCGGCTCGGGACCGAGCGCCGGCAGCATCGTGAGATCGAATCAAGAAGAAAATGCGACGGTTAATGTACAACCTCTTTGGTGGCGCCGATTAGGCCGCAGCTTCATCCGAGGAAACGGTGACGATGATGATCTTCCGGTTGTGCAGGTGAAGACGGCGGTGTGGGAATGGAGGTGGCGTGAAAGACGAGGGGAACATCGGGGCAGCTCCTTGGAGGTGGAGGACGGGGTGGCTGAACCGGCGGGATGACCAAATCGATGACGGATCCTCATCCGGTACGGTGGATGAGGGACGTCGAGGTGTTGCTGTGGACGACGTCGTCGGGGAAGAGGCTCCGGCTGGGTGGCGGACGGAGGAGGGTGTGGGGCTTCCCGGGTTATGCCGGCCTCGGTGTACGAATGGGTGGGCGGATGGGATGGGAGTGGGGAACCATGGCTTAGGGACTGATAACCCACAAGTGTAGGGGATCGCAACAGTTTTCGAGGGTAAAGTATTCAACCCAAATTTATTGATTCGACACAAGGGGAGCCAAAGAATACCCTTAAGTATTAGCAGCTGAGTTCTCAATTCAAGCACACCTGGAAACTTAGTATCTGCAGCAAGGTAGTTTGGTAGCAAAGTAATATGGAGATAACGGTAACAACAATAAAAGTAACGATAGTGTTTTTCTAGTTTTTGTAGTAGTAGCAGGGGAAAAGTAAATAAGCAACAAGCAATATGTAAAAAAGCTCGTAGGCATTGGATCGGTGATGGGAAATTATGTCGGATGCAATTCATCATGTAAAAGTTATAACCTCGGGTGACACAGAACTAGCTCCAGTTCATCAATGTAATGTAGGCATGTATTCCGAATATAGTCATACGAGCTTATGGAAAAGAATTTGCATGACATCTTTTGTCCTACCCTCCCGTGGCAGCGGGGTCCTAGTAGAAACTATGGGATATTAAGGCCTCCTTTTAATAGAGTATCAGACCAAAGCATTAACACATAGTGAATAGAAGAACTCCTCAAACTACGGTCATCATCGGGAGTGGTCCCGATTATTGTCACTTCGGGGTTGCCGGATCATAACACATAGTAGGTGACTATAGACTTGAACGATAGGATCAAGAACATACATATATTCATGAAAACATATTAGGTTCAGATCTGAAATCATGGCCTCGGGCCCTAGTGACAAGCATTAAGCATAGCAAAGTCAATCTCAGAACATAGTGGACACTAGGGATCAAACCCTAACAAAACTAACTCGATTACATGGTAAATCTCATCCAACCCATCACCGTCCTGCAAGCCTACGATGGAATTACTCATTCACGGCGGTGAGCATCATGAAATTGGTGATGGAGGAAGGTTGATGATGACGATGACGACGATCTCCACTCTCCGGAGCCCCGAACGGACTCCAGATCAGCCCTCCCGAGAGAGATTAGGGCTTGGCGGCGGCGCCGTATCGTAAAACGCGATAATTCTTTCTCCTTGATTTTTTTCTCCCCGAAAGTGAATATATGGAGTCCAGGGGGATGTCGGTGGATCATCAGGGGGCCCACAAGGCAGGGGGCGCGCCTAGGGGGAGGGGGCGCGCCTTCCACCCTCATGGACAGGGTGTGGGCCCCCTGGCGTAGATCTTTCCGCAGATATTTTTTATATTTTCCAAAATAATTCTCCGTGGACTTTTAATATTTTCAGGTCATTCTGAGAACTTTTTATTTCTGCACAAAAACAACACCATGGCAATTCTGCTGAAAACATTGTCAGTCCGGGTTAGTTCCATTCAAATCATGCAAGTTAGAGTCCAAAACAAGGGCAAAAGTGTTTGGAAAAGTAGATACGTTGGATACGTATCAGGGACGCACTTGTCCGAAATGTGGGGTAAGTTACGAAAGTACCCCCACCAATTTGAGGCGGTTCTTTCGGTTCACGGGTATCATGGGCATTTCGTGTGTCGGGATTTCACAGGAGGTGGGAGTTTTCGCGCGCGTTGAAATTTTGGAATAACAAGGCGTGGGTTGTGATTGAGAGAGTTGTCGGAGCACAACGAGACAAAGCTATATCTTAAATATTTCGGGCTAACAAGGCGCGGGCTGAAGAGGCTGGAGTTTCGCAGCACGATAGACAGAGACGCTAGCTTGAAATTTCGGCATAACAAGGCGCGACTTGAAATTTCGGGAGAACAAGCTTAACGTGTACCCCAAAAAAATACAATTTAGACTAGTATGATATACTACGTACAATGTGTTTAACACGCACAACACACACACAGACACCATTTAGACTAGTAAGGTACACGTGCATTGCACGCTTGAGATTTGGTAACCAAATTATGAATAAATACCACATTATAGCATGTATGTTTTGAGTCATATATGCATGATGTAGATGTTCGTTTAATTCTTATAGTTCATTTCATTCAAAATCATCTAGTTTTTATAAGAAAGCTAATCTGTTTTAAGATTCATGGAATTGTGCGTTGTAATGCATAAATTAAAAACAAATCATGTAGAAAAACATTTGGGCAATTCTGATACGGAAGATTCTAGAACAAAGAAGAAGTGCTTGTGTTTTGAGGTTTGTGCATTATGCTTAAGTTCAACCATAGAGTCTTCTAGATTGTACATGTGGCGAAATCTGGTGGAATCTAGATGATATCCTACGGCGGGTAGTGCTGAAATTTGCCAGCTCTGCACTATCGGATTGGCCACATCCAACGACCATCTTTAAAAGTTAAAGTTATCCGCACACTATATAAAAAATAAATAAAATTTAATATATATATAGGGGTATAGATATAGATATGTGATGTGAAAGCCACCCATCATCTCCAATTAGAATAGTGTGTCCATGCACGGATGCAATGTGGCCAAACGGTGTCTGCCATCGATATATCTCATTCAAACCAATCTGACCTTGTTCAATGTGTATACATTGCAACATGCTCGTTTCCAAACCACACCACACAGATCTCCGTTATATTCATGCATGCATGGGTTTCAAACATCATGATCTCTTATTCAAATATTTGAATTCAACATTACATTGATTATGACCTCACCTAGTCTTTTACACCCACACATTGGTCTTCTCTTTATAATTGTACCACTAACTTTCTCTCGTGCATGCATGCACACACACTACCAGTCGGCATTATCCATCGCACACATGCAATCTTTTTCTTCAGGTCGGTCTCCCATGAAGGCACACACACACACACATCCCCCTCTCCATCATATCGGGCATTCTTTATCTCTCACGTGCATGCGCAACGATCGATGTTCCTCTATGTGTGTGTGTGTGTGTGTGTGTGTGTGTGTGTGTGTGTGTGTGTGTGTGTAGCTAGGTCTTGCATAGTTTTCCACATAAACCAATCAATCTATATATCTAGTGAGGTATCACCTTCTTTCCCACGTCCACATCGATCAATCTATGCCGCTCTATATAGGATTAAATATATAGCTAACACACCCACATTAACTATATATCCAATGCCCCCCTATCATCATCCATGCCTTCCGCTTCATCTCTCACACGCGCGCACAATGGCGAAGACAGGGGGCAGCAAGGGCCCTGCCCCCCTAACATCACTATATATCGAGGCTAATATGAATGTGATCATTAGACAATTGCTGGTAAAAATGGTTTAAGTTGATGAATTGGCCCTCCTTGTAAAGGATTAGCAATGCATGGCCCCCTAGCTCATGGGACATTTTTCATGGCTCCGCCACTGCGCGCAACAGCGCACGTTCTCGCCCCCTCTCTCTAAATATCAATATCGCAGTTGTGCAGTCCTTCATAGTCTCCCTCCACTCGACCCCTTTTCTACGAGTTTATCTTTAATTTGACCTTTGATCCTCATCTAGTTTGTCTGTAGGGATTCATCTTGTCTCCTTTGGGCAGTGAGGTTATGATTTCTTGTCATGTGGCATTTTTTCGTGTTATATGTTATAATCCGGAGCTTCAAATCAAAATGACGACAACTGCGCCTCCGGGGCATGTGCATGAAGACTTCTCGACAGTCATTGACGAGGTCAAGCCAGCTCCGGCCGGTGGACAAAAGAAAACTAGTACTCCACTATATAGGCAGGAGCCTCCGCGCTTGCTTGCTAGTGTTGCTCTCTTCACACTGTCTCGTCCTCTCCAGATCTAAATACGACAGCGGTGGCCACACTTTCTCTCTCTACTCACCGCTGGTCACAGATCCAGCCGGATCCTCTCTGCCGGGGAAGGTGAGAAGGTGCAACATTCACGTGGTCGTCCTCAACGACAGCTCTTCCCCACTGCTAGCGCACCCCGATCAGCGTGCCTTGCCGTTCTCTCCCAAGCATCGCTGGCGAGGGAGGGCCTCCCACCCCTTCTTCATCGCTGCCGTAGTGTGGGCAGATCCCGCCTCCCACTGCCCACCTAGCGACATCCCGGCAACCCTCAGGTATAACTTCCTTTGAAACCGGCCTTGCTCTACTTCCCGAGCTCCTGACGTTGCTGCATTTGTATCTTTTTACTATTTCTCAGGCCCCCTCGTGTAGATAGGATCGATCGGTTGTTCGAAAACCACCTAATTTTTTTACTTTTAAGAAGTAAAACTAGTTCATGCACTCGAATCTAGTAGTACTTGGTTCAAACAAGGAAGAAAGGGGGTGGGGGTGGGGGAAGATTTGTTACCTGAATCTAGGACTTGGTCGAAAGAGGAAATAATGGGGGCGAAAGTAGCAGAGACTGGCTATCCAACTGGTCTCTAGGTCTAATAGAGAAATAAAGGGAACGCAGTACAAACTCAATATAAACCCGATCTATTGGTTAAAAAAGGAAAGAAAGTGGGGACTGGGGGACAAGTCAACAGAGTAAGTCCAACACTAGATTTGCTAGCCTCACACAGTATAAGGTGGCTATATACTGAACAAAAATGGGACCAACCCAGATATCATCTTCTGATGTTTGTTGCCCCGGGCCGCTCTTATGTAATGCCACTGGTAAAATGTAGCAGTCACACTTTTAAAAGTAAGGACACGTTAAACCAATGTTGTTTTCAATGTAATGCCTCTAGTAATATGAATGAATGGCACTTTTTTCATGTCTTGCTAAATTTCCCATTAAGATAAGTTGCTTCTTTTAGTTTTCTGATGGAAATGGAACCAGTGTTGGAGCCCTTTTCTTAAAAGAAGAAGAAGAAGAAGCTGCTAGCTCATGGGACATTGCTTCATTTTAGGTGAACTGCACCAAAAGGTCCCATGAATTGAATCATCCATGTTGGTGACTGGTGTCATCCCTTCTACGATGGCGTTGACTGTAGATCTGGTTCCCATCACGAGGTATGTTCCTTTTTGGTCTGACCGTTTACCAAAGATCTTGCATGTTGATCCTGCTCTTGTGCTACTGTTTTGGCACTGCCATGATAAAGCAGTAGTGTTATTATTTTGCACCTTAATCTAGTGGCACTATTAATTTGAGGCAATGTTTTGGCACCGCTAGTGCCACTGTTTTTTATATATCGAGCTCCCTCCGATTTCATTAAAGAAACCCAACCATAGAGAACCATTATCCGACAACATCTCAGTGTAAACGGGCAGTTATGCAAGTTCTACTAGAACGGACTGAGTACTTGCAGGAGAAAAATTTGCCACATAAGCTAGGCGGGTAGGGGGACGCAGCACCAGCTCGACCAAGTTTGGATTACAACCCAAATGCTACCACAGAAACATCAGGGGGAAGATAGGGACTGAAAGAGCCAGCTTCAGCATCCCAGTCTAAGCACCCCCGACCTTCATCCTTGCGACGCACGGTACACCTCGTTTGCCACCTGCTCGACCCTAGTGTCACTGATAAAGTGAAGTAATAATACAGTTAAAAACTTAAAATAGAGCGAGTGTCCTCTCTATCATTTCATTTTCAATGTAGATAAAGAAAGTGCTTCTCTTTGTTAATTAATGTTTCATCAACTAGTCCCATTGCTAATGCTTAAGCGTTTCTACAAACTGGGGTGCTTAATTTTAGTTGATCTGCAGAAAAATAGAGATTTGAATGTCTCAAGGCCCCTCCTTGTACTACCAATGTACACTGATGTTCATCACTGGCAGAAGGTGTATCGGGGATACTTGGGTCGATTTCCAGTATGATGTAATATTTTCTTTTGTTTATTAGTGTATGTTTCATCAACTAGTGCCACTATAATCTAATTACGCCTTTTCATTATCTGTAGAAAAATACAGATTTGAATGTCTCAAGGCCCCTCCTTGTACTACCGCTGTATACTTTCTCTTAATGCTATACTGACGTTGGGGCCCACGGGTTTGTCAACATAGTTACATTTTTTAGGTGCTTCAACGTAGTTACTATAGGAGTTAAATTCACAACGAAGCCGAGGAGCTGGCAGGTATAATTTATTATCACTGGGGCAGCAAGTATCAGCTGGGTTTTGGGCTGCCCCGTCTAGGCTTTTTTTTTAACATTTAACATGCGCAGCCCACGACCTCGGATGGGAGGTCCATAGGCCTGTTTGTATTTTTTTGAGGGCCGTCATGTATCAACCGGCCTATGGACCTCCCATCCGAGGTTTTATTCTTCCTGAAACATCGGCATCCCAATTTATGTTTTTTTTTGAAGAAAACGCAGAGGTCTGTTCTATTTTTCTCTATAAGAATAGGAATGCCTGGTCCAACTTATGTTTCCCTTCTAACTATATTATATATATTTAAATTATTTTGTATGTTATAATATATTATTTTTGTTATCATCATATATTTAACAGATACTTACATATGTAAGAAACAATATCCCACATCTTGTTAACTTATAAAAATAATTTCTTAACAATAAAATCCTGGATTTGTTTTGGCAACGAAAATCCTGGTGATTGTGTACAAAAGCTTGGTAAGATTTAAGGACCAATGTAATAATAAATCACTTATTATTTAAATATATATATATATATATATATATATATATATATATATATATATATATATATATATATATATATATATATATATATATATATATATATATATATAACAAAATGCTCAACCCCTATTTATTTTTTGATAACATTACTGCGCCCACCCCAATAATATAATTAGAATCAGCCCAGCAAAATCGTGTATTTCGAGAAAGTGCAAATGGCCTGTAATTTTTTAGGAAAAACATAAATGGGCTGTAAATTCGAAAAAGTGCTAATGGATTGCAATTCCAAAAAAAGATCGAATGGACTGTAAATTCTATGCCGCAAAAAAAGATTGGAAATTCTGAAAACTTGGTTGAATACGTGCCACATTTTTGGAGGCTGAAATGTGGGCCAATAGGCCGAAGCCAATGCAAGTCGTTGTCAACTTAGTCAAGAAATGATTCTGACATCATTAGCCGTTGGATTTACATCCAACGACCAACATCCATCTTCAATCTCTCGTCTTCTTCCTCCAGCGTCGCCGGGACCACCTGCTTACGCCTCCTGGTGCTAGCAGCTCTGCTTAGCACGCTTCGCTGTGAAGTGCTAATCCACCGTTGGCCAGGCCATACCTTCACCCCTCCACACCTCCTGTTCTTCTCCACCAACTGCCGAACCAAACCGCACCAGAACCAGTTAACCCTCGTACACCTCTCCGTCTACGACTCTACACCCGCGTCTTCCCATCTCCGGCTCGTTGCTGCCTGGGGCCTCGCCGTCGTCCACCACCTTGGAAGCGCTCGGCGCAGAGTGGTCAACGTGGTCAATGAAAGACACCATCGGAAGTATACTATGTGTGGAGAGGCTGACAGCTGGGTCCACGGGCGCATGCAAGGAAATGCCTCCTTATTACGCGCAAATTAATGATTCCTCCACCAGACAGCTGGGACCCACCGGAAGGGCCTCTGTATTTCAGGAAAAAACGTTCCCACCGCTAACAGGTCGGACCCACCAGCTATATCTTCGCACGCAAGGAAGTGCCTCCTTATTACGCACAAAAAAATGAATACTCCCCCTACTAGTTGGGACCCACCACAGTGGGAGGCTGACTTGTGGGCCTACTAAGTTGACGGGGACGGGGTGCTTTGTCAACTTAGTCAATATGAACGATTCTAGCTCCAGTGACCGTATGATGTCCATCCAACGGTCGTAGTGCTTCTTCAACCTCTGGTCTTCTTTCTCCAGCCGCCCAAAGTAGCGCCGGTCGTACCTCCTGCTCCTGCCTCCCGTGACCGGTTGTGCTGCCGCGGAGGCCTCACCGCCCCCATACTACTCCCACCGCTAGCCAGGCCATCACTCCTCTCACCCACACCCCCTGTTATTCTGCGACGACGATAGCCTCACACCGCAGCCGAACCAGTGAACCCTCGTACTCCTCTCCGCGTGGGAATCCACTGCCGTGTCTTCCCCGGCGCCGCGACGTCCCCTTCCTTGGCCTCGCCGTCGTCCACCGCCTTGGTGCTCTCGGCGCGGCGTGGTCAATGTCGTCAACGACCAACTTCCATCGGAAGAGTACTGTACGTGGAGAGGCTGACAGCCGGGTCCACAACCACAGCCCAGTTTTTTTGTGATTTGCCAAGTAAGTCGCTTTGTCAGGCCTGTTGGGATGCAAATCTTTCAAGACGAGGAGAGCTTCATTCGGCTAGCCGAGAAAATGGTCTATCAGTAATGAGAAATGGGTTGTACATTTTTAAAACACATCAAACCCGCAATTAGTTTCAAATTTCTTTTTTTTTCATTTCGAGATTTTAAATTGCATTGATTTTTATGCGTGGACAATGTGTTGGATTTTATATTGATATACATTTATTTCTAAAACCAGTTTGAATGTGACTCGAAATTTCGGGATTAAAAATAGTTCGGACCGCACCGAAATATGCAAAATTTCGTATATTTTTTTAACCGTGGCCATAATATGGGCTGTAATACTAACAAAAAGAATATGGACTCCAAAAAAACCTTAAGAATTAGCAAATGGGCTGTAAATTATTAGAAATAATGGCAGATGGGTTGTATGATGTTTTCCACAGATTTGAGGCTTTCCTAAAAAAAAGGTTGACGCACAAGCAGTGACTATTGGATGTCCATCGAACGGCTGTCGTGCTTCTTAAATCTCTGCTCTTCCTGCTCCAGCCGCTCAAACAAGCGCCAGCGGGACTGCTGCTCCCTCCTCCCCGTGGCCGGCTGTGCTGCCGCGCATGCCTCACCGCCCAACCGTACTCCCATCGCTGGCGTAGCCATCCCTCTACTCACTCACACTTGTTGTTATTCTCCGGCGACGGCAGACGAACCAGTGAACCCTCGTACAGTCCTACTCCCCTCCGCGTGGGAAACAACTGCCGAGTCTTCCCTGCCTCCATGTCGTTCCCTTCCTAGGCCTCTTCGTCGTCCACCGCCCTGGTGCTCCCGGTGCGGCCTGGTCAACGTGGTCAACGACCGACATGCATCTGAAGCGGACTGTACGTGGAGAGGCTGACAGCTGGGTCCACGGCCGCACGCAAGGAAATGCCTCCTTATTACGCGCAAAATAATGATTCCTCCTAATGCTATACTGACGTTGGGGCCCACGGGTTTGTCAACATAGTTACATTTTTTAGGTACTTCAACGTAGTTACTATAGGAGTCAAATTCACAATGAAGCCGGGGAGCTGGCAGGTATCATTTATTATCACTGGGGCTGCAAGTATCAGCTGGGTTTTGGGCTGCCCCGTCTAGGCTTACTTTTTTAACATGCGCAGCCCACGACCTTGGATGGGAGGTCCATAGGCATGTTTGTATTTTCTTGAGGGCCGTCATGTATCGACCGGCCAATGGACCTCCCATCCGAGGTTTTATTCTTCCTGAAACATCGGCAGCCCAATTTTTGTTTTTTTTTGAAGAAAACGCAGAGTTCTGTTCTATTTTTGTATATAAGAATAGGAACGCCTGGTCCAACTTATGTTTTCTTTCTAACTATATTATATATATTTAAATTATTTTGTATGTTATTATATATATTATTTTTACTGTCATCATATATTTAACAGATACTTACATATGTAAGAAAACAATAACCCACATCTTGATAACTTATAAAAATAATTTCTTAACAACAAAATCCTGGATTTGTTTTGGCAACGAAAATCCTGGTGATTGTGTACAAAAGCTTGGTAAGATTTAAGGACCAATGTAATAATAAATCACTTATTTTATATATATATATATATATATATATATATATATATATATATATATATATATATATATATATATATATATATATATAACAAAATGCTCAACCCCTATTTATTTTTTGATAACATTGCTGCGCCCACCCCATTATTATAATTAGAATCAGCCCAGCAAAATCGTGTATTTCGAGAAAGTGCAAATGGCCTGTAATTTTGTAGGAAAAACATGAATGGGCTGTAAATTCGAGAAAGTGCTAATGGATTGTAATTCCAAAAAAAAAAGATCGAATGGACTGTAAATTCTACGTCGCAAAAAAAGACTGGAAATTCTGAAAAATGGGTTGGATACGTGCCACATTTTGGGAGGCTGAAATGTGGGCCAATAGGCCGAAGCTAATGCAAGTCGTTGTCAACTTAGTCAATAAATGATTCTGACATCATTAGCCGTTGGATTTACATCCAACGACCGATATCCATCTTCAATCTCTCGTCTTCTTCCTCCAGCGACGCCGGGACCACCTGCTCACGCCTCCTACTGCTAGCAGCTCTGCTTAGCATGCTTCGCTTCGCTACTCCACCGTTGGCCAGGCCATCCCTCCACCCCTCCACACCTCATGTTCTTCTCCACCAACTATCGAACCACACTGCACCAGAACCAGTTAACCCTCGTACACCTCTCCGTCTGCGACTCTACTCCCGCATCTTCCCATCTCCGGCTCTTTGCTGTCTGGGGCCTCGCCGTCGTCCACCACCTTGGAAGCGCTCGGCGCGGAGTGGTCAACGTGGTCAATGAACGACACCATTGGAAGTAGATTGTGCACGGAGAGGCTGACAGATGGGTCCACGCCGCACGCAAGGAAATGCCTCCTTATTACGCGCAAAATAATGATTCCTCCTAATGCTATACTGACGTTGGGGCCCACGGGTTTGTCAACATAGTTACATTTTTTAGGTACTTCAACGTAGTTACTATAGGAGTCAAATTCACAATGAAGCCGGGGAGCTGGCAGGTATCATTTATTATCACTGGGGCTGCAAGTATCAGCTGGGTTTTGGGCTGCCCCGTCTAGGCTTACTTTTTTAACATGCGCAGCCCACGACCTTGGATGGGAGGTCCATAGGCATGTTTGTATTTTCTTGAGGGCCGTCATGTATCGACCGGCCAATGGACCTCCCATCCGAGGTTTTATTCTTCCTGAAACATCGGCAGCCCAATTTATGTTTTTTTTTGAAGAAAACGCAGAGTTCTGTTCTATTTTTGTATATAAGAATAGGAACGCCTGGTCCAACTTATGTTTCCTTTCTAACTATATTATATATATTTAAATTATTTTGTATGTTATTATATATATTATTTTTATTGTCATCATATATTTAACAGATACTTACATATGTAAGAAAACAATAACCCACATCTTGATAACTTATAAAAATAATTTCTTAACAACAAAATCCTGGATTTGTTTTGGCAACGAAAATCCTGGTGATTGTGTACAAAAGCTTGGTAAGATTTAAGGACCAATGTAATAATAAATCACTTATTATATTTATATATATATATATATATATATATATAACAAAATGCTCAACCCCTATTTATTTTTTGATAACATTGCTGCGCCCACCCCATTATTATAATTAGAATCAGCCCAGCAAAATCGTGTATTTCGAGAAAGTGCAAATGGCCTGTAATTTTGTAGGAAAAACATGAATGGGCTGTAAATTCGAGAAAGTGCTAATGGATTGTAATTCCAAAAAAAAAGATCGAATGGACTGTAAATTCTACGTCGCAAAAAAAGACTGGAAATTCTGAAAAATGGGTTGGATACGTGCCACATTTTGGGAGGCTGAAATGTGGGCCAATAGGCCGAAGCTAATGCAAGTCGTTGTCAACTTAGTCAATAAATGATTCTGACATCATTAGCCGTTGGATTTACATCCAACGACCGATATCCATCTTCAATCTCTCGCCTTCTTCCTCCAGCGTCGCCGGGACCACCTGCTCACGCCTCCTACTGCTAGCAGCTCTGCTTAGCATGCTTCGCTGTGAAGCGCTACTCCACCGTTGGCCAGGCCATCCCTCCACCCCTCCACACCTCATGTTCTTCTCCACCAACTATCGAACCACACTGCACCAGAACCAGTTAACCCTCGTACACCTCTCCGTCTGCGACTCTACTCCCGCATCTTCCCATCTCCGGCTCTTTGCTGTCTGGGGCCTCGCCGTCATCCACCACCTTGGAAGCGCTCGGCACGGAGTGGTCAACGTGGTCAATGAACGACACCATTGGAAGTAGACTGTGCACGGAGAGTCTGACAGATGGGTCCACGCCGCACGCAAGGAAATGCCTCCTTATTACGCGCAAAATAATGATTCCTCCACCTGACAGCTCGGACCCACCGGAAGGGCCTCTGTATTTCGCGAAAAAAACATTCTCACCGCTGATAGGTCAGACCCACCAGCTATATCTTCGCACGCAAGGAAGTGCCTCCTTATTACGCACAAAAAAATGAATACTCCCCCTACTAGTTGGGACCCACCACAGTGGGAGGCTGACTTGTGGGCCTACTAAGTTGGCGGGGATGGAGTGCTTTGCAACTTAGTCAATATGAACGATTCTAGCTCCAGTGACCGTATGATGTCCATCCAACGGTCGTAGTGCTTCTTCAACCTATGGTCTTCTTGCTCCAGCCGCCCAAAGCAGCGCCGTTCGTGCCTCCTGCTCCTGCCTCCCTTGGCCGGCTGTGCTGCCGCGGAGGCCTCACCGCCCCCATACTACTCCCACCACTGGCCAGGCCATCCCTCCTCTCATCCACACCCCATGTTATTCTGCGGCGACGGCAGCCTCACATCGCAGCCAAACCAGTGAACCCTCGTACTCCTCTCCGCATGGGCATCCACTGCCGCGTCTTCCCCGGCGCCGCGTCGTCCCCTTCCTAGGCCTCGCCGTCGTCCACTGCCTTGGTGCTCTCGACGCGGCGTGGTCAATGTGGTCAACAACCAACTTCCATCGGAAGAGTACTGTACGTGGAGAGGCTGACAGCTCGGTCCACGGCCACAGCCTAGTTTTTTTGTGATTTGCCAAGTAAGTCGCTTTGTCAGGCCTGTTGGGATGCAAATCTTTCAAGACGAGGAGAGCTTCATTCGGCTGGCCGAGAAAATGGCCTATCAGTAATGAGAAATGGGTTGTACATTTTTAAAACACATCAAACCGGCAATTAGTTTCAAATTTCTTTTTTCATTTCGAGATTTTAAATTGCATTGATTTTTATGCGTGGACAATTTGTTGGATTTTATATTGATATACATTTATTTCTAAAATCAGTTTGAATGTGACTCGAAATTTCGGGATTAAAAACAGTTCGGACCGCACCGAAATATGCAAAATTTCGTATAATTTTTTAACCGTGGCCATAATATGGGCTGTAATACTAACAAAAAGAATATGGGCTCCAAAAAAACCTTAAGAATTAGCAAATGGGCTGTAAATTATTAGAAATAATGGCAGATGGGTTGTATGATGTTTTCCAATTTTGTAACCATACCTTTCCCCCTTGCCCCACTCTTAAATCTCGGGACGAGATTTCTTGTAGTGGAGGAGAATTGTGACGCCCGGATACTTAAGCTACAGTAAACATATGCTAATGATGCCACGTCACCTCGGTTACTGTTGATAAACCCGCATCGGTTCGAAACCCAGTTCAAACTTCAAATCTAAAGTCAAGGCAAACAACAAAAGTTTTGAAACATTAAAACTAAAATGTTCGTCTTGTGCCAAATAATCCATACTAAATATTGGTGATGAAACCACACTTCTGAAAAGTATTTAAATGCTCTATAGTAATTAAAACAGCGGTAAAACTATTATTTAAATACTCTGAAAAAATAAACAGATACAAACTGTTTTATTTAATGTGCGAAAATGTTTGTGGCAGTGGCATAATTACTAATACTAAATTAGTTACAACTTTTGTATTAAAAAAACAAAATTAAACTAGTGAATAAAAATAAAACAGAAAAGAAAAGGTAAAAAAAAAGGAACTTCCCCCCCCCGGCCCAACTTGGGCCTTGGCCTAGCGAGGCCGGCCCATCCCCACTGCTCCATATCCCCGTGGGGAAAACCTAGCACGACCGACGCTACCACAATCCCCACTCCCGTTCGATCCCATCCTCCCTCCCGCGCCGCCAGGAAGAAACACAGAGCGAGAACCCCGCAGTCCCCCGCACACGCCCTCGCCTCGGGCCACGTCGCCGGCGCCCTACCTCGCCCCATGCTCGCGCTCCCCGCCAGCGTTGGCTGCGCCGGCTCGTTGGCAACCGCCCACGCCACCCGCCTCTGCTGCCCCGCCGTTCACTGCCTTGCTTCTACCCAGCTGCCGCTGCCCAGCGCCCGCCCATCGCCGCCTCTCCACGTCCAGAAGCTATCCGGGGATCTTCTTCATCGACCGCAACCACCGGACCTAGCCGGGACGCCGCACCGCCGTCGCCTTCTTCGGTTCACCCCGTCTGGATCCGCCATGGATGACCGGCGATCTGCATCGCCTGGAACCGCTCCGGCCCCACCGAGTCCGCCACGAGCTTCAATGTGAGCTCCCACCTGCTTCCCCTCTCCCCCGCACGAATCAACCAAAGTGGCGTCGTCCCCTGCGAGCCCCAAGCTGTCATCCGCCATGGCCGATGAATGCATCGTTGCCGTGCTCCCCGTTGTGTCCTGTTGGTGTGCGCGAGCTCTAAGAGCTATACCGATGTAGCCCGACCCTTTCCCTCGCTCAATCTCCTCTGGTTTCACTGGATCCACCGAGCTCTTGCTTCGACTGCCGCTAAACCTCGTCGTCGGCGTCCATCCGGGCACCTCCAGCACTAACCACTAGCCCCACTCGTTGCGCGCCAACGCACTCGTCCTACTGATGCTTATGGGTGACCAAGTGGTCACCGGAGCGCAACTCCGGCGAGCCTTTGCCGCGTACTGTGGCTGCCGGCGACTAAACGTCGATGTACGGACGTGGCACCGTTAACCTAACTACTAATGACGCCATGTGACCCTGACAAACGGGGCCCACGCCCCAAAGAACGTTTAAAAAAAGAATTTTAAAATATGTATATGGAAATAATAATAATTAATTAATAATAATTAAATTAATTAATTAACTTAATCAGTTAACTAAACTAATTAAATTTGTTTAGTTAATCTTAGACAATGACATGGGGGACCCACTGGTCAGTTTGACCAGTCAATAGTCAAACTTTGACTGATGACTCAGCCCCCTGTCCCCACCAGTCAGCCCTATGTGTACATTTCTGGGTACACTTATGTGTACCCATAGCATTTAACTATTTAAATTTCGAAATAATATTAATTCCAGAAAATGTATTAAAAACTTTGAAAAATAATATAAAATAATTCGTAACTCGGATGAAAATACTTTGTACATGAAAGTTGCTCAAAACGACGAGACGAATCCGAATACGCGGCCCGTTCGTTCGCCACACATCCCTAGCATAGCGAACCCACAACTTTTCACCTTCGTTTCATCTGCCTGAAAACGCCTAACACTGGGAATACCTTCCCGGATGTTTTTCATCCTCGCCAGTATCACTCAGTACCGCGTTAGGTCACACGTAGCACCGCGTTTTGCCATGTTACACTTTGTGATGCTTTGATTGCTCTGTTATTTATTATGTTCCCCTCCATTACTTCTCTCCGATAGACACCGGGACTGAGACTGCTGACGGTGCCACTGTGATCGACTACGTCGACGATGACCGCTCCTTCTTGCCAAAGCAACCAGGCAAGCCAACCCCCTAGATCACCAGATATCGCCTATTCTCTTCTCTCTTATTCTTGCATTAGATTTGCTACTGTTGATGATTCGATAACTCCTATTCTGTTGCATAGCCTGTCATTATTGCTACCACTGTTGATACCTTTACCTGTTATCCTAATGCTTAGTATAGGATGCTAGTATTCCATCAGTGGCCCCACATCCTTGTCCATCTGCCATGCTATACTATCGGGCCGTGATCACCTCAGGTGGTGATCACGGGTATATACTATATACATACTTTACATGATGCATGATGTGACTAAAGTCGGGTCGGCTCATTGAGTACCCGCAAGTGATTCGATGTGGGGGCTGAAAGGATAGGTGGCTCCATCCAGGTAGTGATGGGCCTCAGTTCCCGACGGCCCCCAAGTGGATCTTTGTGGCGGAGCGACAGGGCAGGTTGAGACACCCAGTGGAGAGGTGGCCTGGCCCTGGTCGTTGTCCGTGGTGATTTCATAATAACACGCTTAACGAGTTTGGATATTTGATCTGAGTCTGGCCATTGGCCTATACGCACTAACCAGCTACGTGGGAATATTTATGGGCACTCGACGTCGTGGTATCAGCCGAAGCCTTCTTGACATCAGCGACTGAGTGGCGCGCCGGGTTGGACCGTGTAATGTAACTTCCTTAGTAATGGAGGTTGCTAGGTCTGCTCACCGGCCGTGTACGCAACATGCAGGTGTGCGTTGGGCGATGGGCCCGGACCCCTGCGCACCTAGGACTTAGACCGGCGTGATGACCTCTCTATTGTGCTTAGGTAGGGCTGCGACGTGTTGATCTTCCGAGGCCGGGCATGACCCTGGAAAGTGTGTCCGGCCAAATGGGATCAAGTGTGCTGGGTTATGTGGTGCACCCCTGCAGGGAAGTTAATCTATTCGAATAGCCGCGTCCCTCGGTAAAAGGACGACCCGGAGTTCTACTCTGACCTCATGACAACTAGCACTGGATACTTAATAAAACATACCCTGACAAGTTCGAGATATAACTCGGTGGTTGCTCTCTCACAGGGTGATGTGCGGAAGGATCGCTGGGTAGGTTTATGCTCTACGTTGTTACTTGGTGAACTTACCATCTATTCCATTCTACTGCTGCAAGACGGAGGCTGCGAGATGCGAGGATACTTGTTACTTTCCAGCTACCCTCATCTTCTGCTGCAAGATGGAGGTTACAAGAAGCGTAGTCTTCCATTGGATTAGTTATCCCCCTCTTATTCTGGCATTCTGCAGTTCAGTCCACAGATATTACCCCCTTTACACAGATACCATTGCATATGTAGTGTAGATCCTTGCTTGCGAGTACTTTGGATGAGTACTCACGGTTGCTTTTCTCTCTCTTTTCCCCTTTCGTCCCTTCTTCTCGGATGGTGCAACCAGATGGTGGAGTCCAGGAGCCAGAGGACCCCGATGATGTTTCTACATGGAGTTAGGGTTCGAGGAGTAGTTAGGAGGTCCCAGGTAGGAGGCCTTGCCTTTTCGATCGTTGCTATATTTGTGCTAGCCTTCTTAAGGCAAACTTGTTTAACTTGTGTCTGTACTCAGATATTATTGCTTCCGCTGACTCTTGTGTTTTCGAGCTTATGTATTCGAACCCTTGAGGCCCCTGGCTTGTAATATAAAGCTTGTATTATTTTAATTTGTGTCTAGAGTTGTGTTGTGATATCTTCTAGTGAGTCCTTGATCTTGGTCGTACACATTTGCGTGCATGATTAGTGTACGGTCAAATCGGGGGCGTCACACGAGTCTTCCCTGCCTCCACGTCCTTCCCTTCCTAGGCCTCGCCGTTGTCCAACGCCCTGGTGCTCTCGGTACGGCCTGGTCAACATGGTCAACGACCGACATGCATCTGAAGTGGACTGTACGTGGAGAGGCTGACAGTTGGGTCCACGGCCACACGCAAGGAAATGCCTCCTTATTACGCGCAAAATAATGATTCCTCCACCTGACATCTGGGACCCAACGAAAGGGCCTATCTATTCCGTGAAAAAAACATTACCACCGCTGACATCTTAGACCCACCAGCTATATCTTCGCACGCAAGGAAGTGCCTCCTTATTACGCACAAAAAATGAATACTCCCCCTGCTAGCTAGGACCCAGTATAGTGGCAGGCTGACTTGTGGGCCTACTTAGTTGACGGGGACGGAGGGCTTTGTCAACTTAGTCAATATGCATGATTCTAGCCTCAGTGATCGTACGATGTCCACCGAACGGCCGTAGTGCTTCTTCAACCTCTGGTCTTCTTGCACCAGCCGCCCAAACCAGCGTTGGTCGTTCCTCGTGCTCCTGCCTCCCGTGGCCGGCTGCGATGCGACGGAGGCCTCACCGCCCCCTACTACTGCCACCGCTGGCCAGGCCATCCCTGTACTCACCCACTCCCCCTGTTATTCTGCGGCGATGGTAGCCTCACACCGCAGCGAACCAGTGAACCCTCATACTCCTCTATGCGTGGGCATCCACTGCCGCGTCTTCCCCAGCTCTGCCTCGTCCCCTTCCTAGGCCTCGCCGTCGTCCACCGCCCTGGTGCTCTCGGCGCGGCATCGTCAACGTGGTCAAGGAACGGCTTCCATCGGACATGGACTGTACCTGGAGAGGCTGACAGATGGGTCCATGACGACAGCAAGGAAGTGCCTCCTTGTTACGTGGAAAATAATGATTCCTCCACCTGACAGCTGGGACCCACCGGACGGGCCACCGTATTTTGCGAAAAAAAAAATGTTTCCCCCCTGACTGCTGGGATCCAGCGACGGGCCACCGTATTGCACGGAAAAACGTTCCCCCCGTTGTCAGCTCGGACCCACCGGAAGCGCCTCCTTATTACGCACAAAAAAAATCAATACTCCCCCTGCTGGTTGGGACCCACCTTGGTGGAAGGCTGACTTGTGGGTCTACTAAGTTGACGGGGATGGAGTCCTTTGTCAACTTAGTCAATATGAACAATTCTAGGGCCAGTGACCGTACGATGTCCATCCAACGGCCGTAGTGCTTCTTCAACCTCTGGTCTTGTTGCTCCAGCCACCCAAAGCAGCGCCGGTCGTGCCGCATGCTCCTGCCTCCCGCGGCCGGCTGTGCTGCCGCAGAGGCCTCATCGCCCCCTACTATTCCCACCGCTGGCCAGGCCATCCCTCTACTCACTCACATCCCCTGTTATTCTACGGCGACGGCAGCCTCACACCGCAGCGAACCAGTGAACCCTCGTACTCCTCTACGCGTGGGCATCCACTGTAGCGTCTTCCCTGGCTCCGCGTTGTCCCGTTCCTAGGCCTCGCCGTCGTCCACCGCCCTGGTGCTCTCGGCACGGCGTGGTCAACGTGGTCAAGGTACGTCTTCCATCGGACGTAGACTGTACGTGGAGAGGCTGACAGTTGGGTCCACGGCCGCAGCAAGGAAGTGCCTCATTATTATGCACAAAATAATTATTCCTCCACCTGACATCGGGGACCCACCGGACGGGCCACCGTATTTCACGAAAAAAATGTTTCCCCTGACTGCTGGGACCCACCAGCTACATCTTCGCAGGCAAGGAAGTGCATCCGGGAAAAAAAAATTATTCGCCCCCCTGACTGCTGGGACCCACCAGCCACATCTTCGCAGGCAAGGAAGTGCCTGACAGTCGGGACCCACCTGGTCGAAGCGTACGTACCATTGTCATTCTGGTCGCGAACGTGTACGTACATGCTGGTCGATGTAGAGGCGTGCACGTGTCGTAGCAGAGGCGCACACGTAGCATGTACATGGACGTACAACGGCCAGTGTGCAAGAAAGAAAATACGGCCACGTACGTACATGCAGGCAGGGTCTCGAACGCCTACTCACGCATACGTATGGCCAGCGCTCATGTACATGGCTGGGTCGGAACAGAGAAACATCATCGTCGTCGTGTTCATGGGGAGCCAACCGGCTGGGTCGGAACGGAATGCGTCGTCATATTCATCGGGAGAGCGTGGACGAAACAGTCTATGGAAGAGAGGCCTGCCGTACCGCAGAATGGAGGAAACGGCCTTGTGTTCGACCGGCCACGGTCGAAACGGGATCCTGTTCATCGGGAGGGGTTTGGCGTACCACAAAACAGAGGAAACAGACCTCGTACGGTCGAAACGAGGGTCCTGTTGATCGGGAGGGGTGTGGCGTACCGCAAAACAAAGGAAACGGACTTGTGTTGGAGCGCTACGGTCGAAACGGGGGTCCTATTCATCGGGAGGGGTGTGGCGTACCGCAAAACGGAGGAAACAGACTTGTGTTGGAGCGCTACGGTCGAAATGGGGGTCCTGTTCATCGGGAGGGGTGTGGCGTACCGCAAAACGGGACTCCACGGGATACTGTTCATCACCATCGTCGACCCCCTCCAGCCTCCACGGGCTAATGTTCATCCACTTACGACCTCCTCCAGCCTCCACCTGTGATTGTTTAGCCTCCATCGCGCTACTCCATCGGCTACTGTTCAACCAGCCCTCTCCACGGGCTCCTGTTCAACCACCCCTCCACGGGCTACAGTTCATCCAGCCCTCCACCGTCTACTGTTCATGCTGACCTCCACGGGGTGGTCCTGTTCATGCAGCCCTCCACGGGGTCCTGTTCATGCAGCCACAACCGGCTCGATCGAACGGGTCCTGTTCATGCAGAGGCAACACCACGGGGTCCTGTTCAGCCACCCACACTGGGAACTGTTCATCCAAACCCCCAGCAATGCTCACTGTTTATGCAGAGGCAGCATCGAAAGGCTTCAGTTAGCAGCAGTAGCGAAGGAATCGCTCAATCGGGTTCAGTTAACAGCCATCGATCGATCGCTTGGGTTCAGTAACGCGTAGCGTGCAGTGCAATCGCTCGGGTTCAGTTAGAGCCCAACGCCTCGCTCGGGTTCAGTTAGATCCCAACGCTTCGCACCCACATGCGTGCGTGTATGAGAGAAACACGCATCGCTCAGCCCCGACCACCCACCGTAATAGGGAACACCCCGATATTTTCCTCGCCCTCGCTTCTACCACGGTTTTTTCCGTCATGGACGGCCCAAAGAATGTCATGCAGCTACGTCTCTTGCCCGCCCAGGATGAAAAGCCCATTTTCTGTCATGATTTTTTGTCATAGAAGTAGGACCCCACCACATCTATGATGATACCGTGTTTTGTCACAATTATTATCGTAGAAGTGTCATAAGTATGACAGAAAAAAGTTTCGTTCGGCTCAAAATGTCACGGATGTGTCTTTTTTTGTAGTGCGTATCGTGAGCTAGATACCTTATGATCACCACGAGAATGTATACGGTGACCATAATGAGCATATTCTGAACTCTAGTGACCGTATAGTGCTTTAGCTTGAAATAAAGTGGCCGCATGCGTGAATGTGTCGTGGGCATGCATACTTTTAGAGGGCCGAGAGATAGTTTGTGTGTGTACGTGAAAGTGGTCTAGAAAGAGGGGATGTCCGGTGGAGACAAGGAGAGATATGCCCTTCATTTCACTTTCCCGTGACTAATATTTTAGGAGAATATATAAACATTCACAATGCATAACAAATATTTTTGGATGCACCGTGCAATTAACTTTCATGTATAACATTGTACTATTGTATATGCTTATTTTCTTAGTGGCCGATTGCGTGTGTGGTGTGGTGGGCACATCATTTCTAGTTGCGGTGGGTCAACATGAGGACTCATGGGTCGGTTCCATCCTACGCTACATAGGTTGGATCGAAACGCGTTATACGAAGACCCATGTGGAGGACTCAGCGTACAACAGAAACCTAGCTACCAGAGTCACGGAGGACTCTATCCCCACTGGTGATAAGCCGACTATATATGATTTGTAACCCTAGGCCCCCAATATGTTATAGAAGCTTGGGGGCTAGTTCGTTGACAATATACACACACGCACAATGCCTGGTATTCACGTGTACTTTGTACACACCCCTATCACTAATATACAGTACCAGGAGTAGGCTTTTTCCTCAACTGCAAGGGTCTAAACTAGGGTAAAACTTTGCCTCGTATTACCATCCAGCATAACAGTCAGGGATATCCTACCGAATGATATGATGGAATCATATCTGCCAACTACTAAGAGAGAGGTATGTCTGGGGGGGGGGCAATGTGTGCGAGAGTGGCCTAAAGATAATGTGCGTGCGGGAGACACGTAGGCACATATATGTGCGTATAGAGGGCTAGTAGAGACTGTGCGTGTGTATATATGCATGTGAGAGAAATAGTGTTTTCCAACTGAGATTAGTGAAAAGAGTGGTACATAGTAGTCAGAAAGAGAGAGA
>LR738714.1:106527028-106602533 GCA_902687465.1 Secale cereale | reverse complement strand
GGGGGGGGGGGGGGGGGGGGGGGGGGGGGGGGGGGGGGGGGGGGGCAGTGGCAAGCACGGCGGTGCGGTGAGGTCGAGGGGAGGGTGCAGGCAGGGGACTGGGCCGGTGATCGCTGCCGTTTCGAGGAAGATCGTCAACACTGACTGGCTGGAGGTCGATGAAGGCGATCTGCCCGTTCTTTGTACATCGGACCGTGCAGAAAAAATGGACTGCCCTATTTGTTTTCAGTTGAATGTTATTTTCATAGAATCATGTAGTAATTTAGTGTGCCATCATGTTGTAGAGCTATCATATGTCTCCCGACATTTATTTCTCACCGACCTGCTATCTCCTACCTTTACACTGTATTAATTGTGCACACCCTTCACCGATACTCACACTATTGTATTTTATGCATGGGTATTTCAGACTCTAACGCAGTGTTGATGAATGCTCAGAAGAAAAGACAGAAGTCACTCCAGTGTAATTCGAAGATAAGCAATAAGCATTTCAGCGCTCTAAAGGATGCAGTGTCAGCAGTTGGAGACAGTAAACGTACCTCTGCAGTTGATGATCTCAATTGCCACACACAACCATCCCAGGTGCTTGCTGTAACTTCGCGCTGTCAAATGTGGTTGCATGTTGCATATGGTGTCTAGCTTGTATTGCTTCCAATTTGGTTAAATTGCATCTGCTTACTTTACACATTATACCTTTGATAATGACATGCCTTCTTGTTTTTGATACATACTACATATGTCTATTAACCATGTTCGTACATCAAACTAATGCTCTTTTGTATCCCTCATCAATCACTTATGATGAGACAGTCACCCGGGTGGGTTATTGTGAGACACCATACTCGTTTAAAGAGTGCAGTGTCATCCTCCCCCACATGATTCTCAAGAAAAAGCAAGGCTAAATGAAGATAGTCAACATAGCTCTCTAGTTGATGATCGCAATTCCCCAACACCACCATCACAGGTGCGTGCTCTAACTTCGCAGTGTGATATGTGGTTGCATGTTGCATACGGTGTCTAGCTTGTAATGCTTTTAATAAGGGTAAATTGCATCTGCTTAGTTTACACATTATACCTGTGAATATGACATGCCTTCCTATTTTTGGTACACACTACATCTATGTGTTAACCTTGTTCTTACATGAAACTACCTCTCTTTTGTATCATGCATCAATCACTTATGATGAGCCACCTTTATTCGTTGCATATTGCATATTATTTCTAGCCTGCTGCCATGTATTGCTTCTAATTTGGTCAAATAAATTTGTTAGGGCACCCTTTTAATTTGGCATAGTGATATTGGTTTCATCTTTCATATGGTTTCTAGCTTGCATTGATTCTAACAAGTTCAAGCACCTTGTGCTTAGTTTACACTTTATACATCATACATGTCAATATGTCACGCCGTCTTGTTTTTCATACATATTCCATCCTCCTATCATGCGGCTGCCTTACATGAAAGTAGTGTTCATCAGTATCATGCATCAATGAGTTCTGAAGAGCAAATTTTATTCCTTTTTCTTGTGGGTTTGACTTGACAAGGCAAAATCAAGAAAGAGGAAGGAAAATAGTAAGGAAGGCGATAATGGTGGTCCTCTGCAGGAACATAAACGGAGCATCTATACTGATTCTCCTTGTACTGATAGTGCATTACAAGGTCCAAGTCTCCGCTCCCCTACTCCACCATCCAAGGTGCTTGCTCTAACTTGGCAGTGTGATATCTGGTTGCATGTTGCATATGGTGTCTAGCTTGTATTGCTCCTAATTAGTGTAAACTGCATCTGCTTAGCTTACACATGATACGTGTGAATATGACACGCTTTCCTGTTTTTGGTACATACTATATGTGTCTATCACACCATGTTCTTACATGAAACTACTCTTCTTGTGTATCCTGCATCATTAACTTATGATGGAACACCTTTAAGTTGGCAATGTGATATTGGTTTGCGTCTTGAATATGATTTCTAGCATGTATTGCTTCTAGTTTGATGAACGCCGCCTATGACGAGATAGTTTTAACTTGGCAGAGTGATATTGATTGCACCTTTCATATGGTGTCTAGTTTGCAGTGCTTCTAATTTGTTGAAGTGCCTTCTGCTTAGTTACCACATCATAGGTGCGAATATGTCAAGCCGTCCATTTTTCGTACATATTCCATCCTCGTATCATGACTTTGCCTTTTATCAGAGTAGTGTTCGTCAGTATCATGCATGAATGAGTTCTGAAGAGCGAATTATATTCCTTTTTCTTGTCGGTTTGACCTCACAATGCAAAATCAATAAAGCTAAAGGAAATTGGTAAGGCATTGGATGATGGTGGTCCTTCCGAGCAACTGAAACGGAGGTTCTCTACCGATTCTACACCGCCATCCTCCCAACAAGATTCACAAGACAACGCAAGGCTAGACAGTCAACGTAGCTGTGTAGATGATGAGCACATCTCCCCTACTCCACCATCACAGGTGCTTGCTCTAACTTGGCACTATTATATGTGGTTGCATGTTGCGTATGATGTCTAGCTTGTATTGCTTCTAACTTTGTTGAATTGCATCTGCTTACTTTACACATAATGCATGTGAATATGACACGTGTTCCTGTTTCTAGAACATACGTGTACATGATGAGCACATCTCCCCTGCTCCACCATCATAGGTTCTTGCTCTAACTTGGCACTATGATATTTGGTTGCATGTTGCGTATGATGTCTAGCTTGTATTGCTTCTAACTTTGTTGAATTGCATCTGCTTACTTTACACATAATGCATGTGAATATGACACGTGTTCCTGTTTCTAGAACATACGTGTACATGATGAGCACATCTCCCCTACTCCACCATCACAGGTGTTTGCTCTAACTTGGAACTGTTATATGTGGTCGCGTTTTCCGTATGATGTCTAGTTTGTATTGCTTCTGATTATGTTGAATTGCATCTGCGTAGCTTACAACTTATACATGCAACGATCACTTACCCATAAGACACATTTAACTTGGGATCGTGATGTAGGTTGCATCTTGCATTGTCTTCTAGCTTGTACTACTTCTAATTTCTTGAAATGGCACTTATGACGATACACTTTTTACCAAATAGAGTGATATTGGTTGCATGTTCATATGGTGCCTAGCTTTCATTTCTTCTAATTTTGTTGAAATGCCTTCCGCTTACTGTTTTTTCATACATATTCCATCCCCTATCGTACGTGTGAATATGAAACGCTATCTTTTTGTATATATTCCATCCTCCTATCCTGCGCTTGCCTTACATCAAAGTAGTGTTCGTCAGTATCATGCATCAACCAGTTATGCAGAGCTAATTTTATTCATCTTCTTGTGGTTTTGACTTCATAAGGCTATATCAGAAAATAGGAAGGAAAATAGTAAGTTAGGGGATGTTGGTGGTCCTCCGCACCGACGCAAACAGAGACTCTCTAGATTTTCCACTGCTACTGCTAATGAAGTTGAAGTCCCAAGTCTACATGATGAGTTCATCTCCCGTACTCCACCATCGCAGGTGCTTGCTCTAAGTTGACAATGTGATAATTGATTTCATGTTGCATATGTTGTCTAGCCTGTATTTCTTATATTTTGATTAAATTGCACCTGCTGAGTTCATACGTTATACATGTGCATATGACATGGCATTCTGTGTCTAGAATACACTGCATCTATCTATCATACCATGTTCTTACATCAAAGTACTACTGTTGTGTATCCCGCATCAGTCACTCATGATTGGACACTTTTAACATGGCAGTTTGATAGTGGTTGCATCTTGCATTGATTTCTACGTTGTACTGCTTCTAATTTTTCGAATTGCCACTTATGACAAGACACTTTTAAATTGGCAGAGTAATATTGGTTGCATCTTTCATATGGTGTCTATCTTGCATTACTTCTATTTTCTTGAAAATCCTTCTGCTTAGTTTACACATCGCAGCTATGAATATGTCATGTTGTCCTGTTTTTCTTACAGATTCCATCCTCATACAGTACGGCTTGGCATGGCAAAGTCAAAAAAGAGCAAGGAAAATAATATAGTAGGGAGTGGTGTTACTCGTCGGGTGAAACGGAAAAGGATCTGCCGTCCAGATTCTACCGGTACTTATAGTGCAGTAGAAGGTCCAAGTCCACCGGCTAAATCTACAAACACAGTATCATCTGCTCCACCAGCTGCGGCATCCGCTTCAACTGTACTAGCATCTCAACGAGTTACTCATTCGTTTGCTCCGGAACTAGCTAGTTCTCGAGCTGCCTTCACACCTAACACTACTTCCGAAGCACTGCTGACACAACGGAACTTGGCAAGATCAGATGAACCTCATGAGCATCAACACTAGGACGGTACCTGATCGAGTCAAGTTGCAGTTGCATGCTCCTTTATATGTACTCTCACAGTTTGATGTACACTAACACTTTACATAGTCGTTGTTGAACTAGCACCAGGACGCAAGCGAAAACATACATCAGGGATAATGCTTGAGAAATTAACAAAATCTAAAGGAGGAAGAATGGAGATCCATTTTGAGGCAGGTTTAAAAAGGCCACGTGATGCTATAGAGTTAGCCAAGTTAGTATCAAAGGCAGTCGTTGTCGTTAGGTGTCATGCACGTATCCTCCCAACGTGGATCCAGTACAGGAATGAGAAAGACAATACCCAGTTTAACACCTTCCTTGACCATTTATCCGTAAGTAATGTTATTCATCACAATTAGTAATATTGTCTTGCTCTGTCCCATACTTTCTAGCTTCCTCCTAATAAGACTCACATTCTTTTTTCAACAGATGAGGTTCAAGTTGGATCCGAAAGATGATGCAACTAAACAAGCATGCACTCATGTTTTTCAGTCCGCTCTCCGACAGTATCGGTACCACCTTAGAAAATCTCGCTTTGAAGGCAAGGCTAACAATGAAATCGCCCAAACATCTCCAGTGGGATATATTACGGATTAAGACTGGACAGCCCTCGTTAAACACTGGTCTGATCCAAAGTATCAGGTAGGCCATATGTATTTGATCAGACCACATATTGAACTTGTATTTATGTATGTGCCTTACAAGTGTATCTTCCTCTAGGCTAACTGTTTGAAGAACAAGACCAACCGTTCTAAAGTGAAATTCCAACAGACAACAGGATCTTGTAGCTATATTGCACACTGCGAGGCTCTTGTAAATAGCTGCTACTTCCTTCTTTTTTCTGTGCCATATTATCGTATCTATATTGACTTGTTCCAAATACAGAGGAAAGCCAGTGCGGACCAAAAAGAACCTGAACCGAATGTAGTGCAAATCTTCAAGGATTGCCACACCAGCAAGATGAAGGGCATGAGCACACTGGTTCAAGCCGTTGTTGTAAGTCCTTACTCCTCCTGCCTTTGAACTAATTGGTACTGTGATGTGTTCATTTAAATACTTGGTTTGCAGCCAATGTCAGTTACTCTGTTCACTTTTATACACAGTTGTCTTAGCGTATCATTTCACCTTACATGGTTTAAAAGAGATGAAGGATATTCTTTTGGTCTTGATCTGTATTCTAGTTGTTATGTTCACGTGCGCACACAATGATAAAATAGCATGTTTGTTTTATATCGGTTTGCCCATGATATGAATGATGTCATACTATGTTCATCCTACTTTAAACCATGTCTCTTTATCCTTAGATGTCAACGAATATGAGGAAATAGACAATACAGTAGGCATGCTACATGGACATATGTTCCTAAAGTGATTTTATTATGTAGTTGGCACTACAATACATGCTAATGTATTACAGTAGTTCACCAAAATAAGTTATGTATAAACATGTAACCTACTTTGTTTGTTTTTGTCTCATTAGAAACTTATCTGGTACCCTAATCTACAAGTTCAAACTTTCAGGAAGCTATGGAAAAAAGATTGAACAACCACAACCACCTGAAGGTGACGAGGTTTGTAATGCCCCGGATGTAATACTTTCCCTTTTGGGTATATAATATATCTCCGGCTTCATCTATTTCCATTCCGGGTTCTTTGTCTTTCGGGTTTTCGTCGTTTTGTTGTGTGAGTGTGTGGCATTCATTCATATCATGTAGACATGTGCATTGCATTGCATTTGTGTTGTCGGTTGCATCCGGTTCCGCGTGTTTCTTCCCGTTGTCCGTTTCGCGTTCCGGAGCTCCCTCACGTGTCCGTGATGTCCCGTAGGCCTACTTTGTTGTTTGGGCGTGTAACGTTACCGGTGTGCCGTGAGGTTGTTGTGTGTGTTGTTGTTTTGTTGTGTGCAACCCGCCTCTCAAATCTCGTCTCGTTTGGACTCCGTTGGCTTTTCCATCCGTTGTTCGTGTGGGTCCAAAGTGCCTTCACTTCGTGTCCCGGAAACACCCCTACTGCAGTCTTTTATCTTCTCCTAGGCCCTTTTAATCTACCCCCGCGATCAGATCCGTCGGATCGCGATCGGAGGGTTCCTAGCACCCCCAGATCCCTCCTAACCCTAAAAACTGCTATATATTAGACCCTCCTAGTCTATTTTGGCTTCCCTATCTTCTTCCCCTTCTCCCTTTTTTTTCTCTTTTTCAGATCAGATCAGATCCATCACCGCCACCGCTCCAATCGCCACCCCGCCTGGATCCCGAGGGCGACCCGCAGCGATCGACCGCCGCCGCTCGGTCAACGCCCCCGCATCGATCCTGGAGTGGACCACTTCGCCGAATCGTTCGGTCCGCCCCGATCGCTCAGGCCGCCTCCTTCCCCTCGGCCCACCGCTTCGCCAGGCTCGGGCCCAGCGGGACCACTTCCCCGCGGGTCGTCGCGTTGCCCTCCTCCACACCGAGCCATCGCCTCGCTTCGCTAGCGCTGGGCCTCGCCCACCGCACCGGCCCACTCTCCCCAGGCGCCCTTCCCGCTAGTGCCCGAAGGCCGCCGCCGCCTGGGCCTCCGCCCGTCAGCCTTCTCCGCCCCAGGGCGCCACCGCGGGCCGCCGCCCCGCTCCGCACCGCGGCCCGTCCGCGTCGTCCCTCCGCGCCGGGGCCCGAATGCCCAGTCGTCGCACCGCGCGCCCCCGCGGGCTCGCCGCCGAGCCGGGCCGCTCCACCAGGCCGGCTTCGCCTCCGCCGCCGCGGGCCCGTCTTCAGCCTCCACCGGCCCGATCTCCAGATCCGGCCCGAGTTTTTCAGATCTGAGGTTGTTGCTTATTCCACTAAGTCCCTGAGATCTAGTTCTGTGATGCCTTTTTCAAACATGCATAACTTTTTATCTGTTGCTCCGATTCGCGCATATAATAAGTCCAGACGTTCGTGGGATCGTGCTCTACGTTTTATCTGTTATTGTCATGCATGTTAGAGATCATCTAGGTGCTCGTTTTGCTGTTGCAAGAGTGCATCATGATATAAACTGCTGCTATGTGATATTTTTATGCCATCTTTGCCATGTGATATCTTTTAGCTCATTTGTCCGAATGATGCAAATGACATGTCCACGTGTTCGTCTTGCCATGCTCTACATGTTGTATGTGCTAGGTAGCATGATAGATTTATTCTTGCCTTGTTATCATCGTTGCAAAGTGCCATGTGGCTGTGATGTCGTTTCACTTGTTATGAAATGCCATCTTATTGAGCTCGTTGCTATCGTTGTGTTTACCTCCATGAAGCATGCTTGTGTGTTTCGGGATCACCTTCATGTGTACTTTGATGAGGTGCTTACCTCTTGCCATGTTTAGTTTCGAGGTGACTTAAACATGCTCTTTTATATGCCTTGTTGAAATTGCTGTTTTAGGACTTAGTGGATTTTCACTAAGTCAGAAATCTGTAACGTTCCGATGCCATGTTCGTGTGATGTTCTAGGACAAACCATGTTAGTTTTGGAGTGGATCTTGATTGTTCCTTGTAGTAGATATTGTTGTCTTTCCATTCATGTCCTCACATGTCTATTTAAGTGGTTGTAGCATGTTTATCTTTTGCTCCAAAGTTTCAATAAAATTCTGCTGCCAGAATTTTATTGTCAAGTTCAATATGTCCAAGATCATTGCAATTGATCCGTGACACCTTTGGGGTGCACCTTTGGACTTAGTTGCTGTAGTATATGTCTAGTTTGTGTTCATGTCCTTTGCCATGACATTTGAGTCCTGTAGCTTAATTATTTTGTGCTTCGAAGTTGCTATGATGCTGTAATTTTTCAGCTTTCGCTCATTTCTTGTTTCGGGCATAACTTTTAGCCCGTAACTCCGATTTCAGCGAATCTTACATGAAGCTTGATTGATTTTCCGTGTAGATTCACAATATCAGATTGTTATCATGTTTTGAGGTGTTTTGCTTGAGTGATATTTTACGTGCTCCGTGTGCATCCTTAGTGCATCCATCATGCATCCATCATTTTCGAGTGCGCATTGCATCTTGTTGATTTGTGCTTGGTGTGATTGTTTTGTTTAGAGCCGGAAGCAGAGTCTGAGTTCGAGTACGAGCACGAGGTTACCAACGAGGTTGAGCACGAGGACCCTTCTTACGATCCGAACGACTTCTCTTCAGGCAAGATGACCGAACCCCGATAACATTACTATCTTTGCCTATTGCTAGTAGTCTCGATCTATAGTTTTGCCTCGATGCCCATGATCTTCTTGTCAGCCTCCTACTTGTAAACCATTGCCATGTTTAACCATCCTACCTATGCAAACTGTTGCTTGGCTAAGTACGCTACGCTCCGCCCTTCTTATAGCATTGCTAGTTGCAGGTGAAGATCGAAGATGCTTGCTTCATGTTGAAGTTTGGTTGGGTTTTTATCACACTATATAAATGCTTAAAATGAAATCATCTATATATTGGCAAGGGTGGAAGGCTAAGCCTTTTGCTTGGTGATTTGTTCCACTCATGCCGTTAGGAACCGTATAAACCGGTGTTGTGTTCCTTGATTATGCGTTCCTAACACGGTTGGCGTGTATGGGACCCCCTCGATAAACCGCTAAGTGCTAAGTCTTTTCCAGCAAGTCCCAACATTGGTACTATTTGCCTAATAACTAACTAAACTTGCATAGGGAGTTATAAACCCTTTTTCTTAATTCAACAACCCGGGCCAGTGCTCCACATGAGTGTTGGTCCAAACTGGGGGTTACGTGGGGCCACCTCGAGGGAACTCAAGGTCTGGTAAAAACCTGTGGGATCACCCATCCGGTCATGGCCTGAGACGAGATACGCGCGGCTACTATCAGGGTGTCGGCACGCCGGGAGGATTTGCTGGATTAGCCTTACCTTAGCTCGGTATATCTTGAGCACGGGATTCCGAGGATACTCGGGTCTTCCCACTTTGGAGTTGCGACTCCGCGGATCGTGGGCTTCTAATGGGTCAAGTTGGAACACCCCTGCAGGGTTTGAACTTCCTAAAGCCGTGCCCGCGGTTATGTGGCAGATGGGAGCTTGTTAATTCCGGTTGTAGATAACTTGACACAATGTTTCTAATACACTACCCGCGTGTGTTCCGTGACCGTCAATTTCCGAATAGGGATTCGGGAGTTGAACACGGAGGGGTTATGCTTGTTGAGCTTGTAGCTAGGATCACTTCGTGATCACTTCTCGCCGAGGCTTTCTCTTCTCGCTCTCACTCACGTAAGCTAGTTGCTAGTTGCTGCTGCAGACACTTATTCTTTTCTTCAGCCTTATCCTCACCCAAAGGCTTAAATAGTCTTGTAACCCGGATACGGGATTGCTGAGTCCTCTGTGGCTCACAGTTACTCCACACACCAGATGCAGGTCCAGCTGTGAGCTATCCAGGTGATGGCACCGAGCTGGATTGGGAGTACGACGAGGAGCGTAGTCGGTATTATGTGCGATACCCGGATGATCAGTAGTGGAGACTCTTACTAGGATTCGATCCGCCTGTGGTTTATTTATTTAAGTTTGGTATCTTGCATTTGGATTTTGCCCTTAGAGGGTTGTGATCTTCTTAATGTATGATGTTTGAGACTTGAATTGTAATTCTGTGACGTGGCGAGTGTAAGCCAACTATTTTCTGTTTACAATCCCCTCTTTTACATGAGATGTGCAAAGATTACCGAACTTGAGATCATTCTAGGATGGATTTATGCCTTTAAGTCGTGCCTCGACACGTAGGAGGTATAACTCCATCCTGGGCATTACAAGTTGGTATTCAGAGCCTTCTCCGACCTAGGAGCCCCCACTGTTTGATCGAATCGTTGACGGTCGAGTCTAGGCACACACTGAAAACTTTTTGAGTCCTATATTATATCGGAGAGTATGATTTCTTTGCTTCTTATCCCATTTCTCTCTGGTGAGGACTCCTGACGACTACTCTTGTCTCTCCTTTCTTCAAAAATTGCACAAATTTTTTTTTTAGGAATCCCGCGAGTATTCTGGGATTGTTTCGATGTTCTCGTGACAAGGATATTGTTCTCGATGCCTCCTGTTCCCGGGGAGTTGAGCTTCGGGGTATCATTGTCACAAGCATATCGCGGCAGTACTAAATACTTAAGACGGCCGACATCGAAAATCTCTCCTATACGGCCAGTGGCAAGATAACCCCGACATCACCCAGTACTGGGGAGGTAGTTCGGGAGTATTGCCATAGCTTATTATAGTGGATGCTTTTCGAAGGTGCGAGATACACAGTTTCCGAGAAAGACTGGTTATGTGTTGAAGGATGGATACACCTGGATGTAGGTTAGAGTTGATTGCGCGGTGCTTCCCGTGTATCCCCAACACCTGATTGCATAACTGGAATCTTTCGGAAATCTATAGGTGGGTTTATCCAGTAGATCGTAGGCATTCTTCCAACGAATGCAGGTTAGTGAGTTCGGGGTTCTACATTGAGTGAAGTGGTTATATGATCGATGTTACTATCAGGAGTTGCATCTTAAAGGGTCCTTGGCTATGCTGATCCGGGGATTGCAAAACCTTTTCGTAACGCGTTCATATGCTTTCAGCACAAAGATGTTAGAACGAAACTCCTCTCTTGTGTTTGTTCCCGTCTGTACCTTGTTGTTTTCTTATTTTATCCTTTTTTCCCCTATGTGGCTTCTCATGAAGATTGATGTTATCATTTAACTGAGAATTTCATTCGTTCCTCTTGTTCGAATGATTTCATTCGTTCTTATTGTTCGAATGATTATTGTGAAGACTTGATGCAATTCATGCCATTGATTCAGCTTATTCCTTTTGTCAATCAATTGCTGATTCGTGGTCATCTCTTACAGGATGGCTCCGAAAAAGGTTCCCAACGCTAACCCAGAGGTGGAAGAGGTCCCAGAACATCCTCCTTCCCCTCCTCCTCCGCCTGAGGCTTGGAGAGCAATTATGCAGACTACAGCTCAGAACACTCAGTTGATGATGCAGATGATGCAGCAGATGCAAGCTATGCAAGCTAATCAGGGTGTTCCAGGGAACCAAGGCAACTTCTTCAACCAGCAGCACCATGCTACTCTTTACCAGTTCTTGGCCAACAATCCTAAAGCTTTCAGTTACTGTGTCGACCCTCTTGATGCTGAAGATTGCTTAACCGACATGAAGAAGCATTTTGAGTGCAGTAACGTGAAGGAAGATGATTATGTGAAGTTTGCAGCCTTCCAACTGAAAGATCAAGCAGCTGACTGGTGGCAGCAGTACAAAGGCTCCAGGCCAGGTCAAGTGATCTCTTGGGAGAATTTCTGCAAGGATTTTCGCTCGCACCACATTCCTACAAGTGTCATCGAGGGTATGCGTGAGCAATTCCGCAACCTGAAGCAGGGCTCCATGACAGTCTATCAGTATAATGTCAAGTTCCAAAACCTCGCCCGCTATGCTAAGCAAGACATTCCTGATGCCAAGAGTAAAATCTACCAGTTCCGTGGAGGTCTCAAAGATGAACTTCAGCTTGCTCTCACTTTGTTCGAGCCCGATGAATTCGACAAGTTCTATAACATGGCTTTGAAACAAGAAGCAGCTCAGCTTAAGATGGAGGCTTCTAAGAAGAGAATTCGAGATGCCGTTCACTCTTCCTCATCGTCTTAGATGGTCTCGAAGCATCAGAAATTCTGGCTTCCTCCTCCTCCAGTGATTCGAGCTCCATACAACAACTCCAACAACTCCAACTACAAGAACTCTAGTGGTCGTGGTTTCTCCCACCCACCCAACCCGAGCAACCAGTCGAAGAAGTAGTTTCAGTCTCAAGGCTCCAAGTCAAGTGGTTCTCATTTCCGTCCTCTCTCAGAAGTGACTTGCAACAAATGCACTCAGAAAGGTCACTATGCCAACAGATGTCCGAATCCGAAGCGTCTTCCACCTCCTCCACCTATGAGTTCAGCTATTGTCAGGCATGATCCAAAGTCCGCAAGGGTTAATCTGATGAGTGCAGCGCAAGCGGAGAATTCTTCTGATGTCATTTTGGGTAACCTTCCAGTGAACTCTATACCTGCTAAAGTTTTGTTTGATTCGGGTGCTTCATGCTCTTTCATGTCTCAACCATTTGCATCCAAGTATAATGTGGACATCAAAAGTTTGCCAAGGGAGTTATCAGTTGTTTCTCCGGGTAGATTGATGCATTCTCGTATATATGCTCCGGATGTTTCTATTCGCATGGGTGATTATCGATTTTTGGCTTCTCTGGTGATTCTTGGTAATTCTGACATCGACCTCATCCTCGGAATGGATTGGCTTTCTCAGCACGATGCTCACATTGATTGTGCTCAAAAGGAAGTCAAGATGACTCATTCTGATGAAGATGTGATTATCTTCGCCTCCAGGGATAACACTATCCGGCTTTTCTCTCTTAATGATAAGGGCGAAATTAATGCCATATCTCAAATTCCGGTGGTGAACGAATATCAAGACGTCTTTCCTGAAGAACTTCCAGGCATGCCTCCACACCGTCAGGTGGAGTTTGTCATTGAACTCGAGCCGGGTACTGAGCCAGCATGCCGGCGTCCGTACAAGCTCTCTCCGGATGAATTGAAGGAATTGAAGAAGCAGCTTGATAAGCAGGAGAGTATGGGTCTCATCAGACCTAGTACGTCTCCATGGGGCTGTGGTGTCTTATTTGTCAAGAAGAAAGATGGCACGGAGCGTCTCTGTGTTGACTACCGGCCATTGAACAAGAAGACGATTAAGAACAAGTATCCGCTCCCCAACATCAACGAACTCTTTGAGCAGCTCAAAGGAGCTAAAGTGTTCTCTAAGCTTGACCTCCGAATGGGCTATCATCAAATTCGCATTCGCAAGGAAGACATTCCCAAGACTTCAGAACGAGCTACGGTTCATACCGTCATGTCCTTCGGTCTCGCCAATGCTCCTCCTACCTTTTCAAGGATGATGCATTACATCTTCAACCCCTATACTGGCGAGTTTGTGCTTGTGTACCTGGATGATATTCTGGTGCTTTCCAAGAATGAAGAAGATCACGAAAAGCACTTACGTCTGGTTCTTGATCCACTCCGAGAGCATAAATTCTATGCCAAGTTCTCAAAGTGCGAGTTTTGGCTCAATAAGGTTTTGTACCTGGGCCACATCATCTCAGCTGACGGTATTGCGGTTAATCCCGAGAAAGTTGAAGCAATTGTCAACTGGGAAGCTCCTCAGAACGTCAAGCAGCTCCGCAGTTTTCTGGGTCTTGCCAGCTATTGCAGAAGGTTTGTTGAGAACATCTCCAAGATTGCCAAGCCTCTTTCCAACTTGCTTCAGAAGAATGTCAGATACTTTTGGTCTCCAGAGTGTGAAGTGGCTTTCAAAACTCTCAAAGAAAAGCTTGTCACTGCTCCAGTTCTGACTCCTCCAGATGAATCCAAGCCCTATGAAGTATTCTGCGATGCTTCTCTTCAAGGTCTTGGTGGTGTGCTTATGCAAGATAAGAGAATTGTGGCATACACTTCTCATCAGCTAAAGCCAAGTGAGAAGAACTATCCCACACATGATCTCGAGCTAGCAGCTGTGGTACATGCTCTGATTACGTGGAGACATCTGTTGTTGGGCAGAAAGGTCGACATCTTCACTGATCACAAGAGCTTGAAGTACATCTTCACACAGCCGCATCTGAACCTCCGCCGGACTCGTTGGGTTGAAATGATCCAAGAGTACAATCCCAGCATTGAATACACTCCTGGCAAGGCGAATGTGATTGCAGATGCTTTGAGCAGAAAGGCATATTGCAACAGCCTTCTTATCAAGCCGTACCAGCCTGAGCTTTGTGAAGCATTCAGGAAA
This sequence comes from Secale cereale, assembly GCA_902687465.1. NCBI lineage: Eukaryota > Viridiplantae > Streptophyta > Magnoliopsida > Poales > Poaceae > Secale > Secale cereale. The sequence goes on along the minus strand of LR738714.1, from coordinate 106,588,386 downwards.
CTCAACCTCCAAGTTGTTCGGCAGGGTTTTCTTGCAAATCTTCAAATTGCTCCTACCTTGGAAGATCAAGTCCGTGAGGCCCAACTCAGTGATACCATGGTGAAGAAAGTGAAACATGGGATTGCAAAGGGCACTCCAAAATATAAGTGCTTCCGTGTTGATGAGAGAGATACCTTGTTCTTCGAGGACAGACTCGTTGTTCCCAAAGGTGATCTCAGGAAGCTCATAATGGAAGAAGCTCATGATTCTCTCCTTTCCATTCATCCCGGTAGTTCCAAGATGTATCAAGACCTCAAGCAGTCTTACTGGTGGACACGCATGAAAAGGGAAATTGCCCAATTCGTGAATGAATGTGATGTATGCAGAAGAGTGAAAGCAGAACATCAACGTCCAGCCGGTCTTCTCCAACCTCTTCCTATCCCCGAGTGGAAGTTCGACCACATTGAAATGGACTTCGTCACTGGCTTTCCTAAATCCAAGCGAGGAAATGATGCTATCTTTGTGGTGATTGACAAGCTTACCAAAGTCGCTCAGTTTCTTCCACTCAAAGAATCAATCAATGCAGCTCAATTGGCAGAGCTGTACACTTCCAGAATTGTGTCCCTACATGGCATTCCTCAAGTTATATCCTCAGACCGTGGAAGCTTGTTCACATCAAGGTTCTGGGACTCTTTTCAGTCCGCCATGGGCACTAAGATCAGGTTCAGCACTGCATTTCACCCTCAGACTAGTGGTCAAGTCGAGCGCGTGAATCAGATTCTAGAAGACATGCTCAGAGCCTGTGTCATCTCCTTTGGCATGAAATGGGAAGACTGCCTTCCATTTGCCGAGTTCTCTTACAACAACAGCTTTCAAGCAAGTGCAGGCAAAGCACCGTTTGAAATTCTCTATGGCAGAAAGTGTCGTACCCCTCTCAACTGGTCTGAAACAGGTGAACGCCAACTTCTTGGCAATGACTTGATCTCAGAAGCCGAAGAAATGTGCAAAGTCATACGTGAGAATCTCAAGGACGCTCAGTCGCGCCAGAAGAGCTACTATGACGGAAAGCATCGTGATTTGGCATTCAACATCGACGATCATGTCTATCTCCGAGTTTCTCCGATGAAAGGCACCCAAAGATTCGGTATCAAAGGAAAGCTTGCTCCTAGATACGTCGGGCCTTTCAAGATTCTTTGCAAGAGAGGCGATCTAGCCTATCAACTTGAGCTCCCTCCCAACTTCCCAAATGTTCATGATGTCTTCCATGTGTCTCAACTTCGCAAATGCTTCAAGGCACCTGAGCGCATGATTCTGTTTGAAGAGATTGATCTTCAACAAGACCTGTCCTACCGAGAGCATCCCGTTGCCATTCTCGAAGAAACCGAATGCAAGACCCGCAACAAGTCCATCAAATTTCTGAAAGTCAAGTGGTCACATCACACCGACCGAGAAGCTACCTGGGAACGAGAAGATCATCTTCATTCCGAGTACCCTTCCTTTTTCCAGTCCTAGATCTCGGGACGAGATCTTTTTGTAGTAGAGGAGAGTTTGTAATGCCCCGGATGTAATACTTTCCCTTTTGGGTATATAATATATCTCCGGCTTCATCTATTTCCATTCCGGGTTCTTTGTCTTTCGGGTTTTCGTCGTTTTGTTGTGTGAGTGTGTGGCACTCATTCATATCATGTAGATATGTGCATTGCATTGCATTTGTGTTGTCGGTTGCATCCGGTTCCGCGTGTTTCTTCCCGTTGTCCGTTTCGCGTTCCGGAGCTCCCTCACGTGTCCGTGACGTCTCGTAGGCCTACTTTGTTGTTTGGGCGTGTAACGTTACCGGTGTGCCGCGAGGTTGTTGTGTGTGTTGTTGTTTTGTTGTGTGCAACCCGCCTCTCAAATCTTGTCTCGTTTGGACTCCGTTGGCTTTTCCATCCGTTGTTCGTGTGGGTCCAAAGTGCCTTCACTTCGTGTCCCGGAAACACCCCTACTGCAGTCTTTTATCTTCTCCTAGGCCCTTTTAATCTACCCCCGCGATCGGATCCGTCGGATCGCGATCGGAGGGTTCCTAGCACCCCCAGATCCCTCCTAACCCTAAAAACTGCTATATATTAGACCCTCCTAGTCTATTTTGGCTTCCCTATCTTCTTCCCCTTCTCCCTTTTTTTTCTCTTTTTCAGATCAGATCAGATCCATCACCGCCGCCGCTCCAATCGCCTCCCCGCCTGGATCCCGAGGGCGACCCGCAGCGATCGACCGCCGCCGCTCGGTCAACGCCCCCGCATCGATCCTGGAGTGTACCACTTCGCCGAATCGTTCGGTCCGCCCCGATCGCTCAGGCCGCCTCCTTCCCCTCGGCCCACCGCTTCGCCAGGCTCGGGCCCAGCGGGACCACTTCCCCGCAGGTCGTCGCGTCGCCCTCCTCCGCACTGAGCCATCGCCTCGCTTCGCCGGCGCTGGGCCTCGCCCACCGCACCGGCCCACTCTCCCCAGGCGCCCTTCCCGCCAGTGCCCGAAGGCCGCCGCCGCCTGGGCCTCCGCCCGTCAGCCTTCTCTGCCCCAGGGCGCCACCGCGGGCCGCCGCCCCGCTCCGCACCGCGGCCCGTCCGCGTCGTCCCTCCGCGCCGGGGCCCGAAGGCCCAGTCGTCGCACCGTGCGCCCCCGCGGGCTCGCTGCCGAGCCGGGCCGCTCCACCAGGCCGGCTTCGCCTCCGTCGCCGCGGGCCCGTCTTCAGCCTCCACCGGCCCGATCTCCAGATCCGGCCCGAGTTTTTCAGATCTGAGGTTGTTGCTTATTCCACTAAGTCCCTGAGATCTAGTTCTGTGATGCCTTTTTCAAACATGCATAACTTTTTATCTGTTGCTCCGATTCGCGAATATAATAAGTCCAGACGTTCGTGGGATCGTGCTCTACGTTTTATCTGTTATTGTCATGCATGTTAGAGATCATCTAGCTGCTCGTTTTGCTGTTGCAAGAGTGCATCATGATATAAACTGCTGCTATGTGATATTTTTATGCCATCTTTGCCATGTGATATCTTTTAGCTCGTTTGTCCGAATGATGCAAATGACATGTCCACGTGTTCGTCTTGCCATGCTCTACATGTTGTATGTGCTAGGTAGCATGATAGATTTATTCTTGCCTTGTTATCATCGTTGCAAAGTGCCATGTGGCTGTGATGTCGTTTCACTTGTTATGAAATGCCATCTTGTTGAGCTCGTTGCTATCGTTGTGTTTACCTCCATGAAGCATGCTTGTGTGTTAAGGGATCACCTTCATGTGTACTTTGATGAGGTGCTTACCTCTTGCCATGTTTAGTTTCGAGGTGACTTAAACATGCTCTTTTATATGCCTTGTTGAAATTGCTTTTTTAGGACTTAGTGGATTTTCACTAAGTGTGAAATCTGTAACGTTCCGATGCCATGTTCGTGTGATGTTCTAGGACAAACCATCTTAGTTTTGGAGTGGATCTTGATTGTTCCTTGTAGTAGATATTGTTGTCTTTCCATTCATGTCCTCACATGTCTATTTAAGTGGCTGTAGCATGTTTATCTTTTGCTCCAAAGTTTCAATAAAATTCTGGTGCCAGAATTTTATTGTCAAGTTCAATATGTCCAAGATCATTGCTATTGATCCGTGACACCTTTGGGGGTGCACCTTTGGACTTAGTTGTTGTAGTATATGTCTAGTTTATGTTCATGTCCTTTGACATGACATTTGAGTGCTGTAGCTTAATTATTTTGTGCTTCGAAGTTGCTATGATGCTGTAATTTTTCAGCTTTCGCTCATTTCTTGTTTCGGGCATAACTTTTAGCCCGTAACTCCGATTTCAGCGAATCTTACATGAAACTTGATTGATTTTCCGTGTAGATTCACAATATCATATTGTTATCATGTTTTGAGGTGTTTTGCTTGAGTGATATCTTACGTGCTCCGTGTGCATCCTTAGTGCATCCATCATGCATCCATCATTTTCGAGTGCGCATTGCATCTTGTTGATTTGTGCTTGGTGTGATTGTTTTGTTTAGAGCCGGAAGCAGAGTCTGAGTTCGAGTACGAGCACGAGGCTACCAACGAGGTTGAGCACGAGGACCCTTCTTACGATCCGAACGACTTCTCTTCAGGCAAGATGACCGAACCCCGATAACATTACTATCTTTGCCTATTGCTAGTAGTCTCGATCTATAGTTTTGCCTCGATGCCCATGATCTTCTTGTCAGCCTCCTACTTGTAAACCATTGCCATGTTTAACCATCGTACCTATGCAAACCGTTGCTTGGCTAAGTACGCTTCGCTCAGCCCTTCTTATAGCATTGCTAGTTGCAGGTGAAGATCGAAGATGCTTGCTTCATGTTGAAGTTTGGTTGGGTTTTTATCACACTATATAAATGCTTAAAATGAAATCATCTATATATTGGCAAGGGTGGAAGGCTAAGCCTGTTGCTTGGTGATTTGTTCCACTCATGCCGTTAGGAACCATATAAACCGGTGTTATGTTCCTTGATTATGCGTTCCTAACACGGTTGGGGTGTATGGGACCCCCTCGATAAACCGCTAAGTGCTAAGTCTTTTCCAGCAAGTCCCAACATTGGTACTATTTGCCTAATAACTAACTAAACTTGCATAGGGAGTTATAAACCCTTTTTCTTAATTCAACAACCCGGGCCAGTGCTCCACATGAGTGTTGTTCCAAACTGGGGGTTACGCGGGGCCACCTCGAGGGAACTCAAGGTCTGGTAAAAACCTGTGGGATCACCCATCCGGTCATGGCCTGAGACGAGATACGCGCGGCTACTATCAGGGTGTCGGCACGCCGGGAGGATTTGCTGGATTAGCCTTACCTTAGCTCGGTATATCTTGAGCACGGGATTCCGAGGATACTCGGGTCTTCCCACTTTGGAGTTACGACTCCGCGGATCGTGGGCTTGTAATGGGTCAAGTTGGAACACCCCTGCAGGGTTTGAACTTTCGAAAGTCGTGCCCGCGGTTATGTGGCAGATGGGAGCTTGTTAATTCCGGTTGTAGATAACTTGACACAATGTTTCTAATACACTACCCGCGTGTGTTCCGTGACCGTCAATTTCCGAATAGGGATTCGGGAGTTGAACACGGAGGGGTTATGCTTGTTGAGCTTGTAGCTAGGATCACTTCGTGATCACTTCTCGCCGAGGCTTTCTCTTCTCGCTCTCACTCACGTAAGCTAGTTGCTAGTTGCTGCTGCAGACACTTATTCTTTTCTTCAGCCTTATCCTCACCCAAAGGCTTAAATAGTCTTGTTACCCGGATATGGGATTGCTGAGTCCTCTGTGGCTCAAAGTTACTCCACACACCAGATGCAGGTCCAGCTGTGAGCTATCCAGGTGATGGCACCGAGCTGGATTGGGAGTACGACGAGGAGCGTAGTCGGTATTATGTGCGATACCCAGATGATCAGTAGTGGAGACTCTTACTAGGATTCGATCCGCGTGTGGTTTATTTATTTAAGTTTGGTATCTTGCATTTGGATTTTGCCCTTAGAGGGTTGTGATCTTCTTAATGTATGATGTTTGAGACTTGAATTGTAATTCTGTAACGTGGCGAGTGTAAGCCAACTATTTTCTGTTTACAATCCCCTCTTTTACATGAGATGTGCAAAGATTACCGAACTTGAGATCATTCTAGGATGGATTTATGCCTTTAAGTCGTGCCTCGACACGTAGGAGGTATAACTCCATCCTGGGCATTACAAGGTTACCACAGGCACAATGTCACCTCTTGCTGTAGTGCGTCAGTATCTCTCCACTAACAGTGCAAAAAGCACTTTCCTGCGTAATTCTGGGTTGGTTTTCAAGGTAACCTCGTCCAAATCGCCTACTGAACAAAATCTTCCGGCTAGACAGAGTGATATATCTGTGCTCCAGACACAAGCCCAATCCCTAATGGACGTCGTTTCGGAAACAAGAATAGAGGTTGACAAATGTTGTCAAGATATGAATGGTTTTGAAACCAGACTATCAGACATTTGCTTCGTTGTTTAAGAGTAATGGCGGAAAAAAGGTGAAGATCGTGCTGCTCCATCAGATTCTATAGCCTGAAACATTAGCACTCAGGTCAAATGATCTGTGCTTCTATACATTTGACGGTGCTTTTATCTACAAGGACTGTAAATTTTATGCCAACAGGCCTTTTGTTGTGATAGAACATTTATGATGCTCCCAAAGGCTGCAATACTTACGACACTATTTTTGTATAGTGTAGGTTTATCTTAGTAATATATTCGGCCGAAAGCTTCATAGGAGCCCAACATGCCAACATTCGTCGGGCCCATTCCAATTGGGCTAAAAACGATTATGGGCCGAAATTTGCATGTAGTCCACTAAAAATATCTGGGCCTAAATCAGCATAAGATTTCATATTTTTATGGTAGGCTTGTGCCCATAGTGGGCCTTTAACAGGCCTAAACATAATTTGGGCCCTCGGTAACAATAGGCCGTTTACGGGTGTAAATATCTCGAGCCCAGAAAAAAACATGGGCCTTTAAAAGACCGAAAGTGAGATTGGGCCCATTTACGATGCAGATCTTTCACAGGCCGAAATTCGGACGGGCCATAAATGCGCCGACCTAATACACGGGCCTTTAACAGGCTGGATGTTCGGTTGGGCTAGATTATCGTCATTTTTATATGGGCCGTTAATGGGCCCGATGTGACGTTGGGCCACATATGGCCCATGGATTTCATCCGACGTTAACCAGCCGAAAATCACAATAGGCCGAAAGTGGCCCAAATCTGTAGTGGGCCTCTAACAGGCCGAATGTTAGACATGACCGAATATGACCCAAATCCTTCACGGTCATTTATGGCCGAAAGTTTCAATGGCATGTAAATGGGCCCAAATAAAGCAGGACCTTTAACAGGCCAGAAATACACCGGGCCGTAATTCAGCCCATATACTTAGCGGACTGTTAACGGGCCAGAAGTGACCATGGGCCGCGATGATGAAAAGTTTAGGACAGAGTGTTAACGGGCCGATTTGACACTAGTCGTACGGGCCTTAACTGAGAATGTTGGGCCTTTAGCTGGGCCGACCCATTATGGCCCGCAAAATCTCGCGGGCCTTTAGCTGGGCCGGCCCATTATTGCCTGCAAATTCTCGTGGGCCTTTAGCTGGGCCGGCCTATTATGATACGCAAAATCTCGTGGGCCTTTTGCTGGGCCGGCCCATTATGGACCGCAAAATCTCATGGGCCTTTTGCTAGGCTTGCCCATTATGGACCGCAAAATCTTGTGGGCCTTTAGTTGGGCCGGCTCATTTAAACTTTATGGTCCACTTTTGGGTTGGTCCACGTGTCAACATATCATAGGCGCATCTCACCCATTGGATGAGTGACACCTGTGCCAACGCGGAGCTGACACGTGTTTCCGTCAGCCAATCAGAATTTTACACGTGGAAAATCCCCATTGATCCGGGCTGGTAACGGGTTATCGAATCCAAAACCGGACCCGATAGCTTAACGACGTTCCGCTGCGGTGGATGCCACGTGTCGGTCACCCTTGACGAAAGCACTTCTGTGACGCGCGATTTATCGTCATGGAAGTGGACACTTCCATGATGATAATTTTGGTAATGTCATGGAACACTTCTACGACAGCACAGGTATGACTATCTTCATTCTGTCATAAATTTGTCATGGATGTACATGCATGACAGAAAACGTGACCTACTATGACAAACACGTATCATCATGGAATTGTATTTTTTTTGTGATGTGCGCCGTTATCATAGCCGCCAGGTTAAGACCAGAACTTTTCAAGAGGGTGATTTGGTGCTTCGGCTTATCCAGGATCAAAACGATATGCATAAACTATGCCCTCCTTGGGAAGCACCTTTTGTGGTCAGCAAGAATTTACACAATGGATCATACTACCTTATTGATGTTCGAGACCACAAGGACTCACGCACGTCGGAGGAGGAGGCCCGTCGGCCGTGGAATATTGCTCATCTTCGGCCTTATTATACCCGAGTCACCGGCTCTCGTGATGTACAAATTTTGACAATGTATATATGATGATGGTATAATAAAGTCGGCATCCCTGATAATTCAGGGCCTGTGTCGTTTCATTCTTACTAATAATGAGTCTTTGTTTCATATGATTACTTGGGGGCTTCTTGCTCAATTGAGCATAGCTGTGAATACCATATTCCTCCGGCTTATACGCCAGGAATAAAATGTTACTTGGGGGCTCTTTGTTCAACGGACAAGAGTTTTCTGACCCTTGTAATAGGCTTGGAAGCCTGGTGTATTCACCTAAAAACCCGGGTTATCCTGCCTTTTAAGTCTGCCACTCCGCCTAGATTGACCGGAATGACCTGCCGTACTTTTGACAAGTTAATCTTATACAGACCCTGAACTTGTCACTATAAAAACGACGATTGGTCATGTGTGGCCTGACTTATAAGGTTAAGTGAAGGTTTAACTCAGCGGCTGTGCAGCCCTTTGACAACACTTGACTTAAAGGTTTGGCAGCCATGAACGCCTTGTTTTTTTTCTTTTGATTCATATTTGATTTGAGTGTTTTGTGACCTGTTGATACATGATTAAAAACCAATGAGGGTTCTGATGCCTTATGGTTCCCATATAAATCCATCCGAAGTTTGTTAAACCGAACCTGGCTTTGGACTATAAGTCAACAAAATATGATGATTTTCTGCTTGGAAGCATTGTGTGATACGTCTCCAACGTATCTATAATTTTTTATTGTTCCATGCTATTATATATTATGTTTTGGATGTTTAATGCGCTTTATTATACATTTTATATTATTTTTGGACTAACCTACTAACCCAAGGCCCAGTGCAAATTGTTGTTTTCGCCTATTTTAGTGTTTCGCAGAAAAGGAATATCAAACGGAGTCCAAATGGAATGAAACCTTTGGGAGAGTTATTTTTGGAACGATATCAACACAGAAGACTTGGAGTACACGCCAGGAGGCAAGAGAGGAGGCCACAAGGGCAGAGGCGCGCCCCCACCCTCGTGGGCCCCCTCTGGCTCCCCTGACATGCCTCTTCAGCCTATATATACTCCCATACCCTAAAAACATCGAGGACATCCGCGAAACCCTAATTCCACCGCCGCAACCTTCTATACCCGTGAGATCCCATCTTGGGGCCTATTCTAGAGCTCCGACGGAGGGGGCATCGATCACGAAGGTCTTCTACATCATAGCCTCTCCGATCAGTTGTGAGTAGTTTACCACAGACCTTCGGGTGCATAGTTATTAGCTAGATGGCTTCTTCTCTCTCGTTGGATCTCAATACAAAGTTCTCCTCGATCTTCGAGGAGATCTATTTGATGTAATCTTTTTGCGGTGTGTTTGTCGAGATCCGATGAATTGTGGGTTTATGATCAAGATTATCTATGAACAATATTGGATTCTTGTCTGAAATCTTTTATGTATGATTATAATATCCTTGCAAGTCTCTTCAAACTATTGGTTTGGTTTGGCCTACTAGATCTATAGTTCTTGCAATGGGAGAAGTGCTTGGCTTTGGGTTCAACCTTGCGGTGTCCTTTCCCAGTGACACCAGGGGCAGCAAGGCATGTATTGTATTGTTGCCATCGAGGATAAAAATATGGGGTTTATATCATATTGCTTGAGTTTATCCTTCTACATCATGTCATCTTGCTTAAGGCATTACTATGTTCCTATGAACTTAATACTCTAGATGCATGCTGGATAGCGGTCGATGTGTGGAGTAATAGTAGTAGATGCAAAATCATTTTGGTCTACTTGTCACGGACGTGATGCTATATATAATGATCATGCCTAGATATTCTCATAACTATGCGCTTTTCTAACAATTGCTCGACCGTAATTTGTTCACCCACCGTAGAATTCTGCTATGAGGAGAGAAGCCACTAGTGAAACCTATGGCCCCCGGGTCTATCTTTACCATATTAGTTTCCCGTTAACTTGCCAATTTCTGTCGCCATTGTTTTACTTTGCATCTTTACTTGCAGTCTATATACCAAAAATACCAAAAATATTATCTTATCATATCTATCAGATCTCACTCTCGTAAGTGATCGAGAAGAGATTGACAACTCCTTTTATCGCGTTTGCTGCGAGGTTCTTATTTGTTTGTGCAGGTGCGAGTGACTCATGCGTGGTCTCCTACTGGATTGATACCTTGGTTCTCAAAACTGAGGGAAATACTTACGCTACTGTGCTGCATCACCCTTTCCTGGGAATACAACGCAAGCTCGAGAAGTAGCAAGAAGAATTTCTGGCGATGTTGCCGGGGAGATCTACGCAAAAGTCATATACCAAGTACCTATCACAAACCCTTATCCCTCGCATTACATTTTTTGCCTCTCGTTTTCCTCTCCCCCATTTCACGCTTGCCGTTTTATTCGCCCATCTTTCTTTGTGTGTTTTATCGTTTGCCTTGCCGTCATGGCTAGTCCCTTATCTGCTCCTTTGTCCCCCGAGTTTGAAGTTGTTCACTTCAAACAAAAGCAAGGAGAAAACTTAAAAGATGCTTGGTACAGGATGATGGAATCTTACCGTAATTGCACCTTAGAGGTGAATTTTAGAATTTTACTTCGCAATTTTTATGTTGGACTAAATATGTCCCACAGACAACTCTTGGATTGTGTTGCCAAAGGAAATTTTATCGAAATTGATCCCAGTTTTGCGCATGAAATCATAGAGGGAATAGTGGGAACACTAGCTCAACAAAACAGGTCACGTCATGCCCAGGAAGAGACACAAGTTTTTGAGAAAATTTATGAAGTAATGAAAATATTACAAAAATCTCTTGAACCTCTTAAGAGTGTTAGTGGAAATCTCCACCGCATGAATATGTTGATCACCCTTTGCAATAAGCGGTTGGATTCGTTAGACCTAAAGATTTCCGAATATGAAGGGAAACATAAAGAACCTCTCGGATTCGAGCTCGACATCGCTAAAAGGATAAAAACCAAAGATGGCAATATGTTGATCTATTCTTGTATCGTGCCTAGCTATGGGCATTAAATGATAGCGCTTGTTGGGAGGCAACCCAATTTTATTTTCTTTGCTTTTGTTTCTGTTTAGGAATAAATATTGCATATTGCTTCTGTTTAGATGTTGTTTTGTGTTTTAATTAGTGTTTGTGCCAAGTAGAGCCTTCGGGAATACTTGGGTGAAGTTTATGTGATCATGCTGTAAAAAAACAAAAACTTTAGCGCTCACGAGATAAGCTACCATTTTTTAATCGAGAGTACTTTTTAGTTGATTCTTTTTGCATATGATTAATAGACAAATTCCTCACGTCCACCAATTTATTTAAATTTTTTAGAGTTACAGAAGTATTCGAAAGTTACAGATTGCTAGAGACTGTTCTGTTTTTGACAGATTCTGTTTTTCGTGTGTTGTTTCCTTATTTTGATGAATCTATGAGTAGTATCGGGGGGTATAAATCATAGAGAAGTTGGAATACCGTAGGTTTAATACCAATATAAACAAAGAATGAGTTCATTAAGTACCTTTGAGTGGTGGTTTGTTTTCTTATACTAACGGAGCTCACGAGATTTTTGGTTAAGTTTTGTGTTGTGAAGTTTTCAAGTTTTGAGTAGGGATTTGATGGACTATGGAACAAAGAATGGCATGAGCCTAAGATTGGGGATTCCCAAGGCACCCCAAGGTAAAATTCAAGGACAACCAAAAGCCTAAGCTTGGGGATGCCCCAGGAAGGCATCCCCTCTTTCATCTTCGTCTATCGGTAACTTTACTTGAGACTATATTTTTATTCACCACATGATATGTGTTTTGCTTGGAGCGTCATGTATGATTTGAGTCTTTTCTTTTTAGTTTACCACAATCATCCTTGCTGGACACACCTTTTGAGAGACATACACATGAATCGGAATTTATTAGAATACTCTATGTGCTTCACTTATATCTTTTGAGCTAGATAGTTTTGCTCTAGTGCTTCACTTATATCTTTTAGAGCACGATGGTGGTTTTATTTTGTAGAAATTATTGATCTCTCATGCTTCACTTATATTATTTTGAGGTTTTTTTTAGAACATCATTGTAATGTGCTCTGGTTATAAATTTAGTCCTAATATGATAGGCATCCAAGATGAGTATAGTAAAAACGTTCATAAAAGTGCATTGAATATTATGAGAAGTTTGATACTTAATGATTGTTTTGAGATATGAGGATGGTGATATTAGAGTCGTACTAGTACAGTAGTTGTGAATTTGAGAAATACTTGTGTTGAATTTTGCAAGTCCGTAGGATGCACGTATGGTAAACGTTGTGTGACAAATTTGAAGCATGAAGTGTTTCATAGAGTGTCATCCTTTGTGTGGAGGTCGGGATCGCGCGATGGTTAACTCCTACCAACCCTTCCCCTAGGAGCATGCGTGTAGTACTTTGTTTTGATGAATTGTAGATTTTTGCAATAAGTATGTGAGTTCTTTATGACTAATGTTCAGTCCATGGATTATACGCACTCTCACCCTTCCACCATTGCTAGCCTCTCTTGTACCGCGCAACTCTCGCCGGTACCATACACCCACCATATACCTTCCTCAAAACAGCAACCATACCTACCTATCATGGCATTTCCATAGCCATTCCGAGATATATTGCCATGCAACTTTCCACTGTTCCGTTCATATGACACGCTTCATCATTGTCATATTGCCATGCATGATCATGTAGTTGACATCGTATTCGTGGCTAGGCCACCATGCATAATCTTTCATACCTGTCACTCTTGATTCATTGCAAATCCCGGTACACCGTCAGAGGCATTCATATAGAGTCATACTTTGTTCTAGTATCGAGTTGTAATATCGAGTTGTAAATCAATAGAAGTGTGATCTTCATCATTATTAGAGCATTGTCCCAAAGAAAGAAAAAAAAGAAAAAAAAAGAAGAAAGGCCAAAGAAAAAAAAGGAAGGCCCCTAAAAAAGGGACGATGCTACTATCTTTTTCCACACTTGTGCTTCAAAGTAGCACCATGATCTTCATGATAGAGAGTCTCTTGCTTAGTCACTTCCATATACTAGTGGGAAATTTTCATTGTAGAACTTGGCTTGTATATTCCAACGATGGGCTTCCTCAAATGCCTTAGGTCTTCGTGAGCAAGCAAGTTGGATGCACACCCACTTAGTTTCTTTTGTTGAGCTTTCATACATTTATAGCTCTACTGCATCCATTACACGACAATCCCTACTCACTCACATTGATATCTATTGCTGGGCATCTCCATAACCCATTGATACGCCTAGTTGATGTGAGACCATCTTCCTCTTTTGTCTTCTCCACAACCACCACTCTATTCCACCTATAGTGCTATATCCATGGCTCACGCTCATGTATTGCGTGTAACTTGAAAAGGTTTGAAAAAATTTAAGTATGAAACAATTGCTTGGCTGAAACCGGGGTCGTGCATGATTTGAGTATTTTTTGTGACGAAAATGGAGCATAGCCTAACTATATGATTTTGTAGGGATGAACTTTCTTTGGCCATGTTACTTTGAGAAGACATGATTGCTTTGATAGTATGTTTGAAGTATTATTATTCTTATGTCAATATATACATTTGTCTTGAATCTTTCGGATATGAACATTCATGCCACAATAAAGAAAATTACATTGAGAATTATGTTGGGTATCATTCCACATCAAAAATTCTGTTTTTATCATTTACTTACTCGAGGACGAGCAGAAATTAAGCTTAGGGATGCTTGATATGTCTCCAACGTATCCATAATTTTTATTGTTACATGCTATTATATATTCTGTTTTGGATGTTTAATGGGCTTTATTATACACTTTTATATTATTTTGGGGACGAACCTACTAACCCAAGGCCTAGTGCAAATTGCTGCTTTTTTCCTATTTCAGTGTTCCGCAAAAAAGGAATATCAAACGGAGTCCAAACAGAATGAAACCTTTGGGAGAGTTATTTTTGGAACGATATCAACACAGAAGACTTAGAGTACACACCAGGAGGCAAGAGAGGAGGCCACGAGGGCATGGGCGCGCCTAGGGGGGTAGGCGCGCCCCCCTCGTGGGCCCCCTCTGGCTCCCCTGACGTCCCTCTTCAGCCTATATATACTCCCATACCCTGAAAACATCGAGGACATCCACGAAACCCTAATTTCACCGCCTTAACCTTCTGTACCCGTGAGATCCCGTCTTGGGGCCTGTTTCAGAACTTCGCTAGAGGGGGCATAGATCTCATAGGGCTTGTACATCAACACCATAGCCTCTCCGATGAGTTGTGAGTAGTTTACCACAGACCTTCGGTTCCATAGTTATTAGCTAGATGGCTTCTTCTCTCTCTTTGGATCTCAATACAAAGTTCTCATCGATCTTCGAGGAGATCTATTCGATATAATCTTTTTGTAGTGTGTTTATCGAGATCCACTGAATTGTGGGTTTATGATCAAGATTATCTATGAACAATATTGGATTCTTTTCCGAAATCTTTTATGTATGATTATAATATCCTTGCAAGTCTCTTCGAACTATTGGTTTGGTTTGGCCTACTAGATCTATAGTTCTTGCAATGGGAGAAGTGCCTGGCTTTGGGTTCAATCTTGCGGTGTCCTTTCCTAGTGACAGCAGGGGCAGCAAGGCACGTATTGTATTGTTGCCATCGAGGATAAAAAGATGGGGTTTATATCATATTGCTTGAGTTTATCCCTCTACACCATGTCATCTTGCTTAAGGTGTTACTCTGTTCTTATGAACTTAATACTCTAGATGCATGCTGGATAGTGGTCGATGTGTGGTGTAATAGTAGTAGATGCAGAATCGTTTCGGTCTACTTGTCATGGACATGATGCCTATATATAATGATCATGCCTAGATATTCTCATAAATATGCGCTTTTCTATCAATTGCTCGACAGTAATTTGTTCACCCATCGTAGAATTCTGCTATCATGAGAGAAGCCACTAGTGAAACCTATGGCCCCCGGGTCTATCTTTATCATTTTAGTTTCCCGTTAACTTGCCAATTTCTGTCGCCGTTGTTTTACTTTGCATCTTTTCTTTCAGTCTCTACAGCAAAAATACCAAAAATATTATCTTATCATATCTATCAGATCTCACTCTCGTAAGTGACCGAGAAGGGATTGACAACCCCTTTTATCGCGTTGGCTACGAGGTTCTTATTTGTTTGTGCAGGTGCGAGAGACTCGCGCGTGGTCTCGTACTGGATTGATACCTTGGTTCTCAAAACTGAGGGAAATACTTACGCTACTGTGCTGCATCACCCTTTCCTCTTCGAGGGAATACAACACAAGCTCGAGAAGTAGCATTGTGCTCTAAGTTTTGGGATATTACCCCTTGCTGCATACGGTGTTGTAAGCCGGTGGCATATGTTAATTGAACAGAGCATTATGCGCTCAAATATTTTGGGCTGTCACTCTTACTGCGTTGGTACGATAAGCCAGCTGTTCAAATGAATATCATAGGTATGATATTTTATAATTATGTAAAGTTATGATTGAACCGGCCCTGGTTATGGACTGCCTTTGTTCACCAGTGGTTTTTATAGGGTATTGTGACCCGACCAGCGGTAAACCACCAGGGCACTTGTGATTTGTTTTGTGTGCAGGTAAACTAATAAATCTAGCACACATAGTTGATGAGATCATGATCACAAGTGGCCAAGCTTCAATTGGTAAAGCAGCAGTGTCATGCAGAACAAAAGATGCACGATGGCATGATAGATCAAGAATTTAACTAGCCTATTACACGGCATCTGGTGGCTCGCAAAGGATAAACGTTTTGATGTCAACACAGCGATGACACTCAGTAAAAGCAGCTTATGATTATGGACGGGTTGAAGCCTCTAGGTCATCGTGCGCCTCTTCTTCATCTTCAGCTCCCGGCTTATCCAGCGGATAGAAGTCAGGCGTAGCCCAGTTGATATCGGCCAACGCTCTAAATACAGCTTCATCATCAATGAGGTTTGATGGATCAATATCAGGAGCGAAGGTGTGCTTACAAATCGGCGGGATGAGATCCGTCGTCAGATGAATCGGAGCTTTCACCCTTTTATTTTCAACATCATAATTAAGCCACCTGGTATGTGGCAAGATTGGTTTCATCAGCCAGTTTACTTGCCAAAGGACGCATTGCTCTTACTATTTCGGCAAAATCATCAGCATTGAACGCAGATCCATCTTCCTTAACACCGGCAGCCATTGGCCAAATCTTCTGGGTCAAGATCTGCCAGCCATGCTTTCGCCCCGCTTAAAGCGGTTAAGGCACCGGCTCTAGCGGCTCCCCGTTTCAAATCATCAATCCTTTGAGGCAACACAGTTAACTTCTCCAAGGTATCTTTGATAAGTGGGGATGCAATTTTCTTGTGCATAGCAGCGGCAATGGTACGTTGAGCACCAGTATATAATTGTTCTACAAGAGTGTAGATGCTACGTATGCTGAGTCGGCTTGTGCCACAGATGAGCTTAAATTATCTAAGGATAATGTTGACCCGGTGGATATGTCCCCTTTGAAGAAGCCAACCACTGAGCAAGACCCTTTGCTAAAGTTTAAGTCGGCCGATGACACTAAGCAGGTTGATTTTGTGCCAGGTGACTCATCTAAGCAGTTCACCAGCAGTGCTGATATGGATCCAAAATAGGAAAGCATGCTCATCGAGTTCATCCGTGAGAATCAGGACATCTTTGCATGGAAGCCTTCACACATGCCAGGTGTACCGAGAGAACATGTTGAGCTCACTCTTAACATTGATCCTAAGTATAAGTCGGTGAAGCAGTTCATTCGCCCTTTTAATGAAGAAAGATGCAAGGCTATTGGAGAAGAGGTGGCCCGGCTCTTAGCAGTTGGGTTCATTGTGGAGGTTTTTCTTCCTGAGTGGTTGGCTAACCCGGTGCTGGTACTTAAGAAAAATGGCACCTAGCGGATGTGTGTGGATTATACAAACCTTAACAAGGCTTGTCGAGTGGATCCTTTTTCTCTTCCCGGTATTGATCAGATCATATATGCCATGATGGGTTGTGAGTGCTTGTGCTTCCTGGATGCACACTTTGGTTACCATCAGATTAAGATGGTAGTTAAGGACCAAGAGAAGACGGCTTTTATCACACCTTTTGGAGCTTTCTGCTATGTGTCTATGCCTTTTGGGCTCAAGAGTGCTCGGGCAACTTATCAACGTTGTGTTCAGAACTGTTTCCATAACCAGATTGGGCGCAACATTCATGCTTATGTGGATGATATTGTTGTCAAGTCCAAAAAGAAGTAAACTTTGTTAGATGTTTCGAAGAAGACCTTAGATAATCTCCGGGTCTATAAAATGATGCTTAACCCAGGCAAGTGTGTATTCGGTGTGCTTGCAGGCAAGCTCTTGGGTTTTTCGGTCTCAGGGAGAGGTATTGAAGCTAACCCAGAGAAAATTAAGGCTATCACTATTGGAAATATGCCCTAGAGGCAATAATAAATTGGTTATTATTATATATTTCCTTGTTCATGATAATTGTTTATTATCCATGCTAGAATTGTATTTATAGGAAACTCAGATACATGTGTGGATACATAGACAAACACCATGTCCCTAGTAAGCCTCTAGTTGACTAGCTCGTTGATCAACAGATGGTCACGGTTTCCTGACCATGGACATTGGATGTCGTTGATAACAGGATCACATCATTTGGAGAATGATGTGATGGACAAGACCCAATCCTAAGCCTAGCACAGATCGTGTAGTTCGTATGCTAAAGCTTTTCTAAATGTCAAGTATATTTTCCTTAGACCATGAGATTGTGCAACTCCTGGATACCGTAGGAATGCTTTGGGTGTACCAAACGTCACAACGTAACTGGGTGGCTATAAAGGTGCACTACAGGTATCTCCGAAAGTGTCTGTTGGGTTGGCACGAATCGAGACTGGGATTTGTCACTCCGTGTGACGGAGAGGTATCTCTGGGCCCACTCGGTAGGACATCTTCATAATGTGCACAATATGTGATCAAGGAGTTTATCACGGGATGATGTGTTACGGAACGAGTAAAGAGACTTGCCGGTAATGAGATTGAGCAAGGTATCGGTATACCGACGATCGAATCTCGGGCAAGTGCTATACCGATAGAAAAAGGGAATCGTATACGGGATTGATTGAATCCTTGACATCGTGGTTCATCCGATGAGATCATCATGGAACATGTGGGAGCCAACATGGGTATCCAGATCCCGCTGTTGGTTATTGGCCGGAGAGTTGTCTCGGTCATGTTTGCATGGTTCTCGAGCCCGTAGGGTCTACACACTTAAGGTTCAATGACGCTAGGGTTATAGGGAAAGTATGTATGCGGTTACCGAATGTTGTTCGGAGTCCCGGATGAGATCCCGGACGTCACGAGGAGTTCCGGAATGGTCCGGAGGTAAAGATTCATATATGGGAAGTCCCGTTTTGGGCACCGGAAAAGTTTCGGGCGCTATCGGTAGCGTACCGGGACCACCGGGAGGGTCCCGGGGGTCCACCGGGTGGGGCCACCAGCCCCAGAGGGCTGTGTGGGCCAAGTGTGGGAGGGGACCAGCCCCAAGTAGGCTGGTGCGCCCCCCCACAAGGGCCCAAGGCGCATCATAGAGGGGAAGGGGGCAAACCCTAAGGCAGATGGGCCCTAGGGCCCAATCTGGTGCGCCCCCCTCTCCCTCTCCCCCTCTGGCCGCCACCCTTAGATGGGATCTGGGGTGGCCGCACCCCTAGGGGTGGGAAACCCTAAAGGGGGCGCAGCCCCTCCCTTCCCCCTATATATATGTGAAGTTTGGGGCTGCCCATAACACGGTTTGACCTCTCTCGCTTGGCGCAGCCCTACCTCTCTCCCTCCTCGTCTCTCGCAGTGCTTGGCGAAGCCCTGCTGGAGTCCCGCGCTCCTCCACCACCACCACTCCGTCATGCTTCTGTTGGATGGAGTCTTCCCCAACCTCTCCCTCTCTCCTTGCTGGATCAAGGCGTGGGAGATGTCATCGCGCTGCACGTGTGTTGAACGCGGAGGCGTCGTTGTTCGGCGCTTAGATCGGAATCAACCGCGATCTGAGTCGCTACGAGTACGACTCCTTCATCCGCGTTCTTGCAACGCTTCCGCATCACGATCTACAAGGGTATGTAGATGCACTCCCCTCTCCCTCATTGCAAGATTACTCCATAGATAGATCTTCGTGATGCGTAGGAAAAATTTTGATTTTCTGCTACGATCCCGAACAGTGGCATCATGAGCTAGGTCTATGCTAGTATCTTGCATGAGTAGAACACAAAGTAGTTGTGGGCGTGGATTTGTCAATTTACTTGCCGTTACTAGTCTTATATTGATTCGGCGGCATCGTGGGATGAAGCGGCCCGGACCGACCTTACACGTACTCTTACGTGAGACAGGTTCCACCGACTGACATGCACTAGTTGCATAAGGTGGCTAGCGGGTGTCTGTCTCTCCCACTTTAGTCGGATCGGATTCGATGAAAAGGGTCCTTATGAAGGGTAAATAGAAATTGGCATATCACGTTGTGGTTTTGGCGTAGGTAAGAAACGTTCTTGCTAGAAACCTATAGCATCCACGTAAAACTTGCAACAACAATTAGAGGATGTCTAACTTGTTCTTGCAGCATGTGTCGTGTGATGTGATATGGCCAAAAAGGATGTGATGAATGATATATGTGATGTATGAGATTGATCATGTTCTTGTAATAGGAATCACGACTTGCATGTCGATGAGTATGACAACCGGCAGGAGCCATAGGAGTTGTCTTTGTTTTATTGTATGACCTGCGTGTCTGTAATGCCCCGGATGTAATACTTTCCCTTTTGGGCATATAATATATCTCCGGCTTCATCTATTCCATTTCGGGTCCTTTGTCTTTCGGGTTTTCGTCGTTTTGTTGTGTGCGTGTGTGGCATTCATTCATATCATATAGTCATGTGCATTGCATTGCATTTGTGTTGTCGTTTGCATCCGGTTCCACGCGTTCCTTCCCGTTGTCCGTTTCCCGTTCCGGAGCTCCCTCACGTGTCCGTGGCGTCCCGTAGGCCTACTTTGTTGTTTGGCCGTATAACGTTACCGGTTTGGCGCGAGTCTTGTCGTGTGTTGTTGTTTTGGTATGTGTAACCCGCCTGTCAAATCTCGTCGCGTTTCGAGTCCGTTTGCTACCCCAATAGTTATTCTCGTGGGCTCAAAGTGCCTCCACTTTGAGGCCCAAGACACCCCTCCAACAGCCCACCAAACCACTCCTAACCACTTCTATCATCTAGGCCATCCAAATCTGATCCTGTGGCCGAAAACCGCACTCCATTTGGCCAACCCTAGCTACTTGTGCCTATATAATTGTCCACTCCCCCAAATTTTGCCCCAAATTAAGGAAACCCTAGCCCCCACTTCATCCCCTTCCTCCAGCCACCACCTCGCCGGAGACTTCGCCGGAATCTCGCCGGAGTTCGCCGAAGATCACCACCCCCTCGCCGGAGTACCTCCCATCCACCCTCCTCTCACCTCACCGTCCCCACCGGCTGGATCCCGCAGATCGCAGCCACCCCGCCGTCTTCCATCGAAGGAATCCTGCAGATCGAAGCCCCGCCGCCGTTTTCCACCGAAGCCTCAAGCCAGCATCGCGCCGCCAGTCCCGCTGGATCTGATCGGGGTCAACCCATCAACCTAGCCCTCCCGCTCGCTGAGGCCGCGGTTGCCAGCCCCGCCAGCTGGGCGCACGCCTCGATCCAAGGCCCCGCTCGCACAGGCGCCATCGGAGGCCGCCTCCCCGCCGATCTCCTGGGCCGCGCGCCTCCTGCCTCCTTCGGTGGGCCAAAGCCGGCCGAGGCCACTTCCCCGCCGCTGCTTCTCCACGGACCGCGCCCGATCTGTAGATCCGGCCCGCTCCTGTTCAGATCTAAAGGTTGCCCCTTTTATCCTGTAAGCCCAGTTTTGTTTGTCTCTGATGCAATTTTCAAACTGCGATAACTTTTAGTGTGGTGCTCCGTTTTGCGCAAATGAGGTGTCCAGACGTTCGTGGTGACTAGCACTACGATTCATTCCATTGTGACATGCATGTTTGAGATCATCTAGATGCTTATTTTTCTGTTGCAAGAGTACATCCCGGTATAAACTGCGGCTATGTGTTGTTTTTATGCCATCTTTGCATAGTGATATCTTTTAGCTCGTTTATCCGAATGATGCAAATGACATGTCCACGTGTTCGTCTTGCCATGCTCTACATGTTGCTTGTGTTAGGTTGCATGATAGATTTAATCTAGCCATGTTTATCTTCGTTGTGAAGTGCTATGTGGATTTTTAGTTATTTAACTTGTTATGAAATGCCATCTTGTTGAGCTCATTGCTATCGTTGTGTTTATCTCCATGATGCATGCTTGTATGTTTCGGAATCACCATCATGTGTACTTTGATGTGGTGCTTACCACTTGCCATGTTTAGTTTTGAGGTGACTTAAACTTGCTCTTTTAGATGCCATGATGAAACTGCTGTTTTAACACTTAGTGGTTTTTCACTAAGTCTGGAATCTGTAATGTTCCGATGCCATGTTTGCTTGCTGCTCTAGGACAAACCATGATAGTTTTGGGGTGGATCTTGATGGTTCCTTGTAGTATATATTGTTGGCTATCCATTCATGTTCTCACATGCTTATTTAAATGGCTGTAGCATCTTTAACTTTTGCTCCAAAGTTTCAATAAAATTCTGCTGTCGGGATTTTGTTGTCAAGTTCAATATGTCCAAGCTTATTGCTATTGATCCGTGGCTCCTTTGGGGTGCACCTTTGGACTTATTTGCTGTAGGATATGTCTAGTTTATGTTCATGCTCTTTTCCATGGTGTTTGAGTGCTGTAGCTTATTTTTCTAGTGCTCCGAAGTTGCTATGTTGCTGTAATTTTCAGCTTTCGCCTATTTCTTGTTTCGGGCATAACTTTTAGCCCGTAGCTCAGATTTCAGCGAGTCTTATATGAAACTTGATTGATTTTCCGTGTAGATTCATAATATCCTATTGATATCTTGTTTTGAAGCTTTTGCTTGAATGCTTATTTTCCGTGCTCCGTGTGCTCTCATAGTGCATCCATCATGCATCCATCATTTTTTTTGTGCGCATTGCATCTTGTTGATTCGTGCCTTGTGTGATTGTATTTTTTAGAGCCGGAAGCTGAGACCGAGTACGAGTACGAGCACGAGGTTACCAACGAGGTTGAGCACGAGGACCCTTCTTACGATCCGAACGACTACTCTTCAGGCAAGATGACCGAACCCCGATAACATTACTATCTTTGCCTATTGCTAGTAGTCTCGATCTATACTTTTGCCTCGATGCCCATGTCTTTCTTGTCAGCCTCCTACTTGTAACCATGACCATGTTTAACCAACCTACCTATGCAAACCGTTGCTTGGCTAAGTACGCTTCGCTCAGCCCTTCTTATAGCATTGCTAGTTGCAGGTGAAGATCAAAGATGCTGGCTTCATGTTGAAGTTTGTTGGGTTATATCACACTATATAAATGCTTAAAATGAAATCATCTATATATTGGCAAGGGTGGAAGGCTAAGCCTTTTGCTTGGTGATTTGTTCCACTCATGCCGTTAGGAACCATATAAACCGGTGTTATGTTCCTTGATTATGCGTTCCTTACACGGTTGGGGTGTATGGGACCCCCTCGATAAACCGCTAAGTGCTAAGTCTTTTCCAGCAAGTCCCAACATTGGTACTATTTGCCTAATAACTAAATAAACTTGCATAGGGAGTAATTAACCCTCTTTCTTAATCAACCACCCGGGGCCAGTGCTCCACATGAGTGTTGGTCCGAAACGGGGAGCCTGCGGGGCCGCCTTGGGGAAACCCCGAGGTATCTGGCATACACCTGTAGCTTCGCCCATCCGGACGTGTCCTGATACTAGATACGCGCGGCTACTATCAGGGTGTCGACACGCCGGGAGGATTTGCTGGATTAGCCTTACCTTAGTTCGGAGTATCTTGAGCACGGGATTCCGAGAATACTCAGGTCTTCCCACCTTGGAGTTGCGACTCCGCGGATCGTGGGCTTGTAATGGGCCAAGTTGGAACACCCCTGCAGGGTTATGAACTTTCGAAAGTCGTGCCCGCGGTTATGTGGCAGATGGGAGCTTGTTAATATCCGGTTGTAGATAACTTGACACAATGTTCCAATACACTACCAGCGTGTGTACCGTGACTGTCAATTTCCGAATAGGGATTCGGGAGTTGAACACGGTGGGGTTATGTTTGTTGAGCTTTAGCTAGGATCACTTCGTGATCATCTCTCGACCGAGGCGCTTCTCTTCTCGCACTCTCTCACGTAAGCTAGTGCTAGTTGCTGCTGCAGACACTTATTGTTTTCTTCAGCCTTATCCTCTCCCAAGGCTTAAATAGTCTTGTTACCCGGGAACGGGATTTGCTGAGTCCTCTGTGGCTCATAGTTACTTCACCACACCAGATGCAGGTCCGATGGTGAGCTATCCAGGTGATGGCACCGAGCTAGACTGGGAGTATGACGAGGAGCGTAGTCGATACTATGTTCGTTATCCTGATGATCAGTAGTGGAGACTTCTACTAGGATTCGATCCGACCTGTGGATTTAAATTATGTTTGGTATCTTGTCATTTGGATTTTACCCTTAGAGGGCTGTGATGTTTTATTGTATGATGATTGAGACATGTATTGTATTTGTGTGACGTGGAGAGTGTAAGCCAACTATTTTATGTTTTCCATCCCCATCTTTTACATGAGTTGTGCAAAGATACCAGACTTGCGATCATTCCAGCATGGGGTTATGTCTCTAAGTCGTGCCTCGACACGTAGGAGATATAGTCCCATCCTGGGCATTACAAGTTGGTATTCAGAGCCTTCTCCGACCTAGGAGCCCCCACTGATTGATCGAATCGTTGACGGTCGAGTCTAGGCACACACTGAAAACATTTTGAGTCCTATAGTATATCGGAGAGTAGGATTTCTTTGCTTCTCATCCCATTTCTCTCTGGTGAGGACTCCTGACGACTACTCTTGACTCTTCTACTTTCAAAAATTGCACCAAATTTTTTGTAGGAATCTCGCGAGTATTCTGGGATTGTTTCGATGTTCTTGTGACGAGAATATTGTTCTCGATGCCTCCTGACATTAGGGGTTGTGGCAGTGTCCCGGGGAGTTGAGCTTCGGGGTATTGTCGTCACAAGCATATCGCAGCAGTACTAAATACTTAAGACGGCTGACATCAAAAATCTCTCCTATACGGTTAGTGGCAAGATAACCCCGACATCACCCAGTACTGGGGAGGTAGTTCGGGAGTATTGCCATAGCTTGTTATAGTGGATGCTTTTCGAAGGTCCGAGGTAGACAATTTCCGGAAAAGACTGGTTATGTGTTAAAGGATGGATACAGTTGGATGTAGGTTTAGAGTTGATTGCGCGGTGCTTCCCCAGTATCCCCAACACCTGATTGCATAAATGGAATCTTTCGGAAATTAATAGGTGGGTTTATCCAGTAGATCGTAGGCATTCTTCCAACGAATGCAGGTTAGCGAGTTCGGGGTTCTACATTGAGTGAAGTGGTATTATGACCGATGTTCCGATCGGGATTTGCATCTTAAAGGGTCCTTGGCTATGCTGATCCGGGGATTGCAAAACCCTTTCGTAACACGTTCATATGCTTTCAGCACAAAGATGTTAGAACGAAGCTCCTATCTTGTGTTTGTTCCCGTCTGTACCTTGTTGTTTTTCTTATTTACCTTTATCCCCTATGTGGCTTCTCGTGAAGATTGTTGTTATCATTAAACTGAGAATTTCATTCATTCCTCTTGTTCGAATGATTATTGTGAAGACTTGTTGCAATTCATCCATTGATTCAGCTTATACCTTCTGTCAATCAAATTGTTGATTCGTGGTCATCTCTTTCAGGATGGCTCCAAAAAGGGTTCCCAACGCAAACCCAGAGGGTGAAGAGGTCCCAGATCGTCCTCCTTCCCCTCCTCCTCCGTTTAAGGCTTGGAGAGCGATTATGCAGACTACAAATCAGAACACCCAGTTGTTGATGCAGATGATGCAGCAGATGCAAGCTAATCAAGCTAATCCGGGTGTTCCACGGAATCAAGGCAACTTCTTCAACCAGCAGCACCATGCTACTCTCAACCAGTTCTTGGCCAATAATCCAAAAGCTTTCAGTTACTGTGTCGACCCTCTTGATGCTGAAGATTGGTTAACCGACATAAAGAAGCATTTTGAGTGCAGTAACGTGAAGGAAGAGGATTATGTGAAGTTTGCAGCCTTCCAACTCAAAGACCAAGCAGCTGACTGGTGGCAGCAGTACAAAGACTCCAGGCCAGGTCGTGTGATCTCTTGGGAGGATTTCTGCAAGGACTTTCGCTCTCACCACATTCCAACAAGTGTCATCGAGGGTATGCGTGAGCAATTCCGCAACCTGAAGCAGGGCTCTATGACAGTCTATCAGTATAACGTCAACTTCCAAAACCTCGCCCGCTATGCTAAGCAAGACATTCCTGACGCCAAGAGCAAAATCTACCAGTTCCGTGGAGGTCTCAAAGATGAACTTCAACTTGCTCTCACCTTGTTCGAGCCCGATGAATTCGACAAATTCTATAATATGGCTTTGAAACAAGAGGCAGCTCAGCTTAGGATGGAGGCTTCTAAAAAGAGGATTCGAGATGCCGTTCACTCTTCCTCATCGTCTCAGTTGGCTGCGAAACAACAGAAATTTTGGCTTCCTCCTCCTCCAGTGATTCGAGCTCCCTACAACAACTCCAACAGCAACAAGAACTCCGGTGGACGTGGTTTCTCCCACCCACCCAACCCGAGAAACCAGTCGAGGAACCAGTTTCAGTCTCAAGGTTCCAAGTCAAGTGGCTCTCATTTCCGTCCTCTCTCAGAAGTGGTGTGCAACAAGTGTGGCAAGAAAGGTCACCATGCCAACAAGTGCCCCAACCCGAAGCGTCTTCCACCTCCTCCGCCTGTCAGCTCAGCTATTGTCAGGCATGATCCAAAGGCAGCAAGGGTCAATCTGATGAGTGCTGCGCAAGCGGAGAATTCTTCTGATGTGATTTTGGGTAACCTCTCAGTTAACTCTTTTCCAGCTAAAGTGTTGTTTGATTCGGGTGCTTCATGTTCTTTCATGTCTCAACCATTTGCATCCAAGCACAATGTTGTCACTTCAAATTTGCCTCAGAGGTTGCAAGTTATTTCTCCGGGGAGACGTATGACTTCCAGTGTGTATGCTCCTGATGTTTCTATTCGCATGGGTGATTATCGATTTCTGGCTAAACCGGTGGTTCTTGGTAATTCTGACATTTACCTCATCCTCGGGATGGATTGGCTTTCTCAGCATGATGCTCACATTGATTGTGCACAGAAGGAAGTCAAGATGACTCATCCTGATGAAGATGTGATTATCTTCGCCTCCAGGGATAACACTATCAGGCTTTTCTCTCTCAATGATAAGGGCGAAATTAATGCCATATCTCAAATTCCGGTGGTAAACGAATATCAAGACGTTTTTCCTGAAGAACTTCCAGGCATGCCTCCACACCGTCAGGTGGAATTCGTCATTGAACTCAAGCCGGGTACTGAGCCAGCATGTCGGCGTCCGTACAAGCTCTCTCCTGACGAATTGAAGGAATTGAAGAAGCAGCTTGATAAACAGGAGCGTATGGGTCTCATCAGGCCTAGTACGTCTCCTTGGGGCTATGGTGTCTTATTTGTCAAGAAGAAAGATGGCACGGAGCGTCTCTGCGTTGATTACCGGCCATTGAACAAGAAGACAATAAAGAACAAGTATCCGCTCCCCAACATCAACGAACTCTTCGAGCAGCTCAAAGGAGCTAAAGTGTTCTCTAAGCTCGATCTCCGAATGGGCTATCACCAAATTCGCATTCGCGAGCAAGACATTCCCAAGACTGCCTTCAGAACGAGCTACGGCTCATACGAGTATACAGTCATGTCCTTTGGTCTCGCTAATGCTCCTCCTACCTTCTCGAGAATGATGCATTACATCTTCAACCCCTATACCGGCGAGTTTGTGCTTGTGTATCTGGATGATATTCTGGTGTTTTCCAAGAATGAAGAAGATCACAAAAAGCACTTGCGTCTGGTTCTTGACCGACTCCGTGAGCATAAGTTCTATGCCAAGTTCTCCAAGTGCGAATTTTGGCTTGATAAGGTTTTGTACCTGGGCCATATCATCTCAGCTGACGGTATTGCGGTAAATCCCGAGAAAGTTGAAGCAATTGTCAGCTGGGAAGCTCCTCAGAACGTCAAGCAACTCCGCAGTTTTCTGGGTCTTGCCAGCTAATGCAGAAGGTTCGTTGAGAACTTCTCCAAGATTGCCAAGCCTCTTTCCAACTTGCTTCAGAAGAATGTCAAATACTTTTGGTCTCCAGAGTGTGAAGTGGCATTCAGAACTCTCAAAGAAAAGCTCGTCTCTGCTCCAGTTCTTACTCCTCCACATGAATCCAAGCCCTATGAAGTATTCTGTGATGCTTCTCTTCAAGGACTTGGTGGTGTGCTTATGCAAGATAAGAGAATTGTGGCATACACTTCTCGTCAGCTCAAACCAAGTGAGAAGAACTATCCCACACATGATCTCGAGCTAGCAGCTGTGGTACATGATTTGATTACGTGGAGACATCTGTTGTTGGACACAAAAGTTAACATCTTCACCGATCACAAGAGCTTGAAGTACATCTTCACACAGCCGAATCTGAACCTCCGCCAGACTCGTTGGGTTGAAATGATCCAAGAGTATAATCCCAGCATTGAATACACTCCTGGCAAGGCGAATGTGATTGCAGATGCTTTGAGCAGAAAGGCATATTGCAACAACCTTCTTATCAAGCCGTTCCCGCCTGAGCTTTGTGAAGCATTCAGGAAACTCAACCTCCAAGTTGTTCCGCAGGGTTTTCTTGCAAATCTTCAAATTGCTCCTACCTTGGAAGATCAAGTCCGTGAGGCCCAACTCAGTGATGCCATGGTGCAGAAGGTGAAACATGGTATTGCAAAGGGCACTCCTAAATACAAGTGCTTTCGTGTTGATGAGAGAGATACCTTGTTCTTCGAGGACAGACTCGTTGTTCCCAAAGGTGATCTCAGGAAACTCATAATGTAAGAAGCACATGATTCTCTCCTTTCCATTCATCCTGGCAGTTCCAAGATGTATCAAGATCTCAAGCAATCTTACTGGTGGACACGCATGAAGAGGGAAATTGCCCAATTCGTGAACGAATGTGATGTCTGCAGGAGAGTGAAAGCAGAACATCAACGTCCAGCCGGTCTTCTCCAACCGCTTCCTATTCCCGAGTGGAAATTCGACCACATTGAAATGGACTTCGTCACTGGCTTTCCTAAGTCCAAGCGAGGGAAGGATTCTATCTTCGTGGTGATTGACAAGCTTACCAAAGTCGCTCACTTCCTTCCAGTCAAAGAATCAATCAACGCAGCTCAATTGGCAGAGTTGTACACTTCCAGAATTGTGTCCTTACATGTCATTCCTCAAGTTATCTCCTCAGACTGTGTAAGTTTGTTCACTTCAAAGTTCTGGGACTCCTTTCAGTCCGCCATGGGCACTAAGATCAGGTTCAGCACTGCTTTTCACCCTCAGACTAGTGGTCAAGTCGAGCGAGTGAATCAGATTCTAGAAGACACGCTCAGAGCCTGTGTCATATCTTTTGGCATGAAATGGGAAGATTGCCTTCCATTTGCCGAGTTCTCTTACAACAACAGCTTTCAAGCAAGTGCAGGCAAAGTTCCGTTTGAAATCCTCTATGGCAGAAAGTGCCGTACCCCTCTCAACTGGTCTGAAACAGGCGAACGTCAACTTCTTGGCAATGACTTGATCTCAGAAGCCGAAGAGATGTGCAAAGTCATACTGAGAATCTCAAGGCCGCTCAGTCGCGTCAGAAGAGCTACTATGACGGCAAGCATCGTGACTTGGCTTTCAACATTGATGATCACGTTTATCTCCGTGTGTCCCCGATGAAAGACACCCAAAGATTCGGTACCAAAGGAAAGCTTGCTCCTAGATACGTCGGGCCTTTCAAGATTCTTGGCAAAAGAGGCGATCTAGCCTATCAACTTGAGCTCCCTTCAAACTTCGCCAATGTTCATGATGTGTTACATGTGTCTCAACCCCGCAAATGCTTCAAGGCACCTGAACGCATGATTCCGTTTGAAGAGATTGATCTTCAACAAGACTTGTCCTACCGAGAGCATCCCGTTGCTATTCTCGAGGAGACCGAACGCAAGACCCGCAACAAGTCCATCAAATTCTTGAAAGTCAAGTGGTCACATCACACCGACCGAGAAGCTACGTGGGAATGAGAAGATCATCTTCGTTCCGAGTACCCTTCCTTTTTCCAGTCCTAGATCTTGGGAGAGATCTTTTTGTAGTAGAGGAGAGTTTGTAATGCCCCGGATATAATACTTTCCCTTTTGGGCATATAATATATCTCCGGCTTCATCTATTCCATTTCGGGTCCTTTGTCTTTCGGTTTTTCGTCGTTTTGTTGTGTGCGTGTGTGGCATTCATTCATATCATATAGTCATGTGCATTGCATTGCATTTGAGTTGTCGTTTGCATCCGGTTCCACGCGTTCCTTCCCGTTGTCCATTTCGCGTTCTGGAGCTCCCTCACGTGTCTGTGGCGTCCCGTAGGCCTACTTTGTTGTTTGGCCGTATAACGTTACCGGTTTGGTGCGAGTCTTGTCGTGTGTTGTTGTTTTGGTATGTGTAACCCGCCTGTCAAATCTCGTCGCGTTTCGAGTCCGTTTGCTACCCCAACAGTTATTTTCGTGGGCTCAAAGTGCCTCCACTTTGAGGCCCAAGACACCCCTCCAACAGCCCACCAAACCACTCCTAACCACTTCTATCATCTAGGCCATCCAAATCTGATCCTGTGGCCGAAAACCGCACTCCATTTGGCCAACCCTAGCTACTTGTGCCTATATAATTGTCCACTCCCCCAAATTTTGCCCCAAATTAAGGAAACCCTAGCCCCCACTTCACCCCCTTCCTCCAGCCACCACCTCGCCGGAGACTTCGCCAGAATCTCGCCGGAGTTCGCTTGAGATCACCACCCCCTCGCCGGAGTACCTCCCATCCACCCTCCTCTCACCTCACCGTCCCCACCGGCCGGATCCCGCAGATCGCAGCCGCCCCGCCGTCTTCCATCGAAGGAATCCTGCAGATCGAAGCCCCGCCGCCGTTTTCCACCGAAGCCTCAAGCCAGCAACGCGCCGCCAGTCCCGCTGGATTCGATCGGGGTCAATGCATTGACCTAGCCCTCCCGCTCGCTGAGGCCGCGGTCGCCAGCCCCGCCAGTTGGGCGTAGGCCCCGATCCAAGGCCCCGCTCGCACAGGCGCCATCGGAGGCCGCCTCCCCGCCGATCTCCTGGGCCGCGCGCCTCCTGCCTCCTTCGGTGGGCCAAAGCCGACCGAGGCCACTTCCCCGCCGCTGCTTCTCCACGGGCCGTGCCCGATCTGTAGATCCGGCCCGCTCCTGTTCAGATCTGAAGGTTGCCCCTTTTATCCTCTAAGCCCAGTTTTGTTTGTCTCTGATGCAATTTTCAAACTGCGATAACTTTTAGTGTGGTGCTCCGTTTTGCCCAAATGAGGTGTCCAGACGTTCGTGGTGACTAGCACTACGATTCATTCCATTGTGCCATGCATGTTTGAGATCATCTAGATGCTTATTTTTCTATTGCAAGAGTACATCCCGGTATAAACTGCTGCTATGTGTTGTTTTTATGCCATCTTTGCATAGTGATATCTTTTAGCTCGTTTATCCGAATGATGCAAATGACATGTCCACGTGTTCGTCTTGCCATGCTCTACATGTTGCTTGTGTTAGGTTGCATGATAGATTTAATCTTGCCATGTTTATCTTTGTTGCGAAGTGCTATGTGGCTGTTTAGTTATTTAACTTGTTATGAAATGCCATCTTGTTGAGCTCATTGCTATCGTTGTGTTTATCTCCATGATGCATGCTTGTATGTTTCGGAATCACCATCATGTGTACTTTGATGTGGTGCTTACCACTTGCCATGTTTAGTTTCGAGGTGACTTAAACTTGCTCTTTTAGATGCCATGATGAAACTGCTGTTTTAACAATTAGTGGTTTTTCACTAAGTCTGGAATCTGTAATGTTTCGATGCCATGTTTGCTTGCTGCTCTAGGACAAACCATGATAGTTTTGGGGTGGATCTTGATGGTTCCTTGTAGTATATATTGTTGGCTATCCATTCATGTTCTCACATGCTTATTTAAGTGGCTGTAGCATCTTTAACTTTTGCTTGGAAGTTTCAATAAAATTCTGCTGTCAGGATTTTGTTGTCAAGTTCAATATGTCCAAGCTTGTTGCTATTGATCCGTGGCTCCTTTGGGGTGCACCTTTGGACTTATTTGCTGGAGGATATGTCTAGTTTATGTTCATGCTCTTTGCCATGGTGTTTGAGTGATGTAGCTTATTTTTCTAGTGCTCCGAAGTTGCTATGTTGCTGTAATTTTCAGCTTTCGCCTATTTTTTGTTTCGGGCATAACTTTTAGCCCGTAGCTCCGATTTCAGCGAGTCTTATATGAAACGTGATTAATTTTCCGTGTAGATTCATAATCTCATATTGTTATCTTGTTTTGAAGCTTTTGCTTGAATGCTTATTTTCTGTGCTCTGTGTGCTCTCATAGTGCATCCATCATGCATCAATCATTTTTTTTGTGCGCATTGCATCTTGTTGATTCGTGCCTTGTGTGATTGTATTGTTTAGAGCCGGAAGCTGAGACCGAGTACGAGTACGAGCACGAGGTTACCAACGAGGTTGAGCATGAGGACCCTTCTTACGATCCGAACGACTACTCTTCAGGCAAGATGACCGAACCCCGATAACATTACTATCTTTGCCTATTACTAGTAGTCTCGATCTATACTTTTGCCTCGATGCCCATGTCTTTATTGTCAGCCTCCTACTTGTAACCATGACCATGTTTAACCACCCTACCTATGCAAACCGTTGCTTGGCTAAGTACGCTTCGCTCAGCCCTTCTTATAGCATTGCTAGTTGCAGGTGAAGATCGAAGATGCTGGCTTCATGTTGAAGTTTGTTGGGTTATATCACACTATATAAATGCTTAAAATGAAATCATCTATATATTGGCAAGGGTGGAAGGCTAAGCCTTTTGCTTGGTGATTTGTTCCACTCATGCCGTTAGGAACCGTATAAATCGGTGTTATGTTCCTTGATTATGCGTTCCTTACACGGTTGGGGTGTATGGGACCCCCTCGATAAACCGCTAAGTGCTAAGTCTTTTCCAGCAAGTCCCAACATTGGTACTATTTGCCTAATAACTAAATAAACTTGCATAGGGAGTAATTAACCCTCTTTCTTAATCAACCACCCCGGGCCAGTGCTCCACATGAGTGTTGGTCCGAAACGGGGAGCCTGCGGGGCCGCCTTGGGGAAACCCGAGGTATTTGGCATACACATGTAGCTTCGCCCATCCGGACGTGTCCTGAGACTAGATACGCGCGGCTACTATCAGGGTGTCGACACGCCGGGAGGATTTGCTGGATTAGCCTTACCTTAGTTCGGAGTATCTTGAGCACGGGATTCCGAGAATACTCGGGTCTTCCCACCTTGGAGTTGCGACTCCGCGGATCGTGGGCTTGTAATAGGCCAAGTTGGAACACCCCTGCAGGGTTATGAACTTTCGAAAGCCGTGCCCGCGGTTATGTGGTAGATGGGAGCTTGTTAATATCCGGTTGTAGATAACTTGACACAATGTTCCAATACACTACCAGCGTGTGTACCGTGACTGTCAATTTCCGAATAGGGATTCGGGAGTTGAACACGGTGGGGTTATGTTTGTTGAGCTTTAGCTAGGATCACTTCGTGATCATCTCTCGACCGAGGCGCTTCTCTTCTCGCACTCTCTCACGTAAGCTAGTGCTAGTTGCTGCTGCAGACACTTATTCTTTTCTTCAGCCTTATCCTCTCCCAAGGCTTAAATAGTCTTGTTACCCGGGAACGGGATTTGCTGAGTCCTCTGTGGCTCACAGTTACTTCACCACACCAGATGCAGGTCCGATGGTGAGCTATCCAGGTGATGGCACCGAGCTAGACTGGGAGTATGACGAGGAGCGTAGTCGATACTATGTTCGTTATCCTGATGATCAGTAGTGGAGACTTCTACTAGGATTCGATCCGACCTGTGGATTTAAATTATGTTTGGTATCTTGTCATTTGGATTTTACCCTTAGAGGGCTGCGATGTTTTATTGTATGATGATTGAGACATGTATTGTATTTGTGTGACGTGGCGAGTGTAAGCCAACTATTTTATGTTTTCCATCCCCATCTTTTACATGAGTTGTGCAAAGATACCAGACTTGCGATCATTCCAGCATGGGGTTATGTCTCTAAGTCGTGCCTCGACATGTAGGAGATATAGTCCCATCCTGGGCATTACAAGTTGGTATTGAGAGCCTTCTCCGACCTAGGAGCCCCCACTGATTGATCGAATCGTTGACGGTCGAGTCTAGGCACACACTGAAAACATTTTGAGTCCTATATTATATCGGAGAGTAGGATTTCTTTGCTTCTCATCCCATTTCTCTCTGGTGAGGACTCCTGACGACTACTCTTGA
The DNA here is from genome assembly GCA_902687465.1 of Secale cereale. NCBI lineage: Eukaryota > Viridiplantae > Streptophyta > Magnoliopsida > Poales > Poaceae > Secale > Secale cereale. The sequence continues at coordinate 106,554,769 of LR738714.1, read as the reverse complement.
CTCTTCTACTTTCAAAAATTGCACCAAATTTTTTTTAGGAATCTCGCGAGTATTCTGGGATTGTTTCGATGTTCTTGTGACGAGAATATTGTTCTCGATGCCTCCTGACATTAGGGGTTGTGGCAGTGTCCCGGGGAGTTGAGCTTCGGGGTATTGTCGTCACAAGCATATGGCGGCAGTACTAAATACTTAAGACGGCCGACATCAAAAATCTCTCCTATACAGTTAGTGGCAAGATAACCCCGACATCACCCAGTACTGGGGAGGTAGTTCGGGAGTATTGCCATAGCTTGTTATAGTGGATGCTTTTCAAAGGTCCGAGGTAGACAGTTTTCGAAAAAGACTGGTTATGTGTTAAAGGATGGATACAGCTGGATGTAGGTTTAGAGTTGATTGCGCGGTGCTTCCCCTGTATCCCCAAAACCTGATTGCATAACTGGAATCTTTCGGAAATTAATAGGTGGGTTTATCCAGTAGATCGTAGGCATTCTTCCAACGAATGCAGGTTAGCGAGTTCGGGGTTCTACATTGAGTGAAGTGGTATTATGACCGATGTTCCGATCGGGAGTTGCATCTTAAAGGGTCCTTGGCAATGCTGATCCGGGGATTGCAAAACCCTTTCGTAACGCGTTCATATGCTTTCAGCACAAAGATGTTAGAACGAAGCTCCTATCTTGTGTTTGTTCCCGTCTGTACCTTGTTGTTTTTCTTATTTACCTTTGTCCCCTATGTGGCTTCTCGTGAAGATTGTTGTTATCATTAAACTGAGAATTTCATTAGTTCCTCTTGTTCGAATGATTATTGTGAAGACTTGTTGCAATTCATTCCATTGATTCAGCTTATACCTTCTGTCAATCAAATTGCTGATTCGTGGTCATCTCTTTCAGGATGGCTCCGAAAAGGGTTCCCAACGCTAACCCAGAGGGTGAAGAGGTCCCAGATCGTCCTCCTTCCCCTCCTCCTCCGTGTGAGGCTTGGAGAGCGATTATGCAGACTACAAATCAGAACACCCAGTTGTTGATGCAGATGATGCAACAGATGCAAGCTAATCAAGCTAATCAGGGTGTTCGAGGGAATCAAGGCAACTTCTTCAACCAGCAGCGCCATGCATGTACAGACATGGCCTCGGAACACGGAAGACCGAAAGGTCGAACATGAGTCGCATAGAAGATACGATCAACATGAAGATGCTCACCGTTGATGACTAGTCCGTCTCACGTGATGATCGGACACGGCCTAGTCGATTCGGATCATGTATCACTTAGATGACTAGAGAGATGTCTATCTGAGTGGGAGTTCATTAGATGAACTTTATTGTCATGAACAATAGTCTAAGTTGTCTTCGCAAATTATGTTGTAGACCAATAGCTGCGTTGTAGCTCCCTGTTTAAATACGATCCTAGAGAAAGACTAAGTTGAAAGATATTGTAAGCAATGATGCGGACTGGGTCCGTAATCCGAGGAGTGTCCTCACTGCTACACAGAAAGCTTACGTCTTTGATGCACCGCTCGATGTGCAAACCCCTACAACGTTGTCTGTGGATGTTGTGAACACCTGACAGACACGTCCTGATGACTACTTGATAGTTTAGTGCACCATACTTTACGGCTTAGAATCGGGATTCCAATGATGATTTGAATGCCATAGAACATATGAGATGTTTTAAGAGCTGAAATTGGGATTTCAGGCTCATGCCCGTGTTGAGAGGTATGAAACCTCTGACAAGTTCTTTTGCCAAAAGGATGGAGGAGAATAGCTCAACTAGTGAGCATGTGCTCAGAATGTCTGGGTGCTAAAATCACTTGAACCAAGTGGGAGTTAATCTTCCAGATGAGATAGTGGTTGACGGAATTCTCTAGACACTATCACCAAGCTACTAGAACTTCATGATGAACTATGACATGCAAAGGATGGAGATGATCCCGGAGCTATTAGCGGTGCTTAAGACCGCAAAAATTAGAAATCAAGAAGGAGCATCAAGTGTTGATGGTTTAACAAGACCACTGGTTTCAAAAGGGCAAGGGCTAGAAGGGAAACTTCATGAATGTCAAACCAGTTGTCGCACTAATGAAGGAACCCAAGGTTGAACCCAAACCTTGAGACTAACTACTTCTGTTGTAAGGGGAACATCACATGGTAGCGGAACTACCCCAAATACATGGTAGATAACAAAGCTGGCAACTTCAACAAAGTATGTTTGATATACGTGTTATTGATGTGTACCTTACTAGTACTCCGTGTAGCACCTGGGTATTGGATACCGGTTCAGTTGCTATTATTAGTGACTTGAAGCAAAAGCTACGGACTGAACTGAGACTAGCTAAGGGCGAGGTGACGATGTGTGTTGGAAGTGTTTCCAAGGTTGATAAGATCACCATCGCACGCTCGCTCTACCTTTGGGATTGGTGTTGAACCTAGATAAATGTTATCAGGTGTCTACGTTGAGCATGAATATGATTAGATCATGTTCATTGCAATACGGTTATTCATTTAAGTTAGAGAATAATGGTTATTTTGTTTACATGAATAATACCTTTATGGTCATGCACCCAATGGTTTATTGAATATCGATCATAGTAATACACATGATAATAATATTAACGCCAAAAGATGTAGAGTTAATAATGATAGTACCACTTTCTTGTGGCACTGCCGCTTAGGTCATTTTGGCATAAAATGCATGAAGAAACTCCATGCTGATGGATGTTTGGAGTCACTTGATTTTGAATCGCTTAACACATGCGAGCCATGCCTCATGGGCAGGATGACTAAGATCCCGTTTTCAGGTACAATGAAACGGGCAAGTGACTTGTTGGAAATCACACATACTGATGTGTGTGATCCAATGAGAATTAAGGCGTGTGGTGGATATCGTTATTTTCTCATCTTCACTGACGATTTGAGTAGATATGGGTATATTTACTTAATGAAGCAAAAGTCTGAAACGTTTGAAAAATTTAAGGAATTTCAGAGTGAAGATTAAGAATCATCATAACAAGAAGATCATGTTCCTACGATCTGATCAAGGGGAGATTTTCTGAATTATGAGTTTGGCAATCACTTAAGACATTGTGGAATTGTTTCGCAGTTGAAGCCACCTGGAACACCACAGCGTAATGGTGTGCCGGACGTCATGATCAAACCTTATGAGATATGGTGCGATCTATGATGTCTCTTACCGATCTACCGCTATTACTTTGAGGTTATGCATTAGAGACAGCTGCATTCACTTTAGATAGAGCACCATCTAAGTCCGTTGAGACGACGCTGTATGAACTATGGTTTGGCAAGAAACCAAAGTTGTCGTTTCTTAATGTTTGGGGCTGCGATGCTTATGGCTTCAGCCGGAAAAAGCTCGAACCCAAAGCGGACAAATACATCTTCATAGAATACCCAAAGGTAACATTTTAGTATACCTTCTATCTCAGATCCAAGGGCAAAAATGTTTGTCGCTAAGAACGGGTCCTTTCTCGAGAAGGAGTTTCTCTCGAAAGAATTGAGTAGGAGGAAGATGGAACTTGATGAGGTTGTCGAACCCTCACTTCAACCGGAGAGTGGTGCAACACAGAAAGATGTTTCTGTGGAACCTACGACTATTGAAGAGGAAACTAATGATAGTGATCATGAAGCTCCAGATCAAGTTGCTATCGAACCTCGTAGGTCGACAAGGATATGTACTACTCCCGAGTGGTACGGTGATCATGTCTTATATGTCATGTTGTTGGACCACAATGAACCTACGAACTATGGAGAAGCAATGGTGGGCCCATATTCCGACAAATGGTTAGAAGCCGAGAAATCCGAGATAGGATCCATGTATCAAAACAAAGTATGGACTTTGGTGGACTTGCCCAATGATCGGCAAGCCATTGAGATAAATGGATCTTTAAGAAGAAGACGGACGTGGACGGTAATGTCACCGTCTATGAAGCTCGACTTGTGGCAAAGAGTTTTTCACAAGTTCAAGGAGTTGACTACGATGAGATTTTCTCACCCGTAGTGATGCTTAAGTCCGTCAGAATCAAGTTAGCATTAGCTGCATTTATGAAATCTGGCAGATGGATGTCAAAACAAGTTCCTTACCAGTTTTCGTAAGGAAAGGTTGTATGTGATACAATCAGAAAGGTTTTGTCGATCCTAAGGATGCTAAAAGATATGCTAGCTCCAGCGATCCTTCTATGGACTAGAGCAAGCATCTCGGAGTCGGAATATATGCTTTGATGGAGTGATCAAAGTTTTTGGGTATACAAAGTTTGTTAGAAACTTGTATTTACAATAAAGTGAGTGGGAGCACTACAACATTTCTGATAAGTATATGTGAATGACATATTGTTGATCCGAAATGATGTTGAATTTCTGGAAAGCGTAAAGGGTTGTTTGAAAGGAGTTTTTCAAAGGAAGACCAGGATAAAGCTGCATACATAATTGGGCATCAAGATCTATAGAGATAGATAAAGACGCCTAATGATACTTTCAAAAGAACACACACCTTTGATATGATTTTGAAGGAGTTCAAAATAGATTAGTCAAAGAAGGAGTTCTTACCTGAGTTGTAAGGTGTGAAGTTGAGTAAGACTCAAAGCTTGACCACGGCAGAAGAAAGAGGAAGGACGAAGGTCGTCCCCTATGATTTTGTCATAGGCTCTATACGGTATGCCATGCTGAGTACCGCACTTGATGTGTGCCTTGCCACATGTCTGGCAAGAGGGTACAAAGGTGATCCAGGAGTGGATCACTAGATAGTGATCAAAATTATCCTTAGAGGAATAAGGAAATGTTTCTCGGTTATGGAGGTGATAAAGAGTTCGACGTAAAGAGTTACGTCGATGCAAGCTTAACACCTATCCCGATAACTCTGAGTGGAGATACCGGATACATATAATGGAGCAACAGTTTGGAATAGCTCCAAGTGGAACATGATAGTAGCATGTACAATATGACATAAAGTTTTGCGAAGTACATAGGGATCTGAATGTTGCAGACCCGTTGACTACAACCTCTCTCACGAGCATAACGTGATCAAACCCATAACTCATTGAGTGTTAATCACATACTGATGTGAACTAGATTATTGACTCTAGTAAACTCTTTGGATGTTGGTCACATGGCGATGTGACCTGTGAGTGTTAAACACATGGCGATGTGAACTAGATTATTGACTCTAGTGCAAGTGGGAGACTGTTGGAAATATGCCCTAGAGGCAATAATAAATTGGTTATTATTATATATTTCCTTGTTCATGATAATTGTTTATTATCCATGCTAGAATTGTATTGATAGGAAACTCAGATACATGTGTGGATACATAGACAAACACCATGTCCCTAGTAAGCCTCTAGTTGACTAGCTCGTTGATCAACAAATGGTCACGGTTTCCTGACCATGGACATTGGATGTCGTTGATAACGGGATCAGATCATTAGGAGAATGATGTGATGGACAAGACCCAATCCTAAGCCTAGCACAGATCATGTAGTTCGTATGTTAAAGCTTTTCTAAATGTCAAGTATATTTTCCTTAGACCATGAGATTGTGCAACTCCCAGATACCGTAGGAATGCTTTGGGTGTACCAAACGTCACAACGTAACTGGGTGGCTATAAAGGTGCACTACAGGTATCTCCGAAAGTGTCTGTTGTGGGTTGGCACGAATCGAGACTGGGAGTTGTCACTCCGTGTGACGGAGAGGTATCTCTGGGCCCACTCGGTAGGACATCATCATAATGTGCACAATATGTGATCAAGGAGTTGATCATGGGATGATGTGTTACGGAACGAGTAAAGAGACTTGCCGGTAACGAGATTGAGCAAGGTATCGGTATACCGACGATCGAATCTCGGGCAAGTGCTATACCGATAGACAAATGGAATCGTATACGGGATTGATTGAATCCTTGACATCGTGGTTCATCCGATGAGATCATCATGGAACATGTGGGAGCCAACATGGGTGTCCAGATCCCGCTGATGGTTATTGGCCGGAGAGTTATCTCGGTCATGTCTGCATGGTTCCCGAGCCCGTAGGGTCTACACACTTAAGATTCGATGACGCTAGGGTTATAGGGAAAGTATGTACGCGGTTACCAAATGTTGTTCGGAGTCCCGGATGAGATCCCGGAAGTCATGAGGAGTTCCAGAATGGTCCGAAGGTAAAGATTCATATATGGGAAGTCCCGTTTTGGTCACCGGAAAAGTTTTGGGCGCTATCGGTAGTGTACCGGGACCACCGGGAGGGTCCCGGGGGTCCACCGGGTGGGGCCACCGGCCCCAGAGGTCTGCGTGGGCCAAGTGTGGGAGGGGACCAGCCCCAAGTAGGCTGGTGCGCCCCCCCACAAGGGCCCAAGGAACATCATAGAGGGGAAGGGGGCAAACCCTAGGGCAGATGGGCCCTAGGGCCCAATCTGGTGCGCCCCCCTCTCCCTTTCCCCCTCTGGCCGCCACCCTTACATGGGATCTGGGGTGGCCGCACCACTAGGGGTGGGAAACCCTAAAGGGGGCGCAGCCCCTCCCTTCCTCCTATATATATGTGAGGTTTGGGGCTGCCCATAACACGGTTTGACCTCTCTCGCTTGGAGCAGCCCTACCTCTCTCCCTCCTCATCTCTCGCAGTGCTTGGCGAAGCCCTGCTGGAGTCACGCGCTCCTCCACCACCACCACGCCATCGTGCTGCTGTTGGATGGAGTCTTCCCCAACCTCTCCCTCTCTCCTTGCTGGATCAAGGCGTGGGAGATGTCATCGGGCTGCACGTGTGTTGAACGCGGAGGCGCCGTTGTTCGGCGCTTAGATCGGAATCAACCGCGATCTGAATCGCTACGAGTACGACTCCTTCATCCGCGTTCTTGGAATGCTTCCGCATCGCGATCTATAAGGGTATGTAGATGCACTCCCCTCTCCCTCGTTGCTAGATTACTTCATAGATAGATCTTGGTGATGCGTAGGAAAAAATTTGATTTTCTGCTACGATCCCCAACAATCACTTCATTGTCTAAGCCGACGTGTGTCAATGATGTTCAGCGCTTGGCGGGTCGTATTGCGGCTTTAAGCCAGTTCATAAGCTGCCTGGGAGAGAAGGCAATTCCTCTGTACCGGACGATGAAGAAAATAGATCACTTTGTCTGGAGTGATGCTGCTAATGAGGCATTTGAGGCGCTCAAAAAACAATTATCTGAGTCGCCTGTCCTTGCAGCTCCTGTTGAGAAAGAGTCGTTGCTTTTATATGTGGCTGCTAATAACAGGGCTGTTAGTGTGGCGATTGTGGTAGAACGCAAGGAAACGGATAAGGAGTACCCAGTCCAGAGGCCGGCTTATTATGTCAATGAGGTGCTAATTGAGTCTAAACAACGATACCCGCATGGGCAGTGTATGGCGTGTTCATGGCTAGTCGTAAGTTGAAGCACTATTTTCTTGACCATCCTATTACAGTGGTTAGTTCTACTCCATTGGGGGATATGATTCAGAACAGAGAGGCTACAGGCTGGGTGGCTAAGTGGGCCATTGAACTTGGTCCCCATGGCTTGAAGTATGTGCCAAGGACAACCATCAAGTCACAGGCTCTTGTGGATTTCATCAATGATTGGATGAAGTTGCAGACACCTAAGAAGAAGACTGATATCACTTATTGGACTATTCACTTTGACGGATCCAGGCAATTAGAAGGCTCGGGGGCTGGAGTTATTTTAACTTCCCAATGAGGTGACAATTTTTGTTATGTTTTAAGACTAATGTTTCCTTGTACTAACAATGCACCTGAATATGAGGCTCTGCTCCATGGTCTTCGAATGCCAAAGAGATGAATTTAAGCCGGGTCAAGTGTTTTGGCGATTCAGACTTGGTGGCTTAGCAATTTTCGGGTACTTGGGATTCTAAAGACCCGCTCATGGAAGCTTATCGCCGGGTGGTTGATAATATTGCTGGTCAGTTTAAGGGATATCAAGTGGAGCATCTTGACCGAAGGAAGAATGAGGCGGCTGATGCTTTGAGTCGGCTTGGGTCTCAACATAAGTTGGTACCTCCTAACGTGTTTCTTGATGTGGTCAACAATCCTTTTGTCAAATTACCATCAGAAGAGGATCTTGCTATCCCTGGCCCGAAGGCACAGTTGGTTGTGGCTCTCCATGCTATTCCTGATTGGACACAACCCTATTTGGCTTATATGACCCGGGGCGAGTTACCTGAGGATGAAACTTTGGCCAAACAGATAACCCGGTGATCTAAGTCCATGACAATTGTTAGTGGTGAGTTACGACGATGAAGCGTAACAGGTGTGTTCCAGCATTGTGTCTCTCCTGAAGAAGTTCATGTGATTTTAAGAGAAATCGATGAAGGTGATTGTGGCAATCATGCTAACTCAAAATCGTTAGTGGCTAAAGTTTTTCTTCATGGGTTTTACTGGTTGACGGCTCATGTTGGTGCAGAGGATTTAATTAGTAAGTGTGATGGATGTTACAAATTTTCTCAACAAGCACATGTGCTGGCTCAAGAGTTGAGGATGTTTCCAATATCACTTGGCCGTTTGCGGTCTGAGGGCTTGACATGGTTGGTCCTTTCAAGAGGTCTAAAGATAAGAAAACACACCTCTTGGTGGCGGTTGAAAAAATTACAAAGTGGGTTGAGGCAGAGCCGGTCAGCAAGTGTGATGTTGCGATGTTAGTTCAGTTCATTAAAAGAGTGATCTTCCGTTTTGGGTACCTCATAGTATTATAACCGATAAAGGTACAAATCTATCTAAAGGTGCTATGGAGGAATTTTGTCAACAAGAGCATATTCATCTTGATGTCTCTTCTGTGGCTCAATCACATTCTAATGGTCAAGATGAAAGGGCTAATCAAGAAATTTTGAAAGGTATCAAGCCTTTGCTTCTGGTTCCTTTACATCGAACGCAGGGTTGTTGGGTTGAGGAGTGACAAATCCTAATCTCGATCTATGCCAACCCAACAACCACCTTCGAAGATACCTGTAGAGCATCTTTATAATCATCCAGTTATGTTGTGACGTTTGATAGGACACAAGGTATTCCTTCATTATCCGGGAGTTGCATAATCTCATAGTCCGAGGAATATGTATTTGACATGAAGAAAGCAGTAGCGATAAAGCTGAACGATCAATACGCGAAGCTAACGGATGGGTCATGTCCATCATATCATTCTCCTAATGATGTGATCCCGTTAATCAAATGACAACACATGTCTATGATTAGGAAGCTCAACCATCTTTGATTAACGAGCTAGTCTAGTAGAGGCTTTACTAGGGACACTATGTTTTGTCTATGTATCCACACATGTGTCAAGTTTCCGGTTAATACAATTCTAGCATGAATAAATGATATTTATCATGATATAAGTAAATATAAATAACATCTTTATTATTGCCTCTAGGGCATATTTCCTTCATTACGGTGCAGAGGCGGTTCTTCCAAGTAATATTCGTCATGATTCACCTCGTGTGGCAGCTTATGTTGAAGCTGATAATGAAATAGCACGTCAAGACACAATTGATGCCTTGGATGAGGAACGTGATCTGGTGGCAGCTCGTCCAACAATATATCAGCAAGACCTGCATCGCAATCATAGACGCAGGGTGAAGACCTGGACATTTCAAGAAGGCGACTTGGTGCTCCGGCTAATCCAGGATCAAACTGATATACACAAGTTATCCCCACATTGGGAAGGACCCTTTGTGGTCAGCAAGAGTTTTCACAACGGGTCATATTGATGGAAATATGCCCTAGAGGCAATAATAAAATGGTTATTATTATATTTCCTTTATCATGATAAAGGTTTATTATTCATGCTAGAATTGTATTAACGGGAAACCTAAATACATGTGTGAATACATAGACAAAAACTGTGTCCCTAGTGAGCCTCTACTTGACTAGCTCATTGATCAAAATGGTTAAAGTTTCCTAACCATGGGCATGAGTTGTCATTTGATAACGGGATCACATCATTAGGAGAATGATGTGATGGACAAGACCCATTCGTTATTTTAGCATAAAGATCGTTCCGTTTATTGTTATTGCTTTATTCATGTCAAATACATATTCCTCCGACTAAGAGATTATGCAACCCCCGGATACCTAAGAATACCTTGTGTGCTATCAAATGTCACAACGTAACTGGGTGATTATAAAGATGCTCTACATGTATCACCGAAGGTGTTTGTTGAGTTGGCATAGATCGAGATAAGGATTTGTCACTCAGAGTATCGGAGAGGTATCTCTGGGCTCTCTCGGTAATACACATCATAAGCCTTGCAAGAAAATGACTAATGAGTTAGTCTCGGGATGATGTATTATGGAATGAGTAAAGAGACTTGCTAGTAATGAGATTGAACTAGGTATAAATTACCGACGATCGAATCTCGGGCAAGTAACATACTAATGACAAAGGGAATAACGTATGTTGTCGTTGCGGTTCGACCGATAAAGATGTTCGTAGAATATGTAGGAACCAATATGAGCATCCAGGTTCCGCTATTGGTTATTGACCGGAGAGGTATCTCGGTCATGTGTACATAGTTCTCGAACCCGTAGGGTCCGCACGCTTAACATTCGATGACGATTTGTTATTATATGAGTTATGTGATTTGGTGACCGAATATTGTTCGGAGTCCCAGTTGAGATCACAGATATGACGAGGAGTCTCAAAATGGTCGAGAGGTAAAGATTTATATATAGGACGATATTATTTGGACACCGGAAGTGTTCCGAGGGGTACCGGGTACATATCGGAGTACCGGGGGGGTTGTCGGGACCCTCGGGAGGTTAATGGGCCACATGGGCCCAATGGGAAGGGGCACTCCAGCCCACAAGGGGATGGCACACCCCTCCTAGGCTGCCGGCCAAGTGGGAGAAGGAAAGGGGGGATCGGCCTCCCCCTTCCTTTCCTCTCCCCTCTCTTCCTTTCCCCTTCCTACTCCGAATAGGAATAGGAGAGGGGGGTTGGTCGAATTGGAAAGGACCCCAAGTAGGATTCCTCCTACTTGGGGCACCCCCTTGGCTTCCTCTCCTCCCCTCCAACCTATATATACATGGGGAGGGGACGCCTAGAACACACACCAACAATTGTTAGCCGTGTGTGGCGCCCCCTCCATAGTTTACGCCTCCGGTCATATTCTCGTAGTGCTTAGGCGAAGCCCTGCGTGAATCACTTCACCATGACTGACACCACGCCGTCGTGCTGACGGAACTCATCTACTTCCTAGACACTTTGCTGGATCAAGAGTTCGAGGGACGTCACCGAGCTGAACATGTGCAGAACTCTGAGGTGTCGTACCTTTGGTGCTTGACCGGTCGGAACGAGAAGAAGCTCGACTACATCAACCGTGTTGTCAAAACGCTTCCGCTTTCGATCTACGAGGGTATGTACACACACTCTCCCCCTCTCATTGTTATGCATCTCCTAGATAGATCTTGCGTGAGTGTAGGAATTTTTTTGAAATTGCATGCTACGTTTCCCAACAGTGGTATAAGAGCCAGGTCTATGCGTAGATGATATGCACGAGTAGAACACAAAGAGTTGTGGGCGGTGATAGTCATACTGCTCACCACCAATTTCTTATTTTGATTCGGTGGTATTGTGGGAGGAAGCAGCTGGACCAACCTTACATGACCGCGTTCATGAGACCGGTTCCACCGACAGACATGCAACTAGTTTTGCATAAAGGTGGCTAGCGGGTGTCTGTTTCTCCTACTTAAGTTGAATCGAATTTGACTGCGGCCTGTCCTTGAAGAAGGTTAAAATAGCAAACTTGACGAAACACCATTGTGGTTTTGTATCATAGATAAGAACGGTTTTTGCTAGAAGCCCGTAGCAGCCACGTAAAACTTGCATCCAAAAACTAGAGGACGTCTAACTTGTTTTTCTAGGGCATGTTGTGATGTGATATGATCAAGATGCGATGAGTTATACATTATCGTATGAGATGATCATGTTTTGTAAATTATTGGCAACCGGCAGGAGCCTTGTGGTTGTCTCTTTATTGTATGAAATGCAAGTGCCATGTAATTGCTTTACTTTATCGCTATGAGTTAGCAATAGTCGTAGAAGCAATAATTGGCGAGACGACCACGATGCTACGATGGAGATCAAGGTGTCAAGCCGGCGACGATGGATATCATGACAATGCTCTGGAGATGGAGATTAAAAGCACAAGATGATGATGGCCATATCATGTCACACATTTTGATTGCATGTGATGTTTATCTTTTATGAATCTTATTTTGCTTAGTACGGCGGTAGCATTATAAGATGATCCCTTAACTAAATTTCAAGGTAAAAGTGTTCTCCCTGAGTATTCATTGTTGCTACGGTTCGTCGTGTTGAGACACCACGTGATGATCGGGTGTGATAGACTCTATGTTCACATACAACGGGTGCAAGACAGTTTTGCACATGCAGAATACTCGGGTTAAACTTGACGAGCCTAGCATGTACAGACATGGCCTCGGAACACTAGAGATCGAAAGGTTGAACGTGAATCATATAGTAGATATGATCAACATAGAGAAGTTCACCATTGATGACTACTCCATCTCATGTGATGATCGGACATGGTTTAGTTGATTTGGATCACGTATCATTTAGATGACTTGAGGGATGTCTATCTAAGTGGGAGTTCTTTAGTAATTTTATTAATTGAACTTAATTTATAATGAACTTAGTCCTGATAGTATATTCATATATATGTTGTAGATCAATAGCTCGTGATTTAGCTCCCCCGTTTTTTATATGTTCCTAGAGAAAACTAAGTTGAAAGATGTTAGTGGCAATGATACGAACTGGGTCGGTGATCTGTGGATTATCCTTGTTTGTGCACAGAAGAATTATGTCCTTTATGCACCGCTAGGTGACAAACCTATTGCAGGAGAAGATGCCGCCGTTATGAATGTTTAGCTAGCTTGATATGATGACTACTTAATAGTTTAGTACGCCATGCTTTACGGCTCAGAACCGGGACTTCAAAAATGTTTTGAATGCCACAGATCATATGAGATGTTCCAAGAGCTGAAATTGGTATTTTAGACTCATGCCCAAGTCGAGAGGTATGAGACCTCTGACAAGTACTTTGCCTACAAGATGGAGGAGAATAGCCCAGCTAGTGAGCATGTGCTCAGAATGTCTAGGTACTACAATAACTTGAATCAAGTGGGAGTTAATCTTCCAGATAAGATAGTGGTGGACAGAGTTCTCCATTCACTATAACCAAGCTACTAGAACTTCGTGATGAACTATAATATGCAAGGGAATAAGAAAACGATTCCCGAGCTCTTCGCGATGCTGAAATCAGCGAAGGTAGAAATCAAGAAAGAGCATCAAGTGTTGATGGTTAACAAGAACACTTGTTTCAAGAAAAAGGTCAAGGGAAGGAAAGGGAACTTCAAGAAGACTGCAAGTTGTCACTCCTGAGAAGAAGCCCAAAGCTAGACCCAAGCTTGAAACTGGGTACTTATGCTACAAAGGGAATGGTCACTGGAAGCGGAAATACCCCAAATATTTGGCGGATAAGAAGGATGGCAAAGTGAAGAAAGGTATATTTGATATAAATGTTATTGATGTGTACTTTAATAGTAGCCCCTGGGTATTTGATACATGTTCGGTTGCTAAGATTAGTAACTCAAAACAGGAGTTGCAGAATAAATGAAGAATAGTTGAGAGTGAGGTGACGATGTGTGTTGGAATTGTTTCCAAGATTGATATGATCATCATCGCACACTCCCTATACTTTCGGGATTAGTGTTAAACCTAAATAAATGTTATTTGGTGTTTGCGTTGAGCATGAACAAGATTGGATCGCGTTTATTGCAATACGGTTATTCATTTAAGTGAGAGAATAATTGTTATTCTGTTTACATGAGTAAAACCTTCTACGTCATACACCCAAGGGGAATGGTTTATTGAATCTCAATCGTAGTAATACACATATTCATAATATTGAAGCCAAAAAAATGCAGAGTTGATAATGATAGTGCAACATACTTGTGGCACTGCCGTTTAGGTCATATTGGTGTAAAGCGCATGACGAAACTCCATGCTAATGGGATTTTGGAATCACTTGATTATGAATCATTTGATACTTGCGAACCATGCCTCATGGGCAAGATGACTAAAACTCCGTTCTCCAGAACAATGGAGCGAGCCAAGGACTTATTGGAAATAATACATACCGATGTATGCGGTCCGATGAGTGTTGAGGCTCGCGGCGGGTATCGTTATTTTCTGACCTTCACTGATGATTTAAGCATATATGGGTATATCTACATAATAATGAAACAAAAGTCTGAAACATTTGAAAAGTTCAAAGAATTTCAGAGTGAAGTAGAGAACCATCATAACAAGAAAATAAAGTTTCTACGATCTGATCGCGGAGGCGAATATTTGATTTACGAGTTTGGTCTTCATTTGAAACAATGTGGAATAGTTTCACAACTCACGCCACCTAGAACACCACAACGTAATGGTGTGTCCGGACGTCATAACCGTACTCTATTGGATATAATGCCTTCTATGATGTCTCTTATCGATTTGCATTTCTTATTTTGGGGTTATGCATTAGAGACTGCTGCATTCACCTTAAATAGGGCACCGTCTAAATCCATTGAGATGACACCATATGAACTATGGTTTGGCAAGAAACCTAAGTTGTCGTCTCTTAAAATTTGGGGTTGCGACACTTATGTCAAAAGGCTTCAGCCTGATAAGCTCGAACCCAAATCGGAGAAGTGCATCTTCATAGGATACCCAAAAGAAATTGCTGGGTACACCTTCTACCACAGATCAAAAGGCAAGATCTTTGTTGCCAAGAATGGAACATTTCTAGAGAAGGAGTTTCTCTCGAAAGAAGTGAGTGGTAGGAAAATGGAACTTGATGAGGTAATTGTACCTTCTCTCAAATTAGAAAGTAGCTCATCACAGAAAACAGTTCCCGTGATGCCTACACCAACTAGAGAGGAAGCTAATGATGATGATCGTGAAACTTCAGATCAAGTTACTACTGAGCCACATATGTCAACCAGAGCACGATCCAAACCAGAGTGGTATGGTAATGTTATTCTGGAAGTCATGTTACGAGACCATGATGAACCTACAAACTATGAAGAAGCTATGATGAGCCCAGATCCTGATAAATGGCTTGAGGCCATGAATCTGAGATAGGATCCATGTATGAGAACAAATTATGGACTTTGGTGGACTTGCCTGATGATTGGCGATCCATAGAGATTAAATGGATCGTCAAGAAGAAGGCCGACGTTGATGGTAATGTTACTGTCTACAAAGCTCGACTTGTCGCGAAAGGTTTTCAACTAGTTCAAGGATTTGACTATGATGAGAATTTCTCACCCGTAGCGATGCTTAAGTCTGCCCGAATCATGTTAGCATTTGTCGTATTTTATGATTATGAAATCTGGCAAATGGACGTCAAAACTACATTCCTTAATGGATTTCTTATAGAAGAGTTGTATATGATGCAACCAGACGGTTTTGTCGATCCTAAAGGTGCTAACAAAGTAAGCAAGCTCCAGCGATCCATCTATGGACTGGTGCAGGCATCTCGGAGTTGGAATGTACGCTTTGATGAAGTGATCAAAGCATGTGGTCTTTATACAGACTTTCGGAGAAGCCTGTATTTACAAAAAAGTGAGTGGGAGCTCTATAGCATTTCTTACTATGAGTTACGATGAGTTAGCAATAGTAGTAGTAGCAATAGTTGGCGAGATGACCACGACGCTACGATGAAGATCATGGTGTCTAGCCAGTGACGATGGAGATCATGACGATGCTTTGGAGATGGAGATCAAAAGCACAATATGGTGATGGCCATATCATGTCACGTATTTTGATTGCATGTGATGTTTATCTTATTATGCTTCTTATTTTGCTTAGTACAGCGGTAGCATTATAAGATGATCCCTTACAAAATTTCAAGGTACAAGTGTTCTCTCTGAGTATGCACCGTTGCGAAAGTTCTTCGTGTTGAGACACCACGTGATGATGGGGTGTGATAGGTTTTATGCTCACATACAAATATACAATAGGTGCAAGACAGTATGCACATGCGGAATACTCAGGTTAAACTTGACGATCCTAGCATGTACAAACATGGCCTCGGAACACCGGAGACCGAAAGGTCGAGCGTGAATCATATAGTAGATATGATCAACATAAAATGTTCACCATTGAAAACTACTCCATCTCACATGATGATCGGACATGGTTTAGTTGATTTGGATCACGTGATCATTTAGATGACTAGAGGGATGTCTAGCTAAGTGGGAGTTCTTTAGTAATATGATTAATTGAACTTTAATTTATCATTAACTTAGTCCTAGTAGTATTAGCATATCTATGTTGTAGATCAATAGCTCGCGATGTAGCTCCCCGTTTATTTTTATATGTTCCTAGAGAAATATAAGTTGAAAGATGTTAGTAGCAATGATGCGGACTAGGTCCATGATTTGAGGATAATCCTCATTGCTGCACAGAAGTATTATGTCCTTGATGCACCGCTAGGTGACAGATCTATTGCAGGAGCAGATGCAAACGTTATGAACATTTGGCAAAGCTCAATATGATGTCTACTTAATAGTTTAGCGCACCATGCTTTACGGCTTAGAACCGGGACTTCAAAAAAAATTTGAACGCCACGGAGCATATAAGATTTTCCAAGAGTTGAAATTAGTATTTCATACTCATGCCCGTGTCGAGAGGTATGAGACATCTGACAGTACTTTGCCTACAAGATGGAGGAGAATAGCTCAACCAGTGAGCATGTGCTCAAATTGTCTGGGTACTACAATTGCTTGAATCAAGTGGGAGTTAATATTTTAGATAAGATAGTAATTGACAAAGTTCTCTAGTCACTACCAGCAAGTTAGTAGAACTTCGTGATGAACTATAATATGCAAGGGATGACGAAAGTAATTCCCGAGCTCTTGGCGATGCTGAAATCGGCGAAGGTAGAAATCAAGAAAGAGCATCAAGTGTTGATGGTTAACAAGACCACTTTTTTCAAGTAAAGGGCAAAGGGATAGAAGGGGAACTTCAAGAAGAATAACAAGGAAGTTGTCACTCCCGTGAGGAAACCAAAGCTAAACTCAAGCCTGAAACTAAGTGCTTCTACTGCAAAGGAAATGGTCACTAGAAGTGGAACTGCCCTAGATACTTGGCGGATAAGAAGGATGGCAAAGTGAACAAAGGTATATTTGATATACAGATTATTGATGTGTAGTTTACTAGTGTTCATAGCAAACCCTGGGTATTTAATACCGGTTGAGTTGCTAAAATTAGTAACTCGAAACGAGAGTTGCAGAATGAACAGAGACTAGTTAAAGGTGAAGTCACAATGTGTGTTGGAAGTGGTTCCAAGATTGATATGATCATCATCGCACACTCCCTATACTTTCGGGATTAGTATAGAACCTAAATAAATCTTATTTGGCATTTGCGTTGAGCATGAATATGATTTGATCATGTTTGTTGCAATACGGTTATTCATTTGAAGTCATAGAATAATTGTTATTCTGTTTACATGAATAAAACCTTCGATGGTCATACACCCAATGAAAATAGTTTGTTGGATCTCGATCGTAGTAATACAGGTATTCATAATACTGAAGCCAAAAGATGCAAAGATGATAATGATAGTGCAACTTATTTGTGGCACTGCCGTTTAGGTCATATTGGTGTAAAGCGCATGAAGAAACTCCGTACTGATGGGCTTTTGGAATCACTTGATTATGAATCACTTGGTGCTTGCGAACCATGCCTCATGGGCAAGATGACTAAAACTCTGTTCTCCGGAACAATGGAGCGAGCAACTGATTTGTTGGAAATCATATATACTGATGTATGTGGACCGATGAGTGTTGAGGCTCGCATCAGGTATCGTTATTTTATGACCTTCACTGAGGATTTGAGCAGATATGAGTATATCTACTTGATGAAGCACAAGTCTGAAACATTTGAAAAGCTCAAAGAATTTCAGAGTGAAGTAGAGAATCATCGTAACAAGAAAATTAAGTTTCTACAATCTGAGTACGGAGGTGAATATTTGAGTTACGAGTTTGGTCTTCATTTAAAACAATGTGGAATAGTTTCACAGCTCACGCCACCTGGAACACCATAGCGTAATGGTGTGTCCGAACGTCGTAACCGTACTTTATTAGATATGGTGCGATCTATGATGTCTCTTACCGATTTACCACTATCGTTTTGGGTTATGCATTAGAGACAGCTGCATTCACGTTAAATAAGGGCACCATCTATATCCGTTGAGACGACGCCTTATGAACTGTGGTTTGGCAAGAAACCAAAGTTGTTGTTTCTTGAAGTTTGGGGTTGTGATGCTTATGTAAAAAAACTTCAACCTGATAAGCTCAAACCCATGTCGGAGAAATGTGTCTTCATAGGACACCCAAAGGAAACTGTTGGGTACACCTTCTATCATAGATCCGAAGGCAAGATATTCGTTGCTAAGAATGGATCCTTTCTAGAGAAAGAGTTTCTCTCGAAAGAAGTGAGTGGGGGGAAAGTGGAACTTGATGAGGTAATTGTACCTTCCCCCGAATTGGAAAGTAGTACATCACAGAAACTAGTTCCATTGATTCCTACACCAATCAGCGAGGAAGCTAACGATGATGATCATGAAACTTCAGATCAAGTTACTACTGAACCTCGTAGGTCAACCAGAATGCGTTCCGCTCCAGAGTGGTAAGGTAACCCCATTCTGAAAGTCATGTTACTAGACCATGATGAACCTACGAACTATGAGGAAGCGATGATGAGCCCAGATTCCACAAAATGGCTTGAGGCCATGAAATCTGAAATGGGATCCATGTATGAGAACAAAGTGTGGACTTTGGTCGACTTGCCCGATGATCGGCAAGCCATTGAAAATAAATGGATCTTTAAGAGGAAGACTGGCGCCGATGGTAATGTTACTATCTACAAAGCTCGACTTGTTGCGAAAGGTTTTCGACAAGTTCAAGGAGTTGACTGCGATGAGATTTTCTCACCCGTAGCGATGCTTAAGTCTATCCGAACCATGTTAGCAATTGCCGCATTTTATGATTATGAAATCTGGCAAATGGATGTCAAAACTGCATTCCTTAATGGATATCTCAAAGAAGAGTTGTATATGATGCAACCAGAAGGTTTTGTCGCTCCTAAAGGAGCTAACAAAATGTGCAAGCTCCAGCGATCCATCTATGGACTGGTGCCAGCATCTCAGAGTTGGAATATACGCTTTGATAAGTTGATCAAAGCATATAGTTTTATACAGACTTGCGGTGAAGCCTGTATTTACAAGAAAGTGAGTGGGAGCACTACAGCCTTTCTGATAATTATATGTGAATGACATATTGTTGATCGAAAATGATGTAGAATTTTCTGGAAAGCATAAAGGAGTGTTTGAAAGGAGTTTTTTCAAAGAAAGACCTCGGTGAAGCTGCCTACATATTGAGCATCAAGATCTATAGAGATAGATCAAGATGCTTGATAAGTTTTTCAATGAGTACATAATTCCCTATGCCTCAGCCATAGGTTCTATAAAGTATGCCATGTTTTGTACCAAACCTGTTGTGTACCTTGTCATGAGTTTGTCAAGGATGTACAATAGTGATCCAGAAGTAGACCACTGGACAGCGGTCAAAATTATCCTTAGTTATTGGATGACTACGGAAATGTTTCTCAATTATGGAGGTGATAAAGAGTTCGTCATAAAGAGTTATGCCGATGCAAGCTTTTGACACTAATCCAGATGACTCTAAATATCAATCTGGATGCGTATTGAAAGTGGGAGCAATTAGCTAGAGTAGCTCCATGCAGAGCATTGTAGACATAGAAATTTGTGAAATACATACGGATCTGAATGTGATAGAACCACTAACTAAACTTCTCTCATGAAGCAAAACATGAGCACACCTTCGTACTCTTTGGGTGTTAAATCACATGGCGATGTGAACTAGATTATTCACTCTAGTAAACCCTTTGGGTGTTGGTCACATGGCGATGTGAACTGTGGGTGTTATTCACATAGCGATGTGAATTATCAGTATTAAATCACATGGCGATGTGAACTAGATTATTGACTCTAGTGCAAGTGGGAGATTGAAGAAAATATGCCCTAGAGGAAATAATAAAGTTGTTATTTATATTTCCTTATATCATGATAAATGTTTATTATCCATGCTAGAATTGTATTAACCGAAAACTTAGTACATGTGTGAATACATAGACAAAACAGAGTGTCCCTTGTATGCCTCTACTTGACTAGCTCGTTGATCAAAGAAGGTTATGTTTCCTAACCATAGACATGTGTTGTCATTTGATGAACCGGATCACATCATTAGAGAATGATGTGATGGAAAAGACCCATCTGTTAGCTTAGCACTATGATCGTTTAGTTTTATTGCTATTGCTTTCTTCATGACTTATACATGTTCCTCTAACTATGAGATTATGCAACTCCCGAAAACCGGAGGAACACCTTGTGTGCTATCAAACATCACAACGTAACTGGGTGGTTATAAAGATGCTCTACAGGTGTCTCCGAAGGTGTTTGTGGTGTTGGCATAGATCAAGAATAGGATTTGTCACTCCGAGTGTCGGAGAGGTATCTGTGGGCACTCTCGGTAATACACATTATAATAAGCCTTGCAAGCAAATGACTAATGATTTAGTCACAAGATGATGTATTACAGAACGAGTAAAGAGACTTGCCGGTAACGAGATTGAACTAGGTATGATGATACCGATGATCGAATCTCGGGCAAGTAACATACCGATGACAAAGGGAACAACGTACGTTGTTATGCGGTTTGACCGATAAAGATCTTCATAGAATATGTAGGAGCCAATATGAGCATCCAGGTTCCGCTATTGGTTATTGACCGGAGATGTGTTTTGGTCATGTCTACATAGTTCTCGAACCCGTAGGGTCCGCACGCTTAATGTTCGATGATGATTTGTATTATGAGTTATGTGATTTGATGACCGACGTTTGTTCGGAGTCCCGCATGAGATCACGGACATGACGAACAGTCTCGAAATGGTCGAGAAGTAAAGATCGATATATTGGAAGGCTATATTCGGACATCGGAAAGGTTCTAAGTGATTCGGGTATTTTTCGGAGTACCGGGGAGTTACGGGAATTCGACGGGAGAAGTATTTGGGCCTTATTGGGCCATACGATAACAGAGGAGGCAGGACAAAGGGGAAGGAGGCGCGCGCCCCCATGGGTCCGAATTGGACTAGGGGAAAGGGGCGCCCCCCCCCCCCCTCCCGCCATTTCCTACTACCTCTCTCTTTCCCTCTTTCTTCTCTCCTACTCCGGAAAGGAAATGGGGAATCCTACTAGGACTTGGAAATCCTAGTAGGACTCCCCACACTTGGCACGCCCCCTTTAGGGATGGCCTCCTCCTCATCCCTCCTTTATATACGTGGGCAGGGGGCACCCCAATGGCACTCCAAGATTGGTCTTAGCCGTGTGTGGTGCCCCTCTCCACAGTTACACACCCCGGTCATATCGTTGCAGTGCTTAGGCGAAGCCCTGTGCCGGTAGCTTCATCATCACCGTCACCACGCCGTCGTGCTGACGAAACTCTCCCGTGAAGCTCAACTGGATCAAGAGCTCGAACGTGTGCTGAACACGGAGGTGCCGTACGTTCGGTGCTTGGATCGGTTGGATCACAAAGACGTTCGACTACATCAACCGTGTCACTAGACGCTTCCGCTTTTGGTCTACGAGGGTACGTAGACACACTCTCCCCTCTCGTTGTTATGCTTCTAGTAGATAGATTTTGCGTGATCGTAGGAAATTTTTGAAATACTATGTTCCCCAACACCGAGGGCCATAGGTTTCACTAGAGGCTTCTCTCTTGAAGGAAAATAATACGATGGGTGAACAAATTACTGTCGAGCAATTGATAGTAAAGCGCAGAGTTATGACGATATCTAAGGCAATGATTATGCAATATAGGCATCACGTCCGTCTCAAGTAGACCGACTCCTGCCTGCATCTACTACTATTACTTCACACATCAATCAAAACGATTCTGCATCTAGAGTATTAAGTTCATGAAGAATAGAGTAACGCGTTAGGTAAGATGACATGATGTAGAGGAATTAACTCAAGCAATATGATGAAAACCCCATATTTTTATCCTCGATGGCAACAATACAATACGTGCCTCGCTACCCCTACTTTGTCACTGGGTGAGGACACCGCAATATTGAACCCAAAGCAAAGCACTTCTCCCATTGCAAGAAAAACAAATCTTGTTGGCCAAACCAAAACGATAGTTCGAAGAGAATTACTAAGATACCAAATCATGCATATAAGAATTCAGAGAAGATTCAAATAATATTCATAGATAAGCTGATCATAAATCCACAATTTATCGGATCTCGACAAACACACCGCAAAAGAAGATTGCATCGGATAGATATCCAAGAACATCGAGGGGAACATGGTATTGAGAATCAAAGAGAGAGAAGAAGTCATCTAGCTACTAGCTACGAACCCATAGGTCTGTGGTAAACAACTCACGCTTCATCGGAAGGGCAATGGTGTTGATGTTGAAGCCCTCCGTGGCTGAGTCCCCCTCCGACAAAGTACCGAAAAAGGCCTCCGGTTGGGATCTCATGGGTACACAAGATTGCGGCGGTGGAAAAGTGGTTTCGATGCCCCCCTAGGGTTTCGGGAATATTTGAGAATATATAGGCAGAAGAAATAGGCCAGGGGGCTGCGATGGGCCCACAAGATAAGGGGCGCGCCCTCCAGCCTTGTCGCCGCCTCGTGGCTCCGCTGACTTGGACTCCAAGTCCCCTGGGTGTCTTCTGGTCCAAGAAAAATCATCATAAAGTTTCATTTTGTTTGGACTCTATTTGATATTCCTTTTTCGCGAAACTCATAAACAACAAAAAAACAGAAACTGGCACTGGGCTCTGGGTTAATAAGTTAGTTCCAAAAAAATATAAAACATCATATTAATGCATATAAAATATCCAAAACAGATAATATAATAGCATGGAACAATAAAAAATTATAGATACGTTGGAGACGTATCAATGAACAGGAAATAAATACAATAATTTCAATATTGTGGTGCGTAGCCGTTTGCAAGCTTTAAGCCGGCCAGAGGCCAGCAGGTCAAAAGAGCATTTTGTAAGCCGCCACATACAACACGGCTAGTCAGCGGTCTGCAAAGATGGAGGTGCTAGAAATTCTGCTAAGTGTTGTTCAAGAAGTTTGCACAGATTGCAACCTTACTTATGGATCTACGACACTTCAGAAAATAAAAACTATTCCTAAACCTAAAACGAATGTCAAATAACTAGTGTGTCAAAAATGAATCTTGCTGAAGCAGGATGGATCTATGACGAATCACACGTACTAAAACTGCTATCGCATGACTTCAGTTTGCATTGGGATTCAGCTAAGCAGTATGATGGATGAACTACGAGCGGGCAGGATGAACACCGATGAACGGAGGAACTAAGGAAACCCTAATGCAGATTGGAAGCGAAAGGAGGCGAGTACCTGGTGAAGCTGATGGACAGCGGCGGGGCCGTAGTTTTCTGGTCTATTCAGTTTGATGCAGCGGCCAGGGTGGAGCTGTTCGACGGTGGCGACGGAGCTCATGAGGCGATGCCCGGTGTGAGGAAGACGAAGAGAGATGGGGGTAAAAAGTGAAAAAGGACCCCCATGCTTATTTATAAGGGAAAGGTGGACAGTAAAATGGCAGGTGCGGAAATCGACGAGGTATGATCATTATCCTAGCAACAGAGGCGCCTCGATTCTCGGGATGATTGATTACTACAAATATCCATTATGATGTCATCGGCGTTCTTGTGAAAATTAATGACGTGACATCACCTTGTATCATGGCGGGTCACAAAGATTTTATCAGGCTAAATATTGAGAAGACTTATAAGACTCGCCAATTAAAGGATGAAGATTGACATGAACAAGTTCAAATCAACCTGGGGCCTAATATTGGGGATATAACCCCGTGGTATGACCCACCCAGGAGGGGCCGGGTTATACCATTAGCGACTCATAAAAAGAAGGCCCATGAAGGCCTAAGAAGATGAATGGAAAGACCGGAGGTGGCTTACAAGCAGGCTCATTGGAAGCCCATAACCCGGAGGTGACTGAAGACCCGAAGGAGTAAGCCGCCCGAAGGCAGCTTGCCTAGCAAGGCAGGGCGACTTAGATCCAGAGTCGGTTACGTTGTATGACCCGACCTAGACTTCTGTAAGCCGCTGGGCCTCGACCTGTGTATATAAAGGCGAGACCCGGCGGCGGTTTAAGGGCAAGAAACAATCGATCGTCAGCTAGGTCAAGCGTATTCGCTCCCTTGTAATCGATATTCTAGCAATATAGCAACAAGAAGGAGTAGGCTTTTACCTCATTGGTGAGGGGCCGAACCTCGGTAAACTCGTGTCTCTCATCCCGCTCAACCCCTTCAAGCTAATCACCATGACCATGGCCTCACACCTAAGTCCTTTCACTGGGGCATCTGCCGTGATAAAACCACGACAATGCATGACTTCACCATCTACCTTGGCATCTTCGCCAAGAGACTTCAAGGCATCTTCGCCTTTGGATATACGGCATCTTCGCCGACCCGCACCTCAGGAGAAGCTCCCCAAGATCAAGTTTGCGACTTCCACGAGCTACTACGACCTCGACAACGACCATTTTATTCCTTTCTATGTGACTCAAGACCCCGAGGAGTATCTCGAGTGGGAGCGCAAGATGGACGACTACCTCAAGCTACATCAAGTTCCCTCCGAAGATGAAGTGAAGTGCGCCACAAGTAACTTCCATGACTACATGTTGGCATGGTGGCTTCACACACCTTCGAAGAGCTACGCCATGAGTTGGCCCGAGATGAAGAAAGCTTTGCGGCGAGAGTTTGTGCCTTCCACCTACACGGAACATCTTCAATGCCAATTGGAGAACACCATCCAAGGATTCAAGTCCACCGACGAGTACTTCAAGGAGATGAAGAAAGCTTTGCGATGTGCCAGCATGAACGACCCCATTCGGATGAAGTTCCACTTCATGATGAGAGTGAACAACGACATCTCCAACACTATCTTCCGCGAGAACTACAAGTCCCTCGACGACAACTACATTGGTACTCTCAAGGCGGAACATGAACTCATGAAGGCCAAGTCAACTCGACCCCAGCCAACTTCGCGACAACCACGCTCCAAGATGGTGAGCATGAGGCTAGCACCACAGTGATGTCGAAGCCCGACGAGCTCCAAGATGATGCTCCAAAGTTCGACTTCGCCGCCATTCCTATTTGTGGCATTGATGATGCTGAGTCTACTTCGACTCTTTTGCAATATGGCGCGATGACGACTATGACTACGGAGTCTATCAAGGAATATGCATTTGAGGCGAGCAACAAGGTGGCGAGCAAAGATGATGCTTCCATATTTGGAGGCGAGAGTGATGATGTGCCATCTGCGGCATTCACCCACGACGACGGTGACGAGATGGTTGATCATGGGATTTTACCTTCGACCATGGTGACGTATGATGACTTGAGTGACTTGTGCCACCATTTTGAGAGTGAGAGTGAGTTCACCACTAGCCCCATATATGATGAGCTGCCCAAATTCCCATGTGAGGAGAGACACAACCCACACAACTTGAGTGAGATGAGTGACTCCACCATATGTGAGTTTGAGTGCACATATTTGGAGGGAGTGAGTGAGCCACCACATAGAGAGAGTGAGATAGTTGATAGGTCATGTGAGTCCACTTTAAACACTAACGACTTGACCTCTATCAGTATTGTGTCTTCTCATTTGGTGCTAGGTCCCATTTCCGATGACGCGTCGATCCACAACGACTTCGTCCTTCCTATGGACAAGGCAATGGCCATGGTGGAATATGATGCACCACCCACATGGTTCCATCAAGATGAAGATGATGACCACCATTTGGTCTTTCCCACCTCACCTACACCACATGAGTGGAATGAAAAAGGTAACATAGGTGAAGGTGATGCTCTTGTCCCACTATTGAACTATGTTGACATTGATTGCTTGCATGATGTTGATCCACCTATTGCCATGCTTCATTCTAGTATGATTTCCCCATGTGATGATTTACCCATTTATGATGAGTTTGATGATTGCCATGTGGAGTCTATTAGTTGTGATGCCATGTTGCATAGGATTTCTTGTGATAATTCTCTTGGTCACATCATGTTTGACAACCCACTTGGCTCTTCCTATGCTAAGTATGAGATCAACAATATGCCAGATTTGCAATCTCATCGTAGTAACTATGCACATGCCATTAAGATAAACCCAATTTGCACGTATGGCATAGTTGACAAGCCCATGGTTATTGGCATTTGTTTTTCTTGCGATGATATTGACATGCTTCCTTTGCATCAAATCCATCATATGCCATGCCAAGATTACCAAGCTTCATACATGCATTGTTTTGGATGTTGTTCCACTACTCCATATTATGCTTTCGATATTTCTCAGGAGGAGACCCCCATAGTTTCCTCATACATTTTAGGAGATTTTGATCCATCCCATCCATTGCATGATTCCCATGATTGTGTGCATCGTATGCTCCCCATGAATGAAAATGCTATTGATTTGCCTTCTACTTGTATGCTCCATTTGAGTCCCCATTATGATATATATACAAACAAACCTCTCATGATGGATGACATGTTTCTATATCACGCATCTCATTTGTTTGAGAATTGGATATTTTGTGCTAACCACCACACGCATGTGCGCATCAAAATGGATGATGTGTACATATACCACGCACAAACGATCTTTTCTTTGTCTTTGTTTTGCATAGGTACTCACGAATACTCATCAACCTCGCAAGACCATGAGTTGACGAAATGAGCTCTAGAGAGCAACATTCTTGGGAACACGTGAGATGTTTCACTAATTGTTTCCTCCGTGCAACAACTTCACACATTTCTTCTACATGGCCCTCACGTGGTTATGGGCTATTGTCCTTTATTTATCCTTTGCCCATATTGCCATGTTCACTTTGCATAATATGCTTATTCCGATGCATTTGCCATGCATTTGTGACCCATGCTTTGCCTTACCCATGATCCATGATTCTAGTACTAGTGTGACGCCCGGGGAATTAAGCTACAGTAACCCTCTGGTAATGATGCTGCGTCACCACGATTACTGTTGCTAATCTCGTGTTAGTTCAGAACCGATCGAGATTCAAATTTGAAACAAAGTCAAACGATAAAAGTTTTCAAATACAAAAAATAAAATGTTCTAAATGGGTCAAACAAATCATAAGTAATTATGGTGGAGAAACCACATTCTTATAAAAGGTTTAAATGCACTTAGATAAATAAACAGTAGGTACAACATTTAAATGAATGCCTTTTGTATTTATAAAATAATAAACTATCTATTTAGTTTCCCAAAAGTTAATGGGGCAGTAGCATAATTAATAATACTATTTTAGGTATAACTTTTGTGTTTTACAAAACTAAAATTAAATAAAACATTAAAAGAAAAATATAACAAAAGATAAAAGAGAAATAATAAAGAAGAAAAACAAAACAAAACCTAACCTAGTCTGCCACCTGGCCCACCTAACTAAGGCCGGCCCAGCCCACCCCCACTTATCCCATTCCCCTCACTACAGGGACGATGGAGGATGGTGGCAGCCATCCACGGCACCATGGCCGCTGTGGCGGCCATCCACCGTCCC
>LR738714.1:106348070-106510365 GCA_902687465.1 Secale cereale | reverse complement strand
GGTCCTCTGAACTCCGCCAAAAGTACAACGTAGCTTGGAATCGCCCAAGTTACAAACATTCTACTCCGAGTGAAGAGAAATCCTCTCACTCGGGGGCTTAGCTGCGACCCCGTGACTCGCCAAAGTTACAACCATCTACTCCGAGTGAAGAGCAACCCTCTCACTCTGGGGCTTAGCTGCGGTCCTCCAAGCTACGCTACAAGTACAAGGCGGCTCGGTCCTCCGAACTCCGCCACAAGTACAACGTAGCTTGGAATCGCCTAAGTTACAAACCTGCCACTCCGAGTGGAAGAGCGATCCTCTCACTCGGGGGCTTAGCTGCGACCCCGTGACTCGCCTAAGTAACAACCATCCACTCCGAGCGAAGAGCAACCCTCTCACTCGGGGGGTTGAGCGCAAAATAAATGCGATGAACCGAAGGATCAAAATCAAATAAAAGCCCCGCAAAGATTGGGCAAGAGTACTTGGGCCACAGACCCACCAGAGTTTAACGATTACAAATCCACGCGGCATTCCGCGGCAAATAAGATCAATGTATCAAAGTCATGGCTCGGGAAGAGGCGGGCTTGCGGGCGCAACGAATTCGTCCAGATCAATCCCATCGGCAATACGAGTGGCGGCCTCCAGGAAAGTCTCCATAAACGACTGAAATTGGAGCTCCGTCGTGTTTGCGACCTTCAGTGCAGCGAGCTTCCTCTCTTTCACCTCCCTGTAGTGCACACGGACCAAAGACAGCGCCACGTCTGCTCCTCCCCGGGCGGCCGACTTCTTCCATTCCCGCACTCGGTTGGGGATCTCGTTGAGTCGAGTCATCAAGGACTCGAGGTCGTTCTCCTGCACGGTCCCCCTCCAGAGCGCAGCGTCGATTCGGGCCATCACTGCCTTCAGTCGTCCCAGGTAATCAGTGGCTGCAGTAAGGCGGGACTCCAGCCTTAGTATGTTAATGGAAACCTCGTCCTTCACGATGGAGTTGGTGGGGTCCAAGCCAGGCTCGACCCGTCCTATCTCCTCTTTGAAGTTATGACAGAACTCTGCACCAAGAACAGCAAGTCGAGTCAACAGATAAGATACGGGTCGACCAGTCCAATTTTAACCAATCCAAAAAGGACATACCTTCGAGCACGAGGTACCATTTTTTGGTGATGTCGCCTAGATACGCCTCAAGATCAAGCCTCTTCCGAAAGAGAGCCTCGTACTTGTCGTTCAAGACGGCCTTGGACTTTTTCAGCTGACTCACCTCCTGGTTGGCCGCGTCGAGTGAGCCTCTCAGTCGGATAATCTCCGCCTCGAGCGCACCCACGGAAGCCAGCTTCTTCGCCGCCAGTTCCGACTTCTCCTCAGCCACCTGCTGCGCCGCCGCCAGGTCAAGATCCTTTTGCTCCAAAGCTGCCCTCAGTTGACCTACCAAAGCCGCCACTGGACAGATGAACATGAAGGAACACAAGGCCCATCTAGCGAAAAGTCAGTCGACAGAAGAAAGAAGTAAGTTACCAGCCGCATCGTCTTGCGTCTTCTTCAGATGGTCCCGAGCCAACTGCAAGTCAAGATTAAGCTGGATTTGCTTCTGCTCAAGATCTGCAAACTTGGCCCCGAACTCGCAAGATTTCTGCATCAACACAACAAAGCAAGATTGTAAGACTATAGTCGAGTCACAACACTCAACCGCAGCCTCGAGGACTACACCCAGTGGGTGCACTGAGCGTGCCCCCACTGGTTTCACTCGGCCGAAGATCAGTCCGTCGCGAGTAAAGAAAACAACAACAACCAACAACATGGAAGTTCTATAGTAAGACCATGTCCGACCACCAGCAGTCGACCACGGTCTCGGGGACTACACCCAGTGGGTGCACTGAGTGTGCCCCCACTGGTTTCACTCGGCCGAGGACAGCCCGGCGCAAGCTCAAAGGAAACGTACAAAGAAGAACACCAAGTGGGTGTGGTGCCTCACGAAACAAAGCAAGCAGATTTTCTCGAAGTCAAAGACTACTCCAATGAAGACAACATACCTGGACGTTGGCCCGAAGAGCAGAGCTGGCATCGTAAGCCGCCATGCTGGCCTCATACGCCGCCTTCGTCCTCCCCATCATCACCTCCGCCTGGCGAACGGCTTCTTGAGCCGCCCCCACAGGGTCCTCCGGGAGGCGGTAGGTAGAGAAGAGGACAGACGAAGCGGCGGGCGTCGGGTCGGCCGCAGGCGCAGACGCTGGATCCACGGCACGAACCGGCACTGAGTCGACGGCGGTGGTTGGCACTGGGCTGACAGCCGGGCCGGGCGCTGGGTCGACGTTCGTCGCAGGCGATGGGTCGGCAGCGCGCACGGTCGACACAGGGACGGCAAAAGAGACCGTGGCTCGGGCCATGTCCTCCGGCCGCTGGGCCTCTGAGCCAGAAGGTGCCTTCCGACCCTTCTTCCCTGCGCACCGGCGGTCCCCTCCCAACTGCTCCTCGTCTTCGTCGTCGTCCGGCAGCTCTATGACTGTAATGCCCCGGATGTAATACTTTCCGTTTTGGGTATATAATATATCTTCGGCTTCATCTATTTCCATTCCGGGTTCTTTGTCTTTCGGGTTTTCATCGTGTTGTTGTGTGAGTGTGTGGCATTCATTCATATCATGTAGACATGTGCATCGCATTGCATTTGTGTTGTCGGTTGCATCCGGTTCCGCGTGTTTCTTCCCGTTGTCCGTTTCGCGTTCCGGAGCTCCCTCACGTGTCCGTAACGTCCCGTAGGCCTACTTTGTTGTTCGGGCGTGTAACGTTACCGGTGTGCCGCGAGGTTATTGTGTGTGTTGTTGTTTTGTTGTGTGCAACCCGCCTCTCAAATCTCGTCTCGTTTGGACTCCGTTGGTTTTTCCATCCGTTGTTCGTGTGGGTCCAAAGTGCCTTCACTTCGTGTCCCGGAAACACCCCTCCTGCAGTCTTTTATCTTCTCCTAGGCCCTTCTAGACTACCCCCGCGATCGGATCCGTCGGATCGCGACCGGAGGGCTCCTAGCACACCTAAATCTTCCCTAACCATAAAAATCTGCTATATATTAGCCCCTAGGTCTAATTTTGGGCATCTCTATCTTCTTTCCCTTTCCTCCCCTCATTTTTTCAGATCCAACCCAGCCACCTTGAGCCACTTGGCCAGTTTCCACCGCAGCCAAATCCTCCTCGTTCCAGCCGCCGGGGAACT
Organism: Secale cereale; assembly: GCA_902687465.1. Lineage (NCBI taxonomy): Eukaryota > Viridiplantae > Streptophyta > Magnoliopsida > Poales > Poaceae > Secale > Secale cereale. Next base: position 106,507,188 of record LR738714.1, on the reverse strand, counting down.
CCCTGGATCCATCGATCCAGCCGCCGTTTCCCGAGGGCACCAGCAGATCGAGCAGAGCCGTGCCCGCGGTCAACGCACGCTGGCCTCCCCTCGTTCGACCGCGCCGTCCCTACGCACCGCTCCTTCGGCCCGAAGGCCCGGTCCCCACATCGCCAGCGCCTCCTCCATCCCGCCTTCCCGTGCCGTCGAGCCAGCAGGCCGCTTCGGCCCAGCCGCAGGCGCGCCACCGGGCCTCCTCCGCGTCGCCGCAGCCGGCCCGTCACCGCACCGCAGGCCGCGTCGCCAGCGACCGGGCCTCATCCCGCCTCCCTCCGCCTGGCCGCGCGATCCTCCCGCATCGCCAGTCCGCGCCGCCGCCGGCTCGGAGTGGGCCGCCCTCTCAGCTGGGCCGGCTTCCTCCGCGTCACCGCCTGGCCCAGCGTGGGCCAGATCCCCTCCGGCCTCGCCACTCCGCGCCCTGGGCCGCAGCCCCTCCACCAGGCCGCCGCACCGCACTGCACCGCCGGCCCGCAGCGCTCCGCTGGGCCGCCCTCTTCTCCAGCCTGGGCCGGATCCGCATGGGCTCTAGTGTTTTTTTTCTCCAGATCCAGATCTAGGTTGCCTCTTTAATCCTAAGTCCATGTTTTTGTTGATCTGTGATGCTATTTTAGAACTGCTAGATCTCCTTGTGTGTTTGTCCGATTCGCGCATATAGCATGTCCAGACGTTCGTGGAGACTTGCTCTACGTTTCATCTGTAGTTGTCATGCATGTTGGAGATCATCTAGGTGCTTGTTTTTCTGTTGCAAGAGTGCATCATGATATAAACTGCTGCTATGTGATGTTTTTATGTCATCTTTGCCATGTGATATCTTTTAGCTCGTTTGTCCGAATGATGCAAATGACATGTCCACGTGTTCGTCTTGCCATGATCTACATGTTGTATGTGATAGGTTGCATGATAGATTTATTATTGCCTTGTTATCTTCGTTGCAAAGTGACATGTGGCTGTGATGTTATTTCACTTGTTATGAAATGCCATCTTGTTGAACTCGTTGCAATCGTTGTGTTTACCGACATGAAGCATGCTTGTGTGTTTCGGGATCACCTTCATGTGTACTTTGATGAGGTGCTTACCTCTTGCCATGTTTAGTTTCGAGGTGACTTAAACATGCTCTTTTAGATGCCATGATGAAATTGCTGTTTTAGGACTTAGTGGTTTTTCACTAAGTCTGAAATCTGTAACGTTCCGATGCCATGTTCGTGTGCTGCTCTAGGACAAAGCATGATAGTTTTGGAGTGGATTTTGATTGTTCCTTGTAGTATATATTGTTGTCTTTCCATCCATGTCCTCACATGCCTATTTAAGTGGCTGTAGCATGTTTATCTTTTGCTCCAAAGTTTCAATAAAATTCTGCTGCCAGAATTTTATTATCAAGTTCAATATGTCCAAGATCATTGCTATTGATCCGTGGCTCCGTTGGGGGTGCACCTTTGGACTTAGTTGCTGTAGTATATGTCTAGTTTGTGTTCATGTCCTTTTCCATGTTATTTGAGTGATGTAGCTTAATTATTTTGTGCTCCGAAGTTGCTATGTTGCTGTAATTTTCAGCTTTCGCTCATTTCTTGTTTCGGGCATAACTTTTAGCCGTAACTCCGATTTCAGCGAATCTTATATCAAACTTGATTGTTTTTCTGTGTAGATTAATAATATAAGATTGTTATCATGTTTTGAGGTGTTTTGCTTGAGTGTTATTTTCCGTGCTCCGTGTGCATCCTTAGTGCATCCATCATGCATTCATCTTTTTCGAGTGCGCATTGCATCTTGTTGATTGGTGCTTGGTGTGATTGTTTTGTTTAGAGCCGGAAGCCGAGATCGAGATCGAGTACGAGCACGAGGTTTCCAACGAGGTTGAGCACGAGGACCCTTCTTACGATCCGAATGACTTCTCTTCAGGCAAGATGACCGAACCCCGATAACATTACTATCTTTGCCTTTTGGCTAGTAGTCTCGATCTGTAGTTTTGCCTCGATGCCCATGATCTTCTTGTCAGCCTCCTACTTGTAAACCATTTCCATGTTTAACCAACCTACCTATGCAAACCGTTGCTTGGCTAAGTACGCTTCGCTCAGCCCTTCTTATAGCATTGCTAGTTGCAGGTGAAGATCGAAGATGCTTGCTTCATGTTGAAGTTTGGTTGGGTTATATCACACTATATAAATGCTTTAAATGAAATCATCTATATATTGGCAAGGGTGGAAGGCTAAGCCTTTTGCTTGGTGTTTTGTTCCACTCATGCCGTTAGGAACTGTATAAACCGGTGTTATGTTCCTTGATTATGCGTTCCTAACACGGTTGGGGTGTATGTGACCCCCTCGATAAACCGCTAAGTGCTAAGTCTTTTCCAGCAAGTCCCAACATTGGTACTATTTGCCTAATAACAAACTAAACTTGCATAGGGAGTAATTAACCCTCTTTCTTAATCAACAACCCCGGGCCAGTGCTCCACATGAGTGTTGGTCCGAAACGAGCAGACTGCGGGGCCGCCTCGGGGCAACCTGAGGTATCTGGCATACACCTGTAGGATGACTCATCCGGTCGTGTCCTGAGACTTAGATACGCGCGGCTACTATCAGGGTGTCGACACGCCGGGAGGATTTGCTGGATTAGCCTTACCTTAGTTCGGTATATCTTGAGCACGGGATTCCGAGAATACTCGGGTCTTCCCACTTTGGAGTTGCGACTCCCCGGATCGTGGGCTTGTAATGGGTCAAGTTGGAACACCCCTGCAGGGTTTGAACTTTCGAAAGCCGTGCCCGCGGTTATGTGGCAGATGGGAGCTTGTTAATTCCGGTTGTAGATAACTTGACACAATGTTTCTAATACACTACCAGCGTGTGTTCCGTGACTGTCAATTTCCGAATAGGGATTCGGGAGTTGAACACGGAGGGGTTATGCTTGTGGAGCTTGTATCTAGGATCACTTCGTGATCACTTCTCGCCGAGGCTTTCTCTTCTCGCTCTCACTCACGTAAGCTAGTTGCTAGTTGCTGCTGCAGACACTTATTCTTTTCTTCAGCCTTATCCTTTTCCCAAAGGCTTAAATAGTCTTGTTACCCGGGAACGGGATTGCTGAGTCCTCTGTGGCTCACAGTTACTTCACACACCAGATGCAGGTCCAGTTGTGAGCTATCCAGGTGATGGCACCGAGCTGGATTGGGAGTACGACGAGGAGCGTAGTCGGTACTATGTGCGTTACCCGGATGATCAGTAGTGGAGACTCTTACTAGGATTCGATCCGCCTGTGGTTTATTTATCTAAGTTTGGTACTTTGACATTTGGATTTTGCCCTTAGAGGGTTGTGATATTCTTAATGTATGATGATTGAGATTTGAATTGTAATTATGTGACGTGGCGAGTGTAAGCCAACTATTTTTTGTTTACCATCCCCTCTTTTACATGAGTTGTGCAAAGATTACCAAACTTGAGATCATTCTAGGATGGATTTATGCCTTTAAGTCGTGCCTCAACACGTAGGAGGTATAACTCCATCCTGGGCATTACAATGACGAGGCGTGGCGCTTCAGGACAGGCAGAGAACTATGTCAGTCGACCGCCGCCCGCGAAAGAAAAGAAGGATAAGACAAGTTTCATAGAGCCCGCACCTGCGCGAGACGTCGCGGCATCCGCGGTTTCCTCGTCGTCTCGACCCCGGTCGACGTCCATCGAGGTCGTGGAAGCAGCGGCTCTGAAAGATTCAGTCAAGAGATGAGTCGACCGAAGTTGCAGTCGACCTCTAAGAAACAGAAAGAAACAATTCCAAGTGGCACTTATGTGGAGGCGATGGGCACATCCACCTTAATCCTGGGCAAGGCCTTCCGGGGCTTGGTGGTGGTGACCTTGGGCTGCTTGGGCGTCTTCTCGGCTGGCTCGGGGGTGGTCGTTCGAGTGCGTTTGGGCGTCCGAGACCCCGAGGGACCCACCTGAGGGCGAGCGGCCCCCGGGTCGTTCTTCTCCTTGGATCGGCGCTCGACGCGGGGAGGTGACTCGACCTCCTCCCCGCTGCTATAATCCTCGCTCTCCTCGGTCTCCTCCTCCGACTTCCATTCGGCGGCGTCGCCCGTTCCCTCCTCGCCCTCCTGGCCCAAGTCCCCGTTGGGCAGTGAGTACATCTCGGTATAGATCTGCAAAGAAAAGAAGTTCAACCAAATATCAGTCGGAACCATCAATACGGGCCACAAACCAGTCGACGGATACGTCGCTCGAAAGCAGAAGACCAACCTTGTCTGGCAGGTGGTCAGCGTCGAATGGGATGATCCTCCCAGACCCCCTGGGGTTGTCCTTGTTCCCAGTGATGCTCTTCAAGCACCGCACCACGTACTCCGGGTGGGCCGCCTCAGGGTGGACTCGCGATGAGTCATCGGTGCCGGAGTACAGCCACATCGGGTGGTCCCGGGTTTGAAGCGGCTGAATACTCCGCATGAGGTACACCTCAAATAGGTCCATCCCCGTGACCCCCTCGCGGACTAGCTGGACGACCCTCTCCATCAGCATGTCTACCTCGGCCCTCTCGGCCTTGCTCACTACCATCGAAGGAGGTGGGCTGGCTCGACCTAGAGTAAACGGAGGAAGGCCAGTCGACTGGCCCGGAGTCGGACTGTCCTTGTAATAAAACCAGGTCGACTGCCAGCCCCGAATCGACTCTGGAAGGTTCATGGGAGGGAAGGCGCTCCTATTCCTAAGCTGAATCCCTAGCCCGCCGCACGCCTGGAGGACGTGCGTCTTGCCGTCACTCGGGTTCACCCTCTTGACGGTTTGCGAGCGACAGGTGAAGATGTGCTTGAACAAGCCCTAGTGCGGTCGGCAACCGAGGAAGTTCTCGCACATAGAAACGAAAGCAGAGAGGAAGGCAATGGAGTTGGGCGTAAAGTAATGCAACTGAGCGCCAAAGAAGATCAGGAACGCGCGGAAGAAGGGTGTGGGGGCGTAGAAAAACCTCGGTCGACGTGGGTGGCGTGGAGTACACACTCACCCTCCTGCGGCCGGGGCTCGAGCTCTCCTCCCGGCGCCCGCCAGGAGCCGCCGGCGATCAGCCCCTCCTCCTCCAGCTCCTCCAGATCTTCCACCACAACGGTGGACCAGATCCAATCCTCCTGGATCCATCCAGCGGGGAGCCCGGACCTCGACAAGGAACCGATCCGACCAGCTCGCCTCCCCTTTCCCGACGCCGCCTTCTTGGAGCGCTCCATGGCCGCGGTCTTGTCCTTGCCCATGGCTTGCGAGACGGCGGTCTCTGCGGAGAGAAGCAGGAAGAAGCAAGAGCGCTGCAGAGAAGCCGAGGCCAACGGGAGAGGATTGGGCACACAGTGCTCCCCGCGGCGGGCTCGGCTCGCCTTTATAATGGCCCGGTCGAGTGGCTGACTGGTGGCCCCGAGCAATCCTATCCGATCCCGTAACAGACGCTGACGCGATACGTGGCGAAAAAGGAGGCGCGGGAATCGAGGCGTTCGAACCGCACCCCTCCGATTGATGCGGCACGTCCGGTCCCGCGCGCTTCCCCAAATTTCGAAAGCCCCGCCGAATCCGGCGGCCAGAGGGCAACTGATCCCATTGAGAACGGCACGCGCTCACGGCGCCCGACGCCTAGCGCAAAACCCAGTCGACGCAAGGAACCCAATCGACGCAAGACATCCAGTCGACGCGAGGAGCAACTAATTCACTGATGGCTTCAGAATCGATCAAGGCGACCAAAACACAACTGAGGGGGCCTGCCCAAGTTACGAGCTCTGAAGCAAGATACCCCAAAGACGTCGAACCAAGACCAGAGCCTCCCTCGGCATCCCTTTGCTCAAGCCTCAATCCATTCGGGGGCTACTGACGAGCTTACGGACCTAGGGTAGGGTCATAGACCTGACCAAGGTACCCCACCCAAGGTCACTACCCTGGAAGAGCAAAAGACAAGACCCACGACAATGGAGGCAGTCGACTGAGACGGTCCAAGAAGACACTTCACTCGACTGACTCATATACGCACGACGACTCAGCTCCACTCGACCGGAGCAGGCACTCGACCTCCGAGGGTCAAGCGCCTCTTGGAACAGCAACGGTCCTATATTTACTCCCTGTAGTAAATACCTTAATTATCCTTTACTGCAGACGTTATCAGTAACGCCTGCCTTTATGTACCTTTAAACCCTTGGTAACGTGGAGCATGGCTGGGGTCCTGGCACACTATATAAGCCACCCCCTCCTCCAGAACAAGGGTTCGCATCTCTGTAACAAACACATACATGCATCAGTCGACCAAGCCTCCGGGCGCCGAGACGTAGGGCTATTACTTCCTCCGAGAAGGGCCTGAACTCGCTAACACCCCGTGTACAACTTCTCCATAGCTAGAACCTTGCCTCTCCATTCGTACCCCCTACCCTTACTGTCAGACTCATAACCACGACAGTAAGGAGGATATGCGGCAACACAAATGTGGATCTATGGTGGTTTTGACTCATGGTTATTGGGCATGCCTGCTGAATTCTGTCACGTGAAATTGCTATATCTGAGAAAAGTGTTCTATACACATCCTTGAAGTGAGTTATATATATGTTGTTGTTTTCTGGATGTAGAATTTAATCACAATCAGTTTTACTTGCCATCACCATGCTCTTCGTTAAATGAAAATCATGATATCTGAATGGGTGCAATAAGAAAGGATCTACGACAACTTCTAGATGGCATTGAACCTTGTACCCAGAACTTCAATTTTCAGGTGCAAGAAATACTTATGATAAAATTATAGTCCATCTGTTCTTTTTTATAAGACATTTGGACAACTGACATTAAACTGTTTTTGGACGCTGTCTGAATTGTTTAAACGTCTTATATAAAAGTGAATAGAGGGAGTAATTGAGAGTGCGGCGTTTCGGTGCCCACGTGCATCTGCATCTTGTCATAAAAATATCCGTAACAAATTAAAAAAAATCAAAAAATTCCATTTTTTTGGGTGGTAGATAATTTGATGCGTGAGGTCCGCTCCAAATTTCATAACATTTGGACATCTGAGCAGCTCTCGGCGAAAAAGACAAAATCGGACCAGAACAGTATATGAACAATACACATTTTTACAGACCTCCGATTTGTCTTTTTTGCTGAGAGCTGCAAAGAAGTCCAAATGTTTTGAAAATTGGAGCGTGCTCGCGCATCAAATTGTCTACCACCCAAAAAACAATTGGATTTTTTGAATTTTTTTTCTAGTATTTATTTTGAATTTTTTTCGTGAGCGCGGATGCAGATGAGCTCGGGTGCAGAAATGGATTTTCGGAGTAATTGATTGATCCAATCCAAACCGAGGCCACTAACTTCTTGTACAATGTCTATGCAAAAAGGAACTTCCTAAGAGCATCTCTAGCAGACCTCGTAAAATACCGACCCGCAAAACGAGTTGGCAGTTCGCGAAAAAACGGCTTTGCGGGCCGGCGCGGACTGCCGCAGAGGCAGACCCCGCAAAATGGATCCGTATAATGGGATATTCGTGGAAGATGCTTTTTTACGGGTCGGCTTTCGGGGCCTGGTCTGGCGCCGCTCCCGTCGGCCCGTAAATCCTAAATTTGCACCTCAATTTGACACAACGCATACCTCATCGTTTTCGCATTTGAAGAACACCCATCCGGGGTGCTTCGGCGTGCCCGAAGTTAGCCGCGGCACTGTCCGCGTGCAGTAGTCGCACCGTATGAGAGGCATCGGCGAGCCACAGAGCCTCTGCGCGAGCGCCGAGCCCGGCGGACAGCCAGCCGAAACCATGCCCGCAAACCGTTGGCGGCGGCGACAGGATGTAACCGTACCTGCATGTGGCGATGGGACTTTGTCGGTGCTGCGCGAGGTGCTCCCCGACCATTCCATCGCTTGGCGCAGCCACCGGTGGCTGGAAAAGCCAAATATGGCCGCCCGCGACAAAGGGCCGTACATCTGCAACTTTTCGGCATGCCGACACGGGAGGAGGGGGCGGAGGGCAACCTCGTGCGTGTGGCGACCTTTCGCCATGATCCCGCCGGCTACTATCGCCCGAATCGTGGGCGGCTGCCCGAGGGCGGGGCGAGGGGGAGAGGGGAGGTGGTAGGTGGGGAAAGCGCGGGCTGAAATTTCCTCCCCCACCAACCGCTCCCGCTATATGCAGGGCACCGACGGACCGGGAGGGGGGACCCACGTATTCGTGGTCAAGATTTTGCCGCGCCCCTCAAATTTTTTTACGGGCTGCCCGCGTTTGCTGTGTCTGACGGGATTTTCCGCGCCGATCCGTATTTTGACAGTTATTTTGCGGGTCGGGGCATTTTGCGGGATCTGCTAGAGATGCGCTAAATGTTGTAACATTACATATGCTGCAAAACCAGCTTATATGTGCAACGATCACACAAGATAGAGCAGCAACTTATTTTGGCAATATTTCAAACAACTGATAAAAAAGCATAATACAAGAGTATGGGTTAAATTGTGTTATCCATAGTTACTTACTCAGGGAATTAACTCAAAACGGCATAAGAAATCTCCCACAAGAAGGTGAACATCCTCATTGGTCGGAATGTGGACTAGATTGAACATTAGCTGAGAATAAACCTAGACGGCGGACGCTTACATCAGAAGATGGGGTTGTACTACTTCCTTCATTCGTAAATATAAGTCTTTCTAGAGATTCCACCAAGTGACTACATATGGAGTAAAATGAGTGAATCTACACTCTAAAATATGTCTACATACATACGTATGTTGTATTCTATTTGAAATGTCTAAAAAGACTTACATTTAAGAACGGAGGGAGTATGATTCAAGCATAGGTGCGTTTGGAATAAATAGACAATATATTGCCTGCTGATGAGGTTTAGCATAATAGCAGAGTTAAGCCGAATAATGTTGTAGGAGCAATATTCTCCAACGAGATCACAACAGTTGCTGATCTGCACTAGAGATAGATAAAGCAGCGCATAATTATGAATTATACATAACGCTGCATAAGAAAGGATCACAGGAAACAATCTTTCATGAGCGGTTTCAAGGCATCTCCAGGTAGTCCCCCGGAAGTTCGTAGCTGCAGACTGGGCACAGACGGTTAACACTGAGCACCCTGAAGATACAGCGCTGATGGAAAGAGTGGGCGCAGGGCATCGCCCTCAGCTTGTCCCCCCTCGAAATCGTCATGGCAAACATGGCAGTACGTCTCCCTCGTATCACCCACCCTTGGAGTGGCCAGGAGCGCGATTGCGCTGGTCGCTGCGGGGACAAGTTCGCGCATCTCGCGCTCGCGCGCCTGAAGGTCCAAAAGTCTAGCAAGTCCAGCCTCATACTCCTCCATCATTTTTCTGCGCCCGTTTTCCAGATCATCGCAAGATCCAGAATTGAGGCCTGTCCGCTTGTTTTCCCTTGGATGATCACGAGAGACGCCACTTGGTGGCTCCATTTGCTGGAGTGGAGGTGGGAACGAACAAGCCTACGAGCGATCTGCACATCAGACGAGTCGGTTGTGGATGGATTAAGATGTATAGAGAAACGTGGATATATATAGGCCAGGGAAATCCGTCACCCAGTTTCTTACCTTAGGGATTCAGATCGTCCCAATGCGGCTCCGGAATCGAATTCGACACACGAATATAAGGAAGAGGACGAGATCTGCTCGGAGTTGTTAGCTGCCGTGGGAGACGGACGGATGAGAGAAACGCGTATCCCCGGTATTTGCCTTCTAAAAAAAGTTATCTATATCACATCTTGACGTGACATACCTCTAAAAAAAATTAAGTCTCCCATAAATTTTAAGGATGATTGAGTTAAGTATTTGCTTTTATGGGAATCAATTATTACAGTAGTAGTACTAGTACAAAATAGGCTTATGGTGTTTCTCAACAACAAAAAATCTAGGCTTATGGTGCAAAAATAGAATACATATTTTTGCAGGAACCATCCTCACTTTCTCAGATCCAAACGATTTTTCTATTTAGCAAACAAGACTGTGTGAGAGAGACTAGTATATAATCTAGCGAAAATGTCAAACGAAGACCGAGGCTTCATGGAGGCCTTTATTTGAAAACTTCAAAATTTTAACTTTTCAGTTTCAAAAAATTCTGAAAATAAATATGCATATACCTAGATACATAATGTACATGTGTGCAACTTTTCAGGTCAAAATACATTAAAATGTGAGCTACATAAAAAAGACAAATCTAAGGCTTTTTAGCATACGCACTGTTCATCCCAAAAGTCCATGATTTTGTTCTTTTTATACATATCACAATTCAAGGTATTTCATACTGAAAGTTTTCACACATATACTTTACATCCTTGCATACATATGTATTTTTTCAGAATTTTTTAAACTGAATTTTTTAATTTTGATTTTTTCAAAATTAAGGGCTATTCCATGGAGCTTGGTCTCCAAACTGCCCTACTCATAATCTAGACTCTACATAAAAAATAGAAAAGAAACGTGAGTCGTTAATGGCAGATGAATGACACCAATTTTAGGGAGTGAGATATGTACACAGAAATACATAATTCTGTGTGAAAATGTCTCAGTTGTTGATTGATTTGCTTTGGCATCCATATCCTTCAAACATGACATCCCTCTCATCTCGTCCGTCTCTCTATCTCTTGACAGCGTAGGTGACGCGGAAAATTCGGTAGGTGACCTGCGAGGAAGTTGTGGGTTTGGAAGGTACCCCTTCCCCGAACTACTTCGGCTACCAGATTTTCTGGCTCCACCTGCGGGGCATGCCTGACGCCGCACTCTGCCGCCACGCTCTCCTCCTTGGGGGTCGCAAGCGGTCACACAACTTCCCTAAGGTACCACCTGGCCTTCTTCACGTGGAAATATGTTAGAGATGACAATTAATTATGATTTTTTTTTTCGAACTGAGCGTAACTCACATGGTTGGGTTCCTTATGGCTGAACCAACCCACTAAGGCTCAGGTCCTAACTTTCGCATTGGTGCTTGCATTTTTCTAGGTTTATTTCAGGCTTTCCAGCGATGTTCGTTCAATAGGAGGATATGTTTCCGTCGACTACGGAGGTGCCTTTGGTAACTTTGTCAATCTCAAAATGTGATGCCGGCTTAGTATCTTGAAAGTGCTTATAGGGTTAGGGTGTGCGTGTGTGCATTCATAGTGATGAGTGTGTATACGTGTTTGTGGGCATCTATGATCGTTCTGTGTTCAAAAAACATTTACAAAAAAAAATGCTCCCCACAAAAAATACAAAAAGTTGGTGGGGATACAAGTAAATCTTCTATGGCATTGCAGGCGCCTAAAGTATTCCTACCTACAAAATTCCCTCCTATTATAGGGCAAAAAACACATATATGACCTGTGGGTGAAAACAATTCAAAGTTTGAACTGCTCATGAAAAACTTTCACAGCGCTCACCTTCTCGAGTGGCGCCCGACAGCAGGGCGCCGCACCCTACTATGCAGCGCCTTTGCCCAGGGCGCTGCATATCTGTCCAGCGTGGCAGCCAGGGTCCAGGCGCGGCCCCACTGACCGCAGTGCAGCGCCTATCGCTTGGACGCCACACTTGTAATGTGCAGCGCCTAGCGCTTAGGCGCTGCACTGCGACTTATCCATTCGCCCGCACGAACCGAGCAGGCAGTTCCTCCCCTTCTTTCCTCTCTGGACAGAGAGCAGTAGCGGCTCCCCCATCAGATCCCCCCCCCCCAACCCTCTGAAATCTGAAGATTAGATCCGTGGATTTGATCTGCAACCCCTCCTACTAGGTAAACTCCTCCGTTCCCTTTCTTTTCCTCCATAAATTTGTTGCATTTTTAGAGATTTGTCCAAGATTTGATGGAACCCTTGCTTTGCTTGATTTGCTTGATTTAGGATGTGTAGTCATAGTGCTACTACCCTAGTGTTGTATATTAGTTCACTATATAGGATGTGTAGTCATAGTGGTAGTACCCTAGATTGTTAAGTTTTTTTAGATATATGTGAGATGCTTATTTTTGTAGATAACTGACATGTTGAGGTTTGTAGACATATAGGAGATGTGTAGTTTATAGTAGATGTTGACATTGTTGTAGTTGAACACATGTGTGACGTTTAGTGTATATACCGATATTTGAGATGAAGGTGAACTCATATATGTGTATTGTTTCAACTTTGTAAGGATGGTTTGGATTCTCGAGGATGCCATTGACACACAACACCGGGCCTACATGATGCGCGAGAAGGGGAAGGTAATAATGAGTAATGTAAATAATTTTCCCATTTGCGTTTAGTTGAAGTTGACATGCCCTAATATTTGTCATTACTTGTTATTTGCAGAAGCTTGAACCTTTGAAGATTCGGTATCACGGGATCTCTGGTCCTGCCATGCCGTACGATGAGCGGTACACACCGTACATCAAGCAGACAGGACTCCTCCCGTGGATTCAGTTGGTCAGCCGGTCCATGCCGAACCTGAACGCTCCACTGGTGACCTCTCTTGCTGATCGGTGGAGGCCGGAGATGCATAGTTTTCATCTTCGGACTGGGGAGATGACCGTGACGCTCGAGGATGCCGCCTTGATCACCGGGCTTCCTATCGACGGGAGGCCTCTATGTATGAGCACTGATTCCGATGGGTGGCGCGAGCAGATGATTGCTCTTATTGGTATGGCTCCTACCGAGGCTGAGGCTGATGCAGAGGAGGGCGAAGAGCAAAAGAAGAAGGAAAGGAAAGCAGCCGGAGCTGCTTTCACGTGGATTCAAAGGAACTTTGCACATTGCCCTATGGATGCCACTGATGATGTTATTCAGACACATGCTCGTGTCTATATGTGGTATGTTGTCTCGAGGACTATGTTTCCTGACTCCACAGGCAAGAACGCTCCATGGATGTGGCTGAAGGCGTTGACCGTATTCGATAGCGGATGGAGCTGGGGTTCAGCCACTCTTGCTTACTTGTACCGACAGGTGGTTTGTTTGTTTTGCTATCAAGTCATTTCTTCATTAGCAATGCAACCTTGCTGATACGTCCAAAACGTATCTATAATTTCTGCTTGCTCCATGCCTCTTTTGGGTGATATTGCTATGATACTTATACACTTCCATACACTTTTGATCATATTTGGACTAACCTATTAACTCAGTGCACCCCAGTGCCAGTTTCTGTTTTCGGCTGTTTTTGTATTTCAGGTTTTCACATTACGAGAACTGCCAGGAAAAATCCAGAAAAATTATATAAAAAATCAGCGTTCCAGAAACTACCGTGCGCCCGAAGGACAGCCGGGGGGGGCACCAGGGCTCCAGGCGCCCCCCCCCCCTGGGCCGCGCCGGGGGGGCGCCTGGGACCCCGAGGCTCCTCCGATGCCCCCCTTTGGCATATATTTAAAGCGTCTGCCGAAACCCTCGAGGGAGGAACTCTTTTCGCGATCTCATCTCTGTTCCGCCGCCGCCGCCGCTTCCAAGATCGGCAGCACCAGGAGAACTCTTCCCGGCACCCTGCCGGAGGGGAGGATCACCACCGGGAGCCTCTCCACCACCATGGACGCCTCCCGGATGAGTTGTGAGTAGTCTCCCTTGGACCATGAGTCCATGACCAGTAGCTATGTGATGTTCTCCTCCCGTTCTTGTGCTTCACTAATTAGTCCTCGTGAGCTGCCCTACATGATCGAGGCACATATGTAATCCTTATGATGTTGCTATGATGAGTTTGCTGGGATCCGATGGATTATGAGATTATGTTCAGATTGTGCTTGAGTAATATATTTGATCTACCTCTTTTATATTTATGTTCGTAAGTAATTCTTGCATGTTCTCCGTTGTTATTTATTGCTTTGGACAAGTAATAGGTAGTGACTCCAAGAGGGAATGTTATGCTTGATTGTGGGTTCATGCCCCTCGATGACTAGTTTGAGTGACAGAAACATGAGTCTAGGGGATGTGCTGTTGCCACAAGGGGGAAAACAACGGTGCTTGTGCCCGCGGGTGCAAGGATTGTTTACTTTACGCAAAGTTCTTTTAATGCAGTTGTCTGTTGCATTGAGTTTACACTATGGGTGGGACTCGCAACTTAATACCATCGAGATGTTCTGGATAGATATCTCAAGGTGGATGATTAGTAGTAGATATTGATGGATTTCGGTCTACTTACTTTGGCGTACCGCCCATGCTTTAAACCTCAACCTTTCTTGCAATGTAGTCAGCATTGGTTTGCGCACATGGTCCTGTCAATTGCCCAGCTGTAATTCGTTTACCTCACATAGCTGTTTTATCATCTTTTGGGAGAGAGACATCACTAGTGAACATCATGAGACTGCGGTCCATATTACCATCATTGATCACATCCGCTATTTACTTTTCGCTTTTATTTACTATTGCAATTATATCTATCACTACTATCACTTGCGTTTAATCCTTTGTGAACTACAAGGCCGGAGGGATTGACAACCTCTCTGTACTCGTTGGGAGCAAAGTTATTTGTATCTGTGTGCAGGTCCACGTTGATTGCTAATATCTGGCGCCGTAGCAGTTGACACCTTCTTGTTGAACCTAGGAGTCTCTGGTGATTCGATCCTTGGTATCTTTGCCAAGGGAAAAACTTCCGCAACACTACATCTCACACCTTCCACTTGGGGTAACCAACGAGGGGCGAGAAGCCTAGCAAGAGTTTTTCTGGCACCGTTGCCGGGGACTCCACTCTTCAAGATCGGGGAGTTGCACACTATCTTTTACCTTTGCTTTTAGTCTTGTTAGTTTACCTTTCAGTTTCTGCTTTAGTATCTTTTATCGAAAATCACAAAAATAGTTATCTTGCTTGCTTGCTACTATGGGTTCCACCGAGAACACCAAGTTGTGTGACTTCACTAGTCACAACAACGATGACTTTATCAGCACACCTATCACTACACCTGCCACTTCAGCACCTTCATATGAAATTAAACCTGCTTTACTGAATCTAGTTATGAAAGATCAATTCTCCGGTGCTGGAGATGATGCTGCTTTACACTTGAACAACTTTGTTGAACTTTGTGATATGCAAAAGTACCAAGAAATAGATGGTAATATTGTTAAGCTTAAGCTTTCTCCTTTCTCCTTGAGAGGAGAAGCTAAAATTTGGTTTCAGTCTTTGCCTAGAAATAGCATAGATTCATGGGACAAGTGCAAAGATGCTTTTATTGGAAAATACTATCCACCTGCTAAAATTATCCAACTGAGTAGTAACATAATGAATTTTAAACAATTGGATAATGAACATGTTGCCCAAGCTTGGGAACGTATGAAATCTCTTATCAAGAACTGCCCTACTCATGGTTTGACTACTTGGATGGTTATCCAAACTTTTTATGCAGGCTTGAACTTTACCTCGCGGAACTTGTTAGATTCGGCCGCGGGAGGAACCTTTATGTCAACTACACTTGGTGCTGCCACGAAGCTTCTCGATGAGATGATGACCAACTATTCCCAATGGCACACTGAACGCACTCCAACAGGTAGGAAGGTAAACTCTGTCGAGGAAATCTCCTCCCTTAATGAAAAAGTTGACTTGATCATGTCTCTACTTTCGAAGCAATCCTCTGTTGATCCTCGTGATGTTCCTTTAAATTCTTTGATTGCTCAAGAACAAGTAGGTGTGAACTTTATCTCTAGAAACAATTTTAACAACAATGCTTATAGGAGTAATTTTGGTAGCAATCCTAGACCGTTCCCCTCTAATTCTTATGGGAACAACAATGCTTATCCTAGTACCAAGAACTCCACTACCGAACTAGAGATTATGCTTAAAGATTTCATCACTACCCAAAAAGCCTTTAATAAGAGTGTAGAAGAAAAACTACATAAACTAGATGATCTCTCTTTGAAGGTAGACCATTTAGCCAATGAGATAGAATTGCGTAAAATTAAAACTTCTCCTCTTGAGGAGAGGAAGGTCACTCCTATTAATGCTACTCAAGTGCAAATTAATGAAAATATTAGGATGATGGCTAAACTTAAAGAAAGATGGGCTAGAGAAAGGAAGGAAGAGGATAGAATTAAGAGCCTTCCTACTACCCACCACACTGTTGCTACTATCCAAGTTGTTGAGGATATCCAAACTCTTAGCACCCAATGTACTCCTGGTCCCATTGGACCTATTGATGGTGATGCTATGACTATAGAAACTACCAAACATGTGAACCTAAAGGACACCACTACCACTTTACTTGATGCTAGTGACCTTGATTTTGATAATTGCACTCTTACCGAAGTTATTGATTTCCTTCACAAGATGTCTAGGGACCCCCGCACTAGCACGCTTAACCTTGCCTTCACAGAGCATATCACTAATGCTCTCATCAAAGCTAGGGAGGAGAAACTTAGAGTAGAAGCCTGCATACCTAGAAAGCTAGAAGATGGTTGGGATCCTATGATAAAAATTAAATTGAATGACTTCTCTTGCTATGCATTATGTGATGTTGGAGCTAGTACCTCTGTTATGCCCAAAAGAATATATGATATGCTTAAATTGAAACCTTATGATTCTTGTTCTTTTGGTGTTCGTCTCGTTGATTCTTCCATAAAGAAACCTTTGGGGAGGATCGACGATGTTCTTATCGTTGTCAATGATAATTATGTTCCCGTTGATTTTACTATTATGGATATTGAATGTGGTCCTTCTTGTCCAATTATTTTGGGACGTCCCTTTTTACGCACCGTTGGTGCTATCATTGACATGAAAGAGGGGAATATAAAATTTCAGTTTCCTCTCAAAAAAGGGATGGAACACTTCCCTCGAAAGAAGATCAAGTTACCTTTTGAGTCCGTTGTACGGGCTAGCTATTCTTTTACTCTTGATAAAACTTGATCTATATGCATTATGCCTAGCTTAAAGACATAAAAGAAAGCGCTTTTGGGAGGCAGCCCACATGAATAAATTTATTTTGCTTTTGTTGTGTCTTGATGTTGTTTACTACTGTAGCATCGTCATTGTATCTTTGCTTTTCAATTTTGTGCCAAGTGTAGCCTCTGATTGCTAGAAAGTTCAAAAGTTGTGAGGTGCTGTCCAGGAAACAGATTCTGTCCTTGGATAGAAAAATTCGTATAAAATCACCAGATCATCTTTTTGGTCTGAATTTTTTCGACAGCGTGCTCTATATAATTGTCTTTCGTGCGTCTGTTCTGAGTTTTTTGATTAGAGTTGAAGAAGTGCCCCGAACGAATCAATTACTACCTGCTGTTCTGTTTTCATAGATTCTGTCCTGTTTTGCTTTTCCTTCATTTTGCAAACCAAGAGCTTGCTTTTTCTTTGCAAAAACCTTTTGGCAATCTTGAGAAACAGTATACCTTCAAGAATATCTTTATTTCCAGCAAGGTACAATTATTTTATTATGGGTACTAACCTCGCTAATCAGATTATGATGAGTTATGTATGAAGGGAGTTTTCAAGTGTGCGAGGGAAGATGATAAAAAGATTCAGGAGTGTCAAGCGCTCAAGCTTGGGGATGCCCCCATGCACCCCCAAGAAATATTCAAGGAGACTCAAGCGTCTAAGCTTGGGGATGCCCCCGTGCATCCCCTTCTCCATCAACATTATCAGTTCGTCTTTCGTTCCACTATATTTTAATCACTTCATGTGTTATGTGCTATGCTTGGAGCGTCTTGCTTTTAGTTTTCTTTAGTTTTTCATAACGAGTCGGAACTCAGCTTTCTTTATGTGGGAGAGAAACACGCTCCACTTCTACCTAGAACATAACATAGAATTTTCATGTCTATCCTTGCTGTGTGTGTTCTTTGTCTTTTAATAGCTACTATCATGTTCAACTCTTAGCTTTCATGCTTATCTTTTCAAAGAGCTTTTGTTTAGTTGGTTGCTTGAACTCTCTTTAATTACCATGCCCACCTTATTAAGAGAGTTTGCTTCCGTTGCATTGGTTGATATGTCTATGATAAAGATGCTACGTGCATGATGGCGCTTAGTAGTTCATGTTTCTTATGGTTAGTCTCAAATAGCTGGGGGGTTCCCAATGTGTTATTGGAATACCAACATGATTTGTTTGCCTATGATGTGGTATGGTTTAGTAATATCTTCCTTCGAGAATTTATTTTGATTGACTTGGCGTATGCTCACGCATATTTAAGACTGTAAAGAAAGTCTGTCAAGCCTTGATGATCTTTTGTTTCTGAGTAGCGATATAACTACCATGCCTGATTCAATGTTGCTTTGTCGCTCTGCATGATTATGACCGTCATTGCTCTCTTAGTTGGTCGCTCCCAGTCTTTTGCTAACCTTCGCCTGTACTAAGCGGACTGACTGCTTGTGCATCCACATCCTTTAATCCAGTTATGCCATATGAGTCCACCATACCTTCCTACATGGTATTTACCTGCCATTCCTAACGGAGACTTGCATGTGCCATCTCGAAATTATTCAAAGAAAAAGCATTCTTATTTTGTGCCTCTGTTGTAAGTTCATGAGGAAGTAGTGGTTAATTCATGACCTTTTTAAGTTGGACAAGCTTCACCCCGGGATTGC
Organism: Secale cereale; assembly: GCA_902687465.1. NCBI lineage: Eukaryota > Viridiplantae > Streptophyta > Magnoliopsida > Poales > Poaceae > Secale > Secale cereale. Next base: position 106,488,747 of record LR738714.1, on the reverse strand, counting down.
ATGTATAATGTACAAACCCATAATACGAGAAGGAACTGGCATTGAGTGCGCCCGGCTCAAAAAGATAATATAACAAACAAACCCTCCTTCACGCTTTGTTCATGAGAAATCAGAAAACTTTGGCAGTGATAAACAAAGGAGATTAAGAGGATGTGATCGTCCTCATTCGGGAGCCGTTCCTCGAAACTTGTCCATCTCGAAAAGTGATTGAGTTGTCTGCTAGCATTCGTTGACGAAACATGCATGATCTAAAATAAATTATTACCTCTGTTTTAAAGCGAAGAGCTCTGGTACATGTTTTGTCTTTGTTTCCGACTACGGGTTTTCAACCTTGCCAACAAAAGCCACGGTTCGAGAGTCTCCACCTTCTTTTAAAAGCACCCACTACTGAGAGCATGATTGTCATTCTGAGTGTAATGTGCATTGTCCCAAAGTAACATTGTATTTTGCATGATTGTGATATCGTTTATTCTAAAATCATTGTATCTAGTCATCACTTAAACCTTGGAGGTGCCCCTGCATTTATGTTTTGCTTCACTAAAGGGGGCAAGCTAGATATCACTTTATCATATTTGCACATCATGATCATTGCAAATCTATTTGATGTTTCAGTATCATATTATAAAACTTTCAGTCCTTTGTGATTTTCTCATGAGGCAACTTAATTACTATAGATTCATTGTCTCAGTAAGCTTTTGTCATATGACTATGAAAAAGTCCTATATGGTTAATAGCATGTCACCACAGAAATTATTCTTGTTATCATTTACCTACTCGAGGACGAGCAGGAATTAAGCTTGGGGATGTTGATACGTCCAAAACGTATCTATAATTTCTGCTTGCTCCATGCCTCTTTTGGGTGATATTGCTATGATATTTATACACTTCCATACACTTTTGATCATATTTGGACTAACCTATTAACTCAGTGCACCCCAGTGCCAGTTTCTGTATTCGGCTGTTTTTGTATTTCAGGTTTTCACATTACGAGAACTGCCAGGAAAAATCCAGAAAAATTATATAAAAAATCAGCGTTCCAGAAACTACCGTGCGCCCGAAGGACTGCCGGGGGGGCACCAGGGCTCCAGGCGCCCTGGCGGCGCCCCCACCCCCCCCGGGCCGCGCCGGGGGGGCGCCTGGGCCTCCCGAGGCTCCTCCGATGCCCCCCTTTGGCATATATTTAAAGCGTCTCCCGAAACCCTCGAGGGAGGAACTCTTTTCGCGATCTCATCTCTGTTCCGCCGCCGCCGCCGCTTCCAAGATCGGGAGCACCAGGAGAACTCTTCCCGGCACCCTGCCGGAGGGGAGGATCACCACCGGGAGCCTCTCCACCACCATGGACGCCTCCCGGATGAGTTGTGAGTAGTCTCCCTAGGACCATGAGTCCATGACCAGTAGCTATGTGATGTTCTCCTCCCGTTCTTGTGCTTCACTAATTAGTCCTCGTGAGCTGCCCTACATGATCGAGGCACATATGTAATCCTTATGCTGTTGCTATGATGAGTTTGCTGGGATCCGATGGATTATGAGATTATGTTCAGATTGTGCTTGAGTAATATATTTGATCTACCTCTTTTATATTTATGTTCGTAAGTAATTCTTGCATGTTCTCCGTTGTTATTTATTGCTTTGGCCAAGTAATAGGTAGTGACTCCAAGAGGGAACGTTATGCTTGATTGTGGGTTCATGCCCCTCGATGACTAGTTTGAGTGACAGAAACATGAGTCTAGGGGATGTGCTGTTGCCACAAGGGGGAAAACAACGGTGCTTGTGCCCGCGGGTGCAAGGATTGTTTACTTTACACAAAGTTCTTTTAATGCAGTTGTCTGTTGCATTGAGTTTACACTATGGGTGGGACTCACAACTTAATACCAGCAAGATGTTCTGGATAGATATCTCAAGGTGGACGATTAGTAGTAGATATTGATGGATTTCGGTCTACTTACTTTGGCGTACCGCCCATGCTTTGAACCTCAAACTTTCTTGCAATGTAGTCAGCATTGGTTTGCGCACATGGTCTTGTCAATTGCCCAGCTATAATTCGTTTACCTCACATAGCTGTTTTATCGTCTTTTGGGAGAGAGACATCACTAGTGAACATCATGAGATTCCGGTCCATATTACCATCATTGATCACATCCGCTATTTACTTTTCGCTTTTACTTACTATTGCAATTATATCTATCACTACTATCACTTGCGTTTAATCCTTTGTGAACTACAAGGCCGGAGGGATTGACAACCTCTCTGTACTTGTTGGGAGCAAAGTTATTTGTATCTGTGTGCAGGTCCACGTTGATTGCTAATATCTCGCGCCGTAGCAGTTGACACCTTCTTGTTGAACCTAGGAGTCTCTGGGGATTCGATCCTTGGTATCTTTGCCAAGGGAAAAACTTCCGCAACACTACATCTCACACCTTCCACTTGGGGTAACCAACGAGGGGCGAGAAGCCTAGCACTTGCTGTGCAGTTAACCTTTTTTTCTTTCATATGCAGCTGGACGATGTGTGTTGCAGGATCACAGGTAGTGCGGGCATTGGTGGTAATATGCTTCTGCTTTCTGTATGGAGCTGGGAGCGTCTGCCTGTTGGACGGCCTAAGATTGCCAAGTTCAATCGTTGGGATGAAGATGACGATTTACGGCGCCCCACTTGGGCTTACAAGTGGGATGTGGTATCCGAGATGACGAACGATGTCAATCTCATGTACCAAAAGTACATTGCCGAGTTGGACACGATTATGGCTGAGCAGGTAACGAGGTCATCACTTCAGTCGTTTCTAATGCTTGCCTGAGTGCATAGTCATCAATTTTGCATTGTTGCCATATTTCATAGGTGGTATGGTAGCCATATGGCGCAGGCGACAGACTTGGGTACACCGAGGAGTTTACCATCAACCCGATGTGCTTGCGTGATAAGGATCTCTTTCTTATGCGGTGCCCAATGATATGCAACTGGGCGGTTGAGTTTCATTTGCCACATCGCGTGTTCCGTCAATTTGGTCTGTTCCAGACTCACCCGCCGGAATGGGTTGACACGGACAAATCACTTCATAGGTAAGAGAGCATTAACCGTATTGACTAAGCATCGCCACTACTTTTTGATTGTGCTAATGTTTGGTTCTGTACAATGCAGGTTAGACAGGACAAAGCAGCGGAAGATAAAGCACTGGGACAAGCATCATGCATCGTATGTAACCCGTTTCCATCTTAGTGTGGAGCAAGCTCGTGCGACTGCACACGTCTAGCTTTGTGAGCATTGCCCAATTGCTTTTGATAACTACATACGATGGTTGCTTGCCAATACTCGAGTCGAGATATGCTCGCCGGCGTACAGCGATGAAATTCTTGAAGAGCCCGTAAACTTTGACGATGTATCAAAGCGGCCCTACAACAAAGATATCAGGGACGGGCAAGATGTCCCTGCTGTTCCGATGGTTAACTATGTGGTAAGTGTTCACTTCTTTACTTTCCCGTTGGCAGTACTAGACATGTTAGAATGGCTATCGACGTGTACTTCGTTCTCATCCACAGCGTGACCAAATCAAGAAAGCGGCTGATGAAAGCCAGTCTATTTTGGAGCAGACACCGGTTGGAGAATCCAATGATGAAGGTCCATTACGAAAATTTCCGAAGGTACATATCGCACTCAGCTGTCGATGATACATATGTTGCGTAGTTTGGTATCTTATACACTTGTTCATATTATAGCATCAGGCCAAGAAGTTAAGGCGGTTATCAAACCTTCTCGGTTGTCGTGACCCAGAATATGATGAACCATCTGCCTCTAGGTCTGGTACACCATCAGACCCCTTATCTCACCATGAAGGGGACGATGTGAGTTCCTCATTATCTTATCTGGATGATGAGGGTGTGGTCACCCAAGAGGTATGAATAATCTTTTAGATTTAAATGTCATTTCATTATGACGCTGGTCTTGACCATATTGTTTCATTGTGTGATAGATTGACGATGACGAGATTTTGGCGGACGCTCAAGTTCGGTCCGCATACATGTTGAAGCCTAGGCAGCCCATAAAATGGTTCACGCCCACCGACTTTGACAACAGAGGCAACCCAAAGGTGGACGTAGGGACCTCACGGATGGCTAGCTTGGATGATGAGGCGGAGGAGGAGGTGGAGGAACAGGTGCCTCGTCCTAGCAGGAAGAAGAAGATTGCCGCCAGGCGTGCCACCAGGAGCACGCGCAGAAGGCATTAGTGCTTTTGTTCTTTATTGTGCAAGTGCTCTTGTACCCGTTTCATTAGGTTGATGAACTTGTGAGTTTATGGCATATGTTTGTGAACTTTTAGTACTGTGATACTTGTGTTTGCGAACTTGTAGTAATGTGATGTTCAAGTTATTAGTTATCTTATGTCATACGATGTGATGTGATGTTCAAGTTACAGCACTACATTCATAGTTATATGCCATATGTTTTGTTTTTGCCAAACTTGCATCTGTCACGTGCCTCATCCTCCTCTTGCGCCTCGCGAGCCTTTGCTAGCTTTCTTGCCCTCTCCTCCTCACGAGCAAGTTTCGCTTGGTGAACCCTCTCCTCCTCTCGTTTCTTCCAATCCATCCTCTCCTTTTGACGACGCTCTTCCTCCAAGCCTCTTCGAAGGGATTCTTCGAAATGGCGCTGGCGCCTAAGACAATCTTCATATTGGTCCTTTTTGACATCTTCGGGCACTTCATGATCTATCCATGTGAAGTACTTGCATAGTGGAGGGGGTGACATCATACACAATTTTAGTTAGTGTGGACACACATTTGAGAGTAACATGTTACTTGTCTAGCTTACCGGTGGCTCATCATACGCGTTAGTTGGAAGTGCACGATCATAAGCATAGTTGGGGCATACAAAGTATCTCCTCCCTTCCGTCCATGACTTCTTTCTGTCGGTGGACACCTTCACCTTGCAAACATCCCCACACCAACATGGTGGGATGTTGACATCTTTCTCCTTCACCTTGTCCATACTTGATCTTGTAATGAAAGATGGCTTTCACAATGTCAATGACACCTTTAATGCTCATTGTTGGGAGTGTGGATATTTGGTTGGAAAGCATGTAAGCGATGAACTCGGACGTGAGTTGTCTGTGTTGTTGGTACACAAACTTGCCATCCGCATCCTTGTGGTGGCACATTTGAGTTGGCAGACAACTAACTATGCGCCAAGTGGGACCTCCTTTCCATGGCCTTGCACGCACAATCCATGGACATTTTGGCACTTCACACTTAACCGTGTAACGCACATTGATGTCCGAGTTGGCCACTCTATGTGGATGATAGCGCGTAACCGAATAGTTGTCGAGCCACATCTTCAATTCCAAGAAAGAATCAAACTCGCAACTGGGAAAATTCCCGTTCTTGTCGTCCGCCAAATCACGGTGAGAACCTGGCCTAGCTCCAAGAGATATGCATTTGCCACCATCCACAACAGCTTCATCCGTGAGACTAAGATCCTTGAACAATGGTGTCTTGTGATCCCGCCCGAATACCTTCTTGAATGCTTGGACCTCCTTCGGCGTGAACCCCTCCTCATCAACTTCTTCATCGGGACCATCGTCATCCGAGTCCGATGCATATGCACGGGAAAAAGGGATGGATTGGTCCATTGTCTCCTGCACATGACATTGCTCGAGATCACCCACATTGTTGTCATGGAGATCACCTTCGTTGTCATCATCCTCGTACACATCATTCTCCTCTTCAAAATATTCATTTCGGTTCGTTGGAGTTAGGCTCAATGTTGGCCAATCTTGTTGCGTCAAATGAGGTGCACTCATTTGATCTTGGTTCATGGGTGGGGGAGTGCTAGCAACCAACGGGGAGGGGTTCCGGTTCAAGTCCAAATGCAAAGTAGACTCAACCTTCTTGGAGGCAAATAACTCAAGAGCCTTGTCTAGAGATTCGGCAACCGTCTCCTTGTATGCAACCCAACGTTGCTCGGAGTTGACACGCATTGTCTTCCAACGGATGTGCACTCCAAAACCAACATTATGTCTTCCCTCCAACTCAACAACGTCACTTGGGTCCATCCAATTCAAATCCTTCCTCACTTGTTCCAAAAGCTCCGCATAGCTAGGGCTACTCTCAAACACCATGTCAAGCTCTTCCGGGTCCGGCTCAACATTGCCTTTCAAAAAGGCTTCTCTATCCACATGATGAACATAAACACATGTTCTTCCCATCCCTACAATAATAAAACACACACATATATCAAGTAAGTACTTAACCAAGTTTTTGCACAAAATACACAAGCCCTAACATAGATATGAAACAACACCCCTAACCCCCACTTAACAATAACAACAACCCTAACAATAGCATAACCCTAACCCTAACCCCAACATAAAAACACACATAACCCTAACCCTAGCATAGTGTTAAACCTAACCATACCAAATTAGCAAAGAAACATAACATGTTTGAACACAAATTTCCAAATTCTAGCCTAATCTAGGGTTTCCACAAACTAGCCACATTTGAGCAAATGTGACAATTCCTATGGATGAAAAAGAGGGGATCGGAGGAGATTACCTTAAGGGAGGGGTTGGCTTCGAAATCCACGGTCAAATACTCCGGATGAGCAAGATTAGAGAAGGATTTGAGAGAGGGGGAGAGGGGGGAGAGGGGGGACCTTTGCTTCAGCTTGTGGGGTGGGGTGGGGGTGTGTGGGATGGGGTTGGTGGGGTGAGGGGGTGGGACCACGAAACTGGATATGTCGTAGTGTAGCGCCTAAGCGCTAGGTGCTGCACATTACAAGTGTGGCGCCCAAGTGATAGGCGCTGCACTGCGGTCAGTGGGGCCGCGCCTGGACCCGGGCTGCCACGCTGGACAGATATGCAGCGCCCAGGGCAAAGGCGCTGCATAGTAGGGTGCAGCGCCCTGCTGTCGGGCGCCACTCGAGAAGGTCAGCGCTGTGAAATTTTTTCGTGAGCAGTTCAAACTTTGAATTGTTTTCGCCCATAGGTCATATATGTGTTTTTTGCCCCTATTATAGTCTCCAGAACATATCTAAACCAAGATGACATGCCAAAGTAAAAGGTTTTAGCAAGCTAGTGGAACATTTGGACGTGGTTCTTCTATTTTGAATTTTAAAACAAAACCAAGCATCCTTTGGATTCTCAGCACCCCTTTGTTTAAAGGTAGACCGGGCGATAATTCTTGTAACTACGAAGATCAGAATTGTGTAGTTACTTATCATTAACTAGTAGAACGTTTATGCGTTGTTCCGGGCTAATGATTGTAAATAAATGAAAGTGATTGTATAAATTTATCAGTTACTCATGTCTCATGGCTTATCCTCTTTGTCACGAGACTACTCCATCAAACACCAAGCTTCACAATAACCCCAATGGTCATCCTTAATGAGCTTACCGTCTTCCTCGTCAATAATTGTGCGGAGGTCGTGCACACTGAAAAACACAATGAACGTGAGCATTGATGGAAAGGGAACAGTTGAATACGATCACACTCGGCATGGGGGCAACTTCGCTTTCTTCCCATGCAACCTCCCTTGGTATCTCTCTCCTCTCTCGCAGCTTCGTCACCTCCCTTCGTCCTTTCTCATCCTCCGTTCTGTACAAAGTAATCAATCTTTAGGCTTTGTACCAACAATAGATGAGCACTTCCTTGCCTTCAATCATAGGATTTTCCAGAGCAACTATGGGTGCAAAGGGCATTCGAAAAGATGCCTACTTAATGCAATTCAGATCTTTATGGAAAAATGCAACTCATATGATATCTATAAGATAATAGTTGTGATTTCATTTTGTTTTGTCAAAATGATACAAACAAAAATTGAAACCCATTTCATATAAATGACTCAAATTAATGTTCGAGCTATTCCTATCAAAAAGAAAGAAAATAATCTTAATTTTAGGTGATTACAAAATGATGGACTAACACGAATAGTTTCAGTCAATAGTTCAAATGGTAGTTACAACTTTAAAAGGAAAGCGTAAAACAAGATACATATGTCATGAATCCTAACACGCCTTACAATCTTAGGGGAAAATATGATCACTTTATAAGATTGTTGTAGGCGAACTTTTTGTCTCAAGATAACTCGCTAGATCACCCTAGGCAAATGCTCATAAGTTGCTACGGGCAGAACGTGAAAAATGTCTCAAGCACAAGTTCTCTTCCTCCATCTCACTTTTTCATCAACCACTGTGATTCCCAAGCAGGCTTAAGTTTCGAAAATAAAATAGGAAGGTCAAATTGAAGGACCTAACAAAGAGAAGAGAATGATATGATGAAAGGATTAGCTAAATTTTATCACCATTATAATTGGCTTGATGAATCCCTAATTTTCTTTGATGTAATCTCATAAAGAATGTAATTATTATTTGATATTAGTTAAAAAGAGCTATGATGGCATTTCCTAGGGAAAAAGTGCATCACTAAGCACATGCGACTCCAACGCATACCGCAACATTGTACGACATAAATTGACCGTAATCAACCTAACAAAAAGGCCCAAAAAGGCCGATTATTTGTCTGTTAAGTGGTGGGCAAAAAAGCCCGATTATTTGTCCTGTAATCCCTCATAGCCCCTTCTTGCTCCTAAATAGCTAGGGTTTGGCTCCCATTCCGATCCTCTCATCCCCTTCCGACCTAGATGGCGGATGTCTATGTCCTCATTAGCATGCTGCCGCTTCCCCTCCTCTCATGCATGTCGCCGCTTCCTCTCTCTCTCTCTCTCTCTCTCTGCGCTCCGCTACTTCCCCTACTATATTGCGACCTACACCTCCCGCAACCGATGCCTTTTAGACACCCCGCGTGGCTTCTGTCACCTTCCCTCTCGGTGTCGGTACCGTGTGGGCGCCGTCTCTCAGAGTTGCGGCCCAGGCAGAAATCGGCAAAATATGTTGTTGTATACATGTTTGTTGATGATTTTCGACACCCACATGGATGGTTTTTGTTGGTGATTGTTATACATGTTCGTGATATATCGAGAAAAGAAAATGTGCCATTTCTTCATATTTACAATGTTGATATTTTAAAGCATTCAACTTCTATTGTATCCATACAAAAAATGTGCCTAATGAGTCTAAAATGCCACTGATTTAATCCAGTTAATAGGCCAATTCACCGATTAATCGCTACTCCCAAGCCGAGCTAGCAGCTACCATTTAAACTGGACACATGCATATAACCAAACCAATGACTGTGAAACAATTTGTATATTTCTGTGAGCTCATTCATAGATCACGACCAGCTTCTCGCCGAAATCAACTAATAAATGAACAACTAAAAGTAATCACCATTGGAGAAGCCCTAACGGAGCACGTTGAACTAATATAAGTGAACGACAACTGGTGACTAAGAAATTCCGAAATTCAGTGAGAAATTTCTTGGCATGGACGACAAAATGTTATCTTGCCAAATGTAAAAAATCATGACAGTCCGCATTGTAGTAACTTCGTTCCATATATATAGTGAGTAATCCCAGTTCAAATATCCAAAAGAAAATCCATAAGAAGCATGGAGCAAGGGTGAAAAAGTAAACAAACTAGTGATCACAGTAAGATTGTTTTTGTGGGGACACTTGAGATCAACACACTAAGAGGATGGCTACCTCAGTGCCCATGGCAAATTAAACCCATTAAGCTACGCATGAAGGGCAGCCAACCGGCTATGCCACGTGGTGCGTGCTGGTTGGCCGTGGTGAGAATATTTTTGTAAAAAAAAATTAGATGAAGATTTGGATTATTTTTAAAATGTATTTTTTAGATGGTGGTGAGGAGCTTTGATATTTTTTTAATAGAGTGTTATGCAAAGTGACACTTGCTCGTAGGCTGCGGTTGTAAAAAAAATTACTTTCTTATTTAGATGAAGGTGAGACTTTTTTTCTGGGTTGTTTTTTTAGACGGAGATGAGGACTCTATATATTTTTTGTAAATGAAAACATGCGTACAACTTTCTATTAAGCGGCGCCACAAGGTGACGCCCCAGCCACTAGTAACAATATATACTCCTTATGCCTGGAAACCATATGGTGGATAATAATTTTGGACATAAGGAGTATCTTGAACCCCAGAAAACTGCATGGAAAAAGATAACTCCAACTAATCGGCTGACATCAGTTAACGTTATGTCAAAGCGGCTATCGTTTTTTTTGCTTTCATCCTAAGGAAAGGATGAGGAAAACAAGCCCGCTAATAATACTTGAATTTTTTGACACAAACCATTGCCCGAAAGATTTTTTAGGACCATAGCTGCGGAACGAGATCCTACAACGTAGTTAAAACTAGTGCAGACACTCGGTCGCTCCCACGAGCGGCCAGGAGCAACCGCCCCTTCCCCCCTCGCTGCCGCCGGCAGGCATCGCCAGCCAAAGCCCGTGCGGCTTGGCGGCGGTGAGGCCCTCTCCTCCTCTCGCTTGGAGTCATGCGGCACGGACTGGCCGCTTCGAAGGAGCTCAGGCGCCTTGGCGTTCGGGGCAGTGCATCGAGGCGACACAGGTGGTGGGGCGAGCACGGCGGGATTGCGCGGGTGGTAGGGCAGCGCGGTGAGGTGGTGGGTCAGCTAAGTGCTCACACGCGCGTCTAGCGCATGCCAGAGGGGCGGACAAGCACATATCTGATGCTCGCGGGCTCGCATGTCAGCACAAGGTGATGCTTCGAGTCGTGCGACGTTGCATTAGGTGGTTTAGCAAGGGAGCGGCGTGGCTGCGCAAGGGACCTGGCTGCCCAGATTTGTTCTGCAGCTTGGGTGGGAAGGGGGCGCTCGTGCGGCGAGGGCGGACAGGGGCTTCCGGCGGCTGTCGGGAGAGGTGAGGCGTGCCGCGGGAGGCGCTTCGGCCGCAAGGGGTGCGGCGGGTGCATGCGTCGCCTGGACCTGGCGTCGCGGGGATGGCGCTCGTGCTATCTAGTGAGGCATACATCGCAGGCGTGTGAATGGGCCTGGGAGGAGCAGTCGGCGCGACTTAGAGGCGGCGCGGATTTGCAGCTTGGAGGTCGCGAAGTGTGAAGGTGGTCAAATCTGGCCTGATTGGACCTCGACGGCTCGATGGAGGGCTTGCTGATGCATGATGTGCGGGCTTGAGAGGTTGACCCGGGCAAAAGCTAGTCTCCGACATGTCCGTAGCCGGTGATGGAGACACTTTCATGCGTTGTTTCCTTGTTGGTATCGTGGAGGTACTCTCAGCTCGAATCTTTGTAGCTTCAGGGCAAACCCTAGATCCATGGGATCATATTATGACGATGACCTAGCATCGTATCCCCTCTCGGAGGCTTCGTCTTTGGAGTTGGGCATCATCAAGCAGGGTCGACGGAAGTTGGTGGTGTTGGCGTCGATGCTTCTATGGCAACGATGATGGGCATGTGCGATGTCGGAGAAGCGACAATGGTTGCGGTAGTCGGCTCTTCTCTGGCATGTTCGTGAGATTACCTAGGGTTGTTTTGTTGTGGTGAAGTCGGAGTTGCGGTGGCGGTGCCCCTGTGGCGACGATGACACGCAACAGGTGGTCTGTTCGGTAGTCTTCCGTGGTGCCAGCCTTGAATAGTTCTCCTTTGGAGCTATCTTTCAGAGTCAGAGTTGTGCTGTCCTTGGCGCGGGTGGCTAAGTTACGCACGGGGTTTCTTGTGTTTCACACATCCTCAACGGTATGGGTTGGGTCGACATTTGTCTTTGGAGAAGTCGGAGTCGCTTACTCGGAGATTAGGGAGGGCGATGACACCTATTGGGGAGAGGTAATGACGATGACACTGGTGTGTGATTAACTAGACCCTCTATGTGAGGTGTGTGTGGTATTATGTGTTCGCCACTCAGGTTTGTGACTATTTTCGTCCGATTTTCCATTTATTAACTGGGCAACTCTCTACTGCTTTTTTAGATAAGACAAAGCTTTTGGCTTCGTTTGGGAAAAATAAAACTACCATAGACTGAAGTTGGATGATCTCATTGGTTGATGCACCATCTAATGGCAGGAAGAAAAAGGCCGCTAAAACAGGGCACAGTCATTTGTGATGCGACCTCGACGGCGTGTTCCGGCCATGGCCGTGGCGGCTGCAACTCCCACACCCTCCTGCAGGCCGACGTACTTATACTTGCACGAATGTGAGTGCCAGGTTGCATTTGAGGAAGAGAAGGATTCTCACGTTCACTTAATGATTGTGTACTTTTTTTGAATACGCAAAGCTTGCGTATCATTTCATCGATAGAAAAAGTTAAGAATGAGTACATGGGATACAATGCATGACACATACGCAGATGGCAAGAACATGGCGACCGGAGCAGAGGGACATGGGATGCTCAGCCTAAACAAAAAAAGAAACACGACTAAACTCGCCACCCTTGGACGCAGCCCGAACCAAACCAACATGACGTCCGACATCCTCAAATCTACCGCAGAGGACACCGCGAGCAATCAAGACGGCGCCTTCATGAAGGAGAATGATGTCGGGGCGCCGTCACCGTCCAATCCGCAAAACCGGCCCTAGGGTTTCCCCTAATGCTCGAAGAGGGGCATAGATGGCAGCCATGGTAGCTCCTCCAAGAAGGGGACTGCCAACATCGAAAGGTCAAGCAGGGATTTCTCCCTGGCTGTGTCTGAGCAATCCCAAGCCATTGGAGCGGAATGTCGAGGAAAAGGAAGTCAAGTCGGTGGCCGAAGCCGCCATCACAGGAAAGGGAGCAACGCATGCCAACGAAGGGGCCAACAAGCGCTACTGGAAGAGCGAGCTATGTAACAGGCGGAGGGGCGGATGGAGCACAGAGGTGGGCGGGATGGGCAGCCGAGGATGCAAGAGGGTGCGACGGTGGCCAAAGACCCGGACGAGCCAGGATCCGGAAAGGCACAGATCCAGACCGCCAGGACCAGAGCCGTAGGGATGCCAGGCGAGCTGAGGAAGCTGGAAGGAGACGCAACTCTAGGAGCACACTGGAGTCGAAGCCGCATCGGGGTGGATGCCGGCCAACCAAGAATGCCTCCAGGGGTGGTTGCGGAGCTGTCGAGATGCCGACCAGCCGGAGGAACCGGAAGGAGACGCAGTTCAGTCACGACGAGCGTTCGATCTGGAGCCACTCCGGCCAACCATGGATTCAGGAGGAGGGCGCAGGTCCATGGGCACCGGGGCCAAAGCTGGACCTGCAGGGTAGCGGGCGAAGGGGGACGCGAGCATGCCACACACCTGGCCAGTGCGCTGCATGAGACAGCCGCCGACGGGCAACCTGAGGACCACCGAGATGCAACACCATCCAGGAGCCATGGCCGCAGCTCGAGGGGGGGCGTAGCGCCCCTAGTGCTGGCCGACCCGGCCAAGAAGCCCCGGGCCCGTCCTCCCAGTATCTGGTGCTGGCAGTAGCAGGCGTGGTGGCGGCCACCATGGAACTGGCGCAGGAGAAGGCGAGAGGGGCGAGGACGCGTCGGCAGGCGCGAGGGGCAGCCAGAGCCCGAGGGTTGGGGCGGGTGAGGGCTGGTGGGCGGGAGGAGCCGACGGAGGCGCGCCGGCACTGGAGCACAGCGGAAATTGACGGGAATGGCTGGGAGTCGGGCTAGCCGAGGTGCCCCGCCGCCACCTTCCTGGGAGCCGGCGCGGCTTCGCCGACCACTCCTCCGGTGGCGGCGAGGAGGTGGGGCGGGGTAGGAGGGAGCCACGGTGGCGCGGAGAGGGTTCCCCTACTGTCGCCAGGGAGGCAATGCAGGGGTCGCGGGAGCAGCGATGGGGCTTCCGACTTGCCTTCTATTAGTCGGGGGTGCGGCCTCTTGGGTCACTATCTCTGGCCGAACTCGGTGCTGTGTACCGCAGGCATCGAGCAGCTAACGGGGTTCGTGGACTTGCAGTTGTTCCTAGTCTACATGGCGTGCCAACCAGAAGAAGTTACTCGCCGGCGACTCCATTGTCTTCCCACCCAGCAATGCGGCGAGGTTCACGTCAGCATCTAGCACACCAAGCCCGTGCTTTGTGACGAGGCTACCCTAGATGAGACGCGAGCTCCGGTGATGGCAATGCTCGGCCGTGGCGGCCATGGACATACCACTCCATTGAGGACACGGCGGCGCAAGATGAGCGTTGTGTTTTGTCATCAGGGTCGACGAGTGCACCATTTCAGCAGGCGCAAGACGGCACATGGGCGAACGAGGTCATCCAATTTGCCTCTGTTTCTTAAACAAGGACAAAGATTTGCCATTTCATTACCTAAGGAAGAAGGACCCCCCTCCCCCCGCCTCGCCCTCTCTGGCGACACGGGGGAAACCCTAGCTGTCGCCGCCTCCAGGGCCTACCGCTCCTCTTTCCCCTGCATAGCCGCCGCCCGAGGGGACGCCGGCAAAGCCCGTGCGTGCCCGATGAAGGTGGCGGCGGGGCGCTCGTTCTCTACCTGACTGCATCGCTGCTCAGGCACATCGGCCTCCATTTGGGTGAGGCCCGTTCTTCCATCCCTTGGCGGCGGTTTCTCCCGGCGGCGGCGTCTTGGTGGTCTCCGGCGGCTCTGCCTGCCTTGTTCTGGAAGGGCATGCAGCGGTGGGCGTGCATATGTTGGTTTCTACCGTAGGGTGCGTAGACTACAAATTAAAATTTTCCTACGCGCAGAACACCCAGGAACATGCTAAGGGAGATGGATCACAGATCGTTACCACTAGACGCACAGTGCAGTGCAGTGGAAGTAGAGTTGAGGCAGCGCCTTCCCGGAGTTGTCTCCTCCTTGCCGATCTCCCATGTAGCCGATCGGATCCCACGAACAGGTTCGCTGGAGCGGCGCAAGTGCACCGCCTCTAACGGTATCTGCGCGTGCAGGAGGAATGTCGTGCGTTGGACTTCTAGGTCCGATCACACAACCGGCGGCGACTGGAGGTGGCTAGTTGCAACACATGCAAAGCCCTAATGATGACACCGAAGTGATCAACCTTATGGGTGTGCCGCACCTCCACTATATATATAGGCATCCGTCGCGGGCTCAACACTTGGGCCTCGCACGGACCCTAAAGCCCAAAGTCTGTTCGGTCTATATCTGAGTCCGAGTAGGACCAAGTCCGACTCGTGGAGTCGGATCCAACCTCACATGTTCCTTCCCTTAAGCGTGCGCCCCCTTAGGTTCAAGTTGGCTTGGTCACAGTTCGGATCACCTCCGACCTATACGGTTAGTAGCGGCCTCTAGCAAGGCGTGCCGACCACCAAGCAGACTATGAAGCTGGTTAGCAAACATGTACAACATGTCACACTTTCATTCCCTTTTCCACACGATATATGTTGTCGGGCTCAAGGCGAGACTGTCATCCTTGTGCTAGCCCGACCTCTTTCTCGTTCCAGTGATGCCGAGCCAAACCGGATTATCTCATAATCCTTGTCGCATGGCCATGCTTATCTTGGTCGGATCACACGAGGGGCCCAGAGTATATCTTTCCTGATCGGAGGGGCAAATCCCATCTTGCTCGACCACGTCTCACAACATGGGTCTGAACAAGCCCGAAACCTACCTTTGTAACTACCCAGTCACGGATTAGCGTTTGCTCGGCCCAAAGAAAGTTTGTCACCATCCCGAGTACATGCGTCAGCTCAGGTCTTAGGACATAGAACATATGTTGTACTAGAGACTCACAGATGACATATCACTACATCTCATAGTTGGGTCTATCCGACTTGGACCTTATCTCGACTCGGATCCGACAACGTCGAATCCGACCAGACCTTTCCAAGTCCATATTATTCGGTTAGCATCCAATGTGTCATGGCTAGTGAGACCAAGCCATCCACTGTGTCATATGCTAGTCTAGTCCGACGTGTGCCCACACGTCACTTGCGACTAGGGACTATTTAAGATGTATCATACAACACAAGATTTCACAGACAAGTCAGGTACTTGCCAACAAGTATCATTGATTACATCCAAGGACTATCTTTATTCATAAACACATAGGAAATATCAACATATATGATTGCCTCTAGGGCATATCTCCAACTGAAGGAAATATGCCCTAGAGGCAATAATAAAGTAGTTATTTATATTTCCTTATATGTCATGATAAATGTCTTTTATTCATGTTAGAATTGTATTAACCGGAAACTTGATACATGTGTGAATACATAGATGAAACAGAGTGTCCCTAGTATGCCTCTACTAGACTAGCTCGTTAATCAAAGATGGTTATGTTTCCTAAACCATAGAAATGAGATGACATTTGATCAACGGGGTCACATCATTAGGAGAAATGTGATGGACAAGACCCATCCGTTAGCTTAGCAACTTGATCGTTTAGTTTTTCTGCTATTACTTTCTTCATGACTTATGCACGTTCCTATGACTATGAGATTATGCAACTCCCGAATACTGGAGGAACACCTTGTGTGCTATCAAACATCACAACATAACTGGGTGATTATAAAGATGCTCTACAGGTGTCTCTGAAGGTGTTTGTGGTGTTGGCATAAATCAAGAATAGGATTTGTCACTCTGAGTGTCGGAGAGGTATCTCTGGGCCCTCTCGGTAATACACATCATAATAAGCCTTGCAAGCAAACGATTAATGAGTTAGTCACAAGATGATGTACTACGGAACAAGAAAAGAGACTTGCTGGTGACGAGATTGAAGTAGGTATGATGATACCGACGATCGAATCTCGGGCAAGTAACATACCGAAGACAAAGGGAACAATGTATGTTGTTATGCGGTTTGACTGATAAAGATCTTCATAGAATATGTAGGAACCAATATGAGCATCCAGGTTCCGCTATTGGTAATTGACCGGAGATGTGTCTCATGTCTACATAGTTGTCGAACCCGTAGGGTCCCACGCTTAACGTTCGATGATGATCAGTATTATGAGTTTATGTGTTTTGATGTACCGAAGGTAGTTCGGAGTCCCGAATGTGATCACGAACATGATGAGGAGTCTCTAAATGGTCGAGACGTAAAGATTGATATATTGGACGACTATATTTGGACACCGGAAGTGTTCAGGAGGAGTTTCAGATTAAACAGGAGTGCCGGAGGGGTATTGGTACCCCGAGGGGAACTAATGGGCCACATGGGCCCTTATTGGAGAGAGAGAGGGCCGGCCAGGGCTGGGCCGCGCGCCCCTCCCCCTTGGTCTTAATAGGACAAGGAAAGGGGGGGCAGCGCCCCCTTCCTTCTCCCTCTCCCTCACCTTCCTTCCCCCTCCTTCCCTCTTGGTGGACTCCTACTAGGAATAGGATACCTATTCCTAGTAGGAGTGGCCCTCTTTGGGTGCGCCTATAGGGCCGGCCGGCCTCCCCCTTGCTCCTTTATATACGGGGCAGGGGGCACCCTAGGACACACAAGTAAACATCAGTTTTAGCCGTGTGCGGTGCGCCCCCCCCCACAGATACAAACCTCGGTCATATCGTTGCAGTGCTTAGGCGAAGCCGTGCGCCGGTAACTTCATCATCACTATCACCACGCCGTCGTGCTGTTGAATCTCTCCCACGACGCTCAACTGGATCAAGAGTTCGTGGGACGTCATCGAGCTGAACATGTGCTGAACACGGAGGTGCCGTACATTCGGTGCTTGGATCGGTTGGATCGCGAAGACGTTCGACTACATCAACTGCGTCACTAGACGTTTCCGCTTTCGGTCTACGAGGGTACGTAGACACACTCTCCCCGCTCGTTGCTATGCTTCTCCTAGATAGATCTTGCGTGATCGTAGGAATTTTTTTGAAATACTACGTTCCCCAACAGTGGCATCATGAGCCAGGTCTATGCGTAGATGATATGCACGAGTAGAACACAATGAGTTGTGGGCGATAATAGTCATACTGCTTACCAGCATGTCATACTTTGATTCGGCGGTATTGTGAGATGAAGCGGCCCGGACCTACATTACGCGTACGCTTACGCGAGACTGGTTTCACCATTGCAAGCACTCGTTGCATAAAGGTGACCGGCGGGTGTCTGTCTCTCTCACTTTAGTTGAATCGAGTGTGGCTACGCCCGGTCCTTGTGAAGGTTAAAACATCACACTTGAAGAAAAATCATTGTCATTTTTGTATGCGTAGGTAAGAACGGTTCTTGCTAAGCCCGTAGCAGCCATGTAAAACTTGCAACAACAAAGTAGATGACGTCTAACTTGTTTTTGCATGGCATGTTGTGATGTGATACGGTCAATACATGATGAGTTATACGTTATTGTATGAGATGATCATGTTTTGTAAATTATCGACAACCGGCAGGCGCCTTATGGTTGTCTCTTTATTGTATGAATTGCGAAGGCCATGTAATTGCTTTGCTTTATCACTATGAGTTAGCGATAGTAGTAGTAGCAATAGTTGGCGAGACGACCACGACGCTACGATGAAGATCATGGTGTCAAGCCGGTGACGATGGAGATCATAACGATGCTTTGGAGATGGAGATCAAAAGCACAAGATGATGATGGCCGTATCATGTCACATATTTTGATTGCATGTGATGTTTATCTTATTATGCTTCTTATTTTTCTTAGTACGGCGGTAGCATTATAAGATGATCCCTTACAAATTTCAAGGTACAAGTGTTCTCCCTGAGTATGCACCGTTGCGAAAGTTCATCGTGCCGAGACACCACGTGATGATCGGGTGTGATAAGATCTACGTTCAAATATAACGGGTGTAAGACAGTTTTGCACATGCAGAATACTCGGGTTAAACTTGACGAGCCTAGCATGTACAGACATGGCCTCGGAACACTGGAGACCGAAAGGTCGAGCGTGAATCATATAGTAGATATGATCAACATAAGATGTTCACCATTGAAAACTCCTCCATCTCATGTGATGATCGGACATGGTTTAGTTGATTTGGATCACGTGATCATTTAGATGACTACCGGGATGTCTATCTAAGTGGGTAGTAATATGATTAATTGAACTTTAATTTATCATGAACTTAGTCCTGATAGTTTTTGCATATCTATGTTGTCGTAGATCAATGGCTCGTGCTACCGTTCCCTTGAATTTTAATGCATTCCTAGAGAAAGCTAAGTTGAAAGATGATGGTAGCAACTACACAGACTGGGTCCATTACTTGAGGATTATCCTCATTGCTGCACAGAAGAATTATGTCCTGGAAGCACCACTAGGTGACAGGCTTGCTGCAGGAGCAACTCTGGACGTTATGAACGTCTGGCAAGCTCGTTCTGATGACTATTCGGTAGTTCAGTGTGCCATGCTTTACGGCTTAGAATCAGGACTTCAAAGATGTTTCGAACGTCATGGAGCATATGAGATGTTCCAAGAGCTGAAGTTAATATTTCAAGCAAATGCCCGAATTGAGAGATATGAAGTCTCCAATAAGTTATATAACTGCAAGATGGAGGAGAATAGTTCTATCAGTGAACACTTGCTCAGAATGTCAGGGTACTACAATCATATGACTCAACTTGGTTGCAAAGTTGACGAAGATAGTGTTATTGATAGAGTTCTTCAATCACTGCCACCAAGCAATAAAGGCTTCGTGATGAACTATAATAGGCAAGGGATGCAGAAGACAATTCCCGAGCTCTTCACTATGCTCAAAGATGCAGAGGTAGAAATAAAAAAGGAGCATCAAGTGTTGATGGTTAACAAGACCACTAGTTTCAAGAAAAAGGGCAAGGGAAAGAAGGGGAACTTCAAGAAGAATAGCAAGACAGTTGCTACTCCCACGAAGAAACCCAAGTCTGGAGCCAAGCCTGAAATTGAGTGCTTCTACTGCAAAGGGACTGGACACTGGAAGCGGAACTGCCCCAAGTATTTGGCGGATAAGAAGGATGGCAAAGTAAACAAATGTATATTTTATATACATGGTATTGGTGTGTACCTTACTAATGCTCATAGTAGCACCTGGGTATTTGATACTAGTTTGGATGCTAATATTTGTAACTCGAAACAGGGGCTACGGATTAAACGAAGATTAGCTAAGGACGAGGTGACGATGCGCGTGGGAAATGGTTCCAAAGTCGATGTGATCGTCGTCGGCACGCTACCTCTACATCTACCATTGGGATTAGTTTTAGACCTAAATAATTCTTATTTGGTGCCAGCGTTGAGCATGAACATTATATCTGGATCTTGTTTGTTGCGAGACGGTTATTCATTTAAATCAGAGAATAATGGAAGTTCTATTTTTATGAGTAATATCTTTTATGGTCATGCACCCTTGAAGAGTGGTCTATTCTTATTGGATCTCGTTCGTAGTGACACACATATTCATAATATTGAAGCCAAAAGATGCAAAGTTGATAATGATAGTGCAACTTATTTGTGGCACTTCTGTTTAGGTCATATTGGTGTAAAGCACATGAAGAAACTCCATGCAGATGGATTGTTGGAATCACTTGATTATGAATCACTTGGTGCTTGCGAACCATGCCTCATGGGCAAGATGACTAAAACTCCGTTCTCTAGAACAATGGAGCGAGCAACAAATTTGTTGGAAATCATACATACTGATGTATGTGGACCGATGAGTGTTGAGGCTCGCGGCGGGTATTGTTATTTTCTAACCTTCACTGATGATTTGAGCAGATATGGGTATATCTACTTGATGAAGCACAAGTCTGAAACATTTGAAAAGTTCAAAGAATTTCAGAGTGAAGTAGAGAATCATCGTAACAAGAAAATAAAGTTTCTACAATCTGATCATGGAGGCGAATATTTGAGTTATGAGTTTGGTCTTCATTTGAAACAATGTGGAATAGTTTCACAGCTCACGCCACCCGGAACACCACAACGTAATGATGTGTCCGAACGTCATAACCATACTTTATTAGATATGGTGTGATCTATGATGTCTCTTACCGATTTATCACTATCATTTTGCGGTTATGCTTTTGAGACAACTGCATTCACGTTTAATAGGGGACCATCTAAATCCGTTGAGACAACGCCTTATGAACTCTGGTTTGGCAAGAAACCAAAGTTGTCGTTTCTTAAAGTTTGGGGTTGTGATGCTTATGTGAAAAAGCTTCAACCTGATAAGCTCGAACCCAAGTCGGAGAAATGTGTCTTCATAGGATACCCAAAGGAAACTGTTGGGTACACCTTCTATCACAGATCCGAAGGCAAGATATTCGTTGCTAAGAATGGATCCTTTCTAGAGAAGGAGTTTCTCTCGAAAGAATTGAGTGGGAGGAAAGTGGAACTTGATGAGGTAATTGTACCTTCTCCCGGATTGGAAAGTAGTACATCAGAGAAACTAGTTCTAGTGATTCCTACACCAATCAGCGAGGAAGCTAATGATGATGATCATGAAACTTTGGATCAAGTTACTACTGAACCTCGTAGGTCAGCCAGAATGTGTTCCGCGCCAGGGTGGTACGGTAACCCGGTTCTCGAAGTCATGTTACTAGACCATGATGAACCTACGAACTATGAGGAAGCGATGCTGAGCCCAGATTCCGCAAAAAGGCTTGAGGCCATGAAATCTGAGATGGGATCCATGTATGAGAACAAAGTGTGGACTTTGGTTGACTTGCACGATGATCGGCAATGCATTGAAAATAAATGGATTTTAAGAGGAAGACGGAAGCCGATGGTAATGTTACTTTCTACAAAGCTCGACTTGTTGCGAAAGGTTTTCGACAAGTTCAAGGAGTTGACTACGATCAGACTTTCTCAACCGTAGTGATGCTTAAGTCTGTCCGACTCATGTTAGCAATTGCCGCATTTTATGATTATGAAATCTAGCAAATGGATGTCAAAACTGCATTCCTTAATGGATACCTCAAATAGGAGTTGTATATGGTGCAACCAGAAGGTTTTGTCGATCCTAAAGGTGCTAACAAAGTGTGCAAACTCTAGCGATCCATCTATGGACTGGTGCAAGCATCTCGGAGTTGGAATATACGCTTTGATGAGGTGATCAAATCATATGGTTTTATACAGACTTTTAGA
Organism: Secale cereale; assembly: GCA_902687465.1. Lineage (NCBI taxonomy): Eukaryota > Viridiplantae > Streptophyta > Magnoliopsida > Poales > Poaceae > Secale > Secale cereale. The sequence goes on along the minus strand of LR738714.1, from coordinate 106,466,923 downwards.
GAAGCATGTATTAACAAGAAAGTGAGTGGGAGCGCTGTAGCATTTCTGATATTATATGTGGATGACATATTGTTGATTGGAAATGATATAGAATTTCTGGATGTCATAAAAGGATACTTGAATAAGAATTTTTCAATGAAAGACCTCAGTGAAGCTGCTTATATATTGGGCATCAAGATCTATAGAGATAGATCAAGACGCTTAATTGTACTTTCACAAAGCACATACCTTGATAAAGTTTTGAAGAAGTTCAATATGGATCAGTCAAAGAAAGGGTTCTTGCATGTGCTACAAGGTATGAAGTTGAGTAAGACTCAATGCCCGACCACTCCAGAAGATAGAGAGAAAATGAAAGTCATTCCCTATGCCTCAGCCATAGGATCTATCATGTATGCAATGATATGTACCATACCTAATGTCTGCCTTGCTATAAGTTTAGCAGGGAGGTACCATAGTAATCCAGGAGTGGATCACTGGACAGCGGTCAAGAACATCTTGAAGTACCTGAAAATGACAAAGGATATGTTTCTCGTTTATGGAGGTGACAAAGAGGTCATTGTAAACGGTTACGTCAATTCCAGCTTTGACACTGATCCGGATGACTCTAAATCAGAAACCGGATATGTATTTTTATTGAACGGTGGAGCTGTCAGTTGGTGTAGTTCCAAGCAAAGCGTCGTGGCGGGATCTACGTGCGAAGCGGAGTACATAGCTGCTTTAGAAGCAGTAAATGAAGGAGTTTGGATGAAGGAGTTCATATCCGATCTAGGTGTAATACCTAGTGCATCGGGTCCAATGAAAATCTTTTGTGAAAACACTGGAGCAATAGCCTTGGCGAAGGAATCCATGTTTCACAAGAGAACCAAGCACATCAAAAGACGCTTCAATTCCATCCGCGATCAAGTCAAGGAGGGAGACATAGAAATTTTCAAGATACATACTTATCTGAATGTCGCAGACCCATTGACTAAGCCTCTACCGTGAGCAAAACATGATCAGCACCAAGACTCCATGGGTTTTAGAATCATTACTATGTAATCTAGATTATTGACTCTAGTGCAAGTGGGAGACTGAAGGAAATATGCCCTAGAGGCAGTAATAAAGTTGTTATTTATATTTCCTTATATATCATGATAAATTTCTTTTATTCATGCTAGAATTGTATTAACTGGAAACTTGATACATGTGTGAATACATAGACGAAACAGAGTGTCCCTAGTATGCCTCTACTAGACTAGCTCGTTAATCAAAGATGGCTATGTTTCCTAAACCATAGACATGAGTTGTCATTTGATCAACGGGGTCACATCATTAGGAGAATGATGTGATGGACAAGACCCATGCATTAGCTTTGCAACTTGATCGTTTAGTTTTTCTGCTATTGCTTTCTTCATGACTTATGCATGTTCCTATGACTATGAGATTATGCAACTCCCGAATACCGGAGGAACACCTTGTGTGCTATCAAACGTCACAACGTGACTGGGTGATTATAAAGATGCTCTACAAGTGTCTCCGAAGGTGTTTGTGGTGTTGGCATAGATCAAGAATAGGATTTGTCACTCCGAGTGTCGGAGAGGTATCTCTGGGCCCTCTCGGTAATACACATCGTAATAAGCCTTGCAAGCAAACGACTAATGAGTTAGTCACACGATGATGTATTACGGAACGAGTAAAGAGACTTGCCGGTGACGAGATTGAACTAGGTATGATGATACCGACGGTCGAATCTCAGGCAAGTAACATACCGATCACAAAGGGAACAATGTATGTTGTTATGCGGTTTGACCGATAAAGATCTTCGTAGAATATGTAGGAACCAATATGAGCATCCAGGTTCCACTATTAGTTATTGACCGGAGATGTGTCTCGGTCATGTCTACATAGTTCTCCAACCCGTAGGGTCCGCACGCTTAACGTTCGATGACGATTGATATTATGAGTTTATCGTTTTGATGTACCGAAGGCAGTTCGGGGTCCCGGATGTGATCACAGACATAATGAGGAGTCTCGAAATGGTCGAGACATAAAGATTGATATATTGGACGACTATGTTCGGATACCAGAAGTGTTCCAGAGGAGTTTCGGATTAAACCGGAGTGCCGGAAGGGTATCGGTACCCCCCGGGGAACTAATGGGCCACATGGGACCTTAGTGGAGAGAGAAAGAGGGCCGGCCAGGGCTGGGCCGCGCGCCCCTCCACCTTGGTCCGAATAGGACAAGGAAAGCCGGGGGCGCCCCCTTCCTTATCCCTCTCCCTCTCCTTCCTTCCCCTCCTTCCCTCTTGGTGGACTCCTATTAGGAATAGATTTCCTATTCCTAGTAGGAGTGGCCCTCTTTGGGCGCGCCTATAAGGCCGGTCAGCCTCCCCCTTGCTCCTTTATATACGGGGGCAAGGGGGCACCCTAGGACACACAAGTAAACATCAGTTTTAGCCGTGTGCGGTGCCCCCCTCCCCACAGTTACACACCTTGGTCATATCATTGCAGTGCTTAGGCGAAGCCCTGCACCAGTAACTTCATCATCACCATCACCACGCCGTCGTGCTGACGAATCTCTCCCGTGACGCTCAACTGGATCAAGAGTTCGTGGGACGTCATCGAGCTGAACGTGTGCTTAACGCGGAGGTGCCGTATGTTCGGTGCTTGGATCGCGAAGACGTTCGACTACATCAACCGTGTCACTAGACGCTTCCGCTTTCGGTCTACGAGGGTACGTAGACACACTCTCCCGACTCATTGCTATGATTCTCCTAGATAGATCTTGCATGATCGTAGGATTTTTTTTAAATACTACGTTCCCCAACACCAACAGCATCGGCGGCCGGGAGGACTAGATAAGGGTCCTCGTTTTTTTTTTGACTATGTACTGCAAGGCAACAGCCTCACAGTGTTTTATTATCTTGGGTCTCTCTCCGGCTAGGGTGGGGCGCCACTTGGGTCTCTCTCCGGCTGCAGGAACGTGATGCCGGGCTGACGACCATCGGTTGTGTCTTCTAGGGTGAGCGTCGGAGGTGCTTGGCTCGTTGGCTCGTGTGGGCTGGCTTCCAGTCCGGTGAGCTAGGCTGTGGAGGTGGATTTGGGGGTGGAATGTTGGTGGGGTAGGAGGAGCTAGGGTGGCCAGGCCTGATCTCCACACCTGTCGGCGCCAGTGCTCGAGGTGAGCAATTGTGTCAATGGAGGTGCATCCTGCTAGTAGCGGTGAGGACACTTGCCGCAGATTTGCAGGAGGGTGGAGGTCTCGTGCTCCTATGCTCGTCGGACTCGGCGGCCACCGTAGGCGGAGAGGTACAGTGTGCGATGCTTCAGGCGAAAGCCTTGTGCCGGCCTTGCTGGCATCAATGATGGCGACGCCCTCGAGCTCCGTTTTTCCTCCTTGGAGGTGTCATTATGAAGCTGTCGTGTCGCGTCCTCTAATGTGCTTCAGGCGAAAGCCTAGATTCATCCATGGATCAGAAATTGTTGGGGATATGGCTCCTAGGTATGACCCACCAAGGAGGGGTCGGGTTATACCGTTGGCGGCTTAATATGAAGAAAGGCCCAAAGAGGCCTAAGGAGAAGCATGAAGACAGCGGCTCGTGGAGGCTAGTAAGGGCCCAAGATCCGTGCTTGTGGACCGCCTCAGGATGATTTGCTTTGCAAGGCATGATCAGTTAGAAACCAAGCCGACTACGCTGTATGAGCCGGCCGACACTCTGTAAGCCTCCGGGTCTCAACCTGTGTATATAAATGTGAGACCCGGCGGTGGGTTAACTCAAGAAACGATCAACCGAGAGCTAGGATAAGCATATTCGCTACCTTGGAATCGAAAACCAAGCAATACAACTAGAAGCAAGAAGTAGGCTTTTACCTCCGCCGCGAGGGGTCGAACCTGGGTAAATCCTTTGTGTCTTTTGTTCCCGCTCAACCCCTTCAAGCTAACTACGTTGCGATGGCTCCACACCTAAGTCCTTTTGCTAGGACATCTTGAAGGAAATATGCCCTAGAGGCAAAAATAAAGTTGTTATTTGTATTTCCTTATATCATGATAAATGTATTTTATTCATGCTAGAATTGTATTAACCGGAAACTTGATAGATATGTGGATACATAGACGAAACAAAGTGTCCCTAGTAAGCCTCTACTAGACTAGCTCATTAATCAAAGATGGTTGAGTTTCCTAACCATAGACATGTGTTGTCATTTGATTAACGGGATCACATCATTAGGAGAATGATGCGATGGAGAAGACCCACTCGTTAGCTTAGCATTTTGATCCTTCAGTTTTACTGCTATTGCTTTCTTCATGTCAAATACATGTACCTCCGACTATGAGATTATGCAACTCCCAGATACCGGAGGAATGCATTGTGAGATATCAAACATCACAACGTAACTGGGTGATTAACTGATTATAAAGATGCTCTACAGGTATCCCCGAATATGTTTGTTGGGTTGGCATAGATCGAGAATAGGATTTGTCACTCCGAGTATCGCAGAGGTATCTCTGGGCCCTCTCGATAATGCACATCATTAGAAGCCTTGCAAGCAATGTGACTAATGAGTTAGTTGCGGGATGATGCATTACGGAACGAGTAAAGAGACTTGCCGGTAATGATATTGAACTAGGTATGAAGATACCGACGATCGAATCTCGGGCAAGTAACATACTGATGACCAAGGGAATAACGTATGTTGACATTACGGTTTGACCGATAAAGATCTTCGTAGAATATGTGGGAACCAATATGAGCATCCGGGTTCTGTTGTTGGTTGTTGACCGGAGAAGTGTCTCGGTCATGTCTACATAGTTCTTGAACCCGTAGGGTCCGCACACTTAATGTTTGATGACGATTTGTATCAAGAGTTATGTGTTTTTGGTGACCGAAGATTGTTCGGAGTCCCAGATGAGATCACGGACATGACGAGGAGTCTCAAAATGGTCGAGAGGTAAAGATCGATATATTGGATGATAATATTCAGACGCCGGAAGGGTTCCGAGGGGTAGCTGGTACATATATGAGTTCCGGGGGCTACCGGAACACCCCCCCCCGGGGAAAGTTATGGGCCTTATGGGCCATAAGAGGGAGGCACACCAGCCCATGTAGGGGTGGCGCACCACCTCCATGGAAGGAGGCCAAACTGGAGTAGGGGTGGGGGTGCCACCCCCCTTTCCTTCTTCTCCTCCGCTCCTTCCTCCTTCCCCCCTCCATGAGAAGGAAAAGGGGGGATCCTACTAGGAATAGGATTCCTAGTAGGACTCTCTCCCCTTGTCGCGCCCCCTATGGGTACCTCCCTCCCTCTCCCTCCTTTATATACGTGGGGAGGGCACCCCTAGAACACACATCAATGGTTCTTAGCCGTGTGCGGTGCACCCCTCCACAGTTTACACCTCAGGTCATATTGTCGTAGTGCTTAGGCAAAGCACTGCGCGATCTACTTCACCATCACCGTCAACACGCCATCATGCTGCCGGAACTCTCCCTAGACACTCCACTGGATCAAGATTTTGTGGGAGTCATTGAGCTGAACGTGTGCCGTACTCGGAGGTGCCGTACGACAGTGCTTAATCGGTTGAATCACGAAGACATTCGACTACATCAACCGCATTAATATAATGCTTTTGCTTTCGGTATACGAGGGTACGTGGACACACTCTTCCTGTCTCATTGCTATGAATCTCCTAGATAGATCTTGGATGAGCATATGATTTTTTTTGAAATTGCATGCTACGTTCCCAATAGTGGCATCAAGAGCCAGGTCTATGCGTAGATGATATGCACGAGTAGAACACAAAGAAGTTGTGGGCGATGATGTTCATATTGCTTACCACCAACATCTTATTTTGATTCAATGGTATTGCAAGATGAAGCGGCCTGGACCAACATTACATGACCGTGTTCATGAGACCGGTTCCACCGTTACGTGCAACTTGTTTGCATAAAGGTGGCTGGCGGGTGTCTATCTCTCTTGCTTTAGTTGAATCAAAGTTGACTGCGTCCGGTCCTTGTTGAAGGTTAAAACAGCAAACTTGATAAATCACCGTTGTGGTTTTTGTGCCGTAGGTAAGAATGATTCTTGCTAGAAGCCCGTACAACCACGTAAACCTTGCAACAACAAAGTAGAGGACGTCTAACTTCTTTTTTGCAGGGCATTTTGTGATGTGATATGGTCAAGACGTGATGAGTTATACATTATTGTATGAGATGATCATGTTTTGTAAATTATCGGCAACCGGGAGGAGCCTTATGGTTGTCTCTTTATTGTATGAATTGCGAACGCCATGTAATTGCTTTACTTTATCACTATGAGTTAGTGATGGTAGTAGAAGCAATAGTTGGCGAGACGACCATGACGCTAAGATGAAGATCATGGTGTCAAGCCGGTGACGATGGACATCATGACGATGCTTTGGAGATGGAGATCAAAAGCACAAGATGATGATGTCCATATCATGTCACCTATTTTGATTACATGTGATGCTTATATTTTTATGTGTCTTATTTTGCATAGTATGGCGGTAGCATTATAAGATGATCCCTTACTAAAATTTCAAGGTACTAGTGTTCTCCCTGAGTATGCACCATTGCGACAGTTCATCATGCCGAGACACCACGTGATGATCAGGTGTGGTAAGCTCTACGTTCACATACAACGGGTGTAAGATAGTTTTGCACGTGCAGAATACTCGGGTTAAACTTGACGAGCCTAGCATGTACAGACATGGCCTCGGAACACTGGAGACCAAAAGGTCGAACGTGAATCATATAGTATATATGATCAACATAAAGATGTTCACCATTGAAAGCTACTCCATCTCACGTGATGATCGGACATGGTTTAGTTGATTTGGATCGCGTGATCATTTAGATGACTTGAGGGATGTCTATCGAACTGAGAGTTCTTTATTAATATGATTAATTGAACTTAATTTATCATGAACTTAGTCCTGATAGTTTTTGCATATCTATGTTGTAGATTAATGGCCCGTGCTACCGTTCCCTTGAATATTAATGCGTTCCTAGAGAAAGCTAAGTTGGAAGATGATGGTTTAAACTACATGGACTGGGTCCGTAACTTGAAGATTATCCTTATTGTTGCACAGAAGAATTATGTCCATGAAGCACCGCTAGGTGAAAGGCCTGCTGCAGGAGCAACTGCTGATGTTATGAACATCTGGCAAGCTCGATCTGATGACTACTCGATAGTTCAGTGTGCCATGCTTTACGGCTTAGAATCAGGACTTCAAAGACGTTTTGAACGTCATGGAGCATATGAGATGTTCCAAGAGTTGAAGTTAATATTTCAAGCAAATGCCCGAGTCGAGAGATATGAAGTCTCCAACAAGTTCTATAGCTGCAAGATGGAGGAGTGATAACCCACAAGTGTAGGGGATCGCAACAGTTTTCGAGGGTAAAGTATTAAACCCAAATTTGTTGATTCGACACAAGGGGAGCCAAAGAATACTCTTAAGTATTAGCAGCTGAGTTTAATTCAGCCACACCTAGAAACTTAGTATCTGCAGCAAAATAGTTTAGTAGCACAGTAATATGATAGTGGCGGTAGCAACAATAAAAGTAAAGATAATGTTTTTGTAGTTTTTGTGATAATAGCAATGAAACTAAGGGATATGAAGGCCTCCTTTTAATAGAGTACCGGACCAAAGCATTAACACATAGTGAATACATGAACTCCTCAAACTAAGGTCATCACCGGGAGTGGTCCCGATTATTGTCACTTCGGGGTTGCCCGATCATAACACATAGTAGGTAACTATAGAATTGCAAGATAGGATCAAGAACACACATATATTCATGAAAACATAATAGGTTCAGATCTGAAATCATGGCACTCGGGCCCTAGTGACAAGCATTAAGCATAGCAAAGTCATCGCAACATCAATCTCAGAACATAGTGGATACTAGCGATCAAACACTAACAAAACTAACTCGATTACATGATAGATCCCATGCAACCTATCACCATCCAGCAAGCCTACGATGGAATTACTCACACACGGCGGTGATCATCATGGAATTGGTGATGGAGGAAGGTTGATGATGACGATGGCGACGATCTCCACTCTCCGAAGCCCCGAACGGACTCCAGATCAGCCCTCCCGAGAGAGATTAGGGCTTGGCGGCGGCTCCATCTCGTGAAACGCAATAATTTTTTCTCCTTGATTTTTTTCTCCACGAAACGGAATATATAGGACCTGGGGATATGACGGTGGGGCATCGGGGGGCCCTCGAGGCAAGGGGGCGCGCCCTGGGAAGGGGGGCGCGCCCCCACCCTCGAGGCATGGTGTGGCCCCCTGGTGCAGATCTTCTTGCAGGTATTTTTTATATTTTCTTAAATAATTCTCCGTTGATTTTCAGGCGATTCCAAGAACTTTTTATTCTGCACAAAAACAACACCATGGCAGTTCTGCTGAAAACAGCGTGAGTCCGGGTTAGTTCCATTCAAATCATGCAAGTTAGAGTCCAAAACAAGGGCAAAAGTGTTTAGAAAACTAGATACGTTGGAGATGTGTAACATCCCAAATTTTCAATTTGGAATGTTATACATAGATCATATTTGCATTTCATGTTTTTGCATTTTTGTTCGTGGAGTTCCTCGAAATTCTAAGCAACTCAAGGACCTACGGAGAGAGTTGGGAATTTACCGTCTTCGTATTTGAGTTCGCTCGAATACCGGTACGAGGACAGTGTGATTCTAATTATTTTTCTCTCCTAAAAATATTTCTAAATACCAAATATGAGCGGAGATAATATGACTTCTCCAAAATAACAGAAATATTGGAGGAAAATGTTAAAATCACTTTTGGTATTTTTCTGGATTTATTTGCGGATTTATTTGCATAGGAAAAATACCCGTTTTTCAAAATTGCATTTAGGTCCGGGAAAAATGTTCACTTTGTCCTAAATATTATTAGAGGACGGTGAAAATTTATTTCGGTAATTTTGGAGTCCGTTTAGTATTTCTTTCGTTAGTTTTTCTACGCCGGGACTCTATTTAAAAAAAAGGAAACCGACTAGGACTCGTGAAGGACCGGGACTCTGGGCTTTATAAAGCGCCAGAGCCGGCCCGTTACGCCCCAGCCCGCCAGCGCCGAAACCCTAGCGCCCGCAAGCCGCCGCCGCCGCCTTCGCACCGCCAACGCCCCGCAAGCCGCCGCCGCCGCCTGCCCGCCGCCGCCCGCGCTGCCCGCCGCCGCACCACCCCGCGCTGCCCGCCGCCGCCGCGCCACCCCGCGCCACCGCCGCCCCGCTAGCCGCCGCCCCGCTGCCGACGCCGGACCGCTGCCGCCGCCGTCGGAATCTCGTCGGAGCTCGAGCCGAGGTAGTTGCGTTTCTTTTAGTTAACCGATCGGTTTTGTTTTAGGAAAACCTAGATCTGTTTTTTTTTAAGAATAGATCGGTCCGGTTTTTCGTCGGTTTAGTTATTTAGCGGACGTTCGTCTGTACGTTCGTTTTAACGAACAATTTTCGTTAGTTAACCGCAGACAGCGAACGTTCGTTCGTTAGCCTGTTCGTCGTTTTTCTTTTTCGGGGTATTTATCCGCGGTTATTTCGATCGTGATTTCTGCCCTGATCTTGTTTCGCGTTTTTCTTTTCGCTCGAGAGTCGGAATCAGGTGATTCAAAATCCCAGATCTTCGTCTCGAAGCCCTCTTTACGTTTAATCAACTTGAACAAAGTTTTGGCTAATGTCAAATTTGACTTTAGGCCAACTAGTAAACCGGAGCTCGTTTCTTTTGCAGTTTGAGTTTCGTTGCTTCTTTCGAGTTGATTCTTTTTGCAAACCGGAGTTCTTAAGTTGAAATTTCTGGTTAGATCTCTTATTTGAGTTTTACCCATGCATTAGTTAAGTACTTATTGTAAGCTTGTTTGATTGCGATAGAGTACCCGGAGTGCGCCGCTTGCTACTTTGAGTCTCTAGGTTTTGCGGATCATCAGCAAGGCAAGTAACACTTTGATCATACTTTCCAATTACCCAGTTTTCATTGCATTAGTCCAACCCTCACACATTGCATGAGTAGGATCAATTAACTTGTGGGATTGGGAAGTAGATTGAGGTAGTACCTATTACCTGCATTACATTCAAACCTTTGGGAGTTACTTCTACGTTTGCTGTTAGGACATGCTATGCTCGTAGACGTGGATTGGGTGAGTGAGATCCATGACAGATGTGAGTTTGTTAATTAATGGCTCAACTTAAGGTGGCAACATTAATACACATCTGGGTGGATTGAGGCATCTGGGTATTCCAGTGATTGCCTGTTTTTATTTTGGACCGCCACCCAGGCTCAAAGAGATCATGAGATTATTCATACTAGAAACTTCTGTGTGCAGCCACAATGCTATTATGGGCTCTAGCATAGTATGAGTAAGTTGTGCGAACTCTTACAGTGGTGGACTAGCAGATGTAGGGGATGTAGGTTGGTACGGTCCGCCCGATCGTAAGGTGCTAGCGCTTCTGAAAGACTATGTCTCGGTCATCCGTTTCTCAAACACAATGCAGTGCGAGAAACCAAACGGAGGCGATCGCGTCTTGTGGAAAAAGTGCACAAACCTCTGCAGAGTGTACAAACTGATCATGATTAGCCGTGTCCCCGGTTATGGACGTCTTGAGTATCTAGTACTTGGATTTTCATGTGCATCTCAACATGTTACTCTAATTTAATTTTGTTGGGTTTAATGATGAACTTTAATTGGGGTTGAGAGGATGTCTATCTTCTCAACGATGTTTCAACTACCATGATAGTTAAATTAAAAATCTATTCCTTTGAAGTAGGGAAAAATTGGCTTTACGCAAAAACTTAACCGTAGAGCTTTCTACCAGCCATATTGCATATAGTATAGCTTTACTTTCATTGCATTCTCTTGTGTTACCTTGCTAGCATATTCCATGTGCTGACCCGTTTTCGGGCTGCAACGTTTCATGTTGTAGACTTTTCAGACGATGAGTAAGATGCCTTTTAGGTCGTGGTTCTATACTCAGTGATGCCGCTGGAGTTGATGGACTCACTTATCTTCCAAGCCTTCCGCTGTTATCGTGTTAGATGGCCTTCAGCCATATTTATTGTAATAAATTCATCGTCGGACTATCGATGAATAAGTGTGTGATTGCTACTCTGTTATAAATCCTTCGAGTACTGTGCGTGTCAGCATTACTGATCTAGGGATGACACTGATGCACAGAGATCAGACTGTTTGAGGTCTGGTCGCTACAAGATGGTATCAGAGCACACGCTGACTGTAGGACACGACCACTAAGACAAGCCCTAGAGCACTATTCACTCTTATCTTTTCTGACTCCTCATCTTTTCTACTCTTTAGGATGGTGGAAGCAAAGCACAAGTTCATGCAAAACGGATGAAGAAACACCATTTGGACGACACCTGAAGGAAATCACAGATATCTAAATATTGGACTACCAAGTTTCACCGGAACCTACAATGCCACTCTACCTGAGGAGGAGCGTTGGTTGATTCAAGCTCAAGTTCCAGGAAGGACGTTCGCACCCGTCACCTCACTCATAGCATTTTCCTTTAATGCGCCTACATGGAGCCTAGGAAGGAGCATGGCAGCCCACATTGCTATGGGAAGGATTGGAGAAGTCTACAAGCAAGAGCTAAAGGATGCCATCTACCAGATTTGTGGACGCCGAGATGAGAATTGGGATATGATCAGCACCCGGAAGGGTATATCCATTGCAGCATTCATCCAGGAGTTGAACCACCACATTCGTCGCCAGGAGCACCAGATGTGTGCAGGGATGATAGATTTGAAGAAAGCCCTAAATAGGAATTTGGAGCTAGAAGAAGAACTCGAGTCTACACGCGACGGATATGAGAAGGAGATGAAGATACTTGTGGAGAAGAATGATGATTTGACCTGGAAGTTAGGGATACTCATGGGAGAAGAAGACGAGGAAGAAGAACCCAAGGAGATTCCACCGGAATATTATATCATCATAGATGACACAGATTCTGAAGCTGAGGATAGCAAGGACAACGACTATGAAGATGAAGCGGGAGCAGATATTATGAAATCCTCTGCCGATCAATATTTTTAGATGACCACCCTGTTACTAGTAGTTTACCTCCATATATTAGATTTAGAGCACCTTTGTAACGATCGTTAGATTTGTAAGACCTTGTTTGAAATTGATTGGTGTGATATGATTGTGTGTTTGTCTCATGTGCATATGGGTAGTGATTTTTTTCCCTTAGACCTCTTTTCTATTCTAATCTCTTCCCTCTACACCCATCAGATGCCTGCAAGACGTGAATTCGAGTTCCCCCCTGAGCTCACCCAGTTGATCCAGCAGCAGAACATCCTGATGCAACTTCTTGTCCAGAACACTCAGAACAACCAGAACAACAACAACAACCCTCCACCACCACCACCTGTGGACAACCTGACACGTTTCTTAAGGTTGCAACCACCCGTGTTTGCTAGCAGCATCGAACCAATTGTGGCTGATGACTGGCTACGCAAGATTGGAAGGGATTTGACCATCGCCAATTGCTCGGATGCTGAGAAGGTGTGATTTGCCGCACACCAGTTGTCTGGACCAGCCGCAGCATGGTGGGAAAACTACACAGCCACTTATCCCTTTGCCAATGTGACTTGGGATCAGTTTCAGCAAGCTTTTCGTACCGCCCATGTCTCAACTGGAGCCATGAGTATGAAGAAGCAGGAGTTTCGCAATTTGCGCCAAGGGAATCGTACTGTAGCTCAGTACATGGATGAGTTTAGTACCCTATCTCGTTATGCCCCAGATGATGTGGCCACAGATGCCAAGAAGCAGGAGAGATTCATGGAAGGGCTGAATGATGAGATGAGCGTATAGTTGATGGTGGCAACTTTCAATAACTACCAGGAGTTGGTTGACCGCGCCCTAATGATTGAAAGGAAGCATCAACAGATTGAGAGTCGCAAGAGGAAGTATGGGCAAGGAAAGTATAATTCTGGAGCTCAGCAGAAGCCCCGCTTTACCCCTAAAGCGGTAGGACAGTTTCAACATACCCATGGAGGAAGTAGCTCGCACAATCACAATGGCACCAAGCATGTGAATGGAAATGGAAATGGAGCCAATGGAAACCAGAACCGTCCTACACCGTCCACACCCACCAAGAGGGATTTTAGCCATGTCACTTGTTACAAGTGCGGGAAGAATGGACATTATGCCAATGAATGCCCAGAAGTTAAGAATGGGAACGGCAATGGAAGCGCCGGGAAGAAGCCCAACCCGTTCAACAAAGGACAAGTGAACCACGTGACTGTGGAGGAGGTAGAGGAGCAACCAGATGCATTTATAGGTAAGTTCTTAGTTAAGTCCTTTACTGCACTCGTTCTTTTCGATACTGGTGCATCACATTCATACATTTCAAGGGGATTCGTGGATAAGTATAAGTTGCCGACCCAAGCCCTTAGATCGCCCATATTAGTAACCTCACCAGGAGTATATGGCTAAGTCATGGTGTGATCAGTTGCCCCTAAGGATTGGTAATTACATTTTCCCTTCAGACCTAATAGTATTGGAATCTCAAGGACTGGATGTGATATTAGGCATGGATTGGTTATCTAAGTATGAAGGGAATATTGAATGTGCCAGTAAGACCATTTTGCTTACTACGCCGGAAGGAAGAAGGATCAAGTATGTATCCCGGCATGAGTCAAAGAGGAGTAGGTTAAATTCCTTGTCAGGAGTTGTTCTGGAGGAAGTACCAGTAGTGAAGGATTATCCGGATGTGTTTCCAGAGGAGTTACCTGGCATGCCACCGGATAGAGATATAGAGTTTTTGATTGAACTTTTGCCAAGCACCGGGCCAATTTCTAAGAGACCATATAGGATGCCCACAAAGGATTTGGAGGAAATTAAGAGGCAGATTAAGGAGTTACTGGATAAAGGATTCATACGCCCAAGTTCTTCGCCTTGGGGTTCGCCAATACTTCTAGTGGAGAAGAAGGATGGATCGTTAAGAATGGTTGTTGATTACCGAGGATTGAATGAAGTAATGATCAAGAACAAGTACCCACTGCCGATGATCAATGATCTGTTCGATAGATTGCAAGGAGCTAAGGTATTTTCCAAGATCGATCTACGATTAGGGTACCATCAATTGAAGATCCGAGAGAAGGATATACCTAAGACGGCCTTTACCACTAGGTATGGGTTGTACGAGTATACCGTTATGTCGTTTGGTCTGACGAACGCACCGGCATACTTTATGAACCTGATGAACAAAGTGTTTATGGAGTATTTGGATAAGTTCGTCGTAGTGTTCATAGATGATATATTGATCTTCTCGGAGGATGAAGAGGAGCATGAAGAGCATTTGCGTTTGGTATTGGAGAAGCTCAGAGAACATCAGTTATATGCCAAGTTTAGCAAATGTGAGTTTTGGTTGAAGGAAGTCAGATTCCTCGGACATGTTATATCTGGAGAAGGAATAGCAGTAGATCTCGCTAAGGTGGACACTGTGACCAATTAGGAAGCACCGACGACAGTTGGAGAGATCCGGAGTTTTCTTGGACTCACAGGATACTACCGGAGATTTATCGAGAATTTCTCGAAGATTGCAAAGTCAATGACAAAGTTGTTAAAGAAGGACACCAAGTTCAGTTGGACAGAAGAATGTGAGGCCAGTTTCCAGGAATTGAAGAAAAGGTTGGTCTCATCCCCTGTGTTGATTCTGCCAGATCAACATAAGGATTATGAGGTGTACTGCGACGCTTCACGTCGAGGACTTGGAGCAGTTCTTATGCAGGAAGGAAGAGTTGTTTCGTATGCTTCACGACAACTGAAACCTCATGAGATGAACTATGCCACCCACGATTTGGAGTTAGCAGCCGTAGTGCATGCATTGAAGACGTGGAGACATTTTCTTATTGGAAACCATTGTGAAGTATATACGGATCACAAGAGTTTGAAGTATATATTCACTCAGAAGGAGCTGAATCTTAGGCAAAGGAGATGGGTGGAACTCATTAAGGATTATGACATGAGATTGCATTATCATCCCGGAAAGGCTAACGTAGTAGCAGATGCACTAAGCCGTAAGAGCCATGTCAATACCTTAATGATGGAAGAATTTCCAAAGGAGTTAGCCGACGACCTACGAGAACTACGGTTGGAGATAGTTCCTAGAGGCTATGTAGCAACATTAGAAATCCAGTCTACCCTGATGGATAAAATCAGAGAAGCTCAGAAAGCTGACAAGGAGGTTGCCTCTATAAAGGAGAGGATGAGCGAAGCGAAAGCTAAAGGATTTCGTGAGGATGAACACGACACCCTATGGTTTGAGGCTCGAATCTATGTGCCCAATGACCCGGAGATCAGGAAGTTGATTTTACAAGAGGCCCATGATTCACCATACTCGATTCACCCAGGAAATACTAAGATGTATTTGGATTTGAAGGATATTTTCTGGTGGACCGATATGAAGAAAGATATTGCAGAGTATGTAGCAGTTTGTGATGTATGCCAGAGAGTAAAGGCAGAACATCAGAAGCCAGCGGGATTGTTACAACCTATGCCAATACTCGAATGGAAGTGGGAGAAGCTTGGCATGGATTTTATCACCGGATTGCCCAGGACCAAAGCAGGATATGATTTAATCTGGGTAGTAGTAGACCGATTGACGAAGGTAGCCCACTTTATCCCTGTGAAAACCACATATACCAGTGCAAAGTTGGCAAAGATATACATGACAAGAATTGTATGTCTGCATGGAGTTCCGAGGAGTATTGTATCTGATAGAGGAACCCAGTTTACCTCAAAGTTCTGGAATCGGTTACATGAAACTTTGGGTACCAAACTAGAGTTTAGCACAGCGTTTCACCCACAGACAGATGGACAGACGGAGAGAGTCAATCAGATTTTAGAGGATATGCTAAGAGCCTGTGCATTAGATTATGGATCTAGTTGGGATGACAACTTGCCTTACGCGGAGTTCTCATACAACAATAGTTACGAGGCCAGTTTGAAGATGGCACCGTTCGAGGCACTATATGGAAGGAGATGCCAAACACCGTTGTCATGGGACGAAGTTGGAGACCGACAGTTGTTTGGACCAGACTTAATCAAAGAGTCTGAGGAGAAGGTGAAGTTGATCCGAGATAGACTGAAAGTAGCTCAGTCCAGGCAGAAGAGTTATGCAGACTCGAAGCGCAAGGAGATAACCTATGAGATCGGAGACAGAGCATACTTGAGAGTATCACCTCTGCGAGGAGTTAAACGTTTCGGAGTTAAAGGGAAGTTAGCCCCGAGATTTGTGGGACCTTACCGTGTTTTGGAACGCATGGGAGAGATTGCCTACAAGTTGGAATTGCCTGAAGGATTGTCAGGAGTGCACGACGTGTTTCACGTTTCGCAGCTTAAGAAGTGCCACGCGGAGATGGCCGATATACCACTTAGAGACACAGTACCCCTAGAAGTAGTTCAGTTGGACAGTGATCTGACCTACGAGGATAAGCCTGTTAAGATTCTCGAATTCTCGAGCAGAGTTACTCGCAGCAAGGTTATCAAGTTTTGCAAAGTTCAGTGGAGTCACCACACCGAGGAAGAAGCCATCTGGGAGCGAGAAGATGATCCACGCAAGGACCACCCACACTTGTTCTCTAGCCAAGTCGAATCTCGAGGGCGAGATTCATTCTAAGGGGGGTAGGTTTGTAACATCCTAAATTTTCAATTTGGAATGTTATACATAGATCATATGTGCATTTCATGTTTTTGCATTTTTGTTCGTGGAGTTCCTCGAAATTCTAAGCAACTCAAGGACCTACGGAGAGAGTTGGGAATTTACCGTTTTCGTATTTGAGTTCGCTCGAATACCGGTACGAGGACAGTGTGATTCTAATTATTTTTCTCTCCTAAAAATATTTCTAAATACCAAATATGAGCGGAGATAATATGACTTCTCCAAAATAACAGAAATATTGGAGGAAAATGTTAAAATCACTTTTGGTATTTTTCTGGATTTATTTGCGGATTTATTTGCATAGGAAAAATACTCGTTTTTCAAAATTGCATTTAGGTCCGGGAAAAATGTTCACTTTGTCCTAAATATTATTAGAGGACGGTGAAAATTTATTTCGGGAATTTTGGAGTCCGTTTAGTATTTCTTTCGTTAGTTTTTCTGCGCTGGGACTCTATTTAAAAAAAAGGAAACCGACTAGGACTCGTGAAGGACCGGGACTCTGGGCTTTATAAAGCGCCAAAGCCAGCCCGTTACGCCCCAGCCCGCCAGCGCCGAAACCCTAGCGCCCGCAAGCTGCCGCCGCCGCCCCGCAAGCCGCCACCGCCGCCTGCCCGTCGCCGCCGCCGCGTGCCGCCGCCGCCCGCGCTGCCCGCCGCCGCACCACCCCGCGCCGCCGCACCACCCCGCGCCGCCGCCGCCCCGCTAGCCACCGCCCCGCTACCGACGCCGGACCGCCGCCGCCACCGCCGGAATCCCGCCGGAGCTTGAGCCGAGGTAGTTGCGTTTTTTTAGTTAACCGATCCGTTTTGTTTTAGGAAAACCTAGATTATTTTTTTAGAATAGATCGGTTCGGTTTTTCGTCGGTTTAGTTATTTAGCGGATGTTCGTCCATACGTTCGTTTTAATGAACGGTTTTCGTTAGTTAACCGCAGAGAGCGAACGTTCGTTCGTTAGCCTGTTCGTCGTTTTTCTTTTTCGGGGTATTTATCTGCGGTTATTTCGATCGCGATTTCTGCCCTTATCTTGTTTCACGTTTTTCTTTTCGCCCGAGAGTCGGAATCAGATGATTCAAAATCCTAGATCTTCGTCTCGAAGCCCTCTTTACGTTTAATAAACTTGAACAAAGTTTTGGCTACTGTAAAATTTGACTTTAGGTCAACTAGTAAACCAAAGCTCGTTTCTTTTGCAGTTTGAGTTTCGTTGCTTCTTTCGAGTTAATTCTTTTTGCAAACCGGAGTTCTTAAGTTGAAATGTCTGGTTAGATCTCTTATTTGAGTTTTACCCATGCATTAGTTAAGTACTTATTGTATGCTTGTTTGATCGCGATAGAGTACCCGGAGTGCGCTGCTTGCTACTTTGAGTCTCTAGGTTTTGCGGATCATCAGCAAGGCAAATAACACTTTGATCATACTTTCCAATTACCCAGTTTTCATTGCATTAGTACAACCCTCACACATTGCATGAGTAGGATCAACTAACTTGTGGGATTGGGAAGTAGATTGAGGTAGTACCTATTACCTGCATTACATTCAAACCTTTGGGAGTTACTTCTATATTTGCTGTTAGGACATGCTATGCTCGTAGACGTGGATTGGGTGAGTGAGATCCATGACAGATGTAAGTTTGTTAATTAGTGGTTCAACTTAAGGTGGCAACATTAATACACATCTGGGTGGATTGAGGCATCTGGGTATTCCAGTGATTGCCTGTTTTTCTTTTGGACCGCCACCCAGGCTCAAAGGGATCATGAGATTATTCATACTAGAAACTTCCGTGTGCAGCCACAATGCTATTATGGGCTCTAGCATAGTATGAGTAAGTTGTGCGAACTCTTACAGTGGTGGACTAGCAGATGTAGGGGATGTAGGTTGGTACGGTCCGCCCGATCGTAAGGTGCTAGCGCTTCTGAAAGACTATGTCTCGGTCATCCGTTTCTCAAACACCATGTAGTGCGAGAAACCAAACGGAGGTGATCGAGTCTTGTGGGAAAAGTGCACAAACCTCTGCAGAGTGTACAAACTGATCATGATTAGCTGTGTCCCCGGTTATGGACGTCTTGAGTATCTAGTACTTGGATTTTCATGTGCATCTCAACATGTTACTCTAATTTAATTTTGTTGGGTTTAATGATGAACTTTAATTGGGTTGAGAGGATGTCTATCTTCTCAATGATGTTTCAACTACCATGATAGTTAAATTAAAAATCTATTCCTTTGATGTAGGGAAAAATTGGCTTTACGCAAAAACTTAACCGTAGAGCTTTCCACCAGCCATATTGCATATAGTATAGCTTTACTTTCATTGCATTCTCTTGTGTTACTGATAACCCTCAACCGTAAGGGATCGAGATAGTCTTCGCGGGTAAGAATAACCCAATTTATTGATTCGACACACGGGGAGCCAAAGAGTATTTATAAGCTTTGACAGTTGAGTTGTCAATTCAACCGCACCTGAAATATACTTACTTGCAACAAAAGATAAGTGGTAACAGTGATATGATAGTGATAATAGTGATAGTAAAAGTAAACAGCAAAAGTAAATAGTGAAGGTAAATGGCAAAAGCAGCAACTAGTGACAAGCAGGGTTTAAAACACTGTAGGCTAGGGAGATGGATGGTTGGGTGCTGCATGGATGAGATAGATTCTAACTTGGGGCACGGCACACGGAAAAGTAATGATCATCTAGGCAAATATCAAACATTAGGCATGTATCCCATAGGTAGTTGTACGTGCTTGCAATAAGAACTTGCACAATATCTTTTGTCCTACCATCTGATACGTCCAAACTGCATCACTATTTTGTATTATAATTTATCCTTACTCATTGATATATTTCACGTTATGATGATGTTCTTATGTTGTTTTGGTCTATTTTACACAGTTTGCAACTTTCCGGTGCCGGAACAGCAGACGCAGGATTCAGCAGGAAAAAGTGGATACTGAGTTGCTGAAGAAGAACACCTCCAAATTACCTGAAAATCGATGGGAGGTATTTTTCAGACGAATAACGAAGACACGCAAAAGGGGAGTCAGAAGGGGGCCACAGGGTGCCCATGCGGCCTGGGGCGCGCCCCCCCTGGCCGCGCCGGGGGGCGCCTGGAGCCCCTGGCCCACCTCTGGTCGCCCCCTTTTGCATATATGTTCTCCGTCCCCCGAAAACCCTAGGCACGGGACTTTTTACGGAGTTCCGCCGCCGCTTCGAGGCGGAAACCTACAGAGAAGAAAAGGGCATCTCCGGCGGGCAGATTCCGCCGGGGAGATCACCTCCCGGAAGGGGAGATCGTCGCCATCGTCATCACCATCGTCACAGGCATCATCGAGATCATCATCAACATCATCCCCAACACCAGCACCATCTCCATCTTCATCCAAATCTCATCTTTCCATCGCAACTCGTGTTGTAACTTGTACTACCTATCCTCTCTGCTCTATCGGTGTTGATTACTACTTTGTGGTGAATGCTATTGAGTTTTGTTGGAGAAATATTATTATGTCCCGATTGTTTATCACATATTTATCCCCACTGATCATGATCTCTTTTATGTCTTGTGAGTAGTTACCTTAGTTCTTGAGGACATGGGGAAAGTCTTGTTGTTAGTAGTCATATGCTGTTGAAGTAATATGTGTTGTTTGATACTTAAGTTGCGTTGTCATTCTACTAGTGGTGTTGTGTGAGTCGAACACCCAACACTTCGCCTTATTAAGGACCTAGGAGAATACATTGTGTATAAAGAATGCTTATGGTGGGTTGCCGGAGTGACAGAAACCTGAACCCCAGTTCGCACGCTTTTGCATAAGGGAATAATGGATCCTCGATGGTATTGCTATGGTTAGGCTTTTGCCTTAAATTCTATCTTGTATTTGCGGATGCTTGCAAGGTGTTTAATCATAAGAGTGCATTCATCTTAGTCTAGAGAGTGCACTAGCATAGATCCACCCACTCAACACTTATCAACACATAACATAGTATCGATACGGAATATGGCGAAAGCACATGACTACCTCTCCCGTGTGTCCTCAAGAACGCTTTAGTCTTTATAAGTTCGGGTTGCTAGGCCTCTCCTTTGCTAAGAAAGGATTGGGCCACTTGTTACTCTCAGTACCTTTTACATTACTTGCCTTTACATTCCTGTTGCTTATATCGAGAAAACCCCTAAAAAGTTATCTTTCAGTGCTTGCAGTAATTTTTTGCTCAGAATCGCTTATCAATACCCTCTGCTCCTCGTTGGGTTCGACACTCTTACTTATCAAAAACGCTGCAACAGATCCCTTACGGTTGAGGGTCATCAAGTAACGTTTTCTGGCGCCGTTGCCGGGGAGCGTAGCGCTATTGGTAAAGTGAAACTGGTAAGAAAGTCTTTTTATAATTCTGTTTTTATTTTTGCTATTGCTGTTCTTTGTCCCTATGGATAACCCTATTATTGGAGCGTTGCTTGCGGGAAGACACCCCACACCTGTGGTGGTTGATCCTCCCCCTACTGAAATTGTGCCTTACAAAATACCAACTGGCATTACCAATTATGTTTTGGCTAATCGTTATGCAGGAGACAGACATCCCGGTGAGCACTTGCTATATTTGTCACGACTATGTTCATTATTTAAGCTTGCAGGTGTATCGAGGGAGTGTGTCATGAGGAAATTGTTTGCCGTATCCCTTATAGATAAAGCTTCGGATTGGTATGGGCTTCTCGATAACTCACATTTGCTGGACTGGCAGGAGCTTATGTCTCTTTTCTATACTAAGTTTTATCCTCTTCATGAAATTCATCGAGACAGGAATTATATATATAACTTTAGGTCTCGTGACGGAGAAAGCATTGCTCAAGCTTGGGGGAGACTGAAGTCTCTAATGCTCAAATGCCCAATTCATAAGCTTCCCAAGGAAATTATACTTACAAATTTTTATGCCAGGCTTTCTCGTCAGGATAAGGAGATGCCGGATGCCTCCTCTAGTGGGGTATTTCAGAAGAAGAGCGTTGAAGAAAGGTGGGATCTCCTTGAAAGAATCCAAAGGAATACTGAAGATTGGGAAATTGATAAAGGTATTGAACCCGCTATAAATTATGAACATGATTATATTGAGAGCTATGTGGAAACTGATTACTTCAATACTTTTTGCTCTAAGATTGGTCTTGATTCCCATCTAGTGATTGATTTATGTAAGAATTTTGCCTCTCACGTTGATGCTTTTAAAAAGAATAGAGACTAGCACCATGCACCTTTTAAAGAACCACCTATTGATATTTATGTTGCTGAGCCTATTTTGCCTGCAGTCATATATGAAAAGCCTCCTTTTCCCATGAGGATAAAGGAACACTCTCTCGTAACAGGCATAATAAATAAAAGTGAGAGAAGAGTTGATGAACCTGAGGACCAGATCAGGGTTGATCCTCAAGTTGCATTGATTAAAGACCTTGCTACTGATGATGTTTTGGATTCCAATATAACTTTTTGTGCTATTTCCACTAACCTTGTCACAGCCAAGAACAAAGGCCCAATTTCAGGTACTCCGGTGGTATCTGTTAAAATAGGAGATCACAATTATTATGGGCTATGCGATTTGGGATCGAGTGCAAGTGCTATTCCTTATTCACTCTATGAAGAAATCATCGGTGAGATTTCCCCTTGTGAACTTGAAGAAGTTGATGTTACTATTCATCTTGCAAATAGATCAACTATCTCTCCTATCGGAATTGTGAGGGACGTTGAAGTCCTATGTGGAAAGGTAAAATACCCTACCGACTTTCTGGTACTTGGTTCAGCCAGGGACAATTTTTGTCCAATCATTTTTGGTAGACCTTTTCTTAGAACTTGTGGAGCTATAATAGATTGCAAGAAAGGTAAAGTTTCTGTTGAATTCGATGGTGAGCCATATGAATTTAACTTTTCTAAGTTCTCTAAGCAGCCTCGTGGTACTGATTTACCTAGTGATGATAAAATTATTGAAAGTATTGCCTCTATTGCTATTCCCCCTGATGATCCTTTGCAGCAATACATGGAGGACCACGAGAATGATTTACATATGCAGGAAAGAAATGAACTAGATGAAATATTCTTGAGGTAGCCTGCTATCCTGAAGCACAACCTTCCGGTTGAACCTTTGGGAATTTTATAAAAACCGAAAGCAGACCCGGTGTTCGATCTTAAACCTCTTCCCGATACGCTCAAGTATGCTTATTTAGATGAAAAGAAAGTATATCATGTTATTATCAATTCTAACCTTTCAGGATATGAAGAAGAGCGATTATTGGAAGTACTTCATAAACACCGAGGCACAATTGGCTATACCCTTGATGACCTTAAGGGGATTAGTCCATCTATCTGTCAACATACTATCAACCTTGAGCCCGACGCTAAACCAGTTGTTGATCATCAACGACGGTTGAACCCGAAGATGATGGATGTCATGAGAACTGAGATTCTCAAGCTTCTAGCCGCAGGTATTATCTACCCTATAGCTGACAGTAAGTGGGTAAGTCCGGTACATTGCGTTCCTAAGAAAGGAGGTACAACTGTGGTTCCTAATGATAAAAATGAACTAATACCTCAGAGAATTATTATTGGATATAGAATGTGTATTGATTACAGGAAGTTGAACAAGGCAACCAGGAAGGATCACTACCCATTGCCGTTCATCGACCAAATGCTTGAAAGGTTATCCAAAAACACCCACTTTTGTTATCTCGATGGTTATTCTGGCTTCTCTCAAATTCATGTTAACACTGCCGATCAAGAGAAGACCACTTTTACTTGTCCTTTTGGTACTTATGCTTACAGACGTATGCCTTTTGGTTTATGTAATGCCCCTGCTACTTTTCAAAGGTGTATGTCTGCTATCTTTCATGGTTTCTGCGGGGATATTATGGAAGTCTTCATGGACGATTTCTCCGTCTATGGAACTTCATTTGACCATTGTCTTCACAACCTTAATAAAGTTTTGCAGAGATGCGAGGAGACAAATTTGGTACTCAACTGGGAGAAGTGCCACTTTATGGTTAATGAAGGAATTGTTCTTGGTCACAAGATTTCCGAAAGGGGAATTGAAGTGGACAAAGCCAAGATCGAAGCTATTGAGAGGATGCCCTATCCAAGGGACATCAAAGGTATTCGCAGTTTTCTCGGTCATGCAGGTTTTTATAGAAGATTTATTAAAGACTTTTCTAAAACCTCGAGACCCCTCACTAATCTTCTCCAGAAGGATGTTCCTTTTGCGTTTGATGAAAATTGTAAGGAAGCTTTTGAAGTCCTTAAGAAAGCTTTAATAACTGCTCCTATAGTACAACCACCTAACTGGAATTTACCTTTTGAGATTATGTGCGATGCAAGTGATTTTGCTGTTGGAGCTGTTTTAGGACAAAGGGTTGATAAGAAATTGAATGTTATACATTATGCTAGTAAAACCCTTGATAGTGCTCAAAGAAATTATGCTACTACTGAGAAGGAATTCTTAGCTGTAGTTTTCGCTTGTGATAAGTTTAGGCAGTATATTGTTGATTCCAAAGTTATTATTCATACTTATCATCCTGCAATTAAATACCTTATGAGAAAGAAGGATGCCAAGCCAAGGCTTATCAGATGGGTACTCCTTCTCCAAGAATTTGATTTGCAGATTGTTGATAGGAAAGGGGAAGACAATCCGGTAGCGGACAATCTTTCAAGAATGGAAGATATACCGCATGACCCCATCCCAGTTAACGATAGTTTTCCAGACGAGCAACTTGCCGTTGTAAAAGTACAACCTCTTTCCGATCCTTGGTATGCAGATTATGCTAATTTTATTGTTGCAAAGTATTTGCCTCCAGGTCTAACATTTCAGCAAAGGAAGAAGTTCTTTCATGATTTGAGGCACTACTTTTGGGATGACCCACATCTTTTCAAAGAAGGTCCCGACGGGATCGTGAGAAGATGCATTCCGGAACATGAGCAGAAGGACGTTCTCCGACGATGGCATGATAGTCCCTATGGAGGACATCATGCCGGTGAGAGGACTGCACATAAGGTTCTTCAATCAGGTTTTTATTGGCCTACTCTCTTTAAAGATGCTAGAAATTATGTTTTAGCCTGTGATAAATGTCAGAGAGTTGGTAACATTAGTAGAAGGAATGAGATGCCTATGAATTACTCACTAGTGATTGAACCTTTCGATTGTTGGGGTTTTGATTTTATGGGTCCTTTTCCTTCTTCGCACAAGTACACTCACATTTTAGTAGCTGTTGATTATGTGACCAAGTGGGTTGAAGCAATCCCCACTGAAAGTGCTGATCACAAAACATCTTTGAAAATGCTTAAGGATGTAATATTTCCTAGGTTTGGTGTACCAAGGTATCTCATGACCGATGGAGGATCACACTTCACACACGGAGCTTTTAGAAAAGCTTTAGCTAAATACGATGTTAATCATAGAATTGCTTCACCTTATCATCCTCAAACTAGTGGGCAAGTTGAGCTTACCAATAGAGAGATTAAGTTGATCTTGCAGAAAACAGTAAACAGAAATAGGAAGGATTGGTCAAATAAATTAGGAGATGCTTTGTGGGCATATAGAACTGCTTACAAAAACCCCATGGGCATGTCCCCCTATAAGATGGTATATGGCAAGGCTTGCCATTTGCCATTAGAGCTAGAGCACAAAGCTTTCTGGGCTGTTAGAGAGCTTAAGGCTGACCCAAAACTAGCTGGTGAGAAGCGGCTCATGAACTTGACTTTTCTAGATGAATGGAGAAGTGAAGCTTACGAGAGCGCTAAAATGTTCAAGGAAAAGGTAAAAAGGTGGCATGATAGGAAGATTTTGAAACATGAATTTAATGTTGGTGATAAAGTTTTGTTGTTTAGATCCCGTTTCAGGTTTTCTCCAGGCAAACTACTTTCCAGGTGGGAAGGACCATTTCATATTGAAGAAGTTTATCGGTCTGGTGCAATTAAGATTAATAATTTTGAAGGCACCAAACCTCAAGTTGTGAATGGGCAAAGACTTAAACATTACATAGCAGGAGACCCTGTCGATGTTGATGTGAATATAATATACACAACAACCCACGAAGAACATGTTGCAGCCCTGTTTCAGACGCCAGCAGAAGCAGAATAAAGAAAAGGCATGTAGTACGGTAAGAAAACACCGCAAACCATCATAAAAGTTCCGTATTACGAGTTTTTGTAAAATTAGTAAAATTCCGAGTCGAAGTGGAGCCGGAGACGACCACGAGGGAGTCCAGGCGCCCCCCTGGCGCGCCCCCCGGGCCGCGCCGGCAGGCCGCCTGGACACCCCGGAGCCCGTCTCCGACCCCGCTTTGGTCCGTTACCTTCCTTTCTGTGCATAAATTTTTCCTATATATTTGCCCGGGGTGTTCCGGCAACGTATCTTGCGATTTCGCGTGTTTTCTCTTCGATCTGTTTCTGTCAGGAAATCTTTCAGCTAAATTTAGGTGCCATGGCTTCTCCAAGTTCCCCCAAGGACACGTTCGTCGTCAACGTCATCAACCCTTACCTCGCTGAGGTGAAGAAGCACCCTCAGGTTGTTCAGATGAAGGAAGGCGTCCTTCATCAAGAAGATCTGAAGGGACCTATCAAGGAGGGGAGCGTCCATGCCAGGCTGGAAGAAGTGGAGCAAGAAGTCTTCGAGTACAAGAAGATGACCGAGCGTGGTGTCGAAGCTAACTTTGACATCACCAACGAGCTGAAGAACTACTTTCTGAAGGATGAAGGAGATGTGGGAAAGAATCGCCGCGTCTGAAGACAGAATCATAGAACTCCAAGGGCAAATTAATGATCTACATAACCAGAACTGTGAGTATGAACTAAGGTTTCTACACATGGGTTTGGGTGCTGAATGCAGGATCCAGGAGACGAGCTTCTCATATGAGACTGGAGAACCCCTTCCATGGAAGAGCTTCGCCAAGAACTACTTGATCAACGCCAACAAGTATGATGAGTGAAATCTCCGTGGGTAATGGCATTCCCTTGGCTTGTTCCAAGCTTGGGGGAGTGCCCGGTATCTTTATCTTTTACCTTTTGTCTTTTAGAAGTCAAGTAGAGTCGTATCATGTCTAGGGAGGTTATTATATGAGATAGGTGTGTGCATTGAGGTCTATCACCCCTTCGGTGAAGAATTGTATCCGTGTGTGTGGAGTTGTTTATGATGGAATATTAATGAGAAGTTTATCGGTTCCTTTTTGCTGCACTCCGTATTCTCTTCACGCCATCGACCTTATATGATGATTCTTATGGAGAGTATTGACCTTATGTCAGGTATGGCTATGAAACTTTATTTAATCTTGGCAAACATAGCTTTGGTCATAACAACAAGCATGATGTTCTTAAAGTATCAACATAGCCAAAACCTTTATGTTATTATGCTTGAAGTGTTATGTTGACAAGGAAGACAACTTGATGTGTTATGCTTATTTCAATGTTCATGCTTTATATTGCTTTGCATCTTAGTCATCATCAGTTGTCTACTCTTTCAAAACCTTTGCTAGCCTAACTCTGCACTAAGCGGAATTCTACTTGTGCGTCCATACCCTTAAGCCAATACCTTCCATATGAGTCCACCATACCTACCTACTCGTGGTACTCCACTACCACCTCCTAAAGTATATAATTTATGTGTTATCTTTAAAATGTTCAAAATCTTTTATTTTGTGCCTCTGCTTTAGCTCATGAGGAAGTAGTAGCTAATTCATGACCTTTTTGAGTTGGACAAGCTTCACCCCGGGATTGCATGTATAATGTGCAAACCCATAATACGAAAAGGAACTGGCATTGAGTGCGCCTGGATTAAAAATAATATAACAAACAAACCCTCCTTCACGCTTTGTTCATGAGAAATCAGAAAACTTTGGCAGTGATAAACAAAGGAGAATAAGAGGATGTTATCGTCCTCATACGGGAGCCGTTCCTCGAAACTTGTCCAGTTCAAGAAGTAATTGAGTTATCTATTAGCATTCGTTGACAAATCATGCACCTCTCAAAATTTGTTTTCATTCTGTTTGATTTAAGGATAGCACATGAGTTTTCCCTACTACCCTAGAGCAGGGCCTATCTTTTAGTTTTAAGTTGAGTCAGTTATTTCTACTTCCCTCTATTTCTCAAAGAGAGCAGACGTTTGATGTTGATAAGGATTCATTCATATAAAGCTGCATTAAGATTTGTCATATCATATCCTTGTTGACATTATCATTTGATAAGTAAGTTGTTTGTCATGCCTAGCTAAGGCAAATATCTTCCTTCGTGTTAACACTTTCACTTCTTGCTTATTAACTTGTTATTTCAAGCTTCAATTAATCCCATCAAAAGCAGAAGTTAAAATTATTTGTTGTTCTTTGACCAAAGGACATGTTTGCCATGATATAATGAGTTTCCATTGGTCCTACTTTCGAATATAAGTGTTGACACTCTTTCATAAGAGCCTTATGAGTTGAAGATTGTTGCTGAGGATATTTGAGTTGGTGAAGAGACTATGATGCTTCTTGTCTGTATTCTATTTATCGACACTTCACTCTCTAAACTTGTGGACAGGTTTACCGAGTTCATATTCGCTTGGGGACAAGCGAGGTCTAAGCTTGGGGGTGTTGATATGTCCAAAATGCATCACTATTTTGTATTATAATTTATCCTTACTCATTGATATATTTCACGTTATGATGATGGTCTTATGTTGTTTTGGTCTATTTTACACAGTTTGCAACTTTCCGGTGCCGGAACAGCAGACGCAGGATTCAGCAGGAAAAAGTGGATACTGAGTTGCTGAAGAAGAACACCTCCAAATTACCTGAAAATCGACGGGAGGTATTTTTCAGACGAATAACGAAGACACGCAAAAGGGGAGTCAGAGGGGGGCCACAGGGTGCCTAGGCGGCCTGGGGGCGCGCCCCCCTGGCCGCGCCGGGGGGCGCCTGGAGCCCCTGGCCCACCTCTGGTCGCCCCCTTTTGCATATATGTTCTCCATCCCCCGAAAACCCTAGGCACGGGACTTTTTACGGAGTTCCGCCGCCGCTTCGAGGCGGAAACCTACAGAGAAGAAAAGGGCATCTCCGGCGGGCAGATTCCGCCGGGGAGATCACCTCCCGGAAGGGGAGATCGTCGCCATCGTCATCACCATCGTCACGGGCATCATCGAGATCATCATCAACATCATCCCCAACACCAGCACCATCTCCATCTTCATCCAAATCTCATATTTCCATCGCAACTCGTGTTGTAACTTGTACTACCTATCCTCTCTTCTCTATCGGTGTTGATTACTACTTTGTGGTGAATGCTATTGAGTTTTGTTGGAGAAATATTATTATGTCCAGATTGTTTATCACATATTTATCCCCACTGATCATGATCTCTTTTATGTCTTGTGAGTAGTTACCTTAGTTCTTGAGGATATGGGGAAAGTCTTGTTGTTAGTAGTCATACGTTGTTGAAGTAATATGTGTTGTTTGATACTTAAGTTGCGTTGTCATTCTACTAGTGGTGTTGTGTGAGTCGAACACCCAACACTTCGCCTTATTAAGGACCTAGGAGAATACATTGTGTATAAAGAATGCTTATGGTGGGTTGCCGGAGTGACAGAAACCTGAACCCCAGTTCGCACGCTTTTGCATAAGGGAATAATGGATCCTCGATCGTATTGCTATGGTTAGGCTTTTTCCTTAAATTCTATCTTGTATTTGCGGATGCTTGCAAGGTGTTTAATCATAAGAGTGCATTCATCTTAGTCTAGAGAGTGCACTAGCATAGATCCACCCACTCAACACTTATCAACACATAACATAGTATCGATACGGAATATGGCGAAAGCACATGACTACCTCTCCCGTGTGTCCTCAAGAACGCTTTAGTCTTTATAAGTTCAGTTGCTAGGCCTCTCCTTTGCTAAGAAAGGATTGGGCCACTTGTTACTCTCAGTACCTTTTACATTACTTGCCTTTACATTCCTGTTGCTTATATCGAGAAAACCCCTAAAAAGTTATCTTTCAGTGCTTGCAGTAATTTCTTGCTCAGAATCGCTTATCAATACCTTCTGCTCCTCGTTGGGTTCGACACTCTTACTTATCGAAAACGCTGCAACAGATCCCTTACGGTTGAGGGTCATCACCATCCCGCTACGAACGGGGCCAAAAGGAACTTATGGAGATTAAGGTGCTCCTGTCAAAGAGCACCGGAACAAAGCAATGAACTCAATGGATACATGTAATCCTCAAACTACGGACCATCCCCTTTGGTGTCCCAAGCTGTCACTTTTGGGATCGCCGGTTCCGAACCGTAATAGGTGCAAACAACTCATAGATAGGATCACGAACACAAATATATTCATGCGAACACATATGGTTCAGATCTGAGATCATGGCACTCGGGCCCTAAGTGTCAAGCATTAAGAATAACGAGTTGAAGCGAAGATGATAAACACCATAGTAGATGATAGGCAACATGCCCCCAACGATCTGACAAACTATTACATGATCTAACTCATCCAATCCCTACCATCCCCTTCGCCTACAGCAGGGGAATAACTCACACATGGAGGGAGAAGTCATGGAGGGATGATGGAGTGGTGATGATGATGACGATGGCGACGATCTCCCCTCTCCGGAGGCCAATTCAGCCTCCAGATTAGCCCTCCCGAGGAAGAACAGAGGGTGGCGGCGGCTCTGCGACGGAAAACTGCGAAAAGAACTTCTGATCTGGGGTTTCCGCATCGTGAGTAAAAATACGAGGCAAAGTAGGGCACCAGGGGTTGTGGGCCCCACCCAGGCGACCCCCCGGTGCGGCCCAGGGGGGCGCCCACAGGGCGCCTGGGCACCCCCTGGCCCCCCTCTGGCCCCTCTTCTGGCCCCTGGTTCCTTCGGGTGCGTGGATTTTCTGTGATTTTTCGTGGATTTTTCTGAGATATCTAAAAATCTGTTTTCCTGCACACAATAAAACCATACAGGCAGCTCTGCTGAAAACAGCGTCAGTCCGGGTTAGTTTAGTTCAAATCATGCAAGAATGAGGTCAAAACAATATCAAAAGTGTTTGGAAAAGTAGATACGTTTGAGATGTATCAACTCCCCCAAGCTTAGCATATTGCTTGTCCTCAAGCAATTCAGTTCAACGAACTGGACGCGACAAAGAAAACTTTGACAAACTCTTTTGCTTCATTAGATGTATATAAGCATGTACTACGAAAAGAGTCTAGCAAGTATTAAAACAGTACTATGAGGACAATGCAAGGAGCAATCCTTCTTTCAAGTGACTAGTCACAAATACTTAAAAGTAAATAATATACTACTGAAAATCAAGACAAGATTATATTGCACATAGCTTGAGCATACTAGGGTGGTATCTCGCTAGTCTCCATGAGTGAAGCAAAACATAAATGCAGAAACTCCTCCAGAGTTTTAAAGGAGACTAGAACTAAGAATTTCAGAATAAATCATATCACAAGTATGCAGAAGACAATGTAATACTTTGGGACAATGCACATTACACTCAGAATGACAATTATGCTCTCCTAGTTAGTGCTTTGAAGAAAGAAGGTGAAGACTCTCGAACCGTGGCTTTTGTTGGCAAAGTTGAAACCCGTGATCGGAAACAAAAACTAAACATGTACCAGAGCTCTTGGTTTTTAGAAACAGAGGTTAAAACATTTTTGAGAGGTGCATATTTCGTCAACGAATGCTAGTAGATAACTCAATCACTTTTTGAGTGGACAAGTCTCGAGGAACGGCTCCTGCATGAGGACGATCACATCCTCTTAATCTCCTTTGTTTATCACTGCCAAAGTTTTCTGATTTCTCATGAACAAAGCGTGAAGGAGGGTTTGTTTGTTATATTATCTTTTTGAGCCGGGCGCACTCGATGCCAGTTCCTTCTCGTATTAAGGGTTTGCACATTAGACATGCAATCCAGGGGTGAAACTTGTCCAACTTAAAAAGATCATGAATTAACTACTACTTCCTCATGAGCTAAAACATAGGCACAAAAAGACAAATGCTTTTGATTAATTTCGAGATGGTACACGAAAGTCTTCGTTAGGGATGGCAGGTAAATACCATGTATAGGAAGGTATAGTGGACTCTTATGGCATAACTGGTTTTAAGGATTTTGGATGCACAAGCAGTCAGTCCGGTTAGTACAGGTGGAAGTTTAGCAAAACACTGGGAAGCGACCAATTAGAGAGCAATAACGGTCATAATCATGCAGAGCGACAAAGCAACATTGAATCGGGCATGAAAGTGATATAGCTATTCTGAAACTCAAAGATCATCAAGGCAGAGTAGACTTTTTAGTCTTAACATGTGTAAGCATGTGCCAAGTCAATCCAAAAATTCTCTAAAGGGAAATACCACCTTAGTATACCAGACTATGAACAGTGCAATGCATGTAGATCATTTCAATAACACATTATATACTCTAGTTATTCGAGACTAGCCACAAGGAAAGCATGAACCACTGAAAGAGCATTGTAAACATAGCACTATGTCGCTACAAGCTGGTCTCTAGATCATAAGTACAGGCATATGTACAAAAGTAGAAACAAAAAGAGTTCATACCGGTCTTCCTTGTTGCTTCCCTTCAGTCGATCTTCGTCATTACTGCTTGTCACTTGCACGATCGAACGTAGGAAATATAATTAAATGCCATCACGGACTCGAGCTGAACTCTGAAAACAAAGCAAACTAAAGAGAGAAAGGAAATCTTTTTGGATTTTTCAAAGGTTGAATAAAAGCAAAAGAAGGAGAAAATCTTTTTGTTGTTTTTGCAAAGAGAGAAATAAAGAAGAACGGGCAAAAACTTCGAAAAGATCAAAGTGAATAAAACGGATAATACAATGGAAAAGTAAGAGGGGCACGTACTCCCCCAAGCTTAGGCTTTTGGCCTAAGTAGGTAGCAGCTACTGCCCCCAGGAGCCTCCTGCTCCAGGGGTATGGTGGTGAGTCCAAGGGTCGTAGAAGGATGCTGGCGCGTACACCGAACTCCTCGGAGTCTCCCACGAGGAAGGTTCCGAGCGCCAAACAGAGGAAGAACCTTCACCAAACTCGGTGGCGGTATCTTCCTGAAAATGTGGTAACTCACCGTGCTTCTCCTCGTCGGGCACAACCCCCCTCCATGGGGTTATGAAACTGATGCTGGACCATGAACTCATCGAACTGGACAACATCAAAGGACCATCCGTTCCTGCGAGAAAAATCAAACAAAAGAGGTGCAGGTAGACGGATCTCGCGTTCCGCGGTAGTTCCGAAACGCAAGATATAAACAAGATTATCAAGCTCAGAACCCATGGTGACAAACTTATGCCTTTTCATAGCAGCAAGATCAAAGCTTAAATAAGTAAAAGGATTATCATCAGGGTGTGGGGTGCCTCCAAGATGTTCTAAGATAAGTGTGGCATAAACGCCACCATATAAGTCCCCCTTGTTACCATTCATAGCAAGGCGTCGAGCAATTAAGGCACCCAGATTATAATCAGACCTCCCTGAGAGGGCTGCTGCCAGGATAGCAATATCCGGAGCAGAAATGCTGCTCGTGTTGTCACGAGCTAACACCCCTCTGGCAATATAATATGCAAAATACCTGAGGTGAGGAAATAAGATGCTGGAGATCTTCGACCGATGAATATCCCTCGTACCCATGCTGCAGAGAGAGTTGATGACGGTTTTCAGCTCGGAGGGCTGAGTGGCCATCCTAGCCGTCCTCCCAACGTTCGGCACACCTATTATTTCACAAAAATTTCCCAAAGTCATGGTGATAAAATCATTGTAAATTTTAAACTCAATAGCACCTGAATCAGGATTATATCTAAAACTGTTAATGAAATTGGAGGTGAGTTTTTGATACTGGGTAACACGGCTCGTGACGAGTCGTGTCAAACCTGCATTAGCACAAAGATTATAAAACTCATCCTTGATTCCCGCAGCTTCGAGGAATTCATCACATGGAAATGTCATCGCACGTGCTGGACTTATGTCTTCCAACAACTCCAGGGGCACATGATCTTCATTATAGCTCACCCTAGCAGTCGATGGTGAAGCTGCGGCTCTAGTAACTCGATCGGAGTGTGCGGGCCTCCTCTTCTCAAGCCACCCTTTTGCCCTTCCTAACAAACTCATTTCTGAATTTTTTTGCAATTTACAAAAATGAGGATTAAAACAAGATGAGTTAAGGCAGACTACTCAACTCACTTGCCCAAGGCATAAACTTGCATCAAAACTTGGAAAATAACTTTCTACACATGCATGCAAGCTCATCTCTACAGCACCAAGAACTACTAAATACTCACAACTGAGGCCACTAATCAAAAATCTAATTGGAGGGGTGGAGGAGTCACATACCAGGGAGTATTTGCTCAAAATTTCAGCTCAAATGAGGGGCTGTAGAGAGAGATCGAAGAATCGCCTCCAAGAACAGCAAGAACACAAGAACAAGTGCAGAACTCGCGTTTTTGGAGAAAGAGAGAGAGAGAGGAAGAAGACATACCTGGAGGGGGGTCCTGTGGGCCCCAGGCGCCCTGTGGGCGCGGCCAGGGGCTGGGCCGCGCCAGCTGGCCGCCTGGGCCACTGGTGGGTCCCCCTGGCTGGCCCCAGGCCCCTCTGGGTCTCTCCCGTCGTGGAAATTTTTATTTAAATTTTTCTAGAATTTTTCTGAAAACTTCACTGTTGAAATTTTTTCGAAGTTCAAAAAGCTGCGGAACTCTCTGAAAACTTGAAGTAGTGAGTAGTATTGTGAAGCTTCAAAACATAAATACTTGGTACATCAAGTAGGACAAAAACTAAAAACAAATGAAAACATAACAAGCTCAACCTTTTTTTTTATCTATATAAGCATGTTCACTAGTAAGGTTGATCAAGTCTTACCAACAAACAGGCGATATATAGAGCAAAAAGTCTCACCTCCTACGAAGTAGTTACTAAACCTTTAATTTGATGGACATTGTCCCCACCATGATAGTTTTATATTTGTGAGGCACATGTAGTGGACAGTCCCATTCTCCAATTTTCACGGTCTCGATATTCTCTATAGAGTTAAGGGCATGCCTCCTGTCGATCTTCTTCGGAGAATATACCGTGTGTTCTTTATCATTCACATGGAAGGTAACCTTCCCTTTATTGCAATCAATAATAGCACCTGCGGTGTTAAGGAAAGGTCTACCAAGAATAATGGACATGCTCCCATCCTCGGGCATGTCAAGCACAACAAAATCAGTAAGAATTAAACAATTAGCAACCTCTACGGGAACATCCTCACAAATACCTATCGGAACAGCGGTTGACTTGTCAGCCATCTGAAGGGAGATATCTGTAGGAATTAGTTTCTCTAAACAAAGCCTCTCGTAAAGAGAGAGAGGCATAACACTCACTCCTGCTCCAAGATCACATAAAGCAGTTTTGACATAATTATTCATTATGGAGCAAGGAATGGTGGGTATACCTGGATCACCGAGCTTCTCAGGAATCTTGCCACTGAAAGAGTAGTTAGCAAGCATAGTAGATATTGCATCATTAGGAACTTTTCTTGTATTAGTGACAATATCTTTCATATATTTTGAATAAGGAAGTAACTTAATAGCATCAGTCAAAGGGACTTGAAGAAAAAGAGGTTTAATCCACTCACAAAACTTATTGTAATGCTCTTCTTCTTTATATTTGATGGACTTACCTGGAAAGGGCATGGGTTTCTGTACCCATGGTTCTCTTTCTTTCCCATGTTTTCTTGCGATGAAGTCTTCTTTAGTGTACCTCTTACGTTTGTCAGGTGCTTCTTCCTCTCGAACTTCAGGCGGATCATTATTCTCACTATCCTTACCTTCAGGTTCAGCATCGTCTTCAGTCTCAGCATCGGATATAGATACACTGTTGGGATCAACAGCTGGCTCTTCATCTGCAATAGGATCATTAGAATTGTCAGTCTCCTTATGTTTCTTTTTTTTCTTTGGAGAGCCAACAATTTCTTCTTCCTGCATTTGAGAATCCTGCTCGATTCTCTTTGGATGTCCCTCTGGATAGAGAGGATCTTGAGTGCTAGTTCCTCCTCAGGTCTTAATCCCGAAAGCCTGCAAATTATCTTGTTTGGCATTGTTAGCAAGCAGATCTCTTTGCACATTAGAAATTTGGTCAAGCTGAGTTTGAACCATATGAAAATGCTTCACAAGACATTAAACATCATTAGCTGTTCTATCTATAACATCAAGCAGTTTTTTGATAGCAAGAGAATTATCATGCAATTGACTTTGTATCCTCTCATTAAAATGGTTTTGTTTCATAATAAAATTATCAAACTCATCTAAACATTGATCAGGAGGCTTACCATGAGGGATGTCACTTGCGTTGAAATCTAAAAGAGAGTGTACCTCTACCATAGGAGGGTGAGTAGTAGGCTCACACAGCTTCTCAATAGGGGTAGATTCTTCACGTCTTCAGCTTTAATACATTTCTCTTTAATAGACTTCTTTGCTTCTCGCATATCTTCGGGGCTTAGAACAAATATGCCCCTCTTCTTTGGTGGTGGAGGTGGTTCAGGGACGGACCAATCTTCATGGTTTTTGGCAATCCTGCCCATCAAATCCTCCGCATCGTCCGGTGTTCTTTTCCTGAAAACACAACCAGCACAACTGTCCAAATAGGACCTGGATTCATCAGTTAGACCAGCATAGAATATATCGATTAATTCATTCTTAGGAATTTCATGTCCTGGTCTAGCCCGAATCAGACCGCAGTACCTCCCCCAAGCTTTAGGGAGGGACTCATCCTGCAACTGTTTAAAGTTATAAATTCTTTGTAAAGCAGCATGTTGCATGTGAGCAGGAAAGTACTTATCAACAAAAGAGTGAGCTAAGTCTTGAGGACTCTTAATGGAACCGCATGGGAGTGAATCATACCATGCTTTAGCACCTTCCTTCAAGGAGAAAGGAAGAAGCTTGGTGATATAAAAGTATCGTATCTTCTCATCTGTGGTAAACAGGCCACCTAACTCACCGAGTTTAGTCAGGTGTGCAATAGCATCATCATTTTCTCTGCCATAAAAGGGGTCAGCTTCAACCATAGGTATAAGTGAAAGATCAACAGATAAATCATAATCAGGATCATCAATGCATATAGGAGATGTAGCAAATTCAGGATCAGGAACGGTTTTGTTCTTCAAAGAGTGTTTTTCAAATAGTTTCTTAATAACTTCAGGGTCAGAGCCAGAAAACTCTGTCAGTTCCTTGCATAAATCTTCATCAAGCATATAGTAATCATCATCAAGGAGCCTCTCTTTGAGTTTACTCAAATCAGGATAATCATAAGTTTCACCAATAGGGTAGCGAGTAACAGGAAGTTCAATTCCAGACTTTTTAGCAGCAGCAGCAATTTGTTTCTCAAGAGCATAACCAAGCGAACTAATATCATCAAAAGTAGTAGAGGCATCATCAAGAGTATCGGACATAGTAACAGATTCAGTAGGAGCATCATGTGGTGGTGGTGAGGCAAACTTACTCATAACAGAAGGTGAATCAAGTGTAGCACTAGTGCTCAGAGCAGTACCTCTTCTTGTAGTGGATAGTAAGATCGGAACCTTGGGGTCTCCTTTCTTACCCATAGTGGATGAAGTGCAGCAGGTGGGATACCTCAAGTAGACTTGTAAATATTTCTATGCTCCCCGGCAACGGCACCAGAAAACGGTACTTGATAACCCTCAACCGTAAGGGATCGAGATAGTCTTCGCGGGTAAGAATAACCCAATTTATTGATTCGACACACGGGGAGCCAAAGAGTATTTATAAGCTTTGACAGTTGAGTTGTCAATTCAACCGCACCTGAAATATACTTACTTGCAACAAAAGATAAGTGGTAACAGTGATATGATAGTGATAATAGTGATAGTAAAAGTAAACAACAAAAGTAAATAGTGAAGGTAAATGGCAAAAGTAGCAACTAGTGACAAGCAGGGTTTAAAACACTGTAGGCTAGGGAGATGGCTGGTTGGGCGCTGCATGGATGAGATAGATTCTAACTTGGGGCACGGCACACGGAAAATTAATGATCATCTAGGCAAATATCAAACATTAGGCATGTATCCCGTAGGTAGTTGTACGTGCTTGCAATAAGAACTTGCACAACATCTTTTGTCCTACCATCCCGCTACGAACGGGGCCAAAAGGAACTTATGGAGATTAAGGTGCTCCTGTCAAAGAGCACCGGAACAAAGCAATGAACTCAATGGATACATGTAATCCGCAAACTACGGACCATCCCCTTTGGTGTCCCAAGCTGTCACTTTTGGGATCGCCGGTTCCGAACCGTAATAGGTGCAAACAACTCATAGATAGGATCACGAACACAAATATATTCATGCAAACACATATGGTTCAGATCTGAGATCATGGCACTCGGGCCCTAAGTGTCAAGCATTAAGAATAACAAGTTGAAGCAAAGATGATAAACACCATAGTAGATGATAGGCAACATGCCCCCAACGATCCGACAAACTATTACATGATCTAACTCATCCAATCCCTACCATCCCCTTCGCCTATAGCAGGGGAATTACTCACACATGGAGGGAGAAGTCATGGAGGGATGATGGAGTGGTGATGATGATGACGATGGCGACGATCTCCCCTCTCCGGAGGCCAATTCAGCCTCCAGATTAGCCCTCCCGAGGAAGAACAGAGGGTGGCGGCGGCTCCGCGACGGAAAACTGCGAAAAGAACTTCTGATCTGGGGTTTCCGCGTCATGAGTAAAATACGAGGCAAAGTAGGGCACCAGGGGGTGTGGGCCCCACCCAGGCGACCCCCCGGCGCGGCCCAGGGGGGCACGCCCACAGGGCGCCTGGGCACCCCCTGGCCCCTGGTTCCTTCGGGTGCGTGGATTTTCTATGATTTTTCGTTGATTTTTCTGAGATATCTAAAAATCCGTTTTCCTGCACACAATAAAACCATACAGGTAGCTCTGCTGAAAACAGCGTCAGTCCGGGTTAGTTTAGTTCAAATCATGCAAGAATGAGGTCAAAACAATATCAAAAGTGTTTGGAAAAGTAGATACGTTTGAGACGTATCAGTTACCTTGCCAGCATATTCCATGTGCTGACCCGTTTTCGGGCTGCAACGTTTCATGTTGCAGACTTTTCAGACGATGAGTAAGATGCCTTTTAGGTCGTGGTTCTATACTCAGTGATGCCGCTGGAGTTGATGGACTCACTTATCTTCCAAGCCTTCCGTTGTTATCGTGTTAGATGGCCTTCAGCCATATTTATTGTAATAAATTCATCGTTGGACTATCGATGTAATAAGTGTGTGATTGCTACTCTGTTATAAATCCTTCGAGTACTGTGCGTGTCAGCATTACTGATCCAGGAATGACACTGATGCACAGAGATCAGACTGTTTGAGGTCTGGTCGCTACAAGATGTATCAACTCCCCCAAGATTAAACCTTTGCTTGTCCTCAAGCAATTCAGTAGATAAACTGAAAGTGATAAAGAAAAACTTTGACAAACTCTGTTTGCTCTTGTTGTTGTAAATATGTAAGCTAGCATTCAGGTTTTCAACAAGATCATGAACTAACCATATTCACAATAACTTTCAGGTCTCAAGACTACTCACATCAATAGCATAATCAACTAGCAAGCAATAATAATAAACCTCGGATGACACCACTTCTCAAAACAATCATGATATAATATAACAGGGTGGTATCTCGCTAGCCCTTTCTGAGACCGCAAAACATAAATGCAGAGCACCTTTAAAGATCAAGGACTGACTAGACATTGTAATTCATGGTAAAAGAGATCCAGTCATGATCATACTCAATGCAAATTAATAGTAATACATGCAACGACAGAGGTGCTCTCCTACTGGTGCTCTTTGATAAGAGGATGATGACTCTGCATAAAAGTAAATAGATAGGCCCTTCGCAGAGGGAAGCAGGGATTTGTAGAGGTGCCAGAGCTCGATTTTTAAATAGAGATTGAATAACATTTTGAGCGGTATACTTTCATTGTCAACATAACAACCAAGAATTTCGATATCTCCCATGCTACACACATTATAGGCGGTTCCCAAACAGAATGGTAAAGTTTATTCTCCCCCAACCACCAACAAGCACACTCCACGGCCAGCCGAATCCACGTGTTACCGTCCAAACAAGCAACAGCCCTGGGGGAGTTTTGTTTAATTATTATGATTTTGAGCATGGGAATGGGCATCCCGATTACCAGCCATTTTCTCGTGAATGATGAGCGGAGTCCACTCATCGTGAGAATAACCCACCTAGCATGAAAGATATAGACAACCCTAGTTGCTACATGAGTTGTTCGAGCATACAAAACAGAATTTCATTTGAAGGTTTAGAGTTTGGCACATACAAATTTACTTGGAACGGCAGGTAAATACAACATATAGGAAGGTATGGTGGACTCATGTGGAATAACTTTGGGGTTTATGGATGTGGATGCAACAAGCAGTATTCCCGCTTAGTACAAGTGAAGGCTAGAAAGAGACTGGGAAGCGACCAGCTAGAGAGCAACAACGGTCATGAACATGCATTAAAATTAATCAACAATGAATGCAAGCATGAGTAGGATATAAATCACCATGGACATAAATATCGTGAAGGCTATGTTGATTTATTTCAACTACATGCGTGAACATGTGCCAAGTCAAGTCACTTAAATCATTCAGAGGAGGATACCACCCATCATACCACGTCACAACCATTTTAATATCATGTTGGCACGCAAGATAGACCATTATAAACCCTCAGCTAATTAGGCATGGCATAAGCAGCTATGATCTCTAATTGTCATTGGAAGCATGTTTCATTCATAACAAGCTGAATCAAGAACGACGAGCAATCATATTTACAAAAACAAAATAGGTCGAGTTCATACCAGCTTTTCTCATCTCAACTAGTCCATCATATATCATCCTTGTTGCCTTTCACTTGCACGACAGAACGGTGTGGAAAATAATAATAGTGCACGTGCATTGGACTAAGCTATAATCTGCAGGCATTTAATACAAGAGAGAAGACAAGGTGATGTGGCTCAAGGTTAAATCAACAACAAAGCATACGAGAGCCACTAAGCATTTTCAATCATGGTCTTCTACTCTTAACCCCTAAAGAAAAGAAAAGAAACTATTTTCATGGGAAAGCTCCGAACAAGCAAAAGAAGAACGGGAAATCTTTTTGGGTTTTCATTTTAATTACTACTACAAGCAAAGAAAGTAAACTAGCTAGGAGCTACGACTAATAATTTTTTGTTTTTCTGGGTTTTTCTAGCACACAAGAAAAAGACTAAGAAAAATAAGTTTAAACTAAGCAATGGATGGTACAGTGAAAGAGTGTGAGCACCGACAACTAGCATAAGTGTGAACATGAATGTAAGTCCGTGAGAAGCACGTACTCCCCCAAGCTTAGGATTTTGGCCTAAGTTGGTCTATGGCCACTACTGGCCAGACGGATATCCAAAGTTGTAGTTGGGGTTGTACTGAGATGCAGTAGATGCTGCCTGCTGAGCTGCAGCTTGAAGACGGGTTGCCTCCGTCATATTATAGTGGGCATTTGCCTCCTCCATAGTTATAGTGTGTCTTCCTTTTTCCTGAAAGTTAAACAAAGAAGGGGCAGGAAGAACAATAGGGATGGCATGCTGCCGGTTAAAGATTAGTCGATATTTGAGAGTTTGATTATCCCACTCTATAAACCGGTGACTAGCCATAGCATTACAGTCTAAATGAGCAGCAGGTAAAGGTTCATCATACGGATGCACAGACACACCAAGATAGCGGGCTATGGGGTAC
Organism: Secale cereale; assembly: GCA_902687465.1. NCBI lineage: Eukaryota > Viridiplantae > Streptophyta > Magnoliopsida > Poales > Poaceae > Secale > Secale cereale. The sequence goes on along the minus strand of LR738714.1, from coordinate 106,425,488 downwards.
CATAGATCCCACCAAATAAATCTCCATACAAGCCATTATGGTGCAGTCTATGTGCAACAATTGCTCCTAAGTTATATTGCCTATCACCTAGTACAACACTCCTGAGAATGCTGAGATCAGGGACACACATGTGACAGGCTTCATCTTTACCATTTATGCATCTACCAATAAAGAGAGCAAAGTAATGAATAGCAGGAAAATGTATGCTCCCCGTGGTGGCTTGTGTGATGTCCCTGGATTCTCCCACTGTAATACTAGCAAGGAATTCTCTAAATTCAGATTTACGAGGATCACTCATAGTGCCCCACTGTGGGAGCTTGCAGGCTTCATTAAAATCCTCTAAGTCCATGGTATAAGATTTATCATAAAGATCAAACAGGACAGTGTGAGAATTACGTGAGGATGAAAATTTAAACCTTCTCACAAAGCTATCAGTTAAGCCACGGTATTGGAGGCACTTATCTTGCATGAAGTCCTCGAGGTTGGCGTTACGCACATATGCATAAAATTCATCTTTGATGCCTGCTTGACTCATAAATTCATCGGACGGCCATTCACAAGGCTGTACATCAGCATCCCTCGGTGGTTCCTCGTCCGGCTCACGGAACGCGAGCCTCGGTTCTTGCTTCCTTGAAGGACCACCTTGGAAGTTTTTCCTAGACATTTTTCTGAAATTTTTAGTAACTCACAATAAAAGTTAACCAAACTCAAAAAGATTGATAGCAACAACTCCTACAAGTGCCTAGAGACTATATCATGCATTAGAACTACTTGGGACCAAGAAAATTTGACATGCAAGCTCAAGAACAAGGTCACTACAGCAGCACAAATTTGCAACAAATAAAGCACTAGAACAAAAACTAATTGGACCTATGGAGGAGTCACATACCAAGGAACAATCTCCCCCAAACAGTTTGGTGAATGGTGCTTTGAGCAAGGAGATCAAAAATGGCAGCAAAATGAGCTAGAACTCGAGTTTGAGTTGGTTGGGGATTTTTTTGGGAGGAAGAAGAAGGGCAAGGGTGAAAGGATAAGTGGAGGGGAGCCACATGGGGCCCTCGAGGCAGGGGGCGCGCCATGTGAAGGGGGGCGCGCCCTGTGCCCTTGAGGCCACATGCTGGCTCCCCTCGCTGTGTGTTCAGTGCCATATTTTCTTAAATATTCTAGAAAAAGTCATATTTCATTTTCATGGCATTTGGAGAACTTTTATTTTCGGGATATTTTTTATTGCACGGATAAGTTTGGAAACAGACAGATAATGCTATTTTTGTTCTATTTTACCTAATTAACAGAAAGTAAAAGGAGGGTATAGAAGGTTTGTGCTATCTAGATTCACATATCCCATGTTCATCAAAAGGAATCCATTAACAAGGTTGATCAGGTCTTGTTAATAAACTCTTTCCGAGTAACATGAAACCGGAGAATTTTCGAATAACACTATGTTACCTCAATGGGGATATGTATGTCCCCAACAATAAGTATGTCATATGCCTTCTTGATAGTAGGAATAGGAAACTCAAAACCTCCAATAGTGATAGTTGAAGTTTTTCCAATATAGTTGATACTATAGACCTGAGGTTGTTTCCTCGGAAAGTGTACATTATGCTCATTACCATTGACATGAAAAGTGACATTTCCTTTGTTGCAATCAATAACAGCCCCTGCAGTATTCAAAAAAGGTCTTCCAAGAATAATAGACATACTATCATCCTCGGGAATATCAAGTATAACAAAGTCCGTTAGAATAGTAACATTTGCAACTACAACAAGCACATCCTCACAAATACCGACAAGTATGGCAATTGATTTATCGGCCATTTGCAAAGGTATTTCAGTAGGTGTCAACTTACTCAAGTCAAGTCTACGATATAAAGAGAGAGGCATAACACTAACACCAGCTCCAAGATCACACAAAGCAGTTTTAACATAGTTTCTCTTAATGGAGCAAGGTATAGTAGGTACTCCTGGGTCTCCTAATTTCTTAGGCATTCCACCCTCAAAAGTGTAATTGGCAAGCATGGTGGAGATTTCTACTTCAGGTATCTTTCTTTTGTTGGTAATAATATCTTTCATATACTTAGCATAAGGATTTGTTTTAAGCACATTAGTCAAACGCATATGCAAAAAGATAGGTCTAATCATTTCAGCGAAGCGCTCAAAGTCCTCTTCATCCTTTTTCTTGGATGATTTCGGAGGGAAAGGCATGGGTTTCTGAACCCATGGTTCTCTTTCCCTACCGTGCTTCCTAGCAACAAAGTCTCTCTTATCATAACGTTGATTCTTTGATTGTGGGTTATCAAGATCAACAGCAGGTTCAATCTCTACATCATTATCATTGCTAGGTTGAGCATCAACATGAACATCATCATTAACATTATCACTAGGTTCATGTTCATTACCAGATTGTGTCTCAGCATCAGAAACAGATATATTATTGGGATTCTCAGGTGGGTGAGCTACGGGTTCACTAGGAGCATGCAAAGTTCTATCATTTTTCTTTTTCTTCTTCTTAGAAGAACTAGGTGCATCTAAATTAGCTCTCTAAGAATCTTGCTCAATTCTCTTAGGGTGGCCTTCAGGATACAGAGGTTCCTGAGTCATTTTACCACCTCTAGTTGCAACTCTAACAGCATATTCATTGTTTTTACTATTTAATTCATTGGCAAATCATTCTGAGCTTTAAGTACTTGTTCTACTTGAGTGGTGACCATGGAAGCATGTATACTAATGAGTATCAGTTCATCCTTAGCACTAGACAGATAGTCACTCAAGTGTTCAATCATATGAGCATTGTGTTGTAATTGTCTACCAACATAAGCATTGAAGTTTTCTTGTTTCACAATAAAATTGTCATAGTCATCGCATTGGCTAGCAGACTTATAACGAGGAATATCACCTTCATCAAATCTATAAAGAGAATTTACCTTTACTACTTGTGTCGGGTTATCAAGACCATGTATTTCTTCAATAGGCGGTAAATTCTTAACACCTTCAGCTTTAATACCTTTTTCTTTCATAGATTTCTTTGCCTCTTGCATATCTTTAGGACTGATAAATAGAACACCTCTTTTCTTCGAAGTTGGCTTAGGGGCTAGTTCAGGAAGTGTCCAATTATTTTCATTGGCCAGCATATTATTCAATAGTACTTCAGCTTAATCAACTGTTCTTTCCCTGAAAACACAACCAGCACAACTATCCAGCTGGTCTCTGGAAGCATCGGTTAGTCCATTATAAAAGACATCAAGTATATCATGCATCTCAAGAGGATGATCAGGCAAAGCATTAAGTAACTGGAGAAGCCTCCCCCAAGCTTGTGGGAGATTCTCTTCTTCAGTTTGAGCAAAGCTATATATTTCCCGTAAGACAGCTTGTTTCTTATGAGCAGGAAAATATTTAGCAGAGAAATAATACATCATATCCTGGGGACTACACACACAACCAGGATCAAGAGAATTAAACCAAGTCTTAGCATCACCCTTTAACGAGAATGAAAACAACTTAAGGATATAGTAATAGTGAATCTTTTCATCATTGGTAAACAGGGTGGCTATATCATTCAACTTAGTAAGATGTGCCACAATAGTTTCAGACTCATAGCCATGGAAAGGATCAGATTCAACCAAAGTAATTAACTCAGGATCAACAGAGAATTCATAATCCTTATTAGTGACACAAATAGGTGATGTAGCAAAAGCAGGGTCATGTTTCATTCTAGCATTCAAGGACTTTTCTTTCATCTTATCTAATAACTTCTTAAGATCATATCTATCATTGCAAGCAAGAAAGTCTCTAGCAGTTTCTTCATCCATAACATAACCCTCAGGCACAACAGGCAATTCATATCTATTGGGAGTAGTTTCATCATCACTTTCATAAATATCATCAACATTTGCACTCTCCCTAACCTTAGCAATTTGTTCATCTAGAAATTCACCTTGTGGCACAGTATCAGTCATAGAAGTAGTTTCATCATGCATAGCAAAAGTAGCATCATCAAGGACATACGACATATAGAATTCAATAGCAGGAGTAGGTGTCGCAAGTTTACTCGTAACAGAAGGAGAATCAAGTGCAGAGCTAGATGGCCGTTCCTTACCTCCCCTCGTAGTTGAGGGTAAGATCTTGGTTTTTGAGTCCTTCAAATTCTTCATAGTGATAAGCAGATATAAATCCCAAGTAACTTAAAGAATAGAGATATGCTCCCCGGCAACGGCGCCAGAAAATAGTCTTGATAACCCACAAGTGTAGGGGATCGCAACAGTTTTCGAGGGTAAAGTATTAAACGCAAATTTGTTGATTCGACACAAGGGGAGCCAAAGAATATTCTTAAGTATTAGCAGCCGAGTTGTCAATTCAGCCACACCTGGAAACTTAGTATCTGCAGCAAGATAGTTTAGTAGCATAGTAATATGATAGTGGCGGTAGCAGCAATAAAAGTAAAGATAATGTTTTTGTAGTTTTTGTGATAATAGCAACGAGAAAGTAAATAAGCGACTAGCAATATAGGTAAAGCTCGTAGGCATTGGATCGGTGATGGGAAATTATGTCGGATGCAATTCATCATGTAGAAGGTATAACATAGGGTGACACAGAACTAGCTCCAGTTCATCAATGCAATGTAGGCATGTATTCCGAATATAGTCATATGTGCTTATGGAAAAGAACTTGCATGACATTTTTGTCCTACCCTCCGGTGGCAGCGGGGTCCTATTGGAAACTAAGGGATATTAAAGCCTCCTTTTAATAGAGTACCGGACCAAAGCATTAACACATAGTGAATACATGAACTCCTCAAACTAAGGTCATCACAGGGAGTGGTCCCGATTATTGTCACTTCGGGGTTGCCGGATCATAACACATAGTAGGTGACTATAGACTTGCAAGATAGGATCAAGAACACACATATATTCATGAAAACATAATAGGTTCAGATCTAAAATCATGGCACTCGTGCCCTAGTGACAAGCATTAAGCGTAGCAAAGTCATAGCAACATCAATCTGAGAACATAGTGGATACTAGGGATCAAACCCTAACAAAACTAACACGATTACATGATAGATCCCATCCAACCCATCACCGTCCAGCAAGCCTACGATGGAATTACTCACACACGGCGGTGAGCATCATGGAATTGGTGATGGAGGAAGGTTGATGATGACGATGGCGACAATCTCCACTCTCCGGAGCCCCGAACGGACTCCAGATCAGCCCTCCTGAGAGAGATTAGGGCTTGGCGGCGGCTCCGTCTCGTGAAACGCGATAATTCTTTCTCCTTGATTTTTTTCTCCACGAAACGGAATATATAGGACCTGGGGATACGTCGGTGGGGCATCGGGGGGCCCTCGAGGCAGGGGCGCGCCTTGGGAAGGGGGGCGCGCCCCCCACCCTCGAGGACAGGGTGTGGGCCCCCCGGTGCAGATCTTCTTGCAGGCATTTTTTATATTTTCTGAAATAATTCTCCGTTGATTTTCAGGCAATTCCAAGAAATTTTTATTCTGCACAAAAACAACACCATGGCAGTTCTGCTGAAAACAGCGTCAATCCGGGTTAGTTCCATTCAAATCATGCAAATTAGAGTCCAAAACAAGGGCAAAAGTGTTTGGAAAAGTAGATACGCTGGAGACGTATCAAGGAGAACAGTTCTGTCAGTGAACACATACTCAGAATGTCTGGGTACCATAACCATATGACACAGCTGGGAGTTAATATTCGAGATGATAGTGTTATTGATAGAGTTCATCAATCACTGCCACCAAGCTACAAAGTCTTCGTCATGAACTACAATATGCAAGGGATGGAAAAGACAATTCCCGACCTCTTCGAAATGCTCAAAGCTGCGGAGGTAGAAATCAAAAAGGAGCATCAAGTGTTGATGGTTAGCAAGACCACTAGTTTCAAGAAAAAGGGCAAGGTAAAGAAGGGCAACTTCAAGAAGAATAGCAAGCCAGTTGCTACTCCCGGGAAGAAACCCAAGTCTGGAGCCAAGCCTAAAACTGAGTGCTTCTACTGCAAAGGGACTGGTCACTGGAAGTGAAACTACCCCAAGTTTTTAGCGGATAAGAAGGATGGCAAAGTGAACAAAGGTATATTTGATATACATGTTATTGATGTGTACCTTACTAATGCTCGTAGTAGCTCCTTGGTATTTCATACTGGTTCGGTTGCTCATGTTTGTAACTCGAAACAGGAGCTGCAGATTAAACGAAGATTGTCTAAGGACGATGTGACGATGCGCGTGGGAAATTGTTCCAAAGTCGATGTGATCGCCGTCGGCACGCTACCTCTACATCTACCTTCGGGATTAGTTTTAGACCTAAATAATTGTTATTTGGTGTCAGCGTTGAGCATGAACATTATATCTGGATATTGTTTGTTGCGAGACAGTTATTCATTTAAATTAAAGAATAATGGTTGTTCTATTTATATGAGTAATATCTTTTATGGTCATGCACACTTGATGAGTGGTCTATTTTTGTTGTATCTCGATCATGGTGATACACATATTCATAATATTGATGACCAAAGATGCAAAGTTTATAATGATAGTGCAACATATTTGTGGCACTGCCATTTAGGTCATATTGGTGTAAAGCACATGAAGAAACTCCATGCACATGGACTTTTGGAATCACTTGATTGTGACTCATTTGATACTTGCGAACCACTCATGGGCAATATGACTAAAACTCCATTCTCCGGAACAATGGAGTGAGCAACTGACTTATTGGAAATAATACATACGGATGAATGCGGTCCGATGAGTGTTGAGGCTCGTGGCGGGTATCGTTATTTTCTAACCTTCACGGATGATTTGAGAAGATACGGGTATATCTACTTGATGAAACACAAGTCTGAAACATTTGGAAAGTTCAAAGAATTTTCATAGTGAAGTAGAGAATCATCGTAACAAGAAAATAAAGTTTCTACGATCTGATCGCGGAGGCGAATATTTGAGTTACGAGTTTGGTCTTCATTTAAAACAAAGTGGAATAGTTTCACAACTCACGCCACCTGGAACACCACAGCGTAATGGTGCGTTCGAACATCGTAACCGTACTTTATTAGAAATGGTGCGATCTATGATGTCTTTTACTGATTTACCGCTATCATTTTGGGGTTATACATTACAGACAACTACATTCATGTTAAATGAGGCACCATCTAAATCCATTGAGACGACACCGTATGAACAGTGGTTTGGCAAGAAACCTAAGTTGTCATTTCTTAAAGTTTGGGGTTGCGATGCTTATGTAAAAATGCTTCAGCCTGATAAGCTCGATCCCAAATCGGAGAAGTGCGTCTTCATAGGATACCAAAAGAAACTGTTGGGTACACCTTCTATCAAGATCTGAAGGCAAGATCTTTGTTGCTAAGAATGGATCCTTTCTAGAGAAGGAGTTTCTCTCGAAAGAAGTGAGTGTGAAGAAAGTAGAATTTTATGAGGTAACTGTACCTTCTCTCGAATTGTAAAATCGCTCATCACAGAAAATCGTTCTTGTGATGCCTACACCAATTAGTGAGGAAGCTAATGATGACGATAATGAAACTTCAGATCAAGTTACTACCGAACCTTGTAGGTGAGCCAGAGTACGTTCCGCACCAGAGTGGTACGGTAATCCTGTTCTGGAAGTCATGTTACTAGACCATGACGAACCTATGAACTATGAGGAAGCGATGATGAGCCCAGATTCCGTGAAATGGCTTGAGGCCATGAAATCTGAGATGGGATCCATGTATGAGAACAAAGTGTGGACTTTGGTTGACTTGCCCGATGATCAGCAAGCCATAGAGAATAAATGGTTCTTCAAGAAGAAGACTGACGCTGAGGGTAATGTTACGTCTTCAAAGCTTGACTTGTTGCGAAAGGTTTTCGATAAGTTCAAGGAGTTGACTACGATGAGACCTTCTCACCCATAGCGATGCTTAAGTTTGTCCGAAGCATTTTAGCAATTGTCGCGTTTTATGATTATGAAATCTGGCAAATGGATGTCAAAATTGCATTCCTTAATGGATTTCTCAAAGAAGAGTTGTATATAATGCAACCAGAAGGTTTTGTCGATCCCAAAGGTGCTAACAAAGTGTGTAAGCTCCAGCGATCCATTTATGGACTGGTGTAAGCATCTCGAAGTTGGAATATACACTTTGATGAGGTGATCAAAGCATATGGTTTTATACATACTTTTGGAGAAGCCTATATTTACAAGAAAGTGAGTGGGAGCTGACGATGCCATGGACCTAGGATAGGGTCACATGCCTGACGTAGACACCCTACCTGAGGTCACTACCCTAGAATCAAGAACATTCAAATTATAACAAACAATACCGACTGAAGTAACCTCAGAGTGCAATCCACTCGACCAATTATCTCACTCAGATACCCCAATTCCATTCGACCAGGATGAAGTCACTCGACCATACAAGAAACCACTCGAAGTACAAAAGATCTAAAGTCACTCAGGATGGCAACGGTCAGACGTTCACTCTGTAGTCTTAAAGGTCATTTATAGCTCTTTATATAGCTGGCGTTACCAGTAGCGCCCTGTCTTAATGTACATTGAGCCCTCTGTAACGAGGGATGGCTGGGGTCCTGGCGCACTCTATATAAGCCACCCCCTCCTCTGGTACAAGGGTTCGCACCTCTTGTAACACACACACACACACACACTCATATTCCAGTCGACCGCCTCAGGGCACCGAGACATAGGGCTTTTACCTCCTCCGAGAGGGGGCCTGAACTCGTAAACCCATGTGTACAACCTCGCCGTAGTTAGGACCTTGCCTCCTCATACGTACCCCCTATTCTTACTGTCAGACTTAGTACCACGATAGTTGGCGCCCACCATGGGGCAGGTGTGTTAGCGACTTCCGGCGAGGTTTCAATTTTTCCGATCTTCATCAATATGGTTTCCGGTGGTGGTCTGGCTTTGGGCCACGATATCCGACTCGGCGCGCTCATCTTCATCGCCGATGACTCCTCCTGGCTCAAGGAGGCCCCCCTCGACGTCGAGGCTCTTCCCATCCGCGGGGCAGCGCACTTTCACGCTAGTGCCTGTGGCGTCCTCCTGCGGCAGCCGTCGACCCAGTATTGGTCGGCTCCTTCATCATCCACTCTCCCCGCTGTACACCGTTGCAAGCGGTCTGATTGATCGCGGCTTCAGTGCTGGGTGAATCACGCGGTGGCCCGTCAGTCTGCCACCCCCCAAGTTGCGGCAATTGAGCCCGACGAATCTCTCTATGGTCCATTCGACCTGTCCACTGGCTCCGTAGAAACTCTTTCCGAGTGCGGAAGCAGCGACCCTGCGGCGGGGGTCCTTAGGGTCGACTCCTGTTGCAGCCCACCTAGGTACCGTCGCAGCGGTGGAGGCGGTAGTGGCGATGGTCCGTCGTATGCACACGATGAGTATGAACCCCAAGCCCTTACTTCGGAGCAAAGGGAAGAGTTGCATCACCGCAACGTCGAGGCGCTCCAGACCCCCATCGTGGGGCAGACTCCCGAGGCTCGGGCCTTGGAGCCCACGCGCCTGGCCACCTTGGCCGAGCGTGCACGTTTGGAGAACCTTCAGCATTCACTCGACGAGCGTGCCCGTCGATTGATCCCCCAATCCAGTTGATGACAATGACAGTTGTTTCCGCCTAAGCCCCAGGTATACCGCACTCCGATCTAGAATCTTACAGCTGCAACACGTATAGCAGAGTCAATTCAGCCATCCCAATCAGAGGCTTGAAGAGGTTTGATGCAGATCCGAGTGCTACTCCGAGCAGCAGGTGAGAAAAACACCGCCGTTTCTCAGTCGCGCAACAGGATCCATAGTAGGTCCATGGTGGCAGACACATCCAGTCGGCTCATAGCCCAAGATCGCCTCTGCGACATGAGGGTCGTGGACACCGCCAAGAGTAGTATCTGGGTCGGAACTACGAGTAGTATGATCATCGACTCGGCCGTGATGACCGCCATCGAGTGCCTACGCGACCTCTGAGGGGTGGATCGTATGTGCCCCGGCAGTACGATGACAGGAGCCCGTATGGCGATGAGCGAAGGATCCCAGTCGATCCAAGAGAGCTCAGGTTTGATGCAAGATCGATTCTTGTGCAGGGTCTGGTCGACAGGAACCGGGCACACAGAGAAGGACAGGACAGAGATCGTTCGATTGGCAGCAGAGTGCATGTTTATGGGCCTGAATGTTTTAGCAGAGCCATCAGAGTTGCTGAGATCCCTCCCAACTTCAGGTTGGTGACGAGAGTAAGAAAGTTCACTGGTGAGTCGAAGACAGACACTTGGCCAGAGGATTATCGAGTGGCTGTGCACATTGGTGGCGGCAATGACGATGTAGCCATGACGCACCTCCCCCTGATGCTGGAGGGCTCAGCCAGAGCTTGGTTGAATCAGTTGGCTCCTGGTAGCATCTTCAGTTGGGAAGAATTGGCCCGAGTGTTTGTCAGGACCTTTGAAGGCACTTGCAAACAACCTGCAGGGCTGACTGAATTACAACATTGTGTCCTGAAGCAGAATGAAACTTCGAGAGATTACATCCAGAGGTGGATCACTCTTCATCATACCGTGGAGAATGTGTCAGAACATCAAGAAGTTTGTGCCTTTAAGGAGGGCGTTCGGTACAGAGAGCTTAACCTGAAATTCGATCGGACAGGGAACATGTCTCTGGCTTGAATGATGGAAATAGCCACTCGGTACACTAACGGCAAGGAAGCAGACCGACTCCGCAGTGGCAAGAACAAACCAGTCGCCCAGGACGTCGGAGGAGGGAATTCCAGACGGAATTAGAAGCGCAAAGCCGAACCCGCAGGTCCTGGTGAGGCCGCAATTGTGAACCAAGGGAAGTTCAAAGAAAAGCCTAAGGGTCCTTGGATCCCCAAGAAAGTGAAAGATCAAGCGGGAAATGATGTGCTTGATTTACCGTGTAATATACACACCTAGAAAGATGAAGTGGGAAACCTGATTTACCTCAAGCATACCACTCGACAGTGCTCACTCCTGATTCAGAGCTTCCGAGAGGGTCAACCCAATGAGAAAGAAAAGGAATCTGATAAGGATGAGGACAAAGAGGAGGATGATGGTTACCCCAATGTCAATGCCACTTTGGTGATTTTTCTGACATCGTGAGCAAAAGTCGAGTGAAAGTCATCAATAGGGAAGTAAACATGGTTGCTCTGGCAACGGCAATGCATTTGAAGTGGTCAAAGACTCCCATTACATTCGACCAGTCCGACCATCCAGCGCACATTGCTACCCCCGGGCGGCAAGCGTTGGTGGTCGACCCAGTCGTTGCGGGCACTCGACTGACCAAGGTTTTGATGGACGGTGGCAGTGGTTTGAACATCTTGTATGCTGAGACCCTTCGAGGGATGGGCATTTCAATGTCCAAGCTAAGTGAGGGCAACATGCGATTCCACGGTGTCATCCCTGGGAAGAAAGCTGATTCACTCTGTCAGATCACTCTTGATGTGGTTTTTGGTGATTCAAAGAATTACCGCAAGGAAAAGTTGACGTTTGAGGTGGTGGATTTTCACAGTACCTACCATGCTATTCTGGGCAGGCCTGCATATGCCCGTTTCATGGCTCGACCATGTTACGTGTACCTCAAGTTGAAGATGCCTAGCCCCAGAGGTGTGATCACAGTCACTGGAAATCGGCAGAGAGCAGAAGAGTGCCTCTAGAAGGGCTCAAAGATTGCCGATGAACAGATGGCAGCAGTAGAGATGCAAGAATACCAGAAGAATGCAGATCCGAGTGATTTGTTACATGCTAAGAAGCCTCCTTCAGAGTCTGCATTTTAGTCGTCCGGTGAAACAAAGCTAGTTCATATTCACCCGACCGACCCCAATGTTGCTCCGACTCTTATCTCAACAACACTCGGCAGCAAATAGGAAGAAGCGCTCATCCAGTTCCTCCATGAGAACTGGGACATCTTTGCATGGAAACCATCTGACATGCCGGGTGTACCCAGGGGACCGGCTGAGCACCGTTTGCGAGTTGACCCGAAAGCAAAACCCGTTAAAGAGCATCTCCGTTGGTTCGCCGTGGAGAAGAGGAAGGCAATTGGCGAGGAGGTGGCTCGGCTTCTGGCAGCTGAGTTCATCTGCGAGATATACCACTCTGAGTGGCTCACCAATATTGTCATGGTCCCCAAGGAAAATGATTCACTTCGTATGTGTATCGATTTCAGACACATCAATCGGGCCTGCCCGAAAGATCATTTCCCTCTCCCCCGCATCGATCAAATTGTCGACTTGACTGCGGGATCTGATCGTTTGTCCTTTTTGGACGCATATTCTGGGTACCATCAGATCCAACTGTATGGGCTCGACGAAATAAAAACAGCCTTCATCACCCCGTTCGGGTGTTTTTGCTATGTTATCATGCCTTTTGGCCTCAAGAATTCTGGCGCCACACTCATGCGCTTGATGCAGAAGTGCCTGCTCACTCAAATCAGTCGGAATGTGGAAGCATACATGGATGACATTGTGGTCAAGTCACGTAAAGGTTCCAACCTACTGTTTGACCTCGCTGAAACCTTTGCCAACTTGAGAAGATATGATATCAAGCTTAACCCATCAAAGTGCACATTCGGAGTCCCAGGTGGAAAGTTACTCAGTTTCCTCGTTTCCGAACGAGGGATCGACGCAAACCCAGAAAAGGTTGGAGCAATCCTCCGAATGAAATGCCCCGTGCGTGTGCACGTCGTTCAGAAGCTTACTGGTTGTTTGGCTGCATTGAGCCAATTCATCTCTCGTCTCGGTGAAAAGGCATTGCCTCTTTACCAACTGATGAAAATGTCTGACAAGTTCGAGTGGACTCCTGAAGCCGAAGCAGCGTTTGTAGAGCTCAAAGCCCTACATTCAACCTAACCGGTGCTTGCTGCCCCAATCAGCAAAGAGCCTCTACTATTGTACATTGCAGCCACTGGATAAGTTGTCAGCATAGTACTCAGGGTCGAGCGGGAAGAAGGCAAAGCTTACAAGGTTCAGCACCCAATATATTATATTTCTGAAGTCTTGACTCCGTCCAAGCAGAGATATCCACATCATCAGAAGCTTGTTTATGGAATTTACTTGACCATGAAGAAAGTTGCACACTACTTCTCAGACCACTCGGTTTCAGTCGTCAGCGACGCTCCACTATCAGAAATTCTGAACAATAGGGACGCAACTGGTCAAGTGGAAAGTGGGCGATTCAACTCCTTCCGTTGGATATCAAGTTTGAGGCAAAGAAAGCAATCAAGTCCCAAGCAATAGCAGATTTCCTCGCCGAGTGGATTGAACAGCAGCAATCGACTCAGATTCACGCGGAACATTGGACTATGTTCTTTGATGGGTCCAAGATGTTGAAACGGGTCTGGTGCAGGTGTGGTTCTGGCATCCCCCAGAGGTGACAAGCTCAGCTATGTTCTCCAAATTCACTTTGATTCTTCAAACAATGGAGCTGAGTATGAGGCACTTTTGTATGGGTTGCATATGGCCATTTCACTCGGCGTCCGTCGTCTGATGGTCTACGGCGACTCAGACTTGGTGGTCAATCAAGTGATGAAGGAATGGGATATCAGGAACCCAGCAATGACTGGTTATAGCAATGCAGTAAGAAAGCTAGAGAAGAAGTTTCAAGGGTTAGAGCTCCACCACATACCCCGAATCAAGAATCGAGCTGTTGATGATCTGGCGATGTTAGGTTCCACTCGGAAACCTATACCCAAGAATGTGTTCTTGGAGCATCTCCATACCCCCCAGTCCAAGAAGATCCTTTCACAGAAGAGCCCCCACAACCGATAAGTTCAACCAATCCGACTGAAATCGAAGTCCTGGCTGTAGTCGACCTAATCATGGAAGTTTTGGTGATCAACTACGATTGGATGGTACCATATATTGCGTACCTGCTCAAGAAGGATCTTCCAGAGGACGAAGATGAGGCATGTCAAATTGTCCGTCGATCCAAAGCGTTCACAATGATAGGTGGACAACTTTAAAGAGAGAGTGTTACTAGAGTAGCTCAGCATTGCATCTCCCCAGAAGAAGGTCGAATAATCCTACATGAGATCCACTCGGGGACTTGTGGTCACCATGCGTCCTCTCGGACCATCGTGGCCAAAGCATACCGAGCCGGATTCTACTGGCCGCGAGCAAATGAGATGGCAAAAGATATAGTCGACAAGTGCGAAGGCTGTCAGTTCTACTCAAACATGTCTCACAAGCCTGCGTCTGCCTTGAAGACTATTCCACTGGTCTGGTCATTTGTTATTTTTGGGGGTTGGATATGGTTGGACCCATCAAGATCGGCAGAAGTGGTTTCACTCATTTTCTTGTGGCGGTCGACAAATTCACCAAATGGATCGAAGCCAAGCCTATCAAGAATATTGATTCAAGCACTGCCATTAGTTTTGTTAGAGAGCTGATATTAAGATATGGAGTCCCTCACAGTATTATCACAGATAATGGCTCCAACTTTGATTCTGACGAGTTCAGGGCATTATGTGCTTCCCAAGGCACTCGGGTGGATTACGCATCTATTGCACACCCGCAGTCGAATGGGCAGGCAGAAAGGGCGAATGGTTTGATCCTTGAAGGGCTGAAACCACGACTGATGCACGATCTCAAGCATGCTGCTGGAGCTTGGGTGACTGAATTGCCATTTGTCTTATGGGGACTGAGAACAACTCCAAATCGGTCGACTGACTGAACTTCTTTCTTCATGGTGTATGGCGATGAGGCTGTGCTTCCAAGTGACTTGCTACACAATGCTCCCCCAGTGGAACTCTTCTAAGAAGCTGAGGCAGAACAGGCACGCCAAGATGCAGTTGATCTTCTGGAGGAAGAATGTGAGATAGCTCTGATCCGGTCGACCATCTATCAACAAAACATGCGTCGATTCCATGCCCATAATGTCAGAGGTCGAGCATTCCAAGAAGGAGACCTTGTGCTCCGTGCATCAAAAACGATCTCACAAGCTCGCTCCGTCCTGGGAAGGTCCCTTCATCATCACCAAGGTGATCCACAATGGGGCGTATCACCTCTACAACGTAGCCAAGAAAGAAGACGAGCCACGCTCATGGAATGCGGAGCTGATTCGCCGTTTCTATACCCAAACACTCGGATTGATGAGTTGTAATAAGAATCCTTCGGTTTGCTTATCAAAGACAAGATTTTTATAGTATCTTCATGATTGTTATCCCGTAAAAACATGTGTTCAAATCCCCTAGTAGGTGGCTTAGCCGCAAATCCGATTCGCCTAAGTTTCAAAAACACTTCGAGTGAAGAGCAACCCTCTCACTCGGGGGCTTAGCCACGTACCCGATTTGCCTAAGTTTCAAAAACACGCCGAGTGAAGAGAAACCCTCTCACTCGAGGGCTTAGCCGCGAACCCGATTCTCCTAAGTTCCAAAAACACTCGGAGTGAAGAGAAACCCTCTCACTCGACCCTCTCACTCGAGGGCTTTGATGCGACCCCGTACTCGCCTAAGTTTCAAAAACAATCCGAGTGGAGAGCAATCCTCCCACTCGGGGGCTTAGCTGCGACTTAGTACTCACCTAAGTTTCAAAAACACTTCGAGTGGAGAGAAATCCTCCCACTCGGGGGCTTACCTGCGACCCCGTAGTCGCCTAAATTTCAAAAACACTCCGAGTGAAGAGCAACCCTCTCACTCGAGGTCTGTGGTAAACTACTCACAACTCATGGTGAGGCGATGATGATGATGTAGAAGCACTCCGTGGTAGATCCCCCCTCCAGTGGAGCTCCGGAACAGGCCCCAAGGTGGGATCTCATGGGAACAGAAGGTTACGGTGGTGGAACTAGGGTTTTCTCTGTTGCTCTGATGGTTTCGGGGTACGTAGACTTATATAGGAGGAAGGAGGGCACCAGGGGCCTTATGTGGGACCCACAAGGCAGGGGGCATGCCCTAGGGGGGCGTCCCCCACCCTCGTGGGCACCACATGGCCCCTACTCCGTGGTTCTCAAGTCTCCCGTGCGTGATTTTCTCCAAAAATATCTCTCCCGAAGGTTTCATTCCGTTTGGACTCCGTTTGATATTCCTTTTCTGCAAAACCCTGAAACAGGCAAAATACAGCAATCTGGACTGGGCCTTTGGGTTAGTAGGTTAGTCCGAAAAATAATATAAAAGTGTATGACAAAGCCCATTAAACATCCAAAACATCATAAATAATAGCATGGAACAATAAAAAATTATAGATATGTTGGAGACATATCAAGCATCCCCAAGCTTAATTCTTGCTCGTCCTCTAGTAGGTAAATGATAAAAACAGGATTTTTGATGTGGAATGCTAACCAACATAGTTTTTCAATGTAATTCTCTTAATTGTGGCATGAATGTTCATATCTGAAAGATTCAAGACAAAAGTCTATATTGACATAAGAAATAATAATACTTCAAGCATACTAACAAAGCAATCATGTCTTCTCAAAATACTATGGCTAAAGAAAGTTATCCCTACAAAATCATATAGTCTGGCTATCCTCCCTCTTCATCACACAAAATATTCATATCATGCACAACCCCGATTTCAGCCAAGCACTTGTTTTCATACTCTATTCTTTCAAACCTTTCAACTTTCACGCAATACATGAGCGTGAGCCATGGACATAGCACTATGGGTGGAATATAGAGGTGGTTGTGGAGAAGACAAAAAGGAGGGAGATAGTCTCAAATCGACTAGGCGTATCAACGGGCTATGGAGATGCCCATCAATAGATATCAATGTGAGTGAGTAGGGATTGCCATGCAACGGATGCACTAGAGCTAAATATGTATGAAAGCTCAACAAAAGAAACTAGTGGGTGTGCACCCAACTTGCTTGCTCACGAAGACCTAGGGCATTTGAGGAAGCCCATCGTTGGAATATACAAGCCAAGTTCTATAATGAAAATTCCCACTAGTATATGAAAGTGACTAAACATGAGACTCTCTATCATGAAGAACATGGTGCTACTTTGAAGCACAAGTGTGGAAAAAGTTGTAGCAATTGTCCCTTTTTCTTTTCCTTTATTTTTTTGGGCCTTTCTTTTTTTTCTTTGGCCTTTCTTTTTTTTCTTTTTTTTTGTGGAGGGGATTTATTGATTTAGCCTTTCCTCACATGGGACAATGCTCTAATAATGATGATCATCACACTTTCATTGAATTACAACTCGATATTACAACTCGATACTAGAACAGGTATGACTCTATATGAATGCCTCCGGCGGTGTACCAGGATGTGCAATGAATCAAGAGTGACATGTATGAAAAATTATGCATGGTGGCCTTGCCACAAATACGATGTCAACTACATGATCATGCATGGCAATATGACAATATTATGTGTGTCATAAGAACGGAACGGTGGAAAGTTGCATGGCAATATATCTCGGAATGGCTATGGAAATGCCACGATAGGTAGGTATTGTGGCTGTTTTGAGGAATAATATGGTGGCTGTTTTGAGGGAGGATATATAGTGGGTGTATGGTACCGGCGAAAGTTGCGCGGTACAAGAGAGGCTAGCAATGGTGGAAGGGTGAGAGTGCGTATAATCCATGGACTCAACATTAGTCATAAGAACTCATATACTTATTGCAAAAATCTACGAGTCATCATAACAAAGCAATCAATGCATGCTCCTAGGGGGTAGGTTGGTAGGAGTTAACCATCGCGCGCCCCCGACCTCCACACAAAGGTTGACACTTTACAAATACCTCATGCTCTAACTTCATCAGATAGTGGTTCAGCATACGTGCATGCTACGGGAATCACTAACCTTAACACAAGTATTTCTCAATTTCATAATAACTCCACTAGCATGATTCTAATATCACTATCCTCGTATCTCAAAACATTTATCAAGCATCCAACTTCTCATCATATTCAATGCACTTAGTGTGAAAGTTTTTTCTACATTGATATTGGATGTCTATCATGTGAACACTAGTTTTATAGCTTAAACACATTACCATGCTGTTTTAATAGACTCTCAAATGTATATAAGTGAAGCATGAGAGTTCAAAAATTTCTTCAAAATATTATCACCACCGTGCTCTAGAAGATATAAGTGAAGCACTAGAGAAAAAACTATTCAACTCAAAAGATATAAGTGAAGCCCATAGAGTGTTCTAACAATTCCTAGGCCATATTTAACTCTCTCAAATAGGTGTGTACATCAAGGATAATTGTGGCAAACTAACAAGCAAAGACTCAAATTATACAAGACGCTCCAAGCAAAACACATATCATGTGGTGAATAAAAATATAGCTCCGAGTATAGTTCCCGATGGATGAAGACGAAAGAGGGGATGTCTTCCCGGGGCATCCCCAAGCTTAGGCTTTTGGTTGTCCTTTAATTTTACCTTGGCGTGCCATGGGCATCCCCAAGCTTAGGCTCTTGCCACTCTTTGTTCCATAGTCCATCAAAGCAATACTCAAAACTTGAAAACTTCACAACACAAAACTTAGACAAAAATCTCGTGAGCTCCGTTAGTATAAGAAAGCAAACCACTACTCGAAGGTACTGCAATGAATTCATTCTTTGTTTATATTGGTGTTAAACCTACTGTATTCCAACTTCTCTATGGTTCATACCTCCCAATATTACTCATAGATGCATTGAAATAAGCAAACAACACACGAAAAACAGAATCTGTCAAAAATAGAACAGTCTGTAGTAATCTGCAGATTTCGCATACTTCTGTAACTCCAAAAAATTCAAACTAAATTTGTAAACGTGAGGAATTTTTCTATTAATCATATGCAAAAAAAATCAACTAAATAGCACGCTCCAGTAAAATCTGATGACCATTCTAGCAAGCGCTAACGATTCTGTTTTTCACAGCAAGATCACATAAACTTCACACAAGTCTTCCCAAAGGTTCTACTTGGCACAAACACTAAACAAAACACAAAACCACATCTAAATAGAATCTATATGCAATTTTTATTCACTAACAATAGCAAAAACAAAAAATATAAAATTGGGTTGCCTCGCAACAAGCTCTTTCTTTATAGCCATTAAGATAGGCTTGAGAATTCAATGATGCTCACATGAAAGATAAGAATTGAAGCACAAAGAGAGCATCATAAAACATGTGACAAACACATCTAAGTATAACATACTTCCTATGCATAGGCCTCTTATAGGAAAACAAATTACCAAGACAAGCAAGATCTAGCATACGCAAGGAAGGAGAAAGAAACAATAGTAATCTCAACATAACGAGAGGTAAATTAGTAACATGAAAATTTCTACAGCCATATTTTCCTCTCTCATAATAATTGCATGTAGGATCATGATCAAATTCAACAAAATAGCTATCACATAACATATTCTCAACACAATACACATGCATACGAAGTTGACACTCTTCCAAAATAGTGGGAGCAACATTAACTAAAGTCATGACCTCTCCAAGCCCACTTTTATCAAAAATTTCATAAGATTGAACATTCTCCAAATATGTGGCCTAAAGTTGACACTCTTCCAAACCCACTTTCAATATTATTGCAAACATTATTATCAATCTCATATTCATTATGGGGATTAAATAAATTTTCAAGATCATAAGAAGAATCACCCCAATCATGATCATTGTAACAAGTAGTAGACATAGCAAAACTAGCATCCCCGAGCTTAGGGTTTTGCATATCATTAACACAATTGACATTAATAGAATTTATAGTAACATCATTGCAATCATGCTTTTCATTCAATGACCTAACATGAATCACTTTTTCTTTTAACAATTCCTCACAATTTTCAAATTCATAAATTTCAAGCAAAACCCCATAAAGATAATCTAGTGCACACAGCTCACTAGCAATAGGTTCAACATAATTTGATCTCTTAAAGAGATTAGCAAGTGGATGAGGATCCATACTTTAGTGAGCGAAGATGCAAGCTAATAGAAGGCACATGGCAACACAAGCAAACAAGAGGCAAGCGAACGGTAAACACACGACAGAAGAAGGGCAAATAAAACGGTAAGGGTGAAGTGGGGGAGAGGAAAACGAGCGGCAAAAAATGTAATGCGAAGGATAAGGGTTTGTGATAGGTACTTGGTATATGACCTTTGCGTAAGCCTCCCCGGCATCGGCGCTTGCCCGCAGTCGACCGTGGTCTCGGGGACTACACCTAGTGGGTGCACTTGGTGTGCCCCCACTGGTCTGAATCCCACTCGGCACGACTTGTCTGGACCGAGTGGAAGAACTGTAAAGAGAACATTCGACAAAGACCCCCGCTGAATCAAAACATTCGATGGCGGTCTCGGGGACTACACCCAGTGGGTGCACTCTGTGTGCCCCCACTGATTCAAGGATACATTCGACGCGACCTAGTCGACTCAAGTGCAAGAACTAGACAACAAAAGTTAAAGCACCCAGTGGGTGAACGGTTGCAAGGTGCAGACTCGTGATAGGTGCACATTAAAGGTTTCAAAACGCTCATCCACGGACATCTTGCGAATAATAAAGCAACAGTTTTCAAGTACAATATCCTAGCAGAGCAAAGATCAAGTTGGAAAATCAATCGGAAATCAACTCACCTAGACATTGGTTTGAAGAGCAGAGCTGGCATCGTAGGCAGCTTTGCTAGCTTCGTACACCACCTTCATTTGTTCCATCATCGGGCTTGCTTGGCGTATAGCTTCCTTAGTGATGACCCACAA
This sequence comes from Secale cereale, assembly GCA_902687465.1. Taxonomy (NCBI): domain Eukaryota; kingdom Viridiplantae; phylum Streptophyta; class Magnoliopsida; order Poales; family Poaceae; genus Secale; species Secale cereale. Next base: position 106,404,838 of record LR738714.1, on the reverse strand, counting down.
GTATAGGGGGTCTATCGTAGTCCTTTCGATAAGTAAGAGTGTCGAACCCAACGAGGAGCAGAAGGAAATGACAAGCAGTTTTCAGTAAGGTATTCTCTGCAAGCACTGAAATTATCGGTAACAGATAGTTTTGTGATAAGGTAATTCGTAACGGGTAACAAGTAATAAAAGTAAACAAGGTGAAGCGAGGTGGCCCAATCCTTTTTGTAGCAGAGGACAAGCCTGGACAAACTCTTATATAAAGGAAAGCGCTCCCGAGGACACATGGGAATTATCGTCAAGCTAGTTTTCATCATGTTCATATGATTCGCGTTCGTTACTTTGATAATTTGATATGTGGGTGGACTCGTGCTTGGGTACTGCCCTTCCTTGGACAAGCATCCCACTTATGATTAACCTCCCTCGCAAGCATCTGCAACTATGAAAGAAGAATTAATGTAAACCTAACCATAGCATGAAACATATGGATCCAAATTAGCCGCTTACGAAGCAACGCATAAACTAGGGTTTAAGCTTCTGTCACTCTAGCAACCCATCATCTACTTATTACTTCCCATTGCCTTCCCCTAGGCCCAAACAATGGTCAAGTGTTATGTAGTCAATGTTCACATAACACCACTAGAGGAAAGACAACATACATCTCATCAAATTATCGAACGAATACCAAATTCACATGACTGCTTATAACAAGACTTCTCACGTGTCCTCGGGAACAAACGTAACTACTCACAAATCCTATTCATGTTCATAATCAGAGTGGTATTAATGTGCATAAAGGATCTGAACATATAATCTTCCACCGATTAAACCAACTAGCATCAACTACAAGGAGTAAGCAACACTACTAGCAACCCACAGGTACCAATCTGAGGTTTTGAGACAAAGATCGGATACAAGAGATGAACTAGGGTTTGAGAGGAGATGGTGTTGGTGAAGATGTTGATGGAGATTGACCCCACTCCCGATGAGAGGATCGATGCTGATGACGATTTCCCCCTCTCGGAGGGATGTTTCCCCAGCAGAACAGCTCCGCCGGAGCCCTAGATTGGTTCCGCCAAGGTTCCGCCTCGAGACGGCGGCGCTTCGTCCCGATTTTTTTTCTGATTTTTTCCATGGCAAAAGACACCTTATACCAGAAGATGGGCATCGGGGGGCTTCCAGGTGGCCCACGAGGTAGGGGCCGCGCCCAGGGGGTAGGGCGCGCCCTCCAACCACTACAACATGACAACCCCTATAGCAACACATCTTTCCGTATCTAAAGGTCCATATATGTGTTGCTAGAGTCTTTACCAATGATTTGGGATGTGTTGCCTTATCCAGTGTTGCTAGGGTACAATGCAACGCTTATATTGTCGTCGGTAAAAGGGACCGTTGCAAGAGTACAACAGATAAAATGGGTTTCTACAACACTTTTATATGTTGGTGTTATAATGTACAAGAATAAAAATCTCATTGCTTGCCAACAAACAATTTCCAATACTTCAAGTGTTTTTTTGACAATCTGACGCTTCAAGTGGTGATACATATATAATGTGAATATTAGTATTATATACATATTTCCAGAAATTAAATTAATGCTCCACATAATGGTGATAAATATGTATTTCAAGTGAAGTAAAAACAGAGAATATACTCACGAGAGGAAGAAATCATATATTAGATAAAACTATTGGATTACATTCTTGGATATTACAAGAGGAACATCATTCAAATGTGATGCATAATCTCACCATTTTCTTGATAGCAAAACCTAAACTGAAAGCATCCATCAACATCTCTACAACTTAATTAACTAAAATTGAACCCAGGAACATCTAACAGGAAATTTGACATCCCTACAACTAAAAGTGAAAGCATCCATCATCATCATCATCATGAACTGGAACACCAACATCATCATTACAATGTACTTGCCACACACCCATATACTCATCCATTTATGCTTTTGCATCTGCAAATAGGAAAACAAAATGAACTGTTAACACACAATGCATTAACATGATGCTAGTAATAGAGGCAAGGTATTAGTCATATACCTGTGTTTTTCTGTATTACCGAGAGTATTGCAGGTTTTGCGGCTCCGTACCAAATTTCTAGTTTTCACAAGTGCCATATCAACATGCATGACCCAGAACTCATTTCTAGTTCAGCACTATCAAGTTTAAATTTAGAATCACAATTTACAGTTGTAGCAAGAGCTACATCCTGTTATGCTTTTCAGGCTCTTCAAGAATACTTAAGTTCCTGCCTATTAGAGAAAATCGTAGTTACCATCGGTTGAACCATCCTCATCACCCATGACAAAACAAATTCAAAATAGGGGAACATATGAAATGAATCTGAGCACATTTACATGCACTTCACTGCCTCTCTTAATGTCTGCATCATACCTTTTGTTGTTTTTGTTGGTCTGGACAACATTCTGATAGTAAATAAGTGATAAACAAATAAAAAGGCTAGCACTATAGTTTGAATAAAATTTTGTATGTGATTATGCAAAGATACCAGCTTGTTTGCATCAGAAGTTTTTTCTCCATGAAGTGCACCGACATTCTCAAGCAAAGTTTCTTTGTTGTGAACAACATTCTGAAATTAAGATGATCAGTAGATACATAACCATAGAAGCAATATATTTTGAACATATTGTATATGGTAATGGAAATATACCTTATGTGCAGCAGAATATATTTCCCCTTGTCGTGCACTGAAATTCTCATCAAAACTTTATTGGTTCTGGACAGCATTCTGAAGGCAGCAAGTAAACACACAAACATACAAGCACTAAAAGTTTGATCTTAATTCTATATATGAGACTACGAAGATACCTTGTGTGTAGTAAAACATTTTCCTATTTGCCGTGCATTGCCACCATTACAAACCATAGTTTCTTTGTTCTAGGATAAAATGATACACATCAAGTTATGGGTATTGTATATGTAATTGCAAACAATAAGGAATAAGCAACAAACTTACCATCTTCATTTTCATTAGCATCGACATCACATAGTCTGTGAAGCTTTCTTCATCATTAGTAGTTCTTTCATGGACATTAGATGATTGAGATCTTTTTAGCAGAATTATGATGTTCGATCGGTTTGAACTATACTAATTCTTGTCCTTGACATATCTGTTGCAACATGACAATGACCAACGTTAATTCAATACAGAGTAGGTATAATTAGATGATACCCACAACCACTAGAATAGTAGACAAACAGTATAACAAGATTGTCGACAATGGGAATATAGTTCAAAGGGTCAGATATTGCATAAATTGCCATTGGTGCTACTAATTAAGATTGACCTTACCGACGTCCACACTGATCCATAGCCTCTCGTCGTACTTGACCTTATGACAACCATCTCCTCATATGTGAAGATGACTAATTTAGATTTTAGCTGAAACAATCATATATTCAAGTAAGTATTGCCGCTACAATATACCGAATAAGCCTGAAAATGTTTCTTCCTTAATCATCATGGAATAAAAGTAGCAACTCAATAATGAGTAGGAGCTCGCTTGTGTTACTGAAGGGTGAGTTCACTGAATAACTTGTTTTGAATAGATCAATTATGAATAGATTAAATCAATTATGAATAATCTATTTTGAATAGATTAAATGTTACTGATGAGAAACCATTACTCTGAAATGTAAATTTGATGGGGTCTATTTGGTTTTATTGGTTGCCAGTGCTATTGAAGAGCGAGTTCATTGACTAACTTGTCGACTACCGTACTCCTGGAAGAAATCAAATGATACTCATAACCGCTAGAACACAATAGACATCAGGTGTAGACTAGACTATCCATAACTGGATTATATAGCTCAAAAGATGAGATATTAATGATCTCACCACCCCCTACAATCATTTAATCTATTCATAATTGATTTCTCATCAGCACTAACATCTAATGGGTTAGATTATTTCTTTTAATTTGCATCCATCTTATTGGATGTGCCTACGAATTCTAATTCTTGTAACTTTTCCCTTCAGATTGACCTAGATCTTAAACATGAATCCAGTCATATGAGATTGAAAACCGGGTCTGGGCAGTGCATTATGTGATAGTTGTATGAATGTGCTTAATGACAATCAGAGCTGTCATATTTAATTAGGCCAAATGTTATGTGCAACTGTAGACTAATGCTTTTTCATGTCTACTGTACACACTCTCACTCTCGATTCTTGCAAATACTCAAATCAAATCAAATAGTGTATGAGTCAAAGTCTATTTCCCAAGCCTAATCCTGTAGTAAACTCGCAGTGCTAATTCCCATTCCCCTTCCCTAAGATAGCCAAACATGTTGTACAGTATATAGCATACCCAGATTTGAAAAGTTACAATTCAATCTGGGAGAGACACCAAAGATAAGAATTTGGATAGGATCGATGGGAAGGGGTAATCCCAGCGCAGAACATAAGAATTTCACTATACTATAAAGAAAGGTAACTTTTGCAATGAGTAAACCAAACATATGAATCAATGTCAGATTAAACTAGAACCGTAATATTTCTGTATATCAATTGGTGGGTGAAACATATCAGCTGACAAGCAATACGGTGCGAATGAATTGCAGCAATGAGATGGGATAAGGAGCATGGCACTGACTAGATGGATTTGCAGGATTGTTGCCACGACCTCCCAACCGGATTTGGAGAATTTACGAGCCGGATTTTCCTGGCAGGAAGATGTGAATTCATTAAGAGCATAGATCGGTAAAGTAGGGACCAGGAGACGATGAAATTGTGGGAGAGTATGTCGGGAACTAACCTTGCTCAGCTCGTGGTGACGCGTCCGCCACCGGCTGCCGGACGTGCGATGAACTCTGTACGAGATGAGGAAGGGAACTGTGTTGATATGGGGGAGGTTTCCGATTTGGTGGCGCAGTTACCTCCTCGTGAGGCTTGATGTTTTTTTTTGCATGAACAAGACCTGATGTTTAGTCTCCGTCCTTGATTTGTATGACCGGTGGGGCCATGATAATGAAGCGCGCGTATTTACAATTTTTTCGACCAGATTTGTCGCGATTGACGGAAGAGAATGGAGGGACGTGAAAAATGAGTGCGACACCAAAAAAGAAATACGAGGGGGTTACAATTTGAAGGTAAACAAATAATAATAATAATAATACTTATTATTATTATTATTATCATTTGGCCCGGCACTTGTACATATATTTGTGCCAAACACAGCGTTCTTCTTCTATGTTTGTACAAATTTAGTGCAATATGGGTGAAGTAAAAAATGATTTCCATTACTCAAACCGGGCCTAATTAATTGGCCGCGACCTGCCGCTTGCAGCGTTGCCCCTCGACTTCCTCTGCTGTTGCACGCAAGGCAACGTTGGCCGCGGACGAGGGTGGCGATGCCCCTTGCCCTTGCCGCAGACAAGGGTGCCGATGTGCAGTGACTCGACCATGCCAATCTTGACCAGTTGGTCGCTGAGGCGGCGCTAGTGCCGCTCGGACGTCCCCACGGTGATCTTGGACCAATAGGTGATCTAGGCCTCTGCGAACGATGCATTTATGAGTATCCAGTGTGATGTGACATCTGACATCGCGATGCGCTAGTCCCGCAGCTCAACCTCACACACCGCCGAGTTGGCTGCCATAAGGGCAATGTGATAACATTATCCCACAACCACAATCCGGGGTAATGCACGAGGTGCCCGCACGCGCTTGCGAGTGTAAGGTATGCTCCTGCTTCGCGGCGACCGGGCACCGACATGGCGGGAATGATAGTGCTGAGGAGGCAACGACAGCAGCGAGCGCGACGTTGAACCATAGTCACGAGGGTCAAGCTGTCATTGGAACTCCTCATTCGTTACGGCAACCTTGGCGAGGAGGGGCAACTTCTGCAACTCTTCCTCATCCGAGGAGAGCACGGCCTCCTCCTCCTTCGACGACATAGAGGAGGATGGCGGGCCAAAAGACCACGCGCGGCGATGCAACGATGAAGATCCCTCCGCCGGCGTCGAGAACCATCTGGAAGTGCTTGACTTGCTCATCTCGTCGGTGCAGAAAAAGATATAATTTGCAACAAATACATGGCGACATATAAGATCTGTTGCACTAAAATAGGGTCCCGAACTATAAGTCAGCAACGCATATGTTGCACCGCTTATATCTGTATCTAACATGAATTATACAACGTATAGTCAGAATGTTGTAGAATATGTGTTGCTTTATAGGAGGTATCCTTGTAGTACCCTCGTGGATACTGTGTGGCCCCCCTTTGGTGCTTTCTTCGCCCAATATTTTTAATATATTCCAAAACTGACTTTCGTGGAGTTTCATGACTTTTGGAGTTGTGCAGAATAGGTCTCTAATATTTGCTCATTTTCCAGCCCAGAATTCCAGTTGCCGGCATTCTCCCTCTTCATGTAAACCTTGTAAAATAAGAGAGAAAGGCATAAGTATTGTGACATAATGTGTAATAACATGCCATAATGCAATAAATGTCGATATAAAAGCATCTTGCAAAATGGACGTATCAACTCCCCCAAGCTTAGACCTCGCTTCTCCTCAAGCGGAAGCCGATATCGAAAAATATGTCCACGTGTTTAGAGATATAGGTGTCAATAAAATAAAATACGGACATGAGGGCATCATGATCATTCTTAGAATAGCAACATATATATATATATTGTCATATGATTTCTTATGTTGAAGTGACAATCTATTCACAATGTAAAGTATGAATCAGAAACTTCATTGAAAACTAACAAACTATGATCTCAACCATTGAAGCAATTGCAATTTATCATAACATCGGAAAGAGTCAATATAAGAGCTTTTTAGCAAGTCCACATACTCAACTATCATTTAGTCTTTCACAATTGCTAACACTCATGCAATACTTATGGGTATGAAGTTTTAATCATACACAAAGAAAGATAGGGGCTTATAGTTTTGCCTCCCAACCTTTTACCTCAAGGGTAACGTCAACAATAATGCTTTATGAAAACCCACACAATTGGATATATATATATATAAGGATCTTTCCAACACATGGTGCTTGCCAAAGGATAAAGTGTAAACAGGAAAGGTGAAGATCACCATGACTCTTGTATAAGGTATAAGACAAAATAAAAGATAGGCCCTTCACAGAGGGAAGCAGAGGTTGTCATGTGCTTTTATGGTTGGATGCACAAAATCTTAATGCAAAAGAACGTCACTTTATATTTGTAGCGACCACGATTCCAATAGACCGAATCGATCTAAAGAAACCAAAACTAGGGTTTCTAAAAAAAAGGGGGCGAATTTTTCCCTAAACCCATAAAAAAACAGCCGACGAGATCCGGCGGCTTCGGCGGCGGCCGGCGAGGCGGGGCGGCTACGGCGGCGTGGGCGACGGTGGCGGGGTGGCGCGGTGCGGGCGGCGCGGCGGTGGCGGTGTAGCTGTTGCTGCTGCGGTGCGGGGCGGGGTGGCGAGGTGGGGCGGCGCCGCCTCGGGCTTTAAAGGCCCGGGGGGCCGTGGCTTGCAGGAGGGGGCAGCGTCGGCTGCTCGGGGTCGGACTCCCCGAGTCCGTCGCGAGCATGACGACAGGACGTGGTGGCGGTTGGGCCGTGGCCTGGCGCTAGCTGGGCCAGCCCAATTCGGCCGCGAACTTTTTTTAAAAATAAATTCCACCGAAGGAAAAATCCTAGATAAATTTAAAAATCTAAAAATACCAAAAACAATTTTCACCATCTAAATAAAATATTTAGAACAAAGTGAACATTTTCTTGGCCTAAAATGCATATTTTTTTCTAATTCGGATAAGACAACAATAAAATCCAAATAAAATTAATTATTTGATTTTAACATTTTTCCGCCAATATTTCTTTTATTTTGAGAAGTCATATTATCTCCTCTCATATATTTTGATATTGAAATATTTCGGAGAGAAAAATAATTAAAACCAAATGATCCTCTTTTCATTATTTGAGAAAATTCAAATATGAAAATAATAAAATCCCCAACTCTCTTCGTGGGTCCTTCAGTTGCTTAGGATTTTTAAGATCAAAACCAAAATGCAAATAAAATATGATATGCATATGATGATCTATGTATAAAATTTCAAATTGAAAATTTGGGATGTTACAAACCTACCCCCTTAAGATGAATCTCGACCTCGAGATTCGGGTTGGCTAGAAAATAGGTGTGGGTGGTCCTGGCGTAGATCATCCTCTCGTTCCCAGGTGGCTTCGTCCTCTGTATGGTGACTCCACTTTACTTTGCAGAACTTGATGACTTTGCTGTGGGTAACTCTATCGGCAAACTCGAGAATTTGAACGGGCTTCTCCACGTAGGTCAGGTCGCTCTCTAAATGTATTGCTTCCAAGGGCACTGTATCACGTAACGGAATCTCGACCATCTCTGCGTGACACTTCTTCAACTAACATACGTGAAACACATCGTGAACTCCGGACAAAGTCTTGGGCAACTCTAGCTGATAAGCTACTTCTCCTCTGCGCTCCAAAACCTTGTACGGTTCCACAAATCTAGGAGCCAATTTACCCTTAACTCCGAAACGCTTAACTCCTCGAAGCGGAGACACACGAAGATATGCTCTATCCCCAACTTCGTAAGTCACTTCCTTGAGCTTCGTATCTGCATAACTCTTCTGCCTGGACTGGGCTATCTTAAGTCTGTCGCGGATCAATTTGACCTTCTCCTCTGACTATTTGATCAAATCGGGTCCAAATAACTAACGGTCTCCAACTTCATCCCACATCAACGCTGTTCTGCATCTCCTTCCGTACAAAGCCTCGAAAGGGGCCATTTGCAAACTGGTTTGATAACTGTTGTTGTAAGAAAAACTCTACGTACGGCAAGTTATCATCCCCACTTGATCCATAATCGAGTGCACAAGCTCTCAACATGTCCTCCAGAATCTGATTGACTCTCTCGGTCTGTCCATCTGTCTACGGATGAAAGGTTGTACTAAACTCTAGCCTAGTACCTAAAGTCTCGTGCAACTGCTTCCAAAACTTTGAGGTAAAATGTGTTCCTCTATCTGATACAATGGTCCTCGGAACTCCATGCAAACATACGATCCTGGTCATGTATATATTGGCCAACTTAGCACTCATGTAAGTGGTCTTCACGGGGATAAAGTGAGCTACTTTCGTTAAACGATCAACGATCACCCAAATAGAATCATACCCTGAACGTGTCCTGGGTAGTCCTGTGATGAAATACATTCCAAGTTTGTCCCACTTCCATTCGGGTATGGGTAACGGCTGTAATAACCCTGCTGGTTTCTGATGTTCAGCCTTGACCCTCTGGCAAACGTCACATACTGCTACATACTCAGTGATGTCCTTCTTCATTCCGGTCCACCAAAAAATTCTGCTTCAATCCAAGTACATCTTGGTGTTGCCTGGGTGAATCGAATATGGCGAATGATGAGCAACCTGGAGTATCAACTTCCTAATCTCGCGGTCATTGGGCACATACATACGCTTTTCAAACCAAATTGTTACGTATTCGTCCTCACGAAATCCTTCTGGCTTTCCCTCGGCCATTCTTTCCTTTATTTCTGAAATATCTTTGTCCGTCGTCTGGGCTTCTCGAATCCTTCCCAACAACATGGACTGAATTTCCAATGTCGCAACATAACCTCTAGGGACTATTTCCATCTGCAAATCCCTAAGATCATCGGCTAACTCCTAGGGTAAACCTTTGGAAATGATTGTGTTCACATAACTCTTGCGACTTAGAGCATCTGCCACGACATCGGTTTTCCTGGATGGTAATGCAACCTCATGTCGTAATCCTTTATGAGCTCAAGCCATCTCCTTTGACTGAGATTCAACTCCTTCTGCGCGAAGATATACTTCAAACTCTTATGATCCGTGTATACATCGCAACGGTTTCCAATAAGAAAATGTCTCCAGGTTTTGAGTGCGTGCACCATGGCTGCTAACTCCAAATCATGTGTAGCATAATTCAACTCATGTGGTCGAAGCTAGCGTGAAGCATACGACACAACTCTTCTGTCTTGCATGAGAACACCTCCAAGTCCTTGACGAGAAGCGTCACAATACACTTGGAAATGCTTGCGCATATCCAGTAGAATCGGCACTGGGGCTGTAACCACTCGTTTCTTCAACTCCTGAAAACTGACCTCACACTCTTCGGTCCACTTATACTTAGTCTCCTTCTTCAATAACTCTGTCATGGGTTTTGCAATCTTCAAGAAATTCTCAATAAATCTTCGATAATATCCTACGAGTCCAAGAAAACTGCAAATTTCGCCAACTGAGGTGGGTGCCTTCCATTCTGTGACTGCCTCAACATTCGTGGGGTCTACGGATATACCGTCTCCTAATATAACATGTCCAAGGAATCCAACTTCCTTCAACCAGAACTCACACTTACTGAACTTGGCATATAACTGATGTTCTCGGAGCTTCTCGAGAACTAAACGCAAATGTTCCTTGTGCTCCTCTTCATTCTTGGAGTATATCAATATGTCATCAATAAATACTACCACAAACTTATCCAAGAACTCCATTAATACCTTGATCATCATACTCATGAACTAGGTAGGAGCGTCAGTCAAACCAAATGACATAACTGTATACTCATAAAGCCCGTACCTTGTGGTAAAAGTTGTCTTGGGTATATCATGTTCTCGGATCTTCGGCTGATGATATCCTAATCGCAAATCGATCTTAGAGAATACCTTGGCTCCTTGCAGCTGGTCAAACAGGTCGTTGATCATTGGCAGTGGGTACTATTTCTTGATTGTAACCTCGTTCAGCGCATGATAGTCAACAACCATTCTCAATGATCCATCCTTATTTTTGACTAGGATCACTGGGGCTCCCCATGGCGATGAACTTGGTCGTATGTAACCCTTATCCATTAACTCCTTGATTTGCTTCTTGATCTCCCCCAGATCATTAGCAGGCATCCGGTATGGTCTCTTAGATATTGGTCCGGTGCTGGGTAATAGCTCAATTAAGAACTCTATGTCTCTATCTGGTGGCATGCCGGGTAACTTCTCCGGGAATACATCGGGGTAATCCTTCACAACTGGCACTTCTTCCTGAACAACTCCCGTGAGTGCATTCACATGTGCTTTCCTGGGTGTGTGCCTCAACACATACTTGATCCTCTTTCCTTCCGGGGTGGTGAGAAGAATTGATCTACTAGCGCAATCTATGTTTCCTCCAAACTTGGATAGCCAATCCATACCTATGATTACAACCAAACCCTGGGATTCCAAAAGAATAAGGTCCGTGGGAAATACATCTCTTCCGATGGTCAGTGGCACTTGATAGCATCCATTGCTTGCCATGTACCTGCTCCAGGGGAACTCACTAACATGGGCGTCCTAAAGGCTACAGTGGGCAACTTATACTTTTCCACAAAACCCCTTGATATGTATGAATGCGATGCACCAGTGTCAAAAAGAACAAGGGCGGTAAATGCATTAATCAAAAACTTACCGACAACTGCGTCGGGCTGCTCGTCAATCTCCTCCACATTGACGTGGTTCACTTGTCCTTTGGTGAACGGGTTGGGCTTCTTTCCTGAGCTTCCATTGCCATTCCCATTCTTTGACTCGGGGAACTCAGTAGCGTAGTGTCCGGTCTTCCTGCACTTGAAACAAGTAATGTGACTTAGATCCTTCTTGGCGGGTGTTGAGGGAGTGGAACGATTCTGACTGTTGTTTCCTCCATTCCCATTGCCTTTACTAGCACCACTGTGGTTGTGTGCATTCCCTCCATTATTAGAATGGCCTCCATGGTTATGGGTTGGATGGTTGTGTTCTCCTGAGTATGGGGTATAGCGGGGCTTCTGCTGGGCTCCAGAGTTAAACTTCCCAGCTCCATACTTCCTCTTGCAGTTGTCAATCTGTTGCTGCTTTCCTTCTAGCATAATAGCTTTGTCCACTAGCTCTTGATAGTTGTTGTATGTCGCTAGCATCAGCTGCATACTCATCTCATCATTGAGTCCTTCTAGAAACTTCTCCTGCTTCGCTGCGTCAGTGGACACATCATCTGGCACGTAGCGAGCTAACTGCCTAAAGTCATCCGCGTACTGCCCCACAGTACGGTTTCCTTGGCGCAAGTTGTGAAACTCATGCTTCTTCAGGCTCATGGCTCCTGCTGAGACATGTGATGTATGAAAAGCTTGCTGAAATTGATCCCAAGTAATCGCAGCAAGTGGGTAGGTGGTGGTGTAGTTCTCCGACCAAGCGGCTGCTGGTCCCTCAAGCTGATGTGCAGCAAAACGCACTCTCTCTACATCTGTGTATCCTGCAGTTGCTAGCTCTCTGTCCATCTTACGGAGCCAGTTATTTGCAACTATAGGCTCGGTGCTACTAGAGAACACCAGCTATTGCAACCTTAAAAACCGGGTCAAGTTGTCATGGGGAGGTGGAGGTGGGTTGTTGTTGTTGTTCTGGTTCTGGACAAGAAATTGCATCAAAGTTTTCTGCTGCTGGATCAACTGGGTGAGCTCAGGGGGGAACTCAAATCCGAGCTCACGTCTCGGAGGCATCTGAGGGGTTTAGAGGGGAGAGATTAGAATAGAATGAGGTCTAGGGGAAATCACTACCCATATGCACATGAGACAAACAATTTCATATCATATCACTTAATTTCAAACAAGAGCAAACAAAAGATCCTACTACAAAGCTAGCAAACAATTCTAACTACTCGTATTAATACTAATGATTACAGGGTGGTCAACTAATCACTGCCATCTGAAGACTCCATGATATCTGCTCCAGCTTCATCTTCATAGTCAATCATCATTGTCGGTGTCGTCTATCAGAATGTAGTTCTCCATAGTAATTCCTATCTTTGGTTCCGGCTTCACGGTGGCAGTTCCAACCTTCTTCTTCAGTGCTTCATTCTGCTCCAATAGTACGGCAATTTCTTCCTCATATCCATCTCGTACAGTCTTGAGTTCTTCTAGCTCCACATTCCGGGTTATCACCATGTTTGTCTTATGCATAAGTGCGCACATCTGATTCTCGTAGCGTCGAATATGTTGGTCCATCTCCTGGATGTATGCTGCAATGGATCAGTCCTTCCTGGTGCGAAGCATCTCCCATTGCCGGTCTCGATGTCCACAAATCTGGTAGATGGTGTCTTCAAGGTCCTTGTTATAGACTTCACATATACGTCCAAACGTGATATGAGCTGGCATACTCTTTCCTAGGCCCCATGTCGGTGCGTCGAATTCTAGCTCCAATGGCTCTGTGAATGGTGCAATAGTCCTCCCAGGTACACTAACTTTGATCTTCCAGCACTCCTCTTCCGGCGATGTTGCGTAGAGATCTCCAATGATACTTGGTATTCCAATGTGCAAGTATCTAATGACTTCCTTCAAGTGCTTTCCGAAAGGGGTGTCATCGTCGGGTTGGGTGAACTTGCTCAGTGGGTCCGACATCTATAGAAAAGAAATAGAGAAGAGTTAGAATGAGTAGAGAAGAAGTAGAATGAATAGAGAAGAACCTCCTATGGCTTATCCTAGTGGTCATGTCCTACAGTCGACGTGTGCTCTGATACTATCTCGTAGCGACCACGATTCCAATGAACCGAACCGATCTAAAAAACTGAAACTAGGGATTCTAAAAAAAGGGATGGCTTTTTACCTAAATCGGAAAAAAACGGCCGGCGAGATCCAGCAGCTCCAGCGGCGTCCGGCGAGGCGGGGCGGCTGCGGCGGCGTGGGCTACGGCGGCGGGGCGGTGCGGCGCTGGGGCGGCGGCGCTGCTGCTGCTGCTGCGGGGCGGGGCGGGGCGGGGCGGGGTGGCGAGGTGGGACGGCGCCTCCTCGGGCTTTAAAGGCCAAGGGGGCGTGGCTTACGAGAGGAGGCGGCGCCGGCGGCTCGGGGTCGGACTCCCCGAGTCTGTCACGAGAACGACGACGGGAGGCAGTGGCGGCTGGGTCGTGGCCTGGCGCTAGATGGGGCGGCCCAGTTAGGCCACGAACTTTTTTAAAAAAAATCCGCCGAAGGAAAAATCCTAAATAAATTTAAAAAAAATCTAAAAATACCAAAAACAATTTTCACCGTCCAAATAAAAAAATTAGAACAAAGTGAACATTTTCTTGGCCTAAAATGCAATTTTGAAAAAATGCATATTTTTTCCTAATTCGAATAAGATAGCAATAAAATCCAAATAAAATTATTTATTTGATTTTAACATTTTTCCTCCAATATTTCTTTTATTTTGGAAAAGTCATGTCATCTCCTCTCATATATTTTGATACTGAAATATTTCGGAGAGAAAAATAATTAAAACCAAATTATCCTCTTTTCATTATTTGAGAAAATTCAAATATGAAAATAATAAAATCCCCAACTCTCTCCGTGGGTCCTTGAGTTGCTTAGGATTTTTAGGATCAAAACAAAAATGCAAATAAAATATGATATGCATATGATGATCTATGTATAACATTCCAAATTAAAAATTTGGGATGTTACAATATTGCCACTTGTGATAGGGACCTTTATTATGCAGTCCGCCGCTTTTATTTCTTCCATATCACAAGCTCGTATAAAGCTTATTTTCTCCACACTAATAGATCATACATATTTAGAGAGCAATTTTTATTGCTTGCAACAATGAGAACTTACTTGAAGGATCTTACTCAATCCATAGGTAGATATGGTGGATTATAATGGCAAAACTGGGTTTAAGGATATTTGGAAGCACAAGTAGTATCTCTACTTGGTGCAAAGAATTTGGCTAGCATGAGGGGGAAAGGTAAGCTCAACATGTTGGATGCTCCATGACAATATAATTTATTTCAGATATAAGAAAACATAACCCATTCGTTGTCTTCCTTGTCCAACATCAACTTTTTAGCATGTCATATTTTAATGAGTGCTCACAATCATAAAAGATGTCCAAGATAGTATATTTATATGTGAAAACCTCTCTTTCTTCATTACTTCCTATTAATTGCAACGATGACCAAGACTGTGTTGTCAACTCTCAACAACTTTTATTCATCATACTCTTTATATGTGAAGTCATTACTCTCCATAAGATCAATATGATCTCTTTATTTCTTTTTATTCTTTTTATTTTCTTTTATTCCCTCAAGATCATAGCAAGATAACCAAGCCCTCGACTCAAGACTAATATTTATTTTATATATAGCTCACGGACTCGATTACATAGATAAGGATCAACACAAAAACTCAAAGCTAGATCATACTAAACTTTATTCTACTAGATCAAGATATAACCAAAAGGATCGAACTAAGAAAAATGGTAAAGATAGAAGTGTGATGGTGATACGATACCGGGGCACCTCCCCCAAGCTTGGCAGTTGCCAAGGGGAGTGCCCATACCCATGTATTTATGTCTCTTTCTTCGGAGGTGGTGATGATGGAGTTGTTGATGATGTAGGCTTGTCGTCCATCTTCCAAGGCATAGGCTCACCATCATAAAAGGATGATCGAGTCTCCAGGATCCTCAAATCAGCAGCCAAACTCATCCTCTTGAATCTATATTCATACTCATAGTTTTGGTTTTGCAGGTCATAGATCTGGGCTTGGAGGTGCTCGATTTTCTCGTGAAGCTTGAAGATGGTCTCCCCAATGTTCTTGGCATCCAGCTTGTGGTTGTTGGTGAACTCCGCGATCATCATGTGGTTGGCGTTGAGTCCACGTTCCACCATCCCCTGGCACTTGAAAACTTGTTGTTCCATTGCTTCGAGTTTTGTCTTCATGCTTCCGGTCCTCCTTGGTCCCTCAACATCGCGGATGTGCAGCACCCCCTCATGCATCTCAATGGTTTGAGGGTGTTGTAGCACCTCCGTGAGTTAGGGGTTGATGACCTTCTCGGAAAAAAATTCCTTGGGGGCGCTTGAAGACGTCATGGTGATCTAGATCTGTCAGAAAAACAGCTCAAAACAAAAGCAGAGGATTTTGTCATGGTACCATGGTCAAAACCTTTGGGAGATTATATAATGAATGTTTACCGACCAAAAGAAGTATCGTGCAAGAAAACAGAGTCCGGAGGGCACACGAGGTGCCCACGAGGCATGGGGCGCGCCCTCCAGCCTCGTGGATGCCTCGTGTCCTTTCCGGACTACTTCTTATTTTCCTATTTTCTTAAGTATTCCAAAATTGAGAAAAATTGTTGTTAGAACTGTTTTGGAGTCGGTTTACTTACCGTACCACATACCTATTACTTTTTGGAGTCTGAAACGTTCTGGAAAGTGTCTCTTATATACTCCTCCGGGGTTACGGTATCAATAACATTGGTTTCAACATTTATGGGATTACGTGAGATATAATGTTTGATTCTTTGACCGTTCACCACCTTCAGATTTGTGCCTTCGAAGTTTTCTATTTTATGGCACCGGAATGATAGACCTCCTCGATAACGTAAGGACCTTCCCATTTAGAGAGGACTTTTCCTGCAAAAAATCTTAAATGAGAGCTGTACAACAAAACATAATCACCTACATTAAACTCACGCTTTTGTATCCTTTTGTCATGCCATCTTGTAACTTTTTCTTTGAACAGTTTGGAATTCTCATAGGCATGGGTTCTCCACTCATCAAGTGAGCTAATGTCAAATAGTCTCTTCTCACTGGCAAGTTTGAAATCATAATTGAGCTCTTTAATGGCCCAATATGCCTTATGTTCTCGTTCGAGGGGTAAGTGACATGCTTTTCCATATACCATTTTATAGGGAGACATACCCATAGGATTTTTATATGCAGTTCTATAGGCCCATAATGCATCATCAAGTTTCTTGGACCAATTCTTTCTGGATCTATCAGCAGTCTTTTGCAAAATTAATTTAATCTCTCTATTACTCAGTTCTACTTGACCACTAGATTGTGGGTGGTATGGAGACGTAATTCTATTATTAACATCATACTTAGCAAGCATTTTACGAAAAGCATCATGAATAACATGTGAAACACCATCAGTCATCAAGTATCTAGGGACTCCAAACCTCAGAAAAATAACTTCTTTAAGCATCTTAATAGAGGTGTTATGATCAGCACTACTAGTTGGAATAGATTCTACCCACTTAGTAACGTAATCAACAGCAACTAAAATATGTGTATACCCATTAGAGGAAGGAAACGGTCCCATATTGTCACATCCCTAGCTTTACCTTGCCCTGGGATAGCACTTGCCTGTTGCATCATGTTTAAATTTCTCAGAAACTGGAAATGGGGATGTTCAAACCCTAGCACCAAATAAATTCAACTAGGGTCAAATTAAAATCTTTTTCAATGAACCCAAAATGCCCTTTAAAAAAGTTCATCATTTTTGGATTGATTAAAAACCTCTGCCAAAAATGTTGCACATATTTCTAGGACCATTCTGGATTTTTGAATTAATCCATATTGTATTTGAATTGGAGCATTTAAATTCTATAAATAGTTTAAATGCTCTAATAATTGTGAAACTAGTTGAGGGCTATTAAAATTAATTCAATATGTGCCCACAAATATTTTCATGATTTATGAAAATGCTCTAGCATTTTTAATAAAGCAAAACGAAAACAGAAAATAGAAAACAGAAACAATTTAAAGAAAAGAGCAATGACAGAAACTAACCTAACTTACCTGTGTGGCCCATCTGGCCGGCCCAGCCCATGAGGGGCAGGGAGGTCTTCTTCCTCCCGCCAGTCGGACGCACGGCGCGTGCCCGACGCGCGCCGGCCACCTCCACCTAGCATGCATGTCTCCTCGCCGCCCCGAAGCGCCTAGAGGACGGCACGCCCTCCCCTCGACCCCTGCATCTCTCCCCTCTATCGCTGGACTTTTCCCTCTTCTCCTTCCCTCTCTCACGTGCGCGGCCGAACACCACCATCGCCGCCGCTCGTTGTTACCACCACCGCCGCCTCCCCCTCTCCTCCCTGACTGGCTCAACAGCTCCGCCTCGACGCCCCAGACCTCTCCGCCGAGCTACGACGCACCAGACGCCCCTGGACGCCGTCGGCGCCGCCGTTCCCCTCTTCGGCTGCCGGCGATTCTCGCCGTTGATTCGTCGTGTGCAGGCCTTCCCCGAGCCCGCCGAGCACCCCAATCGAACCGCCGTGAGCCGCTGAACCCATTTCCCTCCGCCTTTTCCTTCGCGTACGACCCGTAGCTGCTACCCCACGAGCACCCGAAGACGTCGTCCGCCATGGTCGGCGAGCTCCGTGCTGCCGAGCCCCTCCGCTCCAACTAGAGGCTCCGACGAGCTCCTGCTGCCCCTTAGGTGCTTCTAGTGCCCCCGTTTGCTCTCCCTCGAGCTGCAGCGCCGCGCCTGCGCAAGCCCGACCTGCTGCCACCGCTGGACCTCGTCGCCGGCCACTTTTTCGGCCACCCCAGGGCCAACTACCGCCACCACTCGACGCGGAAGAGTGCCCGCGTCACGTTGATGCCTTCCGCCGGCCGTTTGGTCGCCGGAGGAGGATTTCCGCACCCGCCGCCGCGTTTGGCCTCGCCGGCGTCGAGCCGCCGGTGGGTTTGACCACCTTTGACCACGGCTGGACCCCCCCCCCCTCTGTGTGACTGACATGTGGGGCCGGCGTTGGACTAATTAGCTTAGGTTGTTAATTAAGTGCTAACTACGGTGCTTAGTTTTATGAGCCAATGACAGGTGGGGTCAGCCCCCTGTCTAATTTGTTTAGTTTAAAAATAAACTTAGTTAGGCCCTCAAAGACTGATATGTGGGCCCCTGTGCCTATTTAGTTTAGTTTAATCTTCTGTTAAGTTTACTTAAGCCTGTTTAAATGTTGTGTCACTGACGTGTGGACCCCACACGTCAGGTTTGACCTGGACCAGCCCGTGTTGACTGCAGACATCACAGTGACGTCATGCTGACGCAATAAGTGTTTTCTGGAATTTTAAATAAATCAAAAATGGTTTATTTATTTCAGGAAATAGCTAAAACTTCTAAAAATCATATAAAATCAACCGTAGCTCAGATGAAAATAATTTATATATGAAAAATGATCAGAAAAATCCAAGGAATCTGTTTATGGCATTTTCATGCATGTTTGAACAAGTCAAACCTGCTGATCAGGTCAAATCAATAAAATGGCATTTAAATAATCACATACGGAGTTTGAATTTGAATCTTGGATTCAAACCAACTTCATTTAACATGTTGCTAGTTGCATTAGCTCAAATCACAACATAATGCCATGTCACGATCATGCATCATATTGTGCATTGCATTGATTGTGTTCTTTCTCTGTTTGTCGGTTTTGTCCCCTCTCAGTAGACGATGTTCCGACGATGAGTTCGATGACACCGATGAAGACCCAATGTTATCTTCAGAAGTGCCAGGCAAGCAAAACCCCATTGAGCATTCCGATACAATCCCACTCTCTCGCTCTTGCTCTCTTTTACTGCATTAGGACAACAACGCTTCAATTGTTACCTGCTACGGTAGTTGAACCCCTTTCCACTGCATGACCCGTCATTGCCACAGTAAATAGTTGAAACCCACTAGTATGAGTAGGAGTTGTTTGAGCCATGTTGTGCCTACTCATTGATGCTTTCTGGTTATGCCTGCTATTGCTTAGAGTTGTGTCGGGTCTGATTCATCGGGGATGAATTGGAATGTGATGAACATGTCCTACTGTGTGTGAGCTAAGTGTGTGAACACGATTTGGTAAAGGTAGCGATGAGAGGCCATGTAGGAGTACATGGTGGGTTGTCTCATTGAAACCGTCCTCAAGAGCTGAGTTCTGTGTTGGTTGGTCCATGAAACAGCTACTACCACACATTGGGATCCTTAATTGACTCTCTCGACTTATTAATCAACATGATCTCTGTCCAGGAGTTGCAACTAGTTTCTGGTGTTTGTAGTTTACTGGAGGTCGTGCGCAGCGCTGAACCTCGGGGTGGGCTGTGACGCGGCAGGTACCTGGCACGGTGTACCGATTGCCCGTTTGGTGATGCGGGAACCCTGTACACATCGTTTGGGGCCGGGAGAGACACCCCGGCCGGATCTCCCCACGGATGGAACCCAAATAGGCGATAAACCTGGACGAGAGACTTGTGTGGTTAGTCAGGTCGTGGCCGACACCCTCGCTGGGCCTCCGCTTGAAGGTTGCCGAGTACATGTCGTGTAAACGGCGGTAAGTGGTGAGAGCGTGTGTGAAGAAGTACACCCCTGCAGGGTTATATATAATCTATTCGAATAGCCGTGTCCGCGGAAATGGACTTCTGGGTTGCCTCTACAGTTCATAGACAAGTGAAAGTGGATACTCTAAAACGCGCAAGATAAGTGTGAGTACTATGGATGGCCTTCTCGTAGGGAGACGGGAGCGGATCCATAGTGGTGTATTGATTGGTGAATATGTGGACTCGTGTGCACCACCTCAAAAGAGTTACTTGTAGTCGTAGTTTAGGATAGCCACCGAGTCAAGCTGGCTTGCTGCAGTCAAACTCCACCACCCCCTTTGTTGATACTAATGCATATGTAGCTAGTTCTGATGTAAGTCTTGCTGAGTACCTTTGTACTCACGTTTGCTTAATTTATGTTTTGCAGAGAGACTTCAGTCTCGCTAGTGGTTCCGCGTGGACTTCGACGTTTAGCTTGTTACCTCAGCTACGATCTTGTACCCTTGTAGGATCTTGTAGATAGTCAGGCTTTTTCAGCCTTCTTCATTTGTAGTTGTCTGTACTCAGATATGTTGTGCTTCCGTTGCCTGTATGCTCTGTATGTTGGGTCATGTGACCTCTGTTTGTAATAAATGCTATGATGGCTCTTCTGGGCCTTATCTATATGAGTTGTTGAGTTATGTTGTGATGCCATGTTGTACAGCACATACTTGCATGTTATGCGTACGTGTAATGTGTATTGCTATGTGTGGGCTCCGACACCTAGTTGTTTACCTTTGGTAGCCTATCTTATAGGAAAATGTCTCCTAGTGCTTCCACTGAGCCTTGGTAGCTTGCTACTGCTCCGGAACACTTAGGCTGGCCGGCATGTGTCCTTCTTCGTTCCTGTTTCTGTCCCTTAGGGGAAATGTCACGCGTTGTTCCTTTAAGTCCTTGTAGCTTGCTACGACTTGGGTTCATACGTTGATGACCGACACATTCGTTGCTGGGTCATGTATGCCTGTCTCTGT
This sequence comes from Secale cereale, assembly GCA_902687465.1. Lineage (NCBI taxonomy): Eukaryota > Viridiplantae > Streptophyta > Magnoliopsida > Poales > Poaceae > Secale > Secale cereale. The sequence goes on along the minus strand of LR738714.1, from coordinate 106,383,773 downwards.
AATTTAGTGCCACTTTTGGTTTATAACTAGTCATGTCAGCCCGGGTTCTCTGTCATATGGATGCTAGCGACACTATCATATACGTGTGCCAAAATTCGCAAACGGTCCTGGGCCAGGTAAGGTGGCACCCGTGGGGATACCGTGCGTGAGGCCGCAAAGTGATATGTTATGTTACAGGCTAGACCTGTGTGACTTAGGATCAGGGTCCTGACAGCTTTGGTATCAGAGCCTGACTGCCTGTAGGATTAGTAAGCCAAACTGGTCGAAGTCGTGTCTAGAAACTCTTTAGTTATATAAGGGAATTGATTGTGGAAGGGAACGTAAGGCTCTTTACTCCTTTACCCTATGACCTTCTGATATGAGTCACCTTCTTCTTCTACGGGGTTAAAAACTAGGATTCTCATTCTATTTATCAGGATCACGTTATTGTGGATTCAACCCTCAGTTCAGTTTCTACTACTTATGTTTGTTCAACTATTGGTCTCAGAACCTTGACATTATGATGTTAAGTGGATATGCTACCCTTTTTGCTTGGATCTCAAAAGTATTTTCGAGCATTTGCAGCCGTTATGCTGTCCGAGTCATCCCAGGTTTCTAAATAGTCTGATGCATTTGCAAATCATTCCTATCTGTTCTTAATGTCCTTTTAGGCCAGACTAAGCACACTAGTCAGTGTGTTGAGGTACTCTGTTACCTCGACATATATGTTGGAGTTATTATTATGACCCTAGCTGTCTTAGAGGATCAACCAGTAATCCAGCAATGTTTTATATTCTCAGTGTGATGATTCTGGCCATTATTCTCGAAAGCATCCTGTGATGCCATTTAGTTAGTAGGCATTCTATTTCTGGGTTCTTGGACCCCGAGATTCACTCTACTTACCTCATGTGGACAGTATTGCTCGTTCCTTTAGGATATTAGTAACCTTGTGATAGTCCTCGTGGTCCGTGGTATATCCTTCTTCCAAATACCATGAACCATCCTTGGCAGAAGTTCTCCCGAACCAAAAGATCACAACCAGAGTGCTCCTGAGTAGTACTCCATTCATATTGTGACTCTGCCAATTCTACTTTCTGCATGGGTTATCCGGAAGAAATATGTGGAACTCGTTCGACATACTAACCTATGCATCTACAACTCAGACAATCATATGTTCCCCGAGTTGTCCCCCTTTAGTTATATTCCGATCCTCGTCTATCAATTGATAGTCAGGAGTAGTCGTGCACTTGTGTTCATCGATGCCTTTTACTCCTGTGGTCCGTCAGGCCATTCTATTCTAGAATGACTAGGAGAAACAAACTCCAGTACCTTATCCATATCCAGGATTGGGTCAAAGAAGTTGTACTTCGTAGGTGAAGAATGCTAATCCGGCTTCTAATATGTTCTATCCTAGAGTATTACCATCCTTATGTCAAGAATGTCATGGGAATTGCACATCATCCTATGAACTCTTGATACAGTAATACTTCTCACCATCGTCGTTCATTCCTCGGTCTCCGTGTTCCTATAACCGGAATACCGAGAAGTGAATTGTGATGTGTGAAATCAATACTACTAGCAACTTCGTTGCTTGGTAGTTAATGGACGATAATCTCATTCTTAGCATGATGGTTACCGAATCATCATCCTAAGATTGATCGTGCTACCTAGTCCAATTTCTTGTTGCACTCCTTGATTGATGAGTTAGGAATTTGTTAAGTCCTTGCTCATTTGATCATATCGTCTTGCCTTGAAAAGCAAGATTGTTCTCGAGCTTAGTAACATATCGGTGGTTTGTGATTTTCCGAATATCTTCTCGGAAGTATTACCAGGTTGTTCCCTGACCGCTATGTTGAATTCGTGATCAAGTTGGTTTTCTTGTAAACCACCCCTTCTCCGAGAATCTGTATTGGATACCCTGAACTAGTTAGTTAAGCTAAACAACAACTTGGAGAGTTGGAAGATAAAAGCTTGCCTGACTTAGTTCCTTCTAAGGGACATCTTTTGTGTGTGTGTGTGTTGAAGAAAGATGATATCTTGATCGGTTGATCCTTGTGATCAATTGTTGGATCTATTGTCTTGTCTAAAACTTTGATTTGAGTATGGGCTATCATCAAATCAAATCAGAACCAACGATGTTCATAATGTTGTCTTACTCGTGGTTGATCCCTCGAGCATACACCATTATATCTCCTTGGTCTGACCAATACTATCACTTGTTCACATAGTTATGGAATTCCATCTCCATGGAAACCTGGATGAATTGTTGTTGAGCCCATCAGCAACACTGCTATCTTCTCCATGATTTTGTAGGACATTAAGCTAGTGTTGGAAACTTTTTAAGCATTGCCTTCGTGTCCCGTTCATGAGGTATATGTTGGATGAGAGAAGAGACTTTCCCTAATTCACTTGTAATTGATGTAAGTTGCCACCGTGAGTTCGAGAAAGTTGTTTGCTTCCTGTGGAATCGTCCCAAGTCAGTTATCCATACGTGCGAAGTATTCTGTGGTTTGGAGACTTGCAACCTTCACTCTATATGTATCCCTAGCACACCAAGCCAATGATAGATTTGTTCAAGGAGAAGAAGTTACTTCTTAAGAATCATGACTTATGTTAGGACTTCGTTATCCTCAATGATGATTCCTAACCTGAAACTCGGTAGTATTTTATCATAAGACTACTATGTAGTCATGCTTGTCTGGGACAACGTGTTCACAGGTTTTGTAGCAGAACCAGCTCATGTTTTGGAGCTGCTATCGTAGTTCATTCCTGAGAATCTCGCAACGCCGTCTCGTCGATTTGTGTTGTAAACTTTCATTTTTCCTTCTAGACTCGATGAGTCTGGAATATCCTGACACCAACCAGAACTGAATCTCAGGCAGATATGATGGTTGGAGCCTTTCCCAAGAACTATAATATTGGTCTCTCGATAACCGGTAAAGTGGATGTCGTGGACGACACACCCAGCCGGAAGACCTATTGTTGTAGAATCTTGATTGAAGAAGTTGGCCACCTCCCCATAAGGACTTCGTAGGATTTACTCCCTTGTTGTTCCTTATGGATTTTTGTGCTCCTGAAGTCCGACCTTTTACTTGACCTTCTAGGTACCAAACCATTTTAATAAATGGGTTGCACTAGCACGTCAAGGAGAACATTAGAAGCGGAGTGCTAAATGTCTCTCGGTTGATCATCCAGATTTCATCCCCTTGGCCTCGCCAAGGTGAAATCTGAGAAGTGTTATCTTCCTTGGCATCTGCATTGTCCATCGCTATTCATCATGGTAGTATGTGGTGTTGCGAGGATCCTTGACACGGATATTGGTAAAACCATGATGAATATGGGAATACTCAAGTTCTTGAGAGCACGCACAAGCACTAGGTGTTATCCTCGACACCAACCGGGATTACTCCCAGTGTTCTTGGTTATGCTATAACCCCTCAAGAGTAGATTTACTCTCTACTGTTGGGATTCACCCCAGTTACCAGAATCATTCCCAGCATTTGCATTTTGTTCCCAGCTTGCTCCGCCAATGTGCCAATTTTCCATGGGTTGCCCTTCTCAGCCACTGTTGTTCAGGATTACTTTCAGAAGTCGACTTTCCATGGTCCCCATCCATTTCCGGTGATAAGCAAAATCAACCTTGGCGTTGTCTTTAACCAGGCAGTCCACATCATCCATTCTAGATGGAGAATGTCATTCTTTTGGACTCCGTCAAACAATCAATTGTGATTTGCCTTAGGCTGGTATAGAGAATTTCAATGATCTCTATATCAAAAGTAATTCTTTTTGCCACTTAAGGGAATAACTCTACGAGTCACCTTCTCTACGGTGCCCCGTCTGGTGGTATCGATCACCATCTTCTTAGGTGTGGAATTATTGCCACTAGGTGAACCTTCATCGTTTGTTTCACTCCATCCCCCTGGAGGTGTACTCCGTGTCTCATCTCAAGAGATGTTTCAACGTCTCACTCCAAGAGCTGATCTTGAGTTGCCCAATCTTTCACAAGATCAACTACTGCGGAGTTTCTTTCGTCGTCACTGTGTTGGACAAAGACTTTAAAAGCAAGGATGCCAGGATCAACATGATGCAAGCAATCAACATTCATATGAAGGACACTTGGATCATGAAGATTGTGTTAGTTAGTGTCCCCTCTGATTTCTTACCCTACGCTTGAATCTCGGGATGAGATTCATGTTTAGTGGGGGTGAGTTGTCACATCCCTAGCTTTACCTTGCCCTGGGATAGCACTTGCCTGTTGCATCATGTTTAAATTTCTCAGAAACTGGAAATGGGGATGTTCAAACCCTAGCACCAAATAAATTCAACTAGGGTCAAATTAAAATCTTTTTCAATGAACCCAAAATGCCCTTTGGAAAAGTTCATCATTTTTGGATTGATTAAAAACCTCTGCCAAAAATGTTGCACATATTTCTAGGACCATTCTGGATTTTTGAATTAATCCATATTGTATTTGAATTGGAGCATTTAAATTCTATAAATAGTTTAAATGCTCTAATAATTGTGAAACTAGTTGAGGGCTATTAAAATTAATTCAATATGTGCCCACAAATATTTTCATGATTTATGAAAATGCTCTAGCATTTTTAATAAAGCAAAACAAAAACAGAAAATAGAAAACAGAAACAATTTAAAGAAAAGAGCAAAGACAAAAACTAACCTAACTTACCTGTGTGGCCCATCTGGCCGGCCCAGCCCATGAGGGGCGGGGAGGTCTTCTTCCTCCCGCCAGTCGGACGCACGGCGCGTGCCCGACGCGCGCCGGCCACCTCCACCTAGCCTGCCTATCTCCTCGCCGCCCCGAAGCGCCTAGAGGACGCCACGCCCTCCCCTCGACCCCTGCATCTCTCCCCTCTCTCGCTGGACTTCTCCCTCTTCTCCTTCCCTCTCTCACGTGCGCGGCCGAACACCACCATCGCCGCCGCTCGTCGTTACCATGGCCACCGCCTCCCCCTCTCCTCCCTGACTGGCTCAACAGCTCCGCCTCGACGCCCGAGACCTCTCCGCCGAGCTACGAGGCACCAGACGCCCCTGGACGCCGTCGGCGCCGCCGTTCCCCTCTTCGGCTGCCGGCGATTCTCGCCGTTGATTCATCGTCTGCAGGCCTTCCCCGAGCCCGCCGAGCACCCCAATCGAACCGCCGTGAACCACTGAACCCATTTCCCTCCGCCTTTTCCTTCGCGTACGACCCGTAGCTGCTGCCCCACGAGCACCCGAAGCCGCCGTCCGCCATGGCCGGCGAGCTCCGTGCTGCCGAGCCCCTCCGCTCCAACTAGAGGCTCCGACGAGCTCCTGCTGCCCCTTAGGTGCTTCCAGTGTCCCCGTTTGCTCTCCCTCGAGCTGCAGCGCCGCGCCTGCGCAAGCCCGACCTGCTGCCGCCGCTGGACCTCGTCGCCGGCCACTTTTCCGGCCACCCCAGGGCCAACTACCGCCACCACTCGACGCGGAAGAGTGCCCGCGTCACGTTGATGCCTTCCGCCGGCCGTTTGGTCGCCGGAGGAGGATTTCCGCACCCGCCGCCGCGTTTGGCCTCGCCGGCGTCGAGCCGCCGGTGGGTTTGACCACGGCTGGACCCCCCCCCCTCTGTGTGACTGACATGTGGGGCCGGCGTTGGACTAATTAGCTTAGGTTGTTAATTAAGTGCTAACTACGGTGCTTAGTTTTATGAGCCAATGACAGGTGGGGTCAGCCCCCTGTCTAATTTGTTTAGTTTAAAAATAAACTTAGTTAGGCCCTGAGAGACTGACATGTGGGCCCCTGTGCCTATTTAGTTTAGTTTAATCTTCTGTTAAGTTTAGTTAAGCCTGTTTAAATGCTGTGTCACTGACGTGTGGACCCCACACGTCAGGTTTGACCTGGACCAGCCCCTGTTGACTGCTGACATCACAGTGACGTCATGCTGACGCAATAAGTGTTTTCTGGAATTTTAAATAAATCAGAAATGGTTTATTTATTTCAAAAAATAGCTAACACTTCTAAAAATCATATAAAATCAACCGTAGCTCAGATGAAAATAATTTATATATGAAAAATGATCAGAAAAATCTAAGGAATCTGTTTATGGCATTTTCATGCATGTTTGAACAAGTTAAACCTGCTGATCAGGTCAAATCAATAAAATGGCAATTAAATAATCACATACGGAGTTTGAATTTGAATCTTGGATTCAAACCAACTTCATTTAACCTGTTGCTAGTTGCATTAGCTCAAATCATAGCATAATGCCATGTCATGATCATGCATCATATTGTGCATTGCATTGATTGTGTTCTTTCTCTGTTTGTCGGTTTTGTCCCCTCTCAGTAGACGATGTTCCGACGATGAGTTCGATGACACCGATGAAGACCCAATGTTATCTTCAGAAGTGCCAGGCAAGCAAAACCCCATTGAGCATTCCGATACAATCCCACTCTCTCGCTCTTGCTCTCTTTTACTGCATTAGGACAACAACGCTTCAATTGTTACCTGCTGCGGTAGTTGAACCCCTTTCCACTGCATGACCCGTCATTGCCACAGTAAATAGTTGAAACCCACTAGTATGAGTAGGAGTTGTTTGAGCCATGTTGTGCCTACTCATTGATGCTTTCTGGTTATGCCTGCTATTGCTTAGAGTTGTGTCAGGTCTGATTCATCGGGGATGAATTGGAATGTGATGAACATGTCCTACTGTGTGTGAGCTAAGTGTGTGAACACGATTTGGTAAAGGTAGCGATGAGAGGCCATGTAGGAGTACATGGTGGGTTGTCTCGTTGAAACCGTCCTCAGGAGCTGAGTTCTGTGTTGGTTGGTCCATGAAACAGCTACTACCACACATTGGGATCCTTAATTGACTCTCTCGACTTATTAATCAACATGATCTCTGTCCAGGAGTTGCAACTAGTTTCTGGTGTTTGTAGTTTACTGGAGGTCGTGCGCAGCGCTGACCCTCGGGGAGGTCGTGCGCAGGTACGTGGCATGGTGTACCAATTGCCCGTTTGGTGATGCGGGAACCCTGTACACATCGTTTGGGGCCGTGAGCGACACCCCCGCCGGATCTCCCCATGGATGGAACCCAAATAGGCGATAAACCTGGACGAGAGACTTGTGTGGTTAGTCAGGTCGTGGCCGACACCCTCGCTGGGCCTCCGCTTGAAGGTTGCCGAGTACATGTCGTGTAAACGGCGGTAAGTGGTGAGAGCGTGTGTGAAGAAGTACACCCCTGCAGGGTTATATATAATCTATTCGAATAGCCGTGTCCGCGGAAATGGACTTCTGGGTTGCCTCTACAGTTCATAGACAAGTGAAAGTGGATACTCTAAAACGCGCAAGATAAGCATGAGTGCTATGGATGGCCTTCTCATAGGGAGACGGGAGCGGATCCATAGTGGTGTATTGATTGGTGAATATGTGGACTCGTGTGCGCCACCTCAAAAGAGTTACTTGCAGTCGTAGTTTAGGATAGCCAAGCTGGCTTGCTGCAGTCAAACTCCACCACCCCCTTTGTTGATACTAATGCATATGTAGCTAGTTCTGATGTAAGTCTTGCTGAGTACCTTTGTACTCACGTTTGCTTAATTTATGTTTTGCAGAGAGACTTCAGTCTCGCTAGTGGTTCTGCGTGGACTTCGATGTTTAGCTTGTTACCTCAGCTACGATCTTGTACCCTTGTAGGATCTTGTAGATAGTCAGGCTTTTTCAGCCTTCTTCATTTGTAGTTGTCTGTACTCAGACATGTTGTGCTTCCGTTGCCTGTATGCTCTGTATGTTGGGTCATGTGATCTCTGTTTGTAATAAATGCTATGATGGCTCTTCTGGGCCTTATCTATATGAGTTGTTGAGTTATGTTGTGATGCCATGTTGTACAGCACATACTTGCATGTTATGCGTACGTGTAATGTGTATTGCTATGTGTGGGATCCGACACCTAGTTGTTTACCTTTGGTAGCCTATCTTACAGGGAAATGTCTCCTAGTGCTTCCACTGAGCCTTGGTAGCTTGCTACTGCTCCGAAACACTTAGGCTGGCCGGCATGTGTCCTTCTTTGTTCCTGTGTCTGTCCCTTAGGGGAAATGTCACGCGTTGTTCCTTTAAGTCCTTGTAGCTTGCTACGACTTGGGTTCATACGTTGATGACCGACACGTTCGTTGCTGGGTCATGTATGCTTGTCTCTGTAATTTAGTGCCACTTTTGGTTTATAACTAGTCATGTCGGCCCGGGTTCTCTGTCATATGGATGCTAGCGACACTATCATATACGTGTGCCAAAATGCGCAAACGGTCCCGGGCCAGGTAAGGTGGCACCCGTGGGGATACCGTGTGTGAGGCCGCAAAGTGATATGATGTGTTACAGGCTAGACCTATGTGACTTAGGATCGGGGTCCTGACACAAATAATCAAAGCCCCAAACATCAAATGGTTCAATAACAAGTGAATAGTTCATAGGCATTTCTTGACGTCTACTAATATTACCAATTCTTTGACATTCATCACAAGACATGACAAACTTACGGGCATCTTTGTAAAGAGTAGGCCAATAAAAACCGGATTGCAATACCTTATGTGCAGTTCTATCTCCAGTGTGGTGTCCTCCATAAGCCTCGGAGTGACACTTGCGTAGGATCTGTTCATGTTCATGCTCACGTACACAATGTCTAATAACACCATCTCCTCCTTCTTTATAAACGTGTGGGTCATCCCTGAAGTAATATCTTAAATCATAGAAAAACTATTTCTTTTGCTGGTATGTGAAACTAGGTGGTTTAAATTTAGCAAAAATGTAATTAGCATAATCAGCATACCATGAGCAGTATGAGAAGCATTTTTGACAGCTAATTGTTCATCAAGAAAGCTATCATCAATAGGTAGTGGGTCATCAAGAACATTCTCTAACATAGATAAGTTGTCTGCAACGGGGTTCTCAGCTCCCTTTCTATCAATAATATGCAAATCAAATTTCTGTAGCAAGAGAACCCATCTAATAAGTCTAGGTTTAGCATCTTTCTTTTCCATAAGATATTTAAAAGCAGCATGATCTGTGTGAACAGTTACTTTAGAATCAACAATATAAGGTCTGAACTTATCAAAAGCAAATACAACTGCTAAAAATTATTTTTCAGTAGTAGCATAATTTCTCTGGGCACTGTCCAGAGTTTTACTAGCATATTGGATAACATTTAATTTCTTATCAACTCTTTGTCCTAGAATAGCACCTACAGCATAGTCACTAGCATCACAGATAATTTCAAAGGGTAAATTCCAATCAGGTGGCTAAACGATAGGTGCAGAAATCAAGGCTTTCTTAAGTATTTCAAATGCTTCTACACAGTCATCATCAAAGACAAAAGGAACATCTTTTTGTAAGAGATTAGTCAGAGGCCTAGAAATTTTTGAGAAGTCTTTAATGAACCTCCTATAAAAACCGGCATGACCAAGGAAACTTATTATACCTTTGATGTCCTTAGGACACGGCATCTTTTCAATAGCATCAACTTTAGCTTTATCAACTTCAATACCTCTTTCAGAAATTTTATGCCCCAAGACAATACCTTCATTAACCATAAAGTGGCACTTCTCCCAATTCAAGACAAGATTAGTTTCTTCACATCTCTGCAAAACTCGATCAAGGTTGCTTAAGCAATCATCAAAAGAAGTTCCATACGCGGAGAAATCATCCATGAAAACCTCAACAATCTTTTCACAAAAGTTAGAGAATATAGCAGTCATACATCTTTGAAAGGTAGCAGGTGCATTACATAAACCAAAAGGCATACGTCTATGAGCAAAGGTACCGAAAGAGCAAGTAAAAGTGGTCTTTTCCTGATCCTCTTTTGACACGGGTATTTGAGAGAAGCCAGAATAGCCGTCTAGAAAGTAGAAATGTGTATGTTTGGATAATCTTTCTAGCATTTGATCAATAAAAGGTAAAGGGTAATGGTCCTTTCTAGTAGCTTTATTTAATTTGCGGAAATCAATTACCATTCTATAACCTATAACAACTCTTTGTGGGATCCATTCGTCTTTATAATTAGGAACAACAGTAATACCTCCCTTCTTAGGGACACAATGGACAAGACTTACCCACTGACTATCAACAATAGGATAAATTATACCTGCCTCCAGAAGTTGTAGTATTTCATTTCTTACCACTTCTTTCATCTTAGGATGTAACCGTCATTGGTGATCGACAACCGGTTTAGCGTCTTTCTCCAACTTTATTTTGTGCTGGCATAGAGTGGGACTAGTGCCCTTAAGATCATCAAGAGTATATCCAATAGCAGCACGGTGCTTCTCATAGTTTTCAATAATTTCTCTTCTTCCTGCTCTGAAAGGTTAGCACTAACAATAACAGGATATATCTTCTTTTCATCAAGATAAGCATATTTAAGAGTATCAGGTAATGGTTTAAGCTCAAACACGGGATCACCCTTGGGTGGAGGAGGATCCCCTAGAATTTCAACATGCAAGTTGTGTTTCAAAATAGGTCCCTATTTAAAGAATACTTCATCTATTTCCCTTCTTTCATTCATAAACATATCATTTTCATGGTCTAGCAAATATTGTTCTAAAGGATCATTAGGAGGCACGGCAATAGAAGCAAGACCAATAATTTCATCTTTACTAGGCAACTCTTTATCATGGGGTTGTCTACGAAATTTAGCAAAATTAAAATCATGAGACATATCCCCTAAACCAACAGTAACAATATCCTTTTCGCAATCTATCTTAGCATTAACAGATTTCAAGGGTCTACCAAATATAATGGGACAAAAGTCATCTTGTGGGGAACCAAGAACAAGAAAATCAGTAGGATATTTTATTTTCCCACACAAGACTTCAACATCTCTAACAATCCCAATTGGTGATATAGTATCTCTATTAGCAAGCTTCATAGTAACATCAATTTCTTCTATCTCAGCAGGTGCAATTTCGTTCATAATTTCTTCATATAAGGTAAAAGGTATTGCGCTGACACTAGCACCCATATCACATAAGCCATGATAACAGCTGAGGGAGTCCTGGATTGAGGGGTCCTCATGTGGCCGGATAACTCGTGGTGGGCCGGACTGGTGGGCCGTGAAGATCATTGTTGAAGATAATCTCTCGTATCCGGATAGGACTCCTGTATTCGTATAATGGCAAGTTTTAGGTTCGGGTGTAATCTTTCCTTCTTCTGGAAGATTGTTATGTACAAACCCTAGGCCCCTCCGGTGCATATATAAACTGGAGGGTTTAGTCTGTAGAGGCGAACAGAGAATCACAAATCCTCATAGGCTAGACTTTAGGGTTTAGCCAATACGATCTCGAGGTAGATCAACTCTTGTAATCATATTCATCCATATTAATTTAGCAGGAAGTAGGGTATTACCTCAATCGAGAGGGCATGAACCTGGGTAAACATCGTGTCCCCATCCTCCTGTTACCATCAATCCTCAGACACATAGTTCGGTACCCCCTACCCGAGATCCGCCGGTTTTGACACCGACATTGGTGCTTTCATTGAGAGTTCCACTATGTCGTCAACCGAAGGAATGATGGATCGCATCATCAACCACAACAGAAACATCGAGGGAATCTTCCCTCCAGGACAGCTCTTTGTGTTCGGTGACTTCGTGCTCCACGCCAACACTGAAGGCCACCTCGAGCAGGTTGAGAGCTACACCCTTGGCCATAAAGTCAGGTTTGGAAGCTTAAACTACGTTGCCGGTATCCGTGGAGACTTGATCTTCGACGGATTCGAGCCCGCGGTGACCTCTCCCTGCCATCACGACGAACACGACCTAACTCTGTCATCGGATCATGAAATAGCACCTGTAACAGTTCTAGCCCTAGATCCGGAACAGATCATGTCGCCCGAAGACGGGAAGCTCAACCCCGCCACGGAAGTCGCAGACTCTACGGTGCTGGAGCCGCACTCGGACCCAACTATGAGTGGGATCTGTGTTACCGGAACCCCGGACTCGTCTCCCGCCTTAGATTCTGAATCATGCGCACCTACGCCCTTCAAGCTCGATCAGGCGTCTATCGCCGAATTCAGTGTTGCGGATATCTTCCAGCACTCACCCTTTGGCGACATGTTAAAATCGTTAAAATCCCTCTCCTTAGATGGGGACACACAGCCGCATTATATCCGATTCGAACTAGAGGCTGATGGAGAATTTTGCTCCCCACCCACCACCCACTTGGTAGCCACGATCGAAGATCTAACCGATCTACTTGACTACGCTTCTGAATACTTTGATGGGACGGACCTCGAAGCCGATGCAGATCCAGATCAAAGTCGGCCCGTAACCGGGCGGTGGACAGCTACGTCTTCATACGACGTATATATGGTGGATACACCTAAGGAGAAAGAGGCCGACGGCAAAAACAATCCCGCAAAGAACAAGCCCGTAGGAGAACCTCCCAAACGTCGGCGCCCGAAGCGCCGAACGAAATCCTGCAAAGGAAAAGATAGCAACACTATGACTAACGATGGCGATAGTCTGGAACAAGCCGAAGACCCCACAGACCCATCGATACAGCAGGAGGAGTGAGAGGATGGCGAACATAGTCCAAAGCCGCTGTCCGATGACAGTGATGCCGAAGACAGTAATTATGAACCTATCTCCGAAGAGGAAATTAGCCTGGGCGACGACGAATACATCATCCCAGAAGAACCATCAGAACAAAAGCGCTTCCATCGGAGGCTTATTGCCACTGCAAGGAGCCTGAAACAATAGCAGATACGGCTTCGAGCCGCACAGGACACGCTCAATGATAGATGGAACGAAGTGCTAGACGCTGAACAAAAATATGGCTATAATCGCCAAACCAAAGGCTATCCCAAGCGCAAATTGCTGCCCGAATTGGATGACGAGGCCACTGCGCCTATACCGCCGAAGAATAACACCGCCGATAAACCGGACTGACCACCTCGTGGACGAGATAGAGTGGCTAGCAACGGTGTACAAAAGCCCGCACCCCCACCCCGTAAAGGAAAGGAGGATGCGGCTCAGGTCCAGAAACACGATTTACATGAGGACCTGAACAACAAGGCCGGCAAGACCAGATCCATCTACGGATCTAGGGACCGTGCTCCCGCACGGGACGGCGGCTATCAAGCCAATCGCGCTGGTCATATACCAGTTCGGGGTCAATACCAAACATCACAACCATCGAATATACGCCATGATATAGCAAAATACAGAGGCACCGCACACCCTCTGTGCTTCACCGACGAGGTGCTGGATCATGATTTTCCAGAAGGGTTTAAACCCGTGAACATCGAGGCGTACGATGGAACGAAGGGTCCTGCCGTCTGGATAGAAGATTTCATCCTTCACATACACATGGCTCGCGGAGATGATCTCCACGCCATTAAATACCTACCCCTCAAGATGAAAGGACCAGCTGGGCACTGGCTGAACAGCCTCCCAGAGAACTCCATTGGGAGTTGGAAAGAACTTAAGGACACTTTTCGGGCCAATTTTCAAGGGACCTATGTCCGGCCACCGGATGCTGGCGATCTAAGTCACATCATCCAACAACCCGGGGAGTCAGCCCGCAAGCTTTGGAATCGGTTTCTCACGAAGAAGAACCAAATCGTAGACTGTCCGGACGCCGAAGCCTTAGCGGCTTTCAAACATAGTATCCGGGACGAATGGCTAGCCAGACACCTCGGACAGGAAAAGTCGAGGACAATGGCAGCCCTAACTACACTCATGACCCACTTTTGCGTGGGCGAGGACAGCTGGTTAGCACGTAGCAGCACTAGTGACCCTGGATCATCTGAAGTCAGGGACGGCAATGGAAAGCCACGACGCAACAAAAGCAAATGTCGAAATAATGCTGGAAGCCCAAATGACACAGCGGTAAACGCCGGATTCAGCGGCTCCAGACCCGATCAACGGAAGAAGCCATTTAAAGGCAACAAAGATTGTCCATCTAGCCTGGACAAAATATTAGATAGGCCCTACCAAATCCATGGCACCCCAGAAAAACCTGCAAACCACACCAACCGTAATTTTTGGGTTTTCAAGCAGGCCGGCAAGCTCAATGCCGAACACAAGGGGAAGGGACCTTAGAGCGAAGATGAGGACAAACCTCGCGAGCTGAATACAGAGGGACAGAAGAAATTTCCACCGGAGATCAAAACAGTGAACATGATATATGCCACTCATATCCCAAAGAGGGAGCGCAAGCGCGCACTCCGAGATGTCTACGCCGTTGAGCATGTTGCCCCCAAATTCAACCCATGGTCAGCCTATCCGATCACTTTCCATCGCAGGGATCATCCGACTAGTATCCATCATGGGGGTTCGGCTGCCCTAGTGCTCAACACAATAATCGATGGATACCATCTCACATGAGTCCTTATGGATGGCGGTAGTAGTCTTAATCTGATATATCAGGACACTGTCTGCAAGATGGGGATCGACCCGTCAAGAATCAAGCCAAGCAGCACGACCTTTAAAGGAGTGATACCGGACGTAGAAGCCCACTGCACAGGCTCTTTAACATTGGAGGTTGTATTTGGCTCTCCTAATAACTTTTGAAGCGAAGAGCTAATCTTTGACAAAGCTCCGTTCTGAAGTGGCTATCACACACTACTCGGAAGAACGGCCTTCGCCCGCTTTAATGCAGTCCCGCACTTGCTTATCTAAAGCTTAAAATGCCTGGACCACGTGGCGTCATAACGGTCAATGGAAATATGGAGCGCTCTCTCCGCACGGAGGAGGACACTGCGGCCTTAGCAGCCGAAGTCCAAAACGGCCTATTTAAGCCACATAACCTATCGGTCGTGGACATAGCTAAACGCATCCACCACACGCCTCGGTGCGGCACCTGAGCTAGATTAGCAGCTACGCCCCATCGACTGCCCCATAAGGTGATAGCATATGTACCTCGAGTGCATAATCATGCCTTAAAAATCCCTTGGGCGACGCTGGGGGAACACTGCATATAGTCCATAGTTCGGCTTGACCCTATTCAGACTCTAAAAATTATCTTTTAAGGTTCACTAAAAGAACCAGTCTTGTTTATGGCCACACTGGATTTCTTTTTCTTTTCCAGGTTTCTTTTTCTATTTACAGATAGCCATCATACTCCCCCCTTCAAGGACACATTACAGAGGAGGAAACGGCGCAAACGTGCAGCAGGGACCCATGCTAAGGTTTCTTTCTAGATTAAGACCATTTGTAAACCTTTTTTCTCTTTCTTGTTATATATCTTTCTGGCACGTAAAATGTCCAAGAAAGTCATCGGCATTATCTAGAAGTTTACGGCTCGCCGTACTATAAAGGGATATTAATAGAGCAACTTGATTGACATTATGTTCGGAGTTTTATTCACTCACCATAAATGTTCTCTCCCCGCATCAGATTGCCACATGTGCCTTGTTAACAGGGTCTATTACCAAGGGCTGTATTCAGCCCGGTATATATCGAAAAGACCAAACACCTATAGGGAGGGTTCGGCGTCCTAGATGTTTGCCTTATATGCATCAGTTCCGAATCATGTCTTGGGTCAATAGTTGGGTTGCCCGGCTCCTGTGCTTACTCCTACGTTCCCGATTGTTCGGCTAGGGTGTAAAGGGAGAACTACTGCAATTGTACTTCTGGCTTGTTCGGTCAAGTACCTCAGTAGAGAAAGCCGAAAACTGACCGTCATGATAAGCGAGAACCTGGTCTTCAATTCGGTGACTTAGTTTTATACTACGGTCGATAGAGATCTACCCTGTGTTATACAAAGGGTTGGTTTTTTCGCCTAGCCAGGTGCAATTGGATACCTTAAATAAGGAATATCATATTTGCACCAGGGGCTAGTACCTAGCCTCACTTGTCAAATTCCTATGGCTAAGTGAAAGCAATAACACCACATAGTCCGATTGCCTGGTTCGCTCCGCATACACCTCCAACACGGACCAAGACGTTGGATAAAGAGTGTATTTGTATATGACCGAACACCCCAGTACTATGTACTTGGGGGCTGAAGCCGACGACGGGAAACTTTCAGAACTATATAAACAGCCACACAGGAGATAAAAGTCGCTCATATTATAATAGCGCAAAAGTTATATACATCGGTTCATAAGCTTAAGAGTTTACAGCCGGATACAATTATTCAAAGATAACATCCTTTGAGCACTGGCCTGCTACAAGGCGGGCGCCTTCTATGACGTCCTCGAAGTACTTCTCCGGCTTGCGGTGCTCCTTGCCTGCGGGCGGTCTAGCAGTAGCTATATGATCTGCCCTCATCTTCGCCCAGTGCACTTTCACACGAGCGAAGGCCATCCAAGCACCTTCTATGCAGGCCGAACGCGTCAATGCGTCGACCCGCGGACTCGCCTCGATGAGCCACTTCACCAATCCGAAGTAGCTACTTGGGATTGGATCAGCGGGCCATAGACGGACTATCAAGTCCTTCATGGCCGAACCAGCCATATTGTGCAGCTAGACCAGCTAATTCATCTGGTCGTTGAGGGGCATTGGATGTTTTGGCACATAGAACTGCGACCAAAACAACTTCTCAGTATCGTTCCCCTCCTCGGCTCGGAAGTATTGGGCAGCGTCAGCACTGCTCCTCGGAAGATGAGAAAACACGCCTGGAGAACTCCATAATCGTGTCAGCCCAAGAAACTTCTGCCCTCCGTAGATGCTCTGTAAGAGAAAAGTCTTACCAGAGATATCTGTCGTGCCTGCTTGATTTCTTCACACGCGCTGCGCGACTCGCTTCGCGCATCCTGGGCAGCCTTGATTGCCTCAGCTAGCTTGGAAGCTCGTTCTGAAGCCTCCCCTTCCAATGCCTCGCATTTGTGAATGGCATAAGTTCAACTTCGACTTCGGACACCCAAGCCTGGTGCTTCTCGCATGCGGACTTTTCGGCCTCTAGTTCGGCAACCGCTTTGTCAGAAGTCACCTTGCTTGCCTCAGCCTCCTTCTTGGCCTTCGCAACCTCTCCCTTGAGGGCCTCGAGCTCAGTGGCGCCAACTGTGTAATACAGAATATCATAAAAGAGTTTATACCCATACTCAATTAATATTGTTAGTCTTCTTGACATCTTAACTTTTTTCTGCATACCTTGTGTTTCATCTAAATGTTGGTTGACGCTGTCAAGGTCCGCGTTGCCAACAAGAGCTTCCGGTTTAGTTCGGCAACCTCTGCATCTCGTGCAGTTGCCGTAACTAGTGAAGCATGTTCAAATAACATAAGCACAACAGTTCAGCTCTATAAGCATGCCATACTATGGATACTTCGTCCGATTCTATTCAGAATGACACAAAGCATCAGGGGCTACTGGCTATACATGAGTATTTAAAAAAAATGTTCCATAAAGAACATTACATTGCTTACCTCAAAGCCCATTAACAGGCTGTTGAAGGCTTCATTCAGTCCGCCCTTGACGGACTGAATCTTCTTCATCGCTGCACCCATCACGGTGCGGTGCTCCTCCACGATGGAGGCACTTAGCAGTGCTCCCTCCATAGGGTCCGACGCCTCCGGATTGACTCCGGGCGCCTTTGTATCCTCCCCCGCTTGGGGAGTCTGGTCTCCGGACCCCGGAGCCGCACTAGGCTCTGGGACAGTATTCGGTGGGGCCCCGGATTGTTTGGGCCCCCCGCCTTCGATCTCCATGGGGATTGTTTCCCCATGGTCAGTGGCAGCCGAGGTATTATCCCCGGTCGCCCTATCACCTGCCCGGACCTCGTCTCCTCGAGCGGAGGACACCCGCTTGGAGGACACATCAGTGTCCCCACCGATCCTGGGCGATAGAGCTCGAACCGGTGGGTCACTCTCCGTCTCTCCAGGCGCTAGAGAGTTCCCCTTTGATAAGGAGGCATCGGGGTGTCCTCGGGGAGGGTTGTAGGTTAGCAGGTGAGAAATACTAAATAAGTATCAAAGTGTTAAATAAGCAAGATGAAGCAATCCGGACAAACTTACGTTTCAGCTAGGGGCTTCTCCCTAGGCTTCACCATAAAACTGTGTTCGGACGATGAGTCTGAACTGGCGGGGAGGCTTAGCTTCCTCCGGGGTGCGGCCTTGCCTGCATCAGCAGGGGCCGCCCTCTTCTTCCCCCTGCCTTGCATAGGGGGCTCCTCTTATTTTTCTTCATCTTCTTCTTCTTCCTCTTCTTCATCATCCTCCCCCTCTTCGGAGGAGAGGATGTTGATCTCGGCCACCTTGCTCTTCTTCTTGGGCTTCTTGACCGGCGCCTTGTACGGCGCCGGGACCAGCATCGCCATCAGCCGAGGCGATTCTGGGTCTTCGGGCAAAGGCGCCGGACACTTCATCCGGGTTGCCTTCTTTGTCTAGCCATGAATATCATGCAAAAACTCCAATTCCTGTTATCATTAAATAAGAGAAGGGATATATGTTCGGCGAGGTTTTCTATTACCTCCGGGGCAGAGAGCGCGGTACTATAGCCCGCGTCCTCGGTTTCTGGCGGCCACTCCTTCTAGCTCTTGAAGAGATGCTTCCAGATCTCTTTGTGCGTAAAGCCAAAGAGATGCTTCAGAGGATTATCTCATGCCGGATCGAACTCCCTTAGGGAGGAATCCGGCTTTGGCAAGGAAGAACAAGCCGTGCCAGCATTACCTGGACCACGAACGAGAGCTGGTGCCCCTTGGAAATCACGCCGGACACACGGCTCTGGAGTGTCTTCACCTCAACTTGAGACCCCCAGTCCAGACCCTTTTTGGTCGAGGAGGTCAACCTCTCTGGGGGTGCAGATCTGAAAGCAGGCTCCATCGTCCATTTGGCGTCGCGGGGTTCGGTGATAAAAAACCACTCCTGCTGCCAGACCTTGTTCGTATCTATGAATGATCATTTGGGCCAAGTCGCATTTGGGAGCTTGCTAATCATAGTGCCTCCGCACTCCACGTGTTGCCTGTCCACCACATTTGGCTTCACATTGAAGGTTTTAAGCCATAGGCCGAAGTGTGGAGGGATGCGAAGGAAAGCTTCACACACCACTATGAAAGCGGAGATGTGAAGGATTGAGTTCGGGGCTAGATCGTGGAAATCTAGCCCGTAGAAGAATAGCAAACCCCGAACAAAGGGGTGGAGCGGAAACCCTAGCCCCCTAAAAAAGTGCGAAGTGAACACTACTCTCTCACCGGCCTCTGGGACGGGAATCACCTGGCCCTCGGCGAGGACTCGATGCGCGATATCAGCAGCGAGATAGCCCGCGCTCCGAAGATCCTCCACGGTTTTCTCAGTGACCATGGAGGCCTCCCACTTGCCCCTGGCACCGGATCCAGCCATTGTTGGGGAAGGAAGTAGTGGTTGAGGAACGGGGAGCGGTGGGCACATGAGATGAGGATGCTGGGGCTAGGGATATGGAGAGCTCGAGCTTGAGGAAAGCATGGGGCTGATGAAAGGGATTGGTGTCCTTTTATAACGATGTGGATACAGAACGTCCCCCCACTTTAGCCATAAACCTCGCCGGTTCCCAAAGCGGACGTGTGTAATGCGCGGTCTGGATGCTCACGTCACATTGATAAGGTCCCACAATAAGCGGGCACGATCTCTATTCTAATAAGACGTGTCAATGAGGATATACCTCAAAACGCGAAACTAGGGCCAAATAAAACGGTTCGATATATT
This sequence comes from Secale cereale, assembly GCA_902687465.1. Taxonomy (NCBI): domain Eukaryota; kingdom Viridiplantae; phylum Streptophyta; class Magnoliopsida; order Poales; family Poaceae; genus Secale; species Secale cereale. Next base: position 106,364,215 of record LR738714.1, on the reverse strand, counting down.
AGTGGGATGGATGCGACGCTTCACCAAAAAGTTGTCAGTAAAGACACATTATTCATTTTCTTTTAAGAGCCTTGCCTTCGAGGCTAAGGGTTGTACTAACCTTGCAGAGCCGAACATAATACACCTTTTTGCAGAAGATATATTTGGAATAAGGAACCCGCCTTGCAATGCCGAAGACAATACGGAAACCGAACTCATCGTCATCGAAGACAGGTTCAGGGGCTACTGAGGGAGTCCAGGATTGAGGGGTCCTCATGTGGCCGGATAACTTGTGGTGGCCCGGACTGGTGGGCCGTGAAGATCATTGTTGAATATCGTCTCTAGTATCCGGATAGGACTCCTGTATTCATATAATGGCAAGTTTTAGGTTCGGGTGTAATCTTTCCTTCTTCTGCAAGATTGTTATGTACAAACCCTAGGCCCCTCCGATGCATATATAAACTGGAGGGTTTAGTCCGTAGAGGCGAACAGAGAATCAAAAATCCTCATAGGCTAGACTTTAGGGTTTAGCCAATACAATCTCGAGGTAGATCAACTCTAGTAATCATATTCATCCATATTAATTTAGCAGGAAGTAGGGTATTACCTCAATCGAGAGGGCATGAACCTGGCTAAACATCGTGTCCCGAGCCTCCTGTTACCATCAATCCTCAGACACATAGTTCGGGAGCCCCCACTCGAGATCCGCCGGTTTTGACACCGACAATAGTGATTTCCTATTTTAACATAACAATAGGCATGCCAACAACAGGTCTATGCTTATTTTTAGTATCGGGTCTAGCAATTCTATCAGCTTCATCACAGAAGTAAATAACATGCCCATCAATGTTATTGACCAAGAGATCCTTAACCATAGCAATACTAGGTTGAACTTGAATTTGCTCAAAGGGTGTAGGTGTTCTAGCATTACTCTTACGAACCACAGTTGAAGCTTTAGCATTATCCTTTATTCTAACATTGAAAGGTGGTTTCTCAATATAAGCAGTAGGAACAATAGGATCAACATTATAAGTGATAGTATTTTCTTCAACTTTAATAGGTTCAACTACTTTTACTTCAATGGGAGGATGATATTTAAACCACTTCTCCTTAGGGAGATCAACATGAGTAGCAAATGATTCACAGAAAGAAGCTACTATCTCAGAGTCAAGTCCATATTTAGTGCTAAATTCACGAAAAGCATCGGTATCCATAAAAGATTCAACACAATCAAACTTAGGTGTTATACCTAACTCCTTACCTTTGTCGATTTCCCAATCTTCGGAGTTGTGTTTAATTCTTTCCAGTAAATCCCATCTGAATTCAATAGTCTTCATCATAAAAGAACTAGTACAAGAAGTATCGAGCATGGAGCGATTATTGAGAGAAAGCCGAGCATAAAATTTTTGAATAATAATTTCTCTTGAGAGCTAATAATTGGGGCATGAATATAACATTGACTTAAGCCTCCCCCAAGATTGAGCAATACTTTCTCCTTCGCGAGGCCAAAAATTATATATATAATTACGATCACGATGAACCAGATGCTTAGGATAAAACTTCTGATGAAATTCCAATTTCAGTCGGTTGTAGTTCCATGATCCAATATCATCACATAGCCTAAACCATGTCAATGCCTTTCCCTTCAAAGATAAAGGGAAGACCATCTTATTGATAACATCCTCGGGCATACCTACAAGCTTAAATAATCCACAAACTTCATCCACATAGATTAGGTGCATATCGGGATGTAATGTTCCATCTCCTGTAAAAGGATTAGCTAGTAGATTCTCTATCACACCCGAAGGAATTTCAAAGTAAACATTTTCAGTAGGTTCAGTAGGTTGAGGAGCAACCCTTTGCTCTACTGGTTGGGGTGAACATACCCCGAACAAGCCCCTTAATGGATTATTTTCCATAGTAACAAGTGACAGTAAATTTCAGCACACTATATAAATTTTTCCTTACCAAATTCCACCTACCAAAGACGCTTCACTACCCGACAACGGCACCAGAAAAGAGTCTTGATGACCTACACGTATAGGGGATCTATCTAGTCCTTTCGATAAGTAAGAGTGTCGAACCCAACGAGGAGCAGAAGGAAATGACAAGCAGTTTTCAGTAAGGTATTCTCTGCAAGCATTGAAATTATCGGTAACAGATAGTTTTGTGATAATGTAATTCATAACGGGTAACAAGTAACAAAAGTAAACAAGGTGCAGCAAGGTGTCCCAATCCTTTTTGTAGCAAATGAAAAACCTGGACAAACTCTTATATAAAGGAAACCGCTCCCGAGGACACATGGGAATTATCATGAAGCTAGTTTTCATCATGCTCATATGATTCACGTTCGTTACTTTGATAATTTGATATGTGTGTGGACCGGTGCTTGGGTACTGCCCTTCCTTGGACAAGCATCCCACTTATGATTAACCTCCCTCGCAAGCATCTACAACTACAAAAGAAGAATTAAGGTAAACCTAACCATAGCATGAAACATATGGATCCAAATCAGCCCCTTACGAAGCAACGCATAAACTAGGGTTTAAGCTTCTGTCACTCTAGCAACCCATCATCTACTTATTACTTCCCAATGATTTCCCCTAGGCCCAAACAATGGTCAAGTGTTATGTAGTCGACGTTCACATAACACCACTAGAGAAAAGACAACATACATCTCATCAAAATATCGAACGAATACCAAATTCACATGACTACTTATAACAAGACTTCTCCCATGTCCTCAGGAACAAACGTAACTACCCACAAATCATATTCATGTTCATAATCAGAGGGGGATTAATGTGCATAAAGGATCTGAACATATAATCTTCCACCGAATAAACCAACTAGCATCAACTACAAGGAGTAATCAACACTACTAGCAACCCACAGGTACCAATCTGAGGTTTTGAGACAAAGATCGGATACAAGAAATGAACTAGGGTTTGAGAGGAGATGGTGCTGGTGAAGATGTTGATGGATATTGACCCCCTCTCGATGAGAGGATCGATGGTGATGACGATGGTGATGATTTCCCCCTCCCGAAGGGATGTTTCCCCGGCATAACAGCTCCGCTGGAGCCCTAGATTGGTTCCGCCAAGGTTTCGCCTCGAGACGGCAGCGCTTCGTCCCAAAAACTTTTTTCTGATTTTTTTCCAGGGCAAAAGACACCTCATACCAGAAGATGGGCATCGGGGGGCTTCCAGGTGGCCCATGAGGCAGGGGGCGCGCCCAGGGGGTAGGGCGCACCCTCCACCCTCGTGGACACTAGGTGGCCCCCCTCTGGTGCTTTCTTTGCCCAATATTTTTAATATATTCCAAAACTGACTTTCGTGGAGTTTCAGGACTTTGGGAGTTGTGCATAATAGATCTCTAATATTTGCTCCTTTTCCAGCACAGAATTCCAGCTGTCGGCATTCTCCCTCTTCATGTAAACCTTGTAAAATAAGAGAGAAAATGCATAAGTATTGTGACATAATGTGTAATAATAGCCCATAATGCAATAAATATCGATATAAAAGCATGATGCAAAATGGACGTATCACTTAGCAGCACTCACTGGGTCCTCTAAGACATGATGGGTAACAAAGAATGGAGTTGGTGGAACAGTTGAAGCAGCCAGAGGATCTGAAGCATGGAGTTGCACGGACGGAGGAAGGACTTGGGCGGTCGACGTTGAAGGAAGATCAGTCGACATAGGGTTGGCAAAAGAAACAGAAGCTCGAATTGGATCTCCGGATTGCTAGATCGCTGCTTCTGACGCTGATGTCGACTAAGGTACCTTGCTGGCAGGCACCCTCCTGCTCGAAGTCCTGCCCTTTCTTCCCGTGGTCTTCTGGAGCACATCTTCATCGTCGTCTGGAAGTTCAATGACATTTTGCAGTGCTACAAAAGACTCGACCGTAGGAGTTCGGTCGACCGACAGTTCAATGGACAAAATGAGGACAATATTGTGGAGTTATACCCACTTTGGAAGTGGCCGCGTCTTGATACGTCTCCAACTTATCTACTTTTCCAAACCCTTTTGCCCTTGTTTTGGACTCTAACTTGCATGATTTGAATGGAACTAACCCGGACTGACGTTGTTTTCAGCAGAATTGCCATGGTGTTGTTTTTGTGCAGAAATAAAAAGTTCTCAGAATGACCTAAAAATTTACGGAGAATTATTTTGGAAAATATAAGAAATACCCGCGGAAAGATCCAGACCAGGGGGGCCACACCCTATCCGCGAGGGTGGGGGCGCGCCCCCTGCCTCATGGGCCCCCTGATGCTCCACCGACGTATCTCTGGATCCCATATACACTTTCGGGGAGAAAAAAATCAGGGAGAAAGAATTATCGCGTTTTACAATATGGAGCCGCCGCCAAGCATAATCTCTCTTGGGAGGGCTGATCTGGAGTCCGTTCGGGGCTCCGGAGAGTGGAGATCGTGGCCATCGTCATCATCAACCTTCCTCCGTCACCAATTTCATGATGCTCACCGCCGTGCGTGAGTAATTCCATCGTAGGCTTGCTGGACGGTGATGGGTTGGATGAGATTTACCATGTAATCGAGTTAGTTTTGTTAGGGTTTGATCCCTAGTATCCACTATGTTCTGAGATTGATGTTGCTATGACTTTGCTATGCTTAATGTTTGTCACTAGGGCCCGTCTGCCACAGGAGGGTAGGACAAAAAATGGCATGCAAGTTCTTTTCCATAAGCACGTATGACTATATTCGAAATACATGCCTACATTACATTGATGAACTAGGAGCTAGTTCTGTGTCACCCTAGGTTATAACTTTTACATTATGAATTGCATCCGACATAATTTCCCATCACCGATCCAATGCCTACGAGCTTTTCACATATTGCTTGTTGCTTATTTACTCTTCCGCTGCTGCTATTACAAAAACTACAAAAACACTACTGTTACTTTTATTGCCGCTACCACTATCTCCATATTACTTTGCTACTAAACTACCTTGATGCAGATACTAAGTTTCCAGGTGTGGTTGAATTGACAACTCAACTGCTAATACTTAAGAGTATTCTTTGGCTCCCCTTGTGTCGAATCAATAAATATGGGTTGAATACTTTACCCTCGAAAATTGTTGCGATCTCCTACACTTGTGGGTTATCACGTCTTCAGTTTCCTCATCATCTTGATCCTTGTAAATGTCAATGGAAGTCCCAGAAGTAGCAGGACTGAAAGTTTCAGAATTCACTCGGTCAGACAAGCGAATGAGTCGACAACAAACATAGAAGCTCCTAAGCAAAGCAAAAGCAAAGAGGGAAAGCAAAACACTTACGCAGAAGCGACGGGAACATCCACCTTGATCTTGGGAAAGGCCTTCTCAGGCTTTGAGGGGGCGATCTTGGGCTGCATGGTGGCATTTTCAGACGGTTCTGGAGTCGAAGTCCGAGTGCATTTTTGCACTTGTGTACTTGGAGGAGCTGCTTTGCCACGACTGCCTGTAGGGTTTTGAGACTGTTTGGATCGCTGTTCTGAGCGAGGTGGTGAGTCAACTACCTCACTGTCGTCTGAGTCGTCACGATCATCTTCATTGTCGTCGGGGGATTGCCAGTCGCCACTCTCATATGCGCTCTCTGTTCCCTCCTAGACTTGCTCCCCATTTGGCATCGAGTACATCTCAGTATAAATCTACAAGGCAAAGAGTTAAATAAGCATCAATTAGATTCAAGGACAGTTGCAAATCAAAATATAAAGGCACTCGGTAACAAAGGTCAGACTTTGTCCGGCTCATTGTCGGCGTCGAATGGGGCAACTCTTCTGGACCCCCTAGGGTTGATCGCGGGCCTAGAGAGGCTGGATGCGTCGATCGAGAAACACATCTAACAAATCCATGCCAGTCACACCATCATGGACTAATTGGACTACCAGGTCGACTAACGTCGACACCTCTCCTTTCTCTACTGGAATCATGGTTAACAAAGAGGGTTGGCGGACTCGATCCATGGTGAAGGGGGGAAGACCAGTCGACTGACCCGGAGTCAGGACATCTTTGCAGTAGAATCAGGTCGACTGCCACCCCCTAACCGACTCAGGAAGAGTCATAGGAGGGAAAGTACTCCTACCCCTTGTTTGGATCCCTAAACCCCCGCACATTTGGATCACATGCATCTTTTCGTCAGTCGGATTTGCCTTCTTCACAGTTTGAGAATGGCAGGTAAAGATGTGTTTGAATAAACCCCAATGCGGCCGACAACCCAAGAAGTTTTCACACAGAGAGACATACGCAGCGAGGTATGTGATTGTGTCGGGAGAGAATGATGAAGTTGGGCACCCAAAAAGTTCAAGAAACCCCGGAAAAAGGATGCAGAGGCAGAGTGAAACCGCGGTCGACGTGAGTTGCGAGGAGAACACACTCACCCTCCTGTGATTGAGGCTCGGTCTTGCTCCCCGGCAACCTCCAAGATACGTGCACAATCCAGCCCGTGTCGGCCGGGTCTTCCAAATCTTCCTTTTGGATCGTATATCGAATCCAGTCACACACACACACACACCCACACGCACACGCACACGCACGCGCACGCGCACGCGCACGCCCGCGCGCACGCACACGCACACACACACGCGCGCGCGCGCGCGCACACACACACACACACACACACACACACACACACCGTCTCAGGGCACCGAGACGTAGGGTTGTAAACTCATGTGTACAACCTCGCCGTAACCATTTACATAAACTCATGAAGATAAGCTGCTAAACACCTATCCTATTACATGACCGCCATCCAAACCGGTTGTAGATATCCCGAGCTACCATCTCCCATCGAGTAGACGCAGTAACCAAATGCTCCCTGGCCTCCGTCTGAGTGAGTAGCGACCACGTACGGATAAGAGTAGTGGTTCTGAAGATGACCTGCAAGAAATGGATGTTTGTTGTTCTGTTAAAGACCAAATCATTTCTACAATTCCAAATTGCCCATAGTAAAGCACATACTCCCACTCGGATATGTTTTGCTACTATCGGATCAATCCCATGCAGTCAAGTCCCAAATAAACTGTGAATCGAACCAGGGGGATTGATATTGAAGGCTATTTGAACTGACCGCCATAAGATTTTGGCCATAGGACAATCAAGGAAAAGGTGTCTAATAGATTCATCGTGATCACAAAAACTGCATCTTTTAGATCCTAACCAATTCCTTCTAGCCAAATTATCTTTAGTAAGCCAATCGGCCCTAAATGTCTTGGTTCATGTAATTAACTCTATCCGCAAATACCATACTGGATGCAGTTTGTGGTGGCATACAGATTTGCAATGGAAACATATGATCTTCCTAGTTTCTAGCCGAAAATGGTTTGTGAGACGCAACCTGAGGAAACTCCTCCCAAGTTGGACTACATCCAGCCTATACATGTCTTGTACAACTATCATCATTTTTCTCTGTTTTCTCTCGTAAAACCACCACTTTGCGATCATCTCGGACCAGATAGTTCAATTGGCTCTATTATGAAGGACGATGAGTCGTGAGGATCCTCATGTCTCACAGAGAAACTGCAGGAGCCTCCATAAGGCAGCAGCACTTCTCTATTCAGGTCTACTCCATTCTCTGCCAGCGTCACATTAGATTCAAGGGCCTGGAGAACTTCTGACATCTTGGGCCGCAGAATAGGGTTGGTCAGCGTGCATTGGAGAATCACGTCGACTGCACACTCTAGCTCGGCTACATCGAACAAATCTTTGAGATCCCTGTCCACTAGTTTATCCAGTTTCTTTTCCTCATTGAGTTCTCTAACCTGCACAGGATTAAAATTTTGACATCAGGTGATAAACAGAGTATACCACGAATTCCATGTAAATGGCAGGAGCGCTGCCTGGCATTATATTAATTTATTAAACGAACGTGTTATCCATAAATATCCGATATGTACCCACTTATGCCAGGAAATCAACTAGGCCTTTGCTAAGCATTGTATTAAGGATTTGCCAATAAACTTATTTCATCACCAACTACAAATCTATGATAGTGATACAACACAAAAAGAAGTTTTTTTTGTTTTAGATCTTCCCTATTCATGTTAGCTAAACTTCGTTGGAAATGGTCGTCAAATTACTCCAGGTTATGCCATAAATTATAGTACGTAAAGATTGAGCAAAAGAAGTTACCCAATCTATAATCATCCCCTTCTGGGACTGACCATGTCCGTTGCTCAAGGTTTTAGGTCCAGTGATCAGTTCCAACAGTAGAATACCAAACCCATAAACGTCAGTCTTTTCTGAAGACTGCCCTGTTGAGAGATACTCTGGAGCAATATGACCAACAGTTCCCCGAACTGCAGTAGTAACATGCGAATCTTGTCGGTCAAGTAGTTTTGCCAATCCAAAATCCCCAACGACTGCTTCAAAACTGCCATCAAGCAATATGTTTGCTGCTTTGACATCCCTGTGAATGATCTTAGGATTGCATTGTTCATGAAGATATAGTAGTCCTCTCGCAGCCCCAATAGCAATCCGCATACGTTTACTCCAATCAAGACAAGGTTTTCCATGATGATACTCTGCAAAACATTCACTTTACATTAGAAAGAGAAGGAGGTAGAAGACAAGGGAATGAGAGAATAGCAAAACACAGGGCAAAAAAAGTATTACCTCCGTTCGGAAATGACTGGCGTGGTTTTAGTTCAATTAGTTCAAATTAGAACTAAAACCACCTCAGTTATTTCCAAACGGAGGGAGTAATTCTTAGTAAGGAAAACATAGACTTCTATTAGAAACATAAAATGTTGTGGACGTATGAAAGGTTACCTCTCAAGCGGTCAGCAACACTTCCATTTGGCATATATGGATATACGAGCAACCTTTCTTTCGAGGTCATGCAAAATCCATACAAGCGCAAAAGGTTCCTGTGCACAGCTAGGCCAATCAACTCAAGTTCTGTCTGAAATTGGACTTCACCAGTAACATCGGGATCTTTTAACCTCTTGACTGCCACTAAAGTTCCATTTCTGAGACAGCCTTTATAAACAACACCAAAACCGCCTTGGCCTAATATATTCTTTGAGTTAAAATTGTCTGTTGCACTTTGCAGGCCGTGAAATGAAAAATGCTTCAGATGACCCAGTTCCATTTCAAGATCTTGATCTATAGTTGAATAAATAAGTGGTCATCAAATCATATATTTCCAATAGTAAGGTTATAGATGATTAGCTAATTACCAGAAGAAGCAAAAGGCAAACGCCATCTGCAGTAGTTTAGCCAGCATACAAAGAACAGGACAAAGATTGTGGCACAGGTGACACTTAAGGAAATTGCCAATGCTAATTGATGATGGTTCTTCGTTTTATTCGACGGTCTGGACACTGTATCTGTCATCAAAGGTAAGTTAGTTCCACTCCCAAAATGGTAAGTTAGTTCAAAAGGGTACACTTGTAGAGTTGTAGTAAAGATTAAAAAACAGATGATGTCAGGTAAAAACGTTACCGTTAGTTCCTCCATTAAGATGTGTGCAGCCATGTAGAATTGAGGAATTGCAAAGGAACTTGTTTCCCACGAGACTGGAAAGCATAGGTACAGTAATATTCAGTGAAGTATTGAAATAGAAAGGAAAGAATGATGTGTGTATGACTATGACTGAGTTTTAGCATATGAAGGATGACACAAGCACTGCTTCACAGTTATGCAAAGAATTTGAATGAGGAAATGGAGTTAAATAACAAAAAAAAATGGAGCATGTTATACATACTATCGTACCCACTTACCTGTAGTCATGTGCATAGATTTTTGGAACCGTACCACTTAAATTGTTGAATGATATGTCACTGAAACATATTTCCCACGTCAGTTTGAATCACATTTAACTACACCATTTGTCAAAAAAGAAATAAACATGTAACTAGAGACATACAGGAATGTGAGACCTGGAAGCCTCGCAACATCTACAGGGATCTGTCCAGACAAGTTATTCTTATCAAGGCGCCTGAGGATTTGCAAAGAAACAGTCATCAAAACATTAGTTGTCAACCCGTGTGTCTGCTCAAGCTAGCAATTTTAAGAACAGATGGTAAACATTTTTGTAACATTTATTGCGTATGAAAATGTGAATTATTTAGAAATATAAGGAAACCATGCAGATAGGTAACTGAAAATATTACTAGTACAAACATACAACAATTTCACTTAGTTGCCGTGGCCCATGAGCAAAAGAGGAACAATATATCTAGAGTTCTAGACATAGTTCCAAAGATGGTTCATGTGCATGTATGACTGTTGTGTTACAATTGTATACATGCTTTTTCCAAATAGTGACATAGCTCCAAAAAATTATATTTGTAAACATTGTGTCATCAAGCTTGTACGACTTCGCTAGCTTTATACTCGGAATTAGTTCAATAGATTAGTATCGCAGGCATAGTGGTTAACTGGTTATTACTTAACTCTACATGGTCTATCTGGCATCGTACGACCAGACTTTATTAGAATTCATCATATGTGTTGTATTCACGACAGAGGAGTTTTCGTTTCTTGGGCAGGCATACATAACAAACTTAATCAGAATCCACCAGTAACATATGCATGTAAGTCTAACAGACACAGTGATGCTTTAGAAAGCGACATAAATAATCCAAATAGATAGATTGTCAATTTGAGGTAATAGATTCGCATATACTTACAAATAATTTAGTTGAGTCAGCTGCCCCAGTGAATTCGGGATTTCACCAATAAACTGGTTACCTGAAAGATCAAGAGCTTTCAGATTGGCCAGCTTCCCTGTCTCTGGAGGAATTTCACCAGATATTCTGTTATTCTGTAGTAACCTGAAGTGGGGCAAGAGGAAAAAAAAGGTTGAGCAACAAAGCATTGGTAGTAAATTTCGTTTTCAGTTCGACAGATGGAAGTCAGTGAAACAAGATCTACAAACAGTACAGTAGAAAGAATACAATCCCATGACTGAGAGAGCACAAGTAATAATAAATATGATGCATACAATGCGCATAAGGTCATGTTCATATAAGTAGGGTGAACACAGTATGATGGGTACAATAAGGAATAAAAAGTCTAGCTGGACGTTCGCTGTCAATCGTACAAAGTAAGCCTGATTTAGCTGTGTTGAGTTCTGAAAGAATACGGTACGCCCAATAACATCCATTCTTGTCAAATAAAGAAAACAAATTTTGTTCAGGACGGGTTGTACCGCCTTTGATCTCTCAGCATTATTCTATTCACCAGTTCTTGTCCTGGCCTTGAGAGTTTGCACACACGAAAAGGACATGGGATTTTCATAAATTCAACTATAAGGCAAGACTTGTATTGTATAGTGCCCCACCTTCAGCTCTCTAACTATCCTGATACTGATCAGTCACCGACAGAATCGCCTAAACAGTAATTTTGTTTGAACCTAAACAGCAGTTGTGCTTCAAATTTTCCAACGGCTAGACACACAAGTATGAACCTCCTCATTTAGAAGCAATTCAGCTCGGAAGCTTCAAACTTCAACGGTGTCAAAGGAACTAAGGTCTCAACAAGAACTGTGATCGGATAGGTGAGTTCGTTTCCAAGGCCTTACAGTGTCTGCAGGTAACTGAGGTTCCCGATACTCGGCGACAGAGCCCCCGACAATCCGTTGTTAGCCATCTGCCTGAGCTCCAGCATCCAAACAAAACAGCACGACATCACCAACAACAGCAAAGCAACAACGACAGAAGGAGAATCCGCGCAGGCGCAGTCCAACAACAAGACAACAAATCAGGGAGCGAGATCTCACAGCGAGACGACGAATCCGTCGGGGGAGCAGGCGACCATGGACCAGGTGCAGGGGTCAACAGAGTTGATGTCCCACCCGGCCATCACCCCCTTCTCGTCCCGCATCCGGCTCTTCACTGCCATCAGCGCCGCCACTGAAACACCGGACAAAGCGCACCGAGCACAGTTAACACGAGAACATCCTCTACGTACTAGTACCAAATCCCCAAACCCTAACCTCGTCCCTAACCCAGCCACCCCGCCCAACGCCAGCCGCAAGCGGCGCACGCACCTTCATAGTTGAGACCTTTGGGTGAGAGCGGCGGGTCCCCGGCCGCTACACCGCCAGCGGCGAGGAGCCACGCGGTGGCTACGACCACCACGGCGCCAGCGCCGGCGGCGAAGGTTAGTCTCGCCATGGCAAGTGGGGGCGTGACTGAGAGCGTCTCTGCACGGGCTCCGTGGCCATGGGTGCTGCTGTTATCGAGCGCAGCGCGTGCGCCGGGGACTAGATTAGGCTCGACTTAAATCTTAATTAATGCGAGTTGGTCTGAAAACTGGGAATCTCAATTTATTAAGAAATGGAGAGGCTAACTGGGCCTTAATTGCTGAGCCCGTAGAATGGAGTGTAGAGACGGGTGGTTCTCGAGGCTCCGGAATTGGTGCCCAGTGTTTGGTTTCAGTCTGTTTGATTGGTTTTCTAGATGCAGGGCCCACCTATTTAGGTTGGTTGTAATGAGGAGGATCATATTCTGTTATCATGCCGTGATACTAGTGTATGATACTACATCCGTAATGCATAGTATCATATGTTGGTATCATAGAGTAGTATATTTATTGACATGTATGACACAAAGTAGCACATTATTTAATATGATACGGTATCATGATATGATACTCAAGCCTCTCTTTCTTCATTTAATTTCATGCCACCTCACCAAAATTGTTTAGTTGGCATGCATGATACTACCTATGATACTCCCATTACGGGCAGCCTTACGCTGGTTGTAATGGAGAGTAACATATTTTAGTATCATGCTATTGATACTAGTGTATTATACTACTCCCTCCGTTCCCAAATATAAGTCTTTCTAGAGATTTCAACAAGTGACTACATACGGAGCAAAATGAGTGAATCTACACTCTAAAATATGTCTACATACATCAGTATGTTGTAGTCTATTTAAAATGTCTAAAAAGACTTATATTTAGGAACGGAGGGAGTACATCCGTAATGTATAGTATCATATGTTGGTATCATAGAGTAGTACATTTATTGGCATGCATGACATAAAATAGCACATCATTTAATATGATACGGTATCATGATATGATACTCAAGCCTCTCTTTCTTCATTTAATTTCATGCCACCTCACAAAAATTGCTTAGTTGGCATGCATGATACTAGCTATGATACTCTCATTAGGCCGCCCGTAATGGGAGTATCATAAGTAGTACTACCATACATAACAACTAGGCAATTTCGATGAGGTGGCATAGAATTAAATGAAAAAAGAGGGGGTTGAGTATCATATCATGATACCGTATCATATTAAATGATGTGCTACTATGTGTCATGCATGACAATAAATGATTATCATATGATACTAACATATGATACTATGCACTACGGATGTGGTATCATACACTAGTATCATATGCATGATACTAGTATACGATACTCTCCATTACAACCAGCCTTACAGATTGGTCTCCGTCACACATGCATGACAGATGCGCGATATATCATTTTTCATTCCAAAATTAATTTGTATTGTTCACTGACCAGTGAGGCTCGCCTGTGCGTGACTGTATTTAAGAGCTTCCTGTGTAATTTAATAAAGTATGAGGGTGTTTTCTGTTAGAAAAACAGCATGCATAGGGCACCCACCGCCACCCACTAATAGATGGGCCTCGAGCGAGTGAAGTCTGATTTAAACCTCAAGGTTGTAGAGGGTGACACAAGTGAACCCTGAAGTTCAAATCCTTAAAGTCACCCTGACCACACTGATCCTGGTTGTTTTTACTTCCGGGCGTTTTTATGAGTGGATTTGATGATGTGGCATTGGGAGACGCTAAATTTGATTAAAGAAATAAGAACCACGTCAGCACTGACCAGCCCCACATGCAGCAGCTTAGCCTCCGCATACTGCATGGTGGAAACGCCTCAACCACCACAGAGTCGAGCCCGTGCATGGTGTGCCGCTCCTGTCGACTCACGGTGAAACTCGAGAAGCCCGCGGCGGGGGTGGTGCCACGGGTGTCGACGAGCGCGTAGGAGTAGCCGATGGAGTGGCGCAAGTAAATGATGGAGCCCCCTTGTTGCAGGGAAACGCGGACACCTATGGGGCCTTCGGTCCCTTTGTGGTTCGGCAAGGGGGAAGGGCACGTTGCACAAAGAGCGAAGGGCGTGCAACAGCGCAACAACGATCACATAGTCATTTTGTACCCACGTTCGGCCCGCCGCGAGGCGTAAAACCCTACTCCTGCTTTGATGGATTGTGGTGGAAAACGCAGCGCTCCTGCCCGGCAAGGGTTGCCTAGGGGTGAGAGCCACTGCGCGCGTACTTGGGTACAAAGGACCAGGGTCCGAATCCTCCCTCTGGTTGCCATGGGCCTCCTTTTATAGATTAAGGAGTTACTAGAGTGGCAAATCAGTCATTACGTACTGATTATATAGCAAACAGTGCTATCATACCTAACTCTGTAGACAGGGCAATGTGCATTAAATGTGTCGCTTAGTGTCATGTCAAAGAGTTGCCCGGCAAGCCTCGTCGGGCCGATATTGCGACCTCCTCGCATGTCTGCTTGACACGTTGCTGGACGGGTGTCTTCTGCAGGTTATCTTCGCTGGAAGTAGCTGCCATGTGGCAAATAGCTGTCACTTAGTCACTTGAGGGCTTGACAACACACCGATTGATGACTTGCATTGTTGTGAGGTGGCGCGGTGGTGCCCTGGCGGGAGAACCCGCCCTTCGCATCCCCGTCAGGCTTGCCGGGGGAGTATAGGGTTTTGCCTTCGGGGCAACCTCGTCCTTGCCGGGCTTGTCTGCCCGACAAGGGAGGTTTTCTCCTTAGTGATGTCTTGTTCCTTTGCTTGGGCTTGGTCCTCTTGATCCGCCCCTTAATTTCTAAAATGGCTACCTTCTTCTGCTTGGTTGTGGTCTTGGGTGCTTCAACCTTGGCTCCGTGCTTGTGTATAGTCAGGGCAACACACACCCAGGTTTGTTGCACCGACAGAAGCCCCCGAGCCTGGCCCGAACGCGTCGCCGGACATCGTCGGGGTAGGCTCCAACAAGTACACAGGCAGCGGTCTTGAGCTAGATCGTTTCTTGATATTTTTCTTGCTTCTTCATTAACATGTGCTTGAATGAGGGTAGTTTTCGCTTCCTCGGGCGTCGCATAACGCTGGCTCCTACATGCCCCGGCGTCGCCGCGACCGTTGGCGCCCCTTCGGTTGGGGTGCCGGGCCCTTGGCTCGTCGCCTCCTCAGAGCACTGGTGACGGGGATTCAACGGTCGGGGGCAGCGGAGGCGGCGTGCGAGCCGTTAGGTCAAAGTATGATGGCGTCGACACCTTCGTCTTGTTCTGGCTGCTCGTCGCCTTGCCCCCCGGCTCTCCGGCATCCCTCCCCCTTCATTGCCGGGGAGGGATGTTCTCTTGGTGCCCTTGCCTCCTCTCCTTCGCAGCCTCGCCACTCCGGATCTTGTCAGGCTGCTCTGGGTAGGTCATGACGGGATCGGGATGGGTCCCTGCTTGGGCGTCCCCTCCGTCTTCTTCTCCTCTCACCGTAGTGCCTGGGGAAAAGAGGGACAAAGAAGGGGATTACGGGGCACTTATCTTTTTTCAGTCTAAAATATGTAGGCATTTGCCAAACTTTAGTCTAAATTATGTAATCTTCTTTATCCATGTTTGTGTTCTGTAAGATCTATACTTGCTTATCAGCATATTAATGAAAAAGACAGGCTTTGTTGGGTACTTGTGCATGTATAATATCCATGCAGATGTGGGATGCCTCTATACTCTCAGGTAGACAAGTTCTCCCGGCAAGCTATCCTCTTGGGGACCCTCGGTTTGCTGCCGCGGGGCAGAGCCTGTCGGGCATTGAACCACATAGAGGGGCCAGCCCCCCCGCAAATCCTTTTATGCAAAAGGCCACTGCGACCATCCTGGCTGAAGCAACGTCCGAGCTATAGGACAGGAGCACCTATGCTTCGAAGGTGGCGGGGTTTTCATATGCGCAAATCTAGGTTACGGAACACGTATGGATAAAAAGAGAACTTATCATTTTGGCTTGCCGGGGATCGCAGTGTAGGCTTGTCTTCATTTCTTCTCTCCGGGACCTAATCCGCGGTAAGAACCATGCAACTTGATGCAGATGAAGACAATGTCATGCATGATCTTATCTATATGAACATGCGATGCTCATGATATGCTTATGCATGTATGCAATCTTCTTTGGGGG
>LR738714.1:106226064-106347962 GCA_902687465.1 Secale cereale | reverse complement strand
GGGGGCAGTGCTTCGTTTATTTCTCTGGTGCTCAGGGTCTGCGCCTAGCTTGGTACAAAGGGTTACATGAAACTAAGGCAAAGCTTGTACAAAAGGGTGGTTGCTGGGGCAGGGCCCGACAGCCGCACGTTATGGGTAGAACTTACAGAGATGCTCAATGTTTCATAAGTTTTGCAATTGAATGCCATCTCCCGTCTCCAGACGGACTGCGCTAGGTCTGGTGACTCGTACTACCCGGTAAGGTCCTTCCCACTTTGGCGCTAGCTTGTTTGTACCCTTGGCGGACTGAACGCACCTAAGGACAAGCTCGCCTTCCTCAAGACTCCAGGCGTTAACCCTACGGTTGTGATAGCAACGCAGGTCTTGCTGGTAGCATGCAGCACGCGTAGCAGCCCGGAGACAGTTCTCCTCAAGTAGCACAGCGTCGTCACGCGGGTGTTGTTCCTGCGCTACTTCATCGTAGGCAAGCACTCGAGTAGACCCGTAAATGAGTTCCGTGGGGATAACTGCTTCTGCCCCATAGACTAGGGAGAAGGGGTCTGCCCGATGGCTCGATTTGGTGCCGTACGGAGGGATCATGGAACCACCGGCAGTTCATCGATCCATCGTCTGCCACACTTTTGCAGAGTGTCAAATGTTCTTGTCTTGAGACCACGCAACACTTCAGCTTTCGCCCTCTTAGCTTGTCCATTGCTTCTGGGGTGAGCCGCTGATGCGAATGAAATCTTGCTTCCGAGGGCATGAACGTATTGCATGAAGGCGCGGCTTGTGAATTGGGTACCATTGTCGGTGATGATTCGGGCGGGGACCCCGAAGCGGCAGACCAATCCTTTCAAGAACTTGACAGCTGACTGAGCAGTCACCTTTCTCACGACCTCCACTTCCGTCCACTTTGTAAACTTTTCGATTGCAACGCACAAGAATTCAAAGCCTCCGGCAGCACGGGGGAAGGGGCCGAGGATGTCGAGCCCCCAGACCGAAAAGGGACATGATAGAGGGATTATTTGAAGAGCTTGGGCAGGCTGATGGATGTTCTTCGAATGGAACGAGCAGGCCTGGTACTTGGTGACGAGCTCAATTGCATCTTGGAGGGCGGTGGGCCAATAAAATCCTTATCTAAAAGCCTTCTCAACCAAAGCCCTCGACCCAATGTGGGAGCCACACATACCTTTGTGTATCTCTGCGAGTAGTTCATTTCCTTCTTCTCGACAAATGCACTTCAATTTCACACTGTTGGTCATCCTTCTATACAACGTGTCATCGATGAACTGGTACATACTGGCCCTCTGGGCTACTCTTTCAGCTTCTTCTTGATCTTTGGGAAGTTCTCCAGTTTGGAGGAAATGGACAATGTGTCGTGCCCAAGTGTCACGCCCAAGATGTGATTCTATCCCGATCACGTGATAAACTCGTGATTGGGGCACAACCGCATTTCGGGCGCTTAGCAAGATGGATATCATTACATTGTACCATTACATAAATAGATGGGGATACATACAAGTCATACAAACTTCCACATGAATACAACAATTCATACACAAGACATCCGACTACGGATGAAAACATGAAAAGCACAACGACATCCATCCTGCTATCCCAGGCTGCCGACCAGGAACCTATCCAAGACTTACGAAGCAGAAGGAGAAAGAACTCCAACACAAGTAAACATCGCTCTCACATCAAGTCATCAGAAACCTGCACATGCAGCTGTTGTTGTAATATCTGTGAGCCACGAGGACTCAGCAATCCCATAACCAAGGGTATCAAGACTAGTAAATCTTAATGGGTATGGAGAGGTTAAGTGGTGAGGTTGCAGCGGCAGCTAAGCATTATATTGTGGCTAACTTACGAGTACAAGAATAAGATGAGCATATACGCAAACAGTCGCAAACTAGCAATGATCGCTAAGTGATCCTGAACTACCTACGAGTCAAACATAACTGTAATGCCCAGGATGGGACTATACCTCCTACGTGTCGAGGCACGACTTAAAGGTATAAGCCCATCCTAGAATGATCTCAAGTTTGGTATCTTTGCACGACTCATGTAAAAGAGGGATTAAATTGCAAAAGGAGATAGTTGGCTTACACTCGCCACTTCACACAATACATTACATAAGCAATACATCATTCAAAACATCACAACCCGACTACGGGTGAAGAACCAAAAGGAAGATACCAAAACAAAATAAAGCCACAGGTCAGGATCGAATCCTAGTAGAAACCACTTCTGAACATCGAAACGTCACAAGCAAACGGCCACACTCTTCATCGAGCTCCCGGTGAAGTACTTGAACCAGCTCCTGCATCAAACTCGGCTGAACCTGCATCTGGTGTGGTGAAGTAACTGTGAGCCACAGAGGACTCAGCAATCCCGTTCCCGGGTAACAAGACTATTTAAGCCTTGGGTGAGGACAAGGCTGAAGAAAGAACGAGAGGTGAAGGAACAACAAGAGTCTGCAGCAGCAACTAGCACTAACTTACGTAAAAGAGAGCGAGAAGAGAAGGCGCATCGGTCGAGAGATGATCACGAAGTGATCCTAGCTAAAGCCGGTCAAACATAACCCCACCGTGTTCAACTCCCGAATCCCTATTCGGAAATTGACAGTCACGGTACACACGCTGGTAGTGTATTGAAACATTGTGTCAAGTTATCTACAACCGGAATTAACAAGCTCCCATCTGCCACATAACCGCGGGCACGGCTTTCGAAAGTTCAAACCCTGCAGGGGTGTTCCAACTTGGCCCATCACAAGCCCACGATCCGCGAAGTCGCAACTCCATAGGTGGGAAGACCCGAGTATTCTCGGAATCCCGTGCTCAAGTTAAACCGAACTAAGGTAAGGCTAATCCAGCAAATCCTCCCGGCGTGTCGACACCCTGATAGGTAGCCGCGCGTATCTAGTCTCAGGACACGACCGGATGGGCGAAGCTACGGGTTTTTACCAAACCTCGAGTTGCCCCGTGGTGGCCCCGCAGGCTCCCCGTTTCGGACCAACACTCATGTGGAGCACTGGCCCGGGGTTGTTGAATTAAAATAAAAGGGATGGCTAGTCCACATGCAAGTTTTTATTAGTTTGTTATTAGGCAAATAGTACCAATGTTGGGATTTGCTGGAAAAGACTTAGCACTTAGCGGTTTATCAAGGGGGTCCCATACACCCCAACCGTGTTAGGAACGCAAAATCAAGGAACATAACACCGGTTTATACGGTTCCTAACGGCATGAGTGGAACAAAACACCAAGCAAAAGGCTTAGCCTTCCACCCTGCCAGTATATAGATGATTTCATTTTAAGCATTTATATAGTGTGATATAACCCAACCAAACTTCAACATGAAGCAAGCATCTTCAATCTTCACCTGCAACTAGCAATGCTATAAGAAGGGCTGAGCGAAGCGTACTTAGCCAAGCAACGGTTTGCATAGGTAGGGTGGTTAAACATGGCAATTGGCTACAAGTAGGAGGCTGACAGGAAAGACATGGGCATCGAGGCAAAGCTATAGATCGAGACTACTAGCAATAGGCAAAAATAGTAATGGTATCCGGGTTCGGTCATCTTGCCTGGAATTCCACAAAGGAGAAGAACGGATCCAAGAAGCAGACGGAGCAACAGACGAGCGGAACCTCACAACTCCGGAACGAAACCGAAGCTATCAAGAGAAGCGAACCGGAAAGAAACAAACAACACGGTAAACATGCAAGCATAAGCATGGCATACGATGCACATCCAAAAATGATGCATGTCCGGTTTAAATATGCATGGCATGGCAAAGGTGCACAAACAACACTACAAGTTAAGTGGAGATCAATATGCAACGAGTTGCATATTGACGAAACACCACAAATTAATTATTTAGTTGACTCTCATTATTTACAAGACAAGATTAAAAGGGTTTTAACATGGCAAGAGGTGAAGCATAAAGAAACTACACTATTTAGACATTTTAAATGAGGCCGGAAATAACAACAACATATCCGGAAAAATCCCCATGAGCATGTTTAATAATTATAAGCAAACAACAATTTAACATATAGTTTTGTTAACATGATGCGGATGACATGATCAAGTTTATGCAAGTTTATTAAAAGGTTGACTTAAAAGAGATAAGAAGTATTGTCACCGTGGTGGAAGAAAAGGGTGCCACGGCAACGATCCGAAAATGAAGCATGGCAACATATCGGTACCGGTAACTCATTGAGAGTCCGGTGCAAAAGGTAAGATGGCGTGGGTGAGTCAAACGAGATGATGGGGTGATCCCGTTACCGGGTTCCCACGAGTCGGTGACGAGGCAACCGAGGAACATGACAAAAGGAACGAAACGGACACGGTGCACACACGGGAAACATTTCATACAACACAAGCATGCATCACACGGGTCACGTCTCGGGGTTATACCTTTGAAGCGTGCGTTTCGGGGCGGTTCGAGACGTAGAGGAAGGAGTCGTTCACGTCGGAGAGGAAGTAGTGGTACACGGGCTTCGGCGACGGTAGGCGTTCACGAGGTCGTTTTGTAGATGTACATGTCGACGGTAGACGTTCGCGTTTTGGTTCACGGTCGGATGAGCTCGGACGTCGTGGTACTTGCCGGTCTTCGGACTTGTCGACGGTAGTGGTACTCGCCGTAGGGGTACTCGTTCATGTAGTAGTCGGACTTGACGGGTCCCGTGAAGTAGTCGAACTTGGAGCTCGTTTTCCCGTTCGTAGATGTTCTTGTCATCGTCTCGTTCGGTCGTCGTGTCGTAGTTGTACACGGGGTCGTCGTCAAGTAGACGTTCCGGGTCATCTGACAAGTTAACCGAACAAGGCAGCACACAACAACAAACCAAAAACAGCAAGGGCGACGATGCCAGGAGACTGCAGAGGCGAGGAAGACTCGGCGCGGGACTCGCGCGGTGGCTGGAGAAGAGGGCCGCGGCCTGCTGGAGGTGAGGCAGCGCTCGGGGCCGCGGGGAGCAGAGGCCATGGCGAGGAAGAGGCCTCTGGCGCGGCGACCCTGGAGGACGGGGAGGGGCCTGGTGACGAAGAGGAGCAGGCGCTCCTGGCGCCCGGCGGCTCGCGGCAAGGCCCGAGGGCGAGGCCACTAGTCGCGCGCTCATGGCGGCGACCCACTGGAGGTTCGAGGGGAACGCGCGGGGGAGCACCTCTCCCTGGCGGGCTGGCTACGCGGGGCGAGAAACCCTGTGCGAGGAAGAGGCGACGAGGCCTCGGGGAGGACAGGGCCGACGCTTGCGAGAAAGGAGAGGCGAGGGGCGAAGGTTGGAGGGAACCGATCGAGCGGTCGGCCTAGGGGATCGAGCGAAGGAAGGGGATCGGGGGAGATAGGAAAAAGCTCGAGCGAGGGAAGCGGAACGAGAGGGAGAGGGCTGGCGGCGGCGCACGAGAGGGAGAGTAGCTGCGAGGGAAGGCTGCGATGCTAGGGTTCGGTAGGAGAAACCGGGCCTTGGGCCAGAAGTGGGAGGCGAGCCGGGCTGCGGCCTGGGAGGGAACAGGAGGAGGCCCAGATGGCCAGGAGGGAGGCCTGGGCTGCACTTCTCTTTATTTCCCTTAGCAGAAAAACAAAAAGAGAAGGAGCAAAATAAAAAGAAAAGAGGCCAAAACAGGGGAAAAAAATGATGGAACATTTTGAAAGGCTTTATGGAGTAAAAACCAACCCCTCAAAAATAGTTCCAACCAAAGGGAAGTGCAAACTAAAAAAATAAATAGCTTGCCTCAAGGAGTTTAGATTTTTGGAGGAGCCTCGAAACAGCGGAAAGAAATTAAGACAAGGTTTAGAAGTAGAAACTCGAAGTGAAATAAACATGGGGACTATTTGCAAGTGTGTTGGTTAATTCCAACAACGGAATAATTATTAATATAGCTCCATAAATATTTAGGAGGCTTTTATATGTTTTAAAGAGAAGACACCTTCCCTCGATTTAAATGGACCGAAGGCCCACACAATTTATTTAAGTTGAGATGCAAAATAAAATATGACATGATGGCATGATGACATGATGCAATGCGAAAAATAAATAACACAAGCTCAAAAGAAACACACGGGCAACCCGGAACATCTGGAATCTTCTGGAACCTTCTGGAATCTTCTGGGACGTCAGTCTCGGGCGTCACAACTCTCCCACACTAACAGAGGATCTCGACCCGAGATCCTAGAGATATCACCGGGTAAAACGGAAAAAGAAGAGGTAAAACAAAGTTGCTTCTTTGACAGACGAGTGAAACCAAAGAACCTTGAGAGGTTGAACCAGTTGAAAGAAAAAATACCACGAAGATGAGCGAAGATAAGAGCACTCCGTTAAAAAGAACCTTGTAGGTTGAAGGACATGAAGCAAGAGCTCACGAACCAAAAGAATATGAAACTGCAATGGTACAACCAAGGAATAAGAATGACAGAATTTGGACAGCACTCCGTCTGAAAAATGGAAGGAATTAACAAGAACTTGAGGAGATGAGAATGATGCTTGATGAAATCAACAACACACAACCTCCGGAACATTGAAAGAATGGCACAAGAGGTAAGAAAGATTCAGACAGCACTCCGGTTAAAAGACAGGCAAAACTTGATAAGATGACGGAACTTGAATGAAGAATACAACACTCCGGATAAATAGATAAACAAGGAAGAACATGATCCCGTTAAAAACGAGATGATGGTTTGGAGAGAGCAACATTACAAAACCTCCGGAACGAAAGAATAGATGCAAGATCGTTGGGAAGAAAGAACGGAGAAGAAAATGACAACTTCTCTCAAAATTGCATTAGGAAATCCTCCTTACAAAGAAGGGTTGGATAGAGTTGTTGGAAAATCAACAACGAGAAGGATAAGCTTGATGTGGGCTTATGGAAAACATCTCAAAGTTATGAGGTGACAACCAACCACTAACGGAAAACAATTAATTGGATTGAGATCAACAAGGAGACGAAAAACTTATCTCACCGGAATGATAATGAAGAACTTGGGTCATTTATAAGCACCATAATTAGCAACATTCCTTAGGGAAAGCTTTAGGTGAAATATAACCCAAGATAACTCCAATGAATAAATTGAAGGGTTGGAAAGATCTCCTGAACAAAGAAAAATGATGGTTTTAAATATCTCATTCTTGAAAACTCGTGAATCGTAATCCATGAAGGAATTGTCAAAATGACATAACACCATCTGAAAGATAAGGTAGAAAGGATTGCAATTGTAAAGCATGATGCAGAATGCTTGAGCTCCAACAATAATCTTGATGAAGACTTCGAGGATGAATTAAATGAAGATGAACCACCATGAAGAACTCCGGTAATGAAAGCATGAGAAGTGAAAGATGAAAAGATAAAGATTCAAAGCATGCGATGAATTAGCTGAAGCTTTGAAATGATATAATTGAAATAATTTGGAGCTCCGGAAAACAAGATGAACAACTTAGAACCAAGGATATGATATGATGAACAAGCTCCAGACAAAAGAATTAAATCACCTTGACGGAATAAGAATAAGAATTATGTTATGCATCTCCTTCACCAATTTAAATTGATGACAACCAAAGGGATTTGGCATACTACTTATTCTCGTTGGAAAGAATTAAAGAGAGATCTAGCACAAGCTTGGATAAATCTTCAACAAAGCACCGGTAGGATTATGAAAAGAACAAATGAATTAAAATGATAACAACGGAAGGGTAAACTTGAAAGAACCACCGTAAGAATAGGGAGACGAACGAAGAAACATCAATGAAGAATAGTTGGAGGACGAAGTTGAAAACTGCGAACGAAGAAATATTCTGAAATGAAGGCCTTCGGAGGATCACAAAGAAAGAATTCAAGAATTGCTCTGAAGGGGCATGAAAACAACTCCCACAATCGAAACCAATTATGAGGATGGCATGAAGCTAGAACCACAACTCTTCAAGAGAACGGGCCAAGATTTAAGAGAAACACTTCTTCGGGTCTTCAAAAACTGAGAAGACGATGAGATACACCACCGTGAATTGTTGAGCACTCCGTAATGAAGAATTAAAAGGTTGAACCAATGATGAACAAGAATTTGAAAGCGATCTTGGAGAAGGCATGTGACTGATGGAAATCATTCTTACGTCACACTTTGAAAAGAATTTGAGTATAACTCCAAAAAATAGAAGAGTCAGGTAAGATCCTGGAAAAAGGCCTGTGGGTTAGGGCCCACTCAAAGAAAATCACCGTTGCAAAAGATTGCTTAAAAGATATTGCACCGGTTGAATTAAATGGCTTGAATAAGATGACAATCCTCAAAATAATTTGAACGGATTAAGAATGGAATATGAATCTTCAGCACTCCGGATATGAATAACAAGAGGAGAATGATTAATTGGTGCACCGGAATAAGAAAGCATTGTGCAAAGAGGAAAAAGGATAAGATCAACACCAAAACTTGAATTACATCCACCGGCAGAATTATGAAAACAAAAGAATGATGAACTTGAAGCTCTTGAGCATCTTCACGATAAATCACCGGATAAGAACATCGAAGGAAAAGAATGAAGAAACATCACATGAATAAAATCATCTGAGAATTTCTGGCTCCAAGAAGAAGAAGGGTGGGAGGGTGGGGAAAACAAGGACAACTTGGGATGAAAGAACATACACCGTTGAGAAAAGACTAAGAGTTGATCTTGCAAATGATGAAAAGATCTGATTAACTCGAAGAAAAGGACGCCGGTTGAGAAGAATTTAACATGACCACCTTGATGATCAAGAAGAATTAGCAGTCTCATAGAAATATGAGAACACCGATTAAGAAGGTATGGAATCAACATTTGACATCGAAGCAACTCGAATACCAGAATCAAAACAAGAACAAAGGGTAGATATGCAACATGATCTTCACAATATCATTCGAACAGAGAATTGAACGAATGACTTCCACAGGTACATCAACTAGACGAGAAGCCACTTAGGAGAAGGAAAAGGTAAATAAATAAAAAGGAACAAGGATCAGATAGAACAAATACAAGATAGAAGTTTCGTTCGACATCTTCGTGCTGAAAGCTCATGGAACGTGTTACAAAAGGGTTTTGCAATCCCCGGATCAGCATAGCCAAGGACCCTTTAAGATGCAACTCCCGATCAGAACAAGTCCATAAAACCACTTCACTCAATGTAGAACCCCGAACTTCATATCGAGCATCCGTTGGAAGAATGCCTAGAACTACTAGATGAACCCACCTATAGATTTCCGAAAGTTTCCAGTTATGCAATCAGGTGTTGGGGATACACGGGAAGCACCGCGCAATCAACTCTAAACCTACATCCAGGTGTATCCATCCTTCAACACATAACCAGTCTTTCTCGGAAACTGTTTACCTCGGACCTTCGAAAAGCATCCACTATAACAAGCTATGGCAATACTCTCGAACTACCTCCCCAGTACTGGGTGATGTCGGGGTTATCTTGCCACTGGCCGTATAGGAGAGATTTTCGATGTCGGCCGTCTTAAGTATTTAGTACTGCCGCGATATGCTTGTTACAATGATACCTCGAAGCTCAACTCCTCGGTAACAGGAGGCTTCGAGAACAATATCCTTGTCACAAGAACATCGAAACAATCCCAGAATACTCGCGGGATCCTAAAAAAAAATTTGGTGCAATTTTGAAAGTAGAAGAGATAAGAGTAGACGTCAGGAGTCCTCACCAGAATGAAAGGGGATGAGAAGCAAAGAAATCCTACTCTCCGATATATATATAGGACTCAAAAAGTTTTCAGTGTGTGCCTAGACTCGACCGTCAACGATTCGATCAATCAGTGGGGCTTCTAGGTCGGAGAAGGCTCTGAATACCAACTTGTAATGCCCAGGATGGGACTATACCTCCTACGTGTCGAGGCACGACTTAAAGGTATAAGCCCATCCTAGAATGATCTCAAGTTTGGTATCTTTGCACGACTCATGTAAAAGAGGGATTAAATTGCAAAAGGAGATAGTTGGCTTACACTCGCCACTTCACACAATACATTACATAAGCAATACATCATTCAAAACATCACAACCCGACTACGGGTGAAGAACCAAAAGGAAGATACCAAAACAACATAAAGCCACAGGTCAGGATCGAATCCTAGTAGAAACCACTTCTGAACATCGAAACGTCACAAGCAAACGGCCACACTCTTCATCGAGCTCCCGGTGAAGTACTTGAACCAGCTCCTGCATCAAACTCGGCTGAACCTGCATCTGGTGTGGTGAAGTAACTGTGAGCCACAGAGGACTCAGCAATCCCGTTCCCGGGTAACAAGACTATTTAAGCCTTGGGTGAGGACAAGGCTGAAGAAAGAACGAGAGGTGAAGGAACAACAAGAGTCTGCAGCAGCAACTAGCACTAACTTACGTAAAAGAGAGCGAGAAGAGAAGGCGCATCGGTCGAGAGATGATCACGAAGTGATCCTAGCTAAAGCCGGTCAAACATAACCCCACCGTGTTCAACTCCCGAATCCCTATTCGGAAATTGACAGTCACGGTACACACGCTGGTAGTGTATTGAAACATTGTGTCAAGTTATCTACAACCGGAATTAACAAGCTCCCATCTGCCACATAACCGCGGGCACGGCTTTCGAAAGTTCAAACCCTGCAGGGGTGTTCCAACTTGGCCCATCACAAGCCCACGATCCGCGAAATCGCAACTCCATAGGTGGGAAGACCCGAGTATTCTCGGAATCCCGTGCTCAAGTTAAACCGAATTAAGGTAAGGCTAATCCAGCAAATCCTCCCGGCGTGTCGACACCCTGATAGGTAGCCGCGCGTATCTAGTCTCAGGACACGACCGGATGGGCGAAGCTACGGGTTTTTACCAAACCTCGAGTTGCCCCGTGGTGGCCCCGCAGGCTCCCCGTTTCAGACCAACACTCATGTGGAGCACTGGCCCGGGGTTGTTGAATTAAAATAAAAGGGATAGCTAGTCCACATGCAAGTTTTTATTAGTTTGTTATTAGGCAAATAGTACCAATGTTGGGATTTGCTGGAAAAGACTTAGCACTTAGCGGTTTATCAAGGGGGTCCCATACACCCCAACCGTGTTAGGAACGCAAAATCAAGGAACATAACACCGGTTTATACGGTTCCTAACGGCATGAGTGGAACAAAACACCAAGCAAAAGGCTTAGCCTTCCACCCTGCCAGTATATAGATGATTTCATTTTAAGCATTTATATAGTGTGATATAACCCAACCAAACTTCAACATGAAGCAAGCATCTTCAATCTTCACCTGCAACTAGCAATGCTATAAGAAGGGCTGAGCGAAGCGTACTTAGCCAAGCAACGGTTTGCATAGGTAGGGTGGTTAAACATGGCAATTGGCTACAAGTAGGAGGCTGACAGGAAAGACATGGGCATCGAGGCAAAGCTATAGATCGAGACTACTAGCAATAGGCAAAAATAGTAATGGTATCCGGGTTCGGTCATCTTGCCTGGAATTCCACAAAGGAGAAGAACGGATCCAAGAAGCAGACGGAGCAACAGACGAGCGGAACCTCACAACTCCGGAACGAAACCGAAGCTATCAAGAGAAGCGAACCGGAAAGAAACAAACAACACGGTAAACATGCAAGCATAAGCATGGCATACGATGCACATCCAAAAATGATGCATGTCCGGTTTAAATATGCATGGCATGGCAAAGGTGCACAAACAACACTACAAGTTAAGTGGAGATCAATATGCAACGAGTTGCATATTGACGAAACACCACAAATTAATTATTTAGTTGACTCTCATTATTTACAAGACAAGATTAAAAGGGTTTTAACATGGCAAGAGGTGAAGCATAAAGAAACTACACTATTTAGACATTTTAAATGAGGCCGGAAATAACAACAACATATCCGGAAAAATCCCCATGAGCATGTTTAATAATTATAAGCAAACAACAATTTAACATATAGTGTTGTTAACATGATGCGGATGACATGATCAAGTTTATGCAAGTTTATTAAAAGGTTGACTTAAAAGAGATAAGAAGTATTGTCACCGTGGTGGAAGAAAAGGGTGCCACGGCAACGATCCGAAAATGAAGCATGGCAACATATCGGTACCGGTAACTCGTTGAGAGTCCGGTGCAAAAGGTAAGATGGCGTGGGTGAGTGAAACGAGATGATGGGGTGATCCCGTTACCGGGTTCCCACGAGTCGGTGACGAGGCAACCGAGGAACATGACAAAAGGAACGAAACGGACACGGTGCACACACGGGAAACATTTCATACAACACAAGCATGCATCACACGGGTCACGTCTCGGGGTTATACCTTTGAAGCGTGCGTTTCGGGGCGGTTCGAGACGTAGAGGAAGGAGTCGTTCACGTCGGAGAGGAAGTAGTGGTACACGGGCTTCGGCGACGGTAGGCGTTCACGAGGTCGTTTTGTAGATGTACATGTCGACGGTAGACGTTCGCGTTTTGGTTCACGGTCGGATGAGCTCGGACGTCGTGGTACTTGCCGGTCTTCGGACTTGTCGACGGTAGTGGTACTCGCCGTAGGGGTACTCGTTCATGTAGTAGTCGGACTTGACGGGTCCCGTGAAGTAGTCGAACTTGGAGCTCGTTTTCCCGTTCGTAGATGTTCTTGTCATCGTCTCGTTCGGTCGTCGTGTCGTAGTTGTACACGGGGTCGTCGTCGAGTAGACGTTCCGGGTCATCTGACAAGTTAACCGAACAAGGCAGCACACAACAACAAACCAAAAACAGCAAGGGCGACGATGCCAGGAGACTGCAGAGGCGAGGAAGACTCGGCGCGGGACTCGCGCGGTGGCTGGAGAAGAGGGCCGCGGCCTGCTGGAGGTGAGGCAGCGCTCGGGGCCGCGGGGAGCAGAGGCCATGGCGAGGAAGAGGCCTCTGGCGCGGCGACCCTGGAGGACGGGGAGGGGCCTGGTGACGAAGAGGAGCAGGCGCTCCTGGCGCCCGGCGGCTCGCGGCAAGGCCCGAGGGCGAGGCCACTAGTCGCGCGCTCATGGCGGCGACCCACTGGAGGTTCGAGGGGAACGCGCGGGGGAGCACCTCTCCCTGGCGAGCTGGCTACGCGGGGCGAGAAACCCTGTGCGAGGAAGAGGCGACGAGGCCTCGGGGAGGACAGGGCCGGCGCTTGCGAGAAAGGAGAGGCGAGGGGCGAAGGTTGGAGGGAACCGATCGAGCGGTCGGCCTAGGGGATCGAGCGAAGGAAGGGGATCGGGGGAGATAGGGAAAAGCTCGAGCGAGGGAAGCGGAACGAGAGGGAGAGGGCTGGCGGCGGCGCACGAGAGGGAGAGTAGCTGCGAGGGAAGGCTGCGATGCTAGGGTTCGGTAGGAGAAACCGGGCCTTGGGCCAGAAGTGGGAGGCGAGCCGGGCTGCGGCCTGGGAGGGAACAGGAGGAGGCCCAGATGGCCAGGAGGGAGGCCTGGGCTGCACTTCTCTTTATTTCCCTTAGCAGAAAAACAAAAAGAGAAGGAGCAAAATAAAAAGAAAAGAGGCCAAAACAGGGGGAAAAAAATGATGGAACATTTTGAAAGGCTTTATGGAGTAAAAACCAACCCCTCAAAAATAGTTCCAACCAAAGGGAAGTGCAAACTAAAAAAATAAATAGCTTGCCTCAAGGAGTTTAGATTTTTGGAGGAGCCTCGAAACAACGGAAAGAAATTAAGACAAGGTTTAGAAGTAGAAACTCGAAGTGAAATAAACATAGGGACTATTTGCAAGTGTGTTGGTTAATTCCAACAACGGAATAATTATTAATATAGCTCCATAAATATTTAGGAGGCTTTTATATGTTTTAAAGAGAAGACACCTTCCCTCGATTTAAATGGACCGAAGGCCCACACAATTTATTTAAGTTGAGATGCAAAATAAAATATGACATGATGGCATGATGACATGATGCAATGCGAAAAATAAATAACACAAGCTCAAAAGAAACACACGGGCAACCCGGAACATCTGGAATCTTCTGGAACCTTCTGGAATCTTCTGGGACGTCAGTCTCGGGCGTCACAATAACCCCACCATGTTTTCTTCTCAAGTTGAAAAGAGACGGTCATGGTTACTCACGCGGTTGGTGTATTTTATTTCGGGTCCTTTGTCAAGTTTTCTACAACCGGATATTAACAAATTTCAATCTGCCACATAACCGTGAGCACGGCTTTTGAAAGATCATAACCCTGCAGGGGTGTCCCAACTTAGCCCATCACAATCTCTCACGATCAGCAGAGGTAAAACCTCTTATCTTAGGGAAGGCCCGATCAGACTCGGAATCCCGGTGCACAAGACATTTCGACAATGGTAAAACAAGTCCATCTAGACCTCCCGGTGTCTCGACACCCTGATAGTAGTCGCGCGTATCTCGTCTCAGGCCACGTCGGATAAGCTAAGCGTATAGGAGCCAGAATACCCCAAGTTGCCAAAGGGGTGGCCCTGCACGGTGCTCTAGTTTAGGACCAACACCATCAGCACTGGCCCCCCTGTATGTAGAAAAGATTCCCCGAGGACGCGACCCCCTATGCAAATTAATTAATTAATTAAGTTTTTTATTATGTTGCAAATTAAAACCAAAGTTGGGCCTTGCTGGAGGAGTTTTATTCAAAGCGAACTGTCAAGGGGTCCCCATAAACCCAACCGCATTAGGAACGCAAAAATCAAGGAACATAACACCGGTTTATCGGTTCTTAAGGCGACATGAGTGGAACAAAACACCGAGCAAAAGGCCAAGCCTTCCACCCATTCCCAAGTATATAGGTGCATTAACTATAGTAATAGATATTGTGATATTCCAACAACCCAGTTCCGACATGGAGCAAAATTCATCTTCACCTGCAACTAACAACACTATAAGAGAGGATGAGCAAGCGGTAACATAGCCATACAACGGTTTTCTAGGATGGTGTCAAGGGTTAGAGGTTTCATGGCAACAAGGAGGGGCTGACAACAAATAGATAGGTAGCACGACATATAGCGATAGCATCGAGACAACTAGCATAGCAATGATAGTAATGAGATCCAAGGTGACTGTCATCTTGCCTGAGATCCCGCTAGGAAGATAACGAGTCCGTGAAGAAGATGAAGCCCCAAAGATGAACCAAGTGTAGTCGAACGAATCCTCACGATCGCAGCGATACTAGAACTAACGAGAAGAAGCAAGCAACATGGTAAACACACCACACATAAACAAGACAAGATGCTCAACCAAATATGATGCATGACAAGGCTACATGATACTACTCATGGAAAGAGATGATGCAAACAAGAACAACACGACCAAGCAAGTTTAAATGAGGTCGGAAACAACATATAACAATTCCGGTAAGTCCTCATATGCAAATTTCAAAATTGGTCCAGATCTGAACAAACCTTAAGTTAAAGTTGTTAAACAGCAAGTTAAAGTTGTTAAACCTGTGGCTTGGCAATGAGGATCAGCGGCACCTCCTCATTCACGGAAGCGTGCTCCTCAACCACAGAAATTGGTTCCTTGGTGGGAGGGTGTAGCTTGCCGATCGAAGGGGAGGTTTCGGAAAACTCTACGGGTGAGGCTTGCCGGAGTCCAGTTTCCTCCTCTTCAGGGCCATTGTTGTCGGGGATACGGAGGATTGAGTCAGATGGAGAACAAAAGTCCCTGGTTCCACAGGGAGTTTCTGCGCAGCGCACTTCGACAGGTGATCAACTATGTTGTTTTCCGCATGGCGAACATGCTCTATTTGCAACCCGTCAAAGCACTCCTCCATCTTCCTAACTTCCTCGACTTATGCCTCCATCAATGGGCTTTGGTAATCCTTGTTCACTTGTCTCACCACCAGCTGTGAATCTCCTCGAATGATCAGCTTCTTGATTCCTAGTTCGATGGCAATTCTGAGCCCGGCAAGAAGTTCCTCGTACTCCGTACTATTATTGGTGTCCTCCTCCCGGGAAAAATGCATTTGGACGACGTACTTGAGGTGCTCCCCGGTAAGAGCAACCAAAAGCATGCCAGCCCCTTGAAAGGATCGATAAGAAGCATCTAGAGGGGGGTGAATAGACTCTTAGCAAGAAAAGTGGCAGTTTTTAATTTCTTCAAGTTGTGGTGGAGTTTTAGCACATATTTAAACATCCACAATACACATCAAGCAATCATGACAAGAGTATATGGGTATTGGAAAGTATAGCATGCAATTTTGACTACTTGACCAAATAAAAACCTAGCCTTTTCCCAATTTTAAGTCTTGGCAGATTTTAGCAACGTAGCACAAGTCAAGCAATCAACCTACACATGCAATTCTAAGAGTATAGCAGCGGAATGTAAAGCAATTGCATATGAAGGTAAAGGGAGGAGTTTGAGGGAGCAAACGCAATGTAGACACAGAGATTTTTTACGCGTGGTTCCGATAGGTGGTGCTATCGTACATCCACGTTGATGGAGACTTCAACCCACAAAGGGTAACGACTGCGCGAGTCCATAGAGGGCTCCACCCATGAAGGGTCCATGAAGAAGCAACATTGTCTATCCCACCATGGCCATCGCCCACGAAGGACTTGCCTCACTAGGGTAGATCTTCACGAAGTAGGCGATCTCCTTTCCCGTACAAACCCACTCCACAATCTTCTCCCAAGTGACACATAACCAATCTAGGAGACACCACTCTCCAAAAGTGTAACACCCCATATGTGATACTTTCCATATATGGCAATAAAGCATTTATCATTTTGATCCTTGTCCTTTTCCTTGGGGGTTCTTATCATTTATGCATTCTTTTGTTCTGCATTGTCATTTTATTTTTATCTTCCATCCTGTAACACCCCAAAAATTTAACCATGATTTTTTTAAATTAAAAACTTTGCCATGGTAAATTTAAATTTTTGTTTTCTGGATTTTCTTTTTCAGAACCACTCTTTTCTTTTGAATTGTGGAGTTTTCCCTCCAAAAAGGAAACCTTTCAAAAAATATTGTTGGACTTGTATATCTTCTCAAGAAAACATTTCTTTTATCAGTGGAAGTATTTCTATAATCATTTTCCTGAGCTTGATTTCTTTTAAAATGATTTTTCATAAGTTTTGGAGCCTCTTTTGCACTATAACCCTTTGATAAATTTATTTAAAAATTCCATCAAAATTTGGGGATGTTAGTAGTAGTGTATAATTCAACTTTATGCAAAAACCCACTGGTGTTCTTTGACAAATTTGAGCAAATCATCCTCTTTTGCTCTCTGGCCCAGTTTGGTATTTTCTACTACAACCATATTTTTACTTGCCCTTTTACCCATGATCCTTTTTCCTGCTTATAGACCACTCTAACAAACCCTTAATTCCAGGAGATTTGACCCATTGGAATATTTTTGGTCCATGCAATAATAGCCTTTGTTTTCTGTCCAGATTTGGTTTTCTCAAAAGTTTGCACTAACAAGTTTCTGTTTTTATCAAACTAACCTTGCCACCCTCTTTATCATCTAAAGAGACCCCAACCTGGAGATTTGGGCCACAAGAATAGATGCCTAGAAGCCCATGGCATTCTGTTGAGCACCTTGTGTGCATGGCCAGATTTGGCATAGTTTTTAGTTTGCACATTGGACCTGCTTGCTTTGCCTAACCAGCATGTCCACTAATCTCCTAACCACCACTAACCTAGACCTGTTAATCCCCAGCCTCATCCAAGCCTCCTGGCATGCCTTGGCATTTTGCTGAACACATGGCATGCGTGCTCTGGGCGCGGCCAGAGCGCGCGTTTTGCACGTGCGTGCGCCCGAGTCGCCACGTCCCGCTGCCGCCTCCCCGCGCCCGTTCTGATCCCTTCCCACTCACAGCCGTCGTCCCCCGACCCCTCCCTCATCGCAGAGCCACCCTGGCGCCCTACAGCGCCACCGTTAGGTCAGCCATGGCGTCTAGCTGACGGCCGCAGCAGACTCCTGCCATGGACGGCGCCGCCCGAGCAACAGCCGTGCGCCAGCTCGCCCCTGAACAGTCCGAGCTCATCCATTCACTCCTCCAAGCCGCCCCCTGCATCGCCACGTCGTCTACGGCCACAGTAGCAGCTCACCATCGATCTTATCCTCGGCCGCCGCGGAACCGACCTAGATACGCTATAAATAGAGACCCCGAGCTCGTCCAGACCCTCAGGCGATCTCAGGCCATCCCCCTAGTGCCCCCACAGCCAGCAATCGGCGGAGGGAGGTCGTCTTCCCCGTCTCCGGCCAGTTCGGCCGCCGCCACCCTCCGGTCCCGTTCATCGCAAACAGAGACTCCCTCGTCCATCCAGTGCCACCGTTCGACTCCCCTTAACCTTGCGGAGCCACCCTACCCCTCAAACTCGATCGGGAGCCACCGTAGCACGAGTCCCCAATCCTCCCGAAGCCGTCGTCCGCCGCGGAGCTCGCCGCCGGCGACTCCCTTCGTCCCCGCCAGCCTGTCGACCACCGGGAGGACCGCCC
Organism: Secale cereale; assembly: GCA_902687465.1. NCBI lineage: Eukaryota > Viridiplantae > Streptophyta > Magnoliopsida > Poales > Poaceae > Secale > Secale cereale. The sequence continues at coordinate 106,329,595 of LR738714.1, read as the reverse complement.
TGGACTGGCGGATCCATCCCTGCCCTTGGAGTGCCGTGGGGAGCCACCAATCGCCGGCGTTGATCGCCGGAGCTCCGCCTCCGCTCGGACAGAGGTGGAAGAAGGCGCGGGCGACTGGTCAAACCAGACCAGTGGGCCCAAGTGACCCACTGTCAGTGACCCAGCCCCGCCGAAATGCATTTTAAGTGGAAGCGTATTCCACCGAATACGCCTTCGCTAGAGGAAAACGTAAGTGCTGCCGAAACGTTTTCTTTTTCTGATTTTTATTATAAACAAATTTTGACTAAACTTTGACTAGCTGTAACTTTTAAAATACAAGTCCAATTGATTTGATTCTTTTTCTGTTGTTTCTCAAATTTTTTCTAGTTTATTTTCATATTTATTTGAAAATTTTCCAAACAACTTTTTTGTACTGTTTTGAAACTATGTGTTAATTCAAATCTTTGTAAAATAGGATTTTGAAGAAGAAGGCAACTTTCAAAAAGTGCACCCCCACTTGCATACTCTTGAAGGCAAGCATTCTGAACCCTGGCATGATATTTTTGTGTGTTGTTTGATACGATTACAACACCACCTTGACATGGAGCATTCGTTATTTTATGTGATGGTATGATCGTACACATGAGTGCATAATGAAGATTCTTTGCCGTTGGAAATGGATATGCTTGTGATAGTAATCACCCTCGTATGCCGTTCATGCCTATCGGAAGGAATCCGGGAAAGCCTCTGTCTTGTGTAGACACAAGCTTGTCCCTAGTTCCTCGTCGAGACGGTCGTGTCCGGTATGGCATGGTGAGGTGTGATGGGTGGTGATTCTGTCTGTTGGTTGAAGTATATTTGTTATGCTAATCATGCAGGGAATACTTAAACCTCCTGAGTCGGTCGTAGATCGAGTCTTGTTCTAGTAACCCCATACTTGTTTCGTACTACCACTTGTCCCTGCCATAGGTAGGGTACGGATCAGTAAGATTGTCAACCCCTTTCTAGCACACACCGTACAGAGAGGCCATGGTGGAAGATACCGGCTGCATCCGGTAGGCATGCCACCTGGTCCGGGGGCATGGGTGTTTTCGGTTGGAGCCGAAGGGGTAGCTCCCCTAGTTTGCGTGCGTTATAAATTTTGTGATCCCATGCTAGTCGAGGTTGTAGCCTCCCCACTTAGAGTTTCGCTTAACGGGTGTCATTGGTGATTCCAGACACAGGTAAGTTAGGCTGGTGTGTGCGGCCAGGTGTGTTTTCAATTAAAAGACCGTAGACGGAATTAGTCCCGATGGACTAAAGGAATCCGTTACTCGTGGGTAAAGAGTACACCCTCTGCAGAGATTATATCTATTTGAATAGCCGTGTCCATGGGTAAGGACTACAGTCTGGGATGGGTCAAGGGTCGGTCTTAGAGTCGGTCTTCGGAGGAAAAACTACTAAATCAGAACATTGATCATGACTTGTGACATAAGATGATTATGAATATTATTATTGTGGACTAACCATGTATATTACTTGAATTATTGAGCATCCCTGGGACGGTTCTACCTCCTGGATATTCACTGTGATTATTCTTATATAAGCCCTTTATGTGGTGTCGCTCAGACGCCCGACAGTGGCACGTTTGTTAATTACTTCCTTTATAAGCCCTTTATGTGGTGTCGCACAGACGCCCGATTGTGGCATGCTTGTTGCTTACTTTCTTTATAAGCCCTTTATGTGGCGTCGCTGAGATGCCCGACTGTGGCATGCTGTTATTTATTTATCCTTATAAGCCCTTTATGTGGTGTCGCTCAGACGCCCAACTGTGGCATGTTTGTTATTATTTTCTTTATAAGCCCTTTATGTGACGTCGCTCAGACGTCCGACTGAGGCATGCTTTATTTTATTATCCTTTCGAGGCGTCGCTTTAGACACCCGATCGGTGCATTTTTTTTAATTCTCCGAATGCTTATTCATGTTTTTATATGAATAACCTGCTTGCGTGCATCATGGATTTTTATTTTCGTGACTGACGTTGGGATCATGAAATATTTCAGAGCATGATTATCATTGATCATGTTATACCTGTGTTCATAATGTTTGCGAGTACATTCAAAGTACTCACTGGCTTGTCCCTGGCTATTGTCTTGTCCAGATTTCTTGCATGGAGAGGAGTGTTGCGATGACAGCCCCGGAACCTACGCAATGGTGATAGCAGCCTCGCGAAGATAGGATTTATCCTGGTCAGCTGTTCCTGTGGGAAATGGAGTCCCATAGACACCGATGAATCACAAACCGCTTCCGCCATCAGCCACTAGAAACCTTGTGTTGTACTCACACGCTAGAACGGTCTTGTACTACATGTTATGTACTTTACTTGGAATTTCTGTATCAAGTTGGTGCCTCATCAGCTAACAGTAATCCTAGGGCTGGTGAGCACAAGGGCCATTTTCTGGGAAACTGATAACCCGAAAATCCGGTCCTGACACATCCATGCATTGCTTCATCATCTCCATGGCATCATGTTCATCATAGCTTCATTTGCTTGTCTTTGCTTGTGTTGTGAGGTCACCTTGATGATTGTTGTGTGGTGGTGGTGTCAAGCCATGCCAATGCTAACCCTAAACCCCCCTTCTTCCTCTTCTAGCACTTCTTCTTCCTCCTCCTTTCTTTCTTTCCCATTCTTTAATCTTTTTGCAAGTGGCTAAACCCTTCTCCTTTAATGTCCATCTCCTCCCCACTTCCAAGTTACACTGTCATGAGTCACCTTGCAAAGCTACACCTCTGTTGGAATTATTTTGGTTGGGTTTTAAAATGGCTTAAGTTTGAATTATTTTCAAACTTCAATTATTTTACTTCCTCTAAAAATGCCCAGGATAATTTTATAAAATAGTGTGTAATTCCAGGAGCTTGAGGATATTTTTATATTCTCCAAACTCCCCACCTTGCCCCCTGTACTTTTCCTTTTATGCAGCTGTTTATTCATTAAACAGAAATTGAATAAAATGAAAAGGGCAACAGCGGCAGTAGCTTGGGCCTCATCCCCTCCTGCACCAGGCCCAGCAGCACAGCCATCAGCCCAGCTCCAGTCCCCCCCGCAGCAGCCTAGCAGCAGCCTCAGCGCAGCCCTTGTCCCTCCCGTGGTGAAACCACACTGGACACCCGCCTAGCCCCACCTGTCATTCTCTTCCCCCCTCCTTTTCTTCCACCTCACACTCTCCCTCCCTCTCACGGTAAAAAGAAGGAAGGCAGCACATGGCAGCCACCGTGGCCACGACGGTGCCACCCCTCTTCCCCTATAAAGCATCGCCTCGGCCCTAGGGTTCCTCCTCCTCCCTCTTTTCCCCTCGCGCCACCGCCTCAGGTAAGGAAGCACCATGCGCCGCTTCCACCTGCACCCGCACGCCATGGACACCTCGAGCGTGAGCTCGCCGCTGGCCTAGACCTTGCTGTGGCTGCTCCCTCCATCGTCCAAGCGCCCGGGAACGCCGTCCAGTTTCCATTCAGACGCCAAGACGCGCCCAAGGATCGCCGAGTCCGACTACCTCCACGACGTCCTCTGCTTCTCTTCTTCCTGGACAGTTTTTCGCCAAGTTCAGAGCTCCCTTCCGTCGCCTCCGGCGTGTCTCCGTCGTCCTCTCCGTGTCCTAGGGTAAGGAGGTATCCCTAACTCCAGCCCTGCACTTTTTCCTTCGCGAGTCGGTCACCGTAGACGTTGCTAAGAGCTGTGTCGTCGTCGTGCTCTCGGTGCTCCGGCGAGATCTGAGAAATTCAGAGTAGCCCGCGGTAGTTGTAGCATGGCCGCATGTAAACCTCTCCGGCTTCCATCTCGCTATGTGCACAACAGCACCCCGCGGCTCACCCGACCGTCACGAGCCCGCAGGAGCCCGCCCTCGCTTCGCCAGCAGCCACCACTGTCGCCTTGCTTTTAGGTCGCGCCCAAGACGGGCACAAGCCCGCACTCCCCTCTAGATCCCGCATTCCCCGCCGGTGCTCTGCTTCGGCAAGAGTCGTCGTGCATCTTGCCGTCGCCGTCGTCCCAGCCTTCGTCTTCCTTTGTGGAGACAGGGGAGATCGACCCTGCGAGGCCTCTTATCAGGCCGAGCCCTTTTCCATTCAGCAAACAAAGCATGGCGCACTGGCTAGCGCTCGCGTTTAGCAGCAAGAGGTCCCAGGTTCGAATTCCCATTCGGGAGTGGGATTAGCCCCTTTTTATTTTTTCTTGACCCACTAACCAACCGACCCCACCTGTCATCCCCTCTGCATTTTCCACCCACACGCGCACCCACCGCTGCCACGTCAATGCCTCTAACCCCACAGGTCAGTGGCTGCGTCTAGGTTAGCCTGGGTCAGTTTGACCTTTTGCGTATGTTTTTCTTTTTCTGTTTTTTGTTTTTTTGTTTTTCTGCATTAACTTTGCATAATTAATATCTTGTAAAATATGCATCTGACGAAAATGAGTTATATATGAAAACTGCTTAGTTTTTCATGTAGAATATTTATATGTTGTTTGTAGCCATGTTTAAAACATTTAAAATGCAGTTTGAATTAATTTGTGTTTATATTGTGCTTAAACTTGTAAAAATCATAACTAAATATCTACAAGTCCAAATTTAACAAACTTTATATGCATTTGGGGTGGAGAAATGTGTAGATTAATGTGGTGCTGTTGTTTTGCATGTTTAACAACTTTAAAATATGAGTTTCTCAGTTCCGTCCCAAAGGCATTTAAATGAATATGGGAGTTTCTGAGAATTGTTGTTTGTTCTTTCTGGCCCATTTAAAAATGCTAGCATGTTGTTGTAGTCCTAGATGCACCCTTGCCATGTTAATCAACTCTTTTAAACTTGTTGGGCGCTTGTTTAAATAATCTACATAACCTTGTGGCCCTGTTCGTGTTGTTCTTTTGCTTGAATTCATACATGTGTTGTGATCCTGTTTTGCTATGATGCTTGTGCACTCTTTGTGTCCCTAGGAGATGCATCATGTCCTACCCATGTCCATATGCATCATATTCATGCATCATGTGTTTGAGCATTGCATGATGATTGATTGTTGTTTCGGTGTTGCATTGTTCTGTTGGTTAGAGCCCGGTGACGATTCGGAGTTCGAGGTTCCTACCGAGGCTGAGTTTGAGGAGCAAGGTTACCATCCCTCCGTGGAATCAACACGGAAGATGACCATTCCCAGATATCACTTCTATCTGTGCCTATGCTAGATGTCTCGCTCTTTAGATATTTCCTCGATGCATATTCCTGTTTGTCAGCCCTCCTATTGTTGCCATGAAACACTCTAACCACCTTCCTAGCAAACCTTTGTTTGGCTAAGTACGCATTGCTCAGCCCCTCTTATAGCGTTGTTAGTTGCAGGTGAAGTTTCGAAGATTTTGCCCCGTGATGAAGTTGTTATTGGGATATCAGAATATATAATATCTGCTAAACTAATTCATATATATATTGGTAATGGGTGGAAGGCTAAGCCTTTTTCTTGGTGTTTTGTTCCACTCATGCCACCCTAGGAACCGATAAACCGGTGTTATGTTCCTTGATTTTGCGTTCCTAGCATGGTTGGGGTTTATGCCCCCCCCCCTTGATAATTCGCTATGTTTAAAGCTTTTCCAGCAAGGCCCAACATTGGTTTTACATTTGCCTAATAACTAACACTTGCATAGGGCGTTGCAAACCCGAGTTCTTAATTAACAACCCTGGCCAGTGCTCCTCATGAGTGTTGGTCCAAACCGGGGGTTCTGCGGGGCCACCACGGGGGAACCTGAGGTTTGGTATATACCTGTAGAATCACCCATCCGGACATGGCCTGAGACGAGATACGCGCGGCTACAATCAGGGTGTCGGCACGCCGGGAGGTCTTGCTGGATTAGTTTTACCTTTGACGAAATATCTTGAGCACGGGATTCCGAGAATACTCGGGTCTTCCCAACTTGGAGTTGCGACTCCGCAGATCGTGAGCTTGTGATGGGCTAAGTTGGGAAACCCCTGCGGGGTTTGATCTTTCGAAAGCCGTGCCCGCGGTTATGTGGCAGATGGGAATTTGTTAATATCCGGTTGTAGATAACTTGACACCTTATTCATGAATACACTACCTGCGTGAGTAACCGTGATGGTCTCTTTCCGAAGGGCTTCGGGAAGTGAACACGATGGGGTTATGTTTGAACGTGAGTAGCTAGGATCACTTCTTGATCAACTTGGCGATCGTTGGCACTTGTTCTCTTCTCGCTCTAAACTCGTAAGCTAGTGCTTAGTGCTTGCTGCAACCTTTGTTTACAGCCTTTCCACACCTACGGCTTTGGTAGTTTTGATACCCGAGAACGGGATTGCTGAGTCCTCTGTGGCTCACAGATTCAACACACACCAGATGCGGGTACCATTGAGAACTATGCAGGAGATGGTTCAGAGCTTTACTAGGAGTTCGATGAAGAATGTGGACGTTACTATGTGTCTTATGCCGACGATCAGTAGTGGTTCTTACTAGGAGGATCCGGGCTTGTGTTATTTATGTTATCTTTTCGTTTGGATTTCGTCCGTAGTCGGACCCTGATGTTATTTGAATGATGTATGCTATTGTATTCATTTGTGTGGCGTGACGAGTGTAAGCCAACTATCATTTTAAACTTTCATCCCTGAATTTTACATGAGATGTGCAAAGATACCATACTTGAGATCATTCTAGTATGCGTTTATGTTAAGTCGTGCCTCGACACGTGGGGGATGATACGTCCAAAACGTATCTATAATTTCTGCTTGCTCCATGCCACTTTTGGGTGATATTGCTATGATATTTATACACTTCCATACACTTTTGATCATATTTGGACTAACCTATTAACTCAGTGCACCCCAGTGCCAGTTTCTGTTTCCTGCTGTTTTTGTATTTCAGGTTTTCCCATCACGTAAACTGCCAGAAAAATCCCGGAAAAATTATATACAAAATCAGCGTTCCGGAAGCTTCCATGCGGCCAAAGTAGTGCCAGAGGGGGGCCACAGGGGCTCCAGGCGGCCTGCCCACGCGGCCCCCCTCCTGGCCGCGCCGGGGGGGCACCTGGGCCCCCCAGGCCTCCGCTGATGCCCCCCTTTGGCATATATTTAACACCCGTCGCAGAAACCCTGATTCCGGACCCCTTTTCTCCAGACGCAATTCCGATCTCCGCCGCCATCACCATCAAGCTTCGGGGGACCAGAATTCCTGTGCCGGCACCCTGCCGGGACGGGGAAGTGCCCCCGGATTCATCTCCATCGATGTTGCTTCCTCCCTCCATGATGCGAGAGTAGTTCCTCCTCGGGGCTGAGGTTTCTACCAGTAGCTATGTGGTCAATTCTCTCTCCCATGATGTGATCTTCATTGTGATCATAGGCTATGTTAATCTAGGGTGATCCCATGATATTTCCCCTTCCTCTATGTATTGGATTGATGTACTCACTTGTCTTTATCTAGTATAATCCCCGAGACCAAGGTGACAGCGGTCTATTGGACATGGATTAGAAAAATATTTTCATGAGTGATTTCCTCTCTTGTGTGTTGATTGAAGATTGAGAGTCTCTTGGTGCTTGTCTTTGACTATCCTTTAGATATGTTGTGGTGATTGTGGGACTCTCTTTGGATGGCCGCGGTGACATTGGGAAATCCTTAGATTGAGAACTACGAACTTTGAGGTGTGCTTTTGTAGCCCTACATAATTCTCGTCCTCTCTTGACCACGAAGGAATGACCTCCGAGTGTGTCCCCTTTGCATGTTTTATGGGAAATATCATGTGATTCGATTATGTTAATGTTGTTGGGAGTTGCCACTAGTGAAAGTATGAACCCTAGGCCTTGTTTCCACCATTGCAATACCATTTGTGCTTACGTTTACCACTTGTTTGCTTGCTGCACTTTTTATTACAGATTTATATTACTTTGTTTTGCCATTCATATCACTTGCCATTTAACATCTCTTCGCCGAACTAGTGCACCTATACATCTGACAAGTGTATTAGGTGTGTTGGGGACACAAGAGACTTCTTGTATTTTAGTTGCAGGGTTGCTTGAGAGAGACCATCTTCAACCTCTACTTCCCTGAGTTTGATAAACCTTAGGTCATCCACTTGAGGGAAATTGCTGCTATCCTACAAACCTCTGCGCTTGGAGGCCCAACATAGTCTACAAGAGTAGAAGCGTGTGTAGACATCAAGCTATTTCTGGCGCCGTTGCCGGGGAGGTGAGCGCTTGAAGGTATATCTTTAGATCTTGCAATTAAATCTTTTTGTTTCTTGTTTTTATTTCACTAGTTATGCTTATGGACAACCTTGCTATTGGATCGTTGCTTGCGGGAAGACGCCCCACACCTATGGTGGTTGCTCCTCCCCCTACTGAAATTGTGCCCTATAAAATACCAACTGGTATTATCGATTATGTTTTGGCTAATCGTTATGGAGGAGACAGACATCCCGGTGAACACTTGCTATATCTGTCACAACTATGTTCATTATTTAAGCTTGCAGGTGTATCGAGGGAGTTTGTCATGAGGAAATTATTTGCCTTGTCACTGAAAGGAAAAGCATTGGAATGGTATAGGCTACTAAATGACTCTCACCTGCTGGAGTGGGAAGAGATCCAGTCTCTCTTTTACTCCAAGTTTTATCCTCTTCATGAAGTCCATGAGAATAGGAATTATGTTTATAATTTTTATCCTCATGACGGAGAGAGCATAGCTCAAGCTTGGGGGAGACTGAAAACGTTAATTTTAAAATGTCCTAACCATGGGCTCCCCAAAGATATGATTATTACTAATTTCTATGCGAGGCTCTCTCGACAGGATAAAGATTTGCTCGATGCTTCCTCTATGGGTTCTTTCACAAACGAAAAGATTGATGCTAAATGGGAACTCCTTGAAAGAATTCAACGCAACACTGAAGATTGGGAGATCGACAAAGGTAAAGAGTCAGGTATAGTTTATGAGTATGATTGCATTAAGTCCTTTGTTGAAACTACAAGTTTTAATAAGTTTAGTGCTAAATTTGGGCTTGATTCTCAACTCCTTGTTAATTTCCTTAAATCTTTTGCTTCACATCTTAATATGCCTAAGGAGGATTGGAACAAGCATCATGAACCTTTTAAAGAGATTTGCAAAGAAAATGAAATTGTTCATGATGATTGCAACATGCATGATCCAATTCCTAAAAATGAAGTTTTATATAAGCATGTTAATTTTTGTGGAGTGGATAGACCTTGTGAAAGGCCTATGATTGAAGAAGAGAAGTACTGTAAGCAACATAAGCATGAAAGAACAATCACTTGGGTCAGAGATTTAAATGAAATTGCTAGAGAATTGTGTGACCTTTATCCTTTTACTTGTGAACTTTGCTGTATAGAAGGTCACTTTAATTTTCAATGCATGAACTTTCAAAACATAACTGTTAACCAGTTGTGTGATAACATGATCACCTCTGATCTTTATGATGAGCTTATGTTATTTTTATTGTGTGAGGAGTTATCAAAAAAGACTTCTTGGCTAGATGTTAATGCCATAGGAATAAAAAACACTTTGCAAAATTGCCATCTCTATTGTGTTGTTAATTGCCATGAAAATGATTACATAAGTAAGATTAGAAGGGAGGGAACTTTACCAAAGTATAAAAATGTCTCTTATATTTCTGCTAATAAAAAGGAGAGTTTCTCCCAAGTTTCCCCTATTGTTTCTAATGATAAACCAGGATATGTGGAGAAGCTTCATCTCCAACCACCCCCTCCTAAGGTGAAGAAGAAGAAAAAGAAGAGGAGGAGGAAGAGGAGCAAAAAGGAAGAAGAATGGGTATCAACCTGGCCTGAGCATATTCCTCGCATCAACTTTTATCCTAACGGTTGTAAGTTTAAAGAAAAAGGTGAAGTCCATTGCCTTAATTATCATCTTGATGATACGTCCGTAGGTACTATTGAAGATGATTTTGATTATGATATGCATGTTACTTATTGTGATTGGGAAAATGATGATAATGCTGCTTATGATCTTGAAAATCTTTTTGGTACCAATTCTGAAAGTGATGATATGGAAAGCTCTAAGCTTGGGGACGATAGGATTGCAAATCCTTTACCCACTAGTGATGTGATAATTGATAATTCTTTTGCTAGTAAGAATAAAGACAACATGTTTACAAGTATAGTTGCTAGCAATGATAATGCTCTTCTCTACTATGATGATGTTATAACTCCAATCTATAGTGATTATAAAGGTACCTATGACATAAGGAGAAATTATCCTTATGAAACTTGTCATAATCATGGAGGGAATTACTCCCTTGTTGAACACCATCTTCCTAATACATAATTAATCTATAGTGTTCAAGTTGTTTATGATAGTCCTACTCCCACTATTACCAATGAGAAAGATTATGCTTATGTGGATAGTAAGAGTACCCTTTTGCATGTGGATCATGGTAACAATGCTTTATGTGATGCTTATATTGTTGAGTTTATCTGTGATCCTGCTGAAAATTATTATGAGAAGGGAACATATGCTTATAGATATTTCAATAATATCAAGTTCCCTCTCTTTATGTTGAAGGTTTTGAAGCTGCACTTGTTTTGTCTTCCTATGCTTATTGCTTTGTGCTTCAATGAATTATTCTATTGCAATATTCCTATGCATAGGAAGCATGTTAGGCTTAAATGTGTTTGGTATTTGCTTCTTGATGCTCTCTTTTGTTCTTCAACTCTTATTCCTACGAGAGCATCATTAAAGTCTTATGCCTAGCTTAAAGGCATAAAAGAAAGCGCTTTTGGGAGGCAGCCCACAATGAATAAAATTTTATTTTGCTTTTGTTGTGTCTTGATGTTGTTACTACAGTAGCATCATCATTGTATCTTTACTTTTCAGCTTTGTGCCAAGTGTAGCCTCTGATTGCAAGAAAGTTCAAAAGTTGTGACGTGCTGTCCAGGAAACATATTCTGTCCTTGGACAGAAAAATTCGTATAAAATAACCAGATCATCTTTTTGGTCTGAATTTTTTCGACAGCGTTCTCTATACAATTGGCTTTCGGGCGTCTGTTCTGAGTTTTTTGATTTGAGTTGCAGAAGTGCCCCGAAAAAATCATTTACTACCTGCTGGTCTGTTTTTGACAGATTCTGTCCTGTTTTGCCTTTCCTTCATTTTGCAAACCTTGAGCTTGCTTTTTCTTTGCAAAAACCTTTTGGCAATCTTGAGAAACAGTAGACCTTCAAGAATATCCTTATTTCCAGCAAGGAACAATTATATTATTATGGGTACTAACCTCACTAATCAGCTTATGATGAGTTATGTATGAAGGGAGTTTTCAAGTGTGCGAGGGAAGATGATAAAAAGATTCAGGAGTGTCAAACGCTCAAGCTTGGGGATGCCCCCATGCACCCCCAAGAAATATTCAAGAAGACTCAAGCGTCTAAGCTTGGGGATGCCCCATGCATCCCCTTCTCCATCAACATTATCAGTTCGTCTTTCGTTCCACTATATTTTTATCACTTCATGTGTTATGTGCTATGCTTGGAGCGTCTTGCTTTTAGTTTCCTTTTTAGTTTTCTTTAGCTTTGCTTGCTGTTCATAATGAGTCAGAACTCAGCTTTCTTTGTGTGGGAGAGAAACACGCTCCACTTCTACCTAGAACATAACATAGAATTTTCATGTCTATCCTTGCTGTGTGTGTTCTTTGTCTTTCAATAGCTACTATCATGCTTAGCTTTTAGTTTTCATGCTTATCTTTTTAAAGAGCTTTTGTTTAGTTGGTTGCTTGAACTCTCTTTAGTTATCATGATTATCTTATTAAGAGAGTTTGCTTCTGTTGCATTGGTTGATATGTCTATGATAAAAATGCTACGTGCATAATGGTGCTTAGTAGTTCATGTTTTCTTATGGTTAGTCTCAAATAGCTGGGGGGTTTCCAATGTGTTATTGGAGTACCAACATGATTTGTTTGCCTATGATGTGGTATGGTTTAGTAATATCTTCCTTCAAGAATTTATTTCGATTGACTTGGCGTATGCTCACGCATATTTAAGGTTGTAAAGAAAGTCTGTCAAGCCTTGATGATCTTTTGTTTCTGAGTAGCGATATAACTACCATGCCTGATTCAATGTTGCTTTGTCGCTCTGCATGATTATGACCGTCATTGCTCTCTTAGTTGGTCGCTCCCAGTCTTTTGCTAACCTCCACCTGTACTAAGCGGACTGACTGCTTGTGCATCCAAATCCATTAAACCAGTTATGCCATATGAGTCCACCATACCTTCCTACATGGTATTTACCTGCCATTCCTAACGAAGACTTTCATGTACCATCTCGAAATTATTCAAAAAAGCATTCTCTTTTGTGCCTCTGTTTTAGTTCATGAGGAAGTAGTAGTTAATTCATGATCTTTTTAAGTTGGACAAGCTTCACCCCGGGATTGCATGTCTAATGTGCAAACCCATAATACGAGAAGGAACTGGCAAAGAGTGCGCCCGGCTCAAAAATAATATAACAAACAAACCCTCCTTCACGCTTTGTTCATGAGAAATCAGAAAACTTTGGCAGTGATAAACAAAGGAGATTAAGAGGATGTGATCGTCCTCATTCGGGAGCCGTTCCTCGAAACTTGTCCATCTCAAGAAGTGATTGAGTTATCTGCTAGCATTCGTTGACGAAACATGCATAATCTAAAAAAATAATTATTACCTCTGTTTTTAGAACCAAGAGCTCTGGTACATGTTTAGTTTTTGTTTCCGGCCACGGGTTTTCAACCTTGCCAACAAAAGCCACGGTTCGAGAGTCTCCACCTTCTTTAAGCACCAACTACTGAGAGCATGATTGTCATTCTGAGTGTAATGTGCATTGTCCCAAAGTACCATTGTCTTTTGCATGATTATGATATCGTTTATTCTGAAATCATTGTATCTAGTCGTCACTTAAACCTTGGAGGTGCCCCTGCATTTATGTTTTGCTTCACTAAAGGGGGCAAGCGAGATATCACTTTATCATATTTGCACACCATGCTCATTACAAAACTATTTGATGTTTCAGTATCATGTTGTAAAACTTTCAGTTCTTTGTGATTTTCTCATGAGGCAACTTAATTACTACAGATTCATTGTCTCAGTAAGCTTTTGTCATATGACTATGAAAAGTCCTATATGGTTAATAGCATGTCACCACAGAAATTATTCTTGTTATCATTTACCTACTCGAGGACGAGCAGGAATTAAGCTTGGGGATGTTGATACGTCCAAAATGTATCTATAATTTCTGCTTGCTCCATGCCACTTTTGGGTGATATTGCTATGATATTTATACACTTCCATACACTTTTGATCATATTTGGACTAACCTATTAACTCAGTGCACCCCAGTGCCAGTTTCTGTTTTCTGCTGTTTTTGTATTTCAGGTTTTCCCATCACGTAAACTGCCAGAAAAATCCCGGAAAAATTATATAAAAAATCAGCGTTCCGGAAGCTTCCATGCGGCCAAAGTAGGGCCAGAGGGGGGCCACAGGGGCTCCAGGTGGCCTGCCCACGCGGCCCCCCTGCTGGCCGCGCCGGGGGGCGCCTGGGCCCCCTAGGCCTCCGCTGATGCCCCCCTTTGGCATATATTTAACACCCGTTGCAGAAACCCTGATTCCGGACCCCTTTTCTCCAAACGCAATTCCGATCTCCGCCGCCATCGCCATCAAGCTTCGGGGGACCAGAATTCCTGTGCCGGCACCCTGCCGGGACGGGGAAGTGCCCCCGGATTCATCTCCATCGACGTTGCTTCCTCCCTCCATGATGCGGGAGTAGTTCCTCCTCGGGGCTGAGGTTTCTACCAGTAGCTATGTGGTCAATTCTCTCTCCCATGATGTGATCTTCGTTGTGATCATAGGCTATGTTAATCTAGGGTGATCCCATGATATTTCCCCTTCCTCTATGTATTGGATTGATGTACTCACTTGTCTTTATCTAGTATAATCCCCGAGACCAAGGTGACAACGGTCTATTGGACATGGATTAGAAAAATATTTTCATGAGTGATTTCCTCTCTTGTGTGTTGATTGAAGATTGAGAGTCTCTTGGTGCTTGTCTTTGACTATCCTTTAGATATGTTGTGGTGATTGTGGGACTCTCTTTGGATGGCCGCGGTGACATTGGGAAATCCTTAGATTGAGAACTACGAACTTTGAGGTGTGCTTTTGTAGCCCTACATAATTCTCGTCCTCTCTTGACCACGAAGGAATGACCTCCGAGTGTGTCCCCTTTACATGTTTTATGGGAAATATCATGTGATTCGATTATGTTAATGTTGTTGGGAGTTGCCACTAGTGAAAGTATGAACCCTAGGCCTTGTTTCCACCATTGCAATACCATGTGTGCTTACGTTTACCACTTGTTTGCTTGCTGCACTTTTTATTACAGATTTATATTACTTTGTTTTGCCATCCATATCACTTGCCATTTAACATCTCTTCGCCGAACTAGTGCACCTATACATCTGACAAGTGTATTAGGTGTGTTGGGGACACAAGAGACTTCTTGTATTTTAGTTGCAGGGTTGCTTGAGAGAGACCATCTTCAACCTCTACTTCCCTGAGTTCGATAAACCTTAGGTCATCCACTTGAGGGAAATTGCTGCTGTCCTAAAAACCTCTGCGCTTGGAGGCCCAACATAGTCTACAAGAGTAGAAGCGTGTGTAGACATCAGGGGACATAGCTGCATACTGGGCATTACAAGTTGGTATCAGAGCCTTCTCCGACCTAGGAGCCCCCTGATTGATCGAATCATTGACGGTTGAGTCTAGGCACACACAAAAAATGTTTTGAGTCCTATATATATCGGAGAGTAGGATTTCTTTTTACTCCTCATCCCTTCATCGCTCTGGTGAGGACTCCTGACGTTGTTCTATCTCCTCCACTCTCAAAAGTTCACTAAATTTTTTTAGAATCACACGAGTATTGTTTGGATTGTTCCGATATCTTTGTGATGAGAACATTGTTCTCGATGCCTCCTGTCATTTAGGGGTTGTGGCAGTGTCCCGGGGAGTTGAGCTCCGAGGTGTTGTCGTCACAAATGTATCGTAGCGGTTCTAGAATACTTAAGATGGCCGACATCGAAAACTCTTCTATGCGGTTAGTGGTGAGATAACCCCGACGTCACCCAGTACTGGTGGGATAGTTCGGGAGTATTGCCACAGCTAGTATAGCGGATGCGTTTCGAAGGTCCGAGGTAAACAATTTCTGAGGATGACTGGTCATGTGTTGACGGATGGATACAGCTTGATGTAGGTTTAGAGTTGATTGTGCGGTGCTTCCCCTGTATCCCCAACACCAGATTGCATAACCGGAAACCTTCGGGAATTAATAGGTGGGTTCTTCAAGTAGCTCGTAGGCATTCTTCCAACGAGTGCATGGTATGAGGTTTGGGGTTCAACATCGAGTGAAGAGGTTTCATGGGCGCTGTTCCAATTGGGAGTTGCATCTTAAAGGGTCCTTGGCTATGCTGATCCGGGGATTGCAACACCCTTTGTAACACGTTCCATGGGGCATTCAACATGAACATGTAGGATGAAGCTTCTATCATGTATTTGTTCCATCTGCACCTTGTTGTTTTTTATTTTATCTTTTGTTCTCCCAAGTGGATTCTCGACAAGATTGTTGTACCATTAAACTGTGGAATTCATTCGTTCATTTTGTTCGAATGTTCATTATGAAGACTTATGTTGCAAATATCTAGCCGTTGATTCAGCTTATCTATTTTGCATCAATGGCTAACGGTTGTCACCATATTCAGGATGGCTCCCAAGAAGGTTCCCAACCCTAACCAAGAGGGCAAAGAAGAGCGTCCTCCTGAATGTCCTCCTTCCCCTCCTCCTCCGTCTGAGGCATGGAGAGCAATTATGCAAGCGACCAACCAGAACACTCAGATGCTCATGCAAATGATGCATAACTTTCAAGCCAACCAAGCAAATCAAGGCAATCATGGGAACCAAGGCCAAGGCAATCTGTTCAATCAACCTCACTTTGTGACACTGAACCAATTCCTGGCAAACCAACCGAAGTCGTTCTATTACTGTGTGGACCCGCTAGATGCTGAAGATTGGATCACAGACATCAAAAAGCACTTTGAATGCAGTAAGGTGAGGCCTGAGGATTATGTCAAGTTTGCCGCTTTCCAACTCAAAGATCAAGCTACTGATTGGTGGCAACAGTACAAAGATTCCAGAGGCGATGGTGAGATCTCGTGGGCTAACTTCTGCAAAGATTTCCGCTCTCACCACATTCCAACCAGTGTCATTGAAGGCATGCATGAGCAATTCCGCAACCTGAAGCAAGGCACCATGTCCGTCTATCAATACAATGTCAAGTTCCAGAATCTTGCCCGTTATGCGAAGCAAGGCATCCCCGATGCCAAGAGCAAGATATATCAGTTCCGAGGTGGTCTGAAAGATGAACTCCAACTTGCTCTCACCTTGTTCGAGCCGGATGAATTTGATCAATTCTACAATATGGCTCTCAAGCAAGAGGCAGCTCAGCTCAAGAGTGAAGCTTCCAAAAAGAGGATTAGAGATGCTGTTCACTCCTCCTCTTCCTCTCAAGTGGTTGCCAAGCAGCAGAAGTTCTGGCTACCGCCTCCTCCAGTGCTCCATCCTCCAAACAACAACAAGCACTCAGGTGTCGTGGATTCTCCCACCCACCCAACCCAAGCAATCAGTCCAAGCCTCAGTTCCAAGCTTCAAGATCAACTGGTCCTTATCATCGGCCTCTTTCAGAAGTTACTTGCAACAAGTGTTCTCAGAAGGGTCACTATGCCAACAAGTGTCCCAACCCAAGGCGCCTTCCGCCTCCTCCACCTGTCAGCACTGCTATTGTCAAGCACAATCCCAAGCATGCAAGAGTGAACCTGATGAGTGCAGCTCAAGCAGAGAATTCTTCCGATGTGCTAATTGGTAATCTTCCAGTTAACTCAATTCCTGCAAAAGTCTTGTTTGATTCGGGTGCATCATGCTCTTTCATATCTCAACCTTTTGCATCGAAGCACAATGTTGACATCAAAAGTTTGCCAAGGGAATTATCAGTTGTTTCTCCCGGAAAAATAATGCATTCTAGCGTGTTTGCTCCGGATATATCTATTCATATGGGTGATTACAGTTTCCTGGTTTCCCCAGTTATTCTCGGTAACTCCGACATTGATCTTATTCTTGGGATGGAATGGCTCTCCAAGCATGATGCAAACATTGATTGTGCAAATAAGGAAGTCAAGCTTACTCATCCTGACGAAGACGTGATTATCTTCGCCTCTGGAGATAACACAATCAGGCTATTCTCTCTCAACGACAAGGGCGAGATTAATGCCACTTCTCAGATTCCGGTGGTTCGTGAATATGAGGATGTATTCCCTGAAGAGCTTCCAGGCATGCCTCCCCATCGTCAAGTTGAATTCGTCACTGAACTTGAACCCGGTACCGAGCCAGCATGTCGGCGTCCGTACAAGCTTTCTCATGATGAGTTGAAGGAGCTGAAGAAACAACTCCATGAGCAAGAACGTATGGGTCTAATCAGGCCTAGTACTTCTCCTTGGGGCTATGGTGTTCAATTTGTCAAGAAGAAGGATGGCACGGAACGCCTTTGCATTGATTACCGGCCATTGAACAAGAAGACAATAAAGAATAAGTACCCGCTCCCCAATATCAATGAATTGTTTGAGCAGCTCAAAGGAGCAAAGGTGTTCTCGAAGCTCGATCTCTGGATGGGTTACCATCAGATTCATATCCGTGAAGAGGATATTCCTAAGACCACATTCAGAACGAGTTTTGGCACTTATGAATACACGGTCATGTCTTTCGGCCTTGCAAATGCTCCACCCACTTTCTCTCAGATGATGCACTTCATATTCAACCCCTACACCAATGAATTTGTTCTTGTCTATCTGGATGATATCTTGGTATTCTCCAAGAATGAAGAAGACCATGCCAAGCACCTCCTGTAATGCCCCGGATGTAATACTTTCCCTTTTGGGTATATAATATATCTCCGGCTTCATCTATTTCCATTCCGGGTTCTTTGTCTTTCGGGCTTTCGTCGTGTTGTTGCGTGAGTGTGTGGCATTCATTCATATCATGTAGACATGTGCATCGCATTGCATTTGTGTTGTGGGTTGCATCCGGTTCCGCGTGTTTCTTCTCGTTGTCCGTTTCGCGTTCCGGAGCTCCCTCACGTGTCCGTGACGTCCCGTAGGCCTACTTTGTTGTTCGGGCGTTTTACGTTACCGGTGTGCCGCGAGGTTGTTGTCTGTGTTGTTGTTTTGTTGTGTGCAACCCGCCTCTCAAATCTCGTCTCGTTTGGGCTCCGTTGACTTTTCCATCCGTTGTTCGTGTGGGTCCGATGTGCCTTCACTTCGTGTCCCGGAAACATCCCTACTGCAGTCTTTTATCTCTGTTTAGGCCCTTTAAATCTACCCCCGCGATCGGATCCGTCGGATCGCGATCGGAGGGCTCCTAGCGCCCCTAAACTCCCTCCTAACCCTAAAAACTGCTATATAATAGACCTAGGTCTATTTTGGCATGTCCCCTATTTTTCCTCCTCTTTCCCCTACCTCTAGATCCTCTTTTTTTTTCTTTCCCCAGTCCCGAGCCAGCCGCCGCAAGGATCCAGATCGGAGGTCTCCCGATCCAGAACCACTTCGTCGCCGAGTCAACGCGCTCCGCGCTCGCCCTCCAGGTCGACCGAGCCGACCGCCCGAGTCGCTCCGCTCGCCAGGCTCGGGGGACCGCTTCGCCCCGACGCACCGGGCCCGTACGCCGCCAGCCGATCGCCAGGGCCCGGGAGGGGACCAGTTCCCCGTCGCCTGGAGGCCTCTCCGCGCCGGTGGGCCTCACTCCAGCGGGCCGGCCCACGACGCCGTTCGCCGCGCCCCTTCGCACCGCAGCTGCCGGGTCGCGTCGGGCCGCGCCTCCGCGGGCCGCGCGCCGCGGGCCTCCCTCACTCCGCCAGCTTGGGCCACGCCAGGCCACCGCCTTCCTCCGCGGGCCGCCGCCGCCGCGGGCCCATCCGCCGCGCAGATCCACCACTCCGGGCCGGATCCAGCTCCCTCCGCACCGGATCGGCCCATCTTCGTTTTTTTTCAGATCTGCTAAGGTTGACCTCCCCCTAGATCTACTAAGTCTCTGTTTTACTGTTCTGAAATGCAATGTTTGACCTGTTGTAACTTTGTGCCTGTTGCTCCGATTTGCGCGTGTGATATGTCCAGACGTTCGTGGAGATGTGCTCTACGTTTTACCTGTTGTTGTCATGCATGTTAGAGATCATCTAGGTGCTTGTTTTGCTGTTGCAAGAGTGCATCATGTTATAAACTGCTGTTATGTGTTATTTTCATGCCACCTTTGCCATGTGATATCTTTTAGCTCGTTTGTCCAAATGATGCAAATGACATGTCCACGTGTTCGTCTTGCCACGAACTACGTGTTGTTTGTGATAGGTTGCATGGTAGATTTATTATTGCCTTGTTATCATCATTGCAAAGTGCCATGTTCATATGAGGTGTTTTCACTTGTTATGAAATGCCATCTTGTTGAGCTCGTTGCAATCGTTGTGTTCACCTCTATGAAGCATGCTTGTGTGTTTCGGGATCACCTTCATGTGCACTTTGAGGAGGTGCTTACCCTTTGCCATGTTTAGTTTCGAGGTGACTTAAACATGCTCTTTTGTATGCCATGATGATATTTCTGTTTTAGGACTTAGTGAATTTTCACTAAGTCTGAAATATGTAACGTTCCGATGCCATGTTCGTGTGTTGTTCTAGGACAAAGCATGTTAGTTTTGGAGTGGATTTTGATTGTTCCTTGTAGTATATATTGTTGTCTTTCCATTCATGTCCTCACATGTCCATTTAAGTGGCTGTAGCATGTTTATCTTTTGCTCTAAAGTTTCAATAAAATTCTGCTGCCATAATTTTATTGTAAAGTTCAATATGTCCAAGATCATTGCTATTGATCCATGGCTCCGTTGGGGGTGCACTTTGGACTTAGTTGCTGTACTATATGTCTAGTTTGTGTTCAAGTCCTTTGCCATGCTTTTTGGGTGCTGTAGATTAATTATTTTGAGCTCCAAAGATGCTATGTTGCTGTAATTTTCAGCTTTCGCTCAAATCTTGTTTCGGGCATAACTTTTAGCCCGTAACTCCGATTTCAGCGAATCTTATATCAAACTTGGTTGATTTTCTGTGTAGATTAATAATATCAGCTTGTTATATTGTTTTGAGGTGTTTTGCTTGAGTGATGTTTTCCGTGCTCCATGTGCATCCTTAGTGCATCCTTCATGCATTCATGTTTTTCGAGTGCGCATTGCATCTTGTTGATTGGTGCTTGGTGTGATTGTTTTGTTTAGAGCCGGAAGCTGAGACCGGGTACGAGGTTGAGCACGAGGTTTCCAACGAGGTTGAGCACGAGGACCCTTCTTACGATCCGAACGACTTCTCTTCAGGCAAGATGACCGAACCCCGATAACATTACTATCTTTGCCTATTGCTAGTAGTCTCGATCTATAGTTTTGCCTCGATGCCCATGTTCTTCTTGTCAACCTCCTACTTGTAACCAATTGCCATGTTTAACCAACCTACCTATGCAAACCGTTGCTTGGCTAAGTAGGCTTCGCTCAGCCCTTCTTATAGCGTTGCTAGTTGCAGGTGAAGTGAAGATGCTTGCTCCATGTTGAAGTTTGGTTGGGTTATATCACACTATATAAATGCTTAAAATGAAATCATCTATATATTGGCAAGGGTGGAAGGCTAAGCCTTTTGCTTGGTGATTTGTTCCACTCATGCCGTTAGGATCCGTATAAGCCGGTTTTATGTTCCTTGATTATGCGTTCCTAACACGGTTGGGGTGTATGGGACCCCCTCGATAAACCGCTAAGTGCTAAGACTTTTCCAGCAAGTCCCAACATTGGTACTATTTGCCTAATAACAAACTAAACTTGCATAGGGAGTTATAAACCCTTTTTATTAATTCAACAACCCGGGCCAGTGCTCCACATGAGTGTTGGTCCAAACTGGGGGTTACGCGGGGCCACCTCGAGGGAACTCAAGGTCTGGTAAAAACCTGTGGGATCGCCCATCCGGTCGTGGCCTGAGACGAGATACGCGCGGCTACTATTAGGGTGTCGGCACGCCGGGAGGATTTGCTGGATTAGCCTTACCTTAGCTCGGTATATCTTGAGCACGGGATTCCGAGGATACTCGGGTCTTCCCACTTTGGAGTTGCGACTCCGCGGATCGTGGGCTTGTAATGGGTCAAGTTGGAACACCCCTGCAGGGTTTGAACTTTCGAAAGCCGTGCCCGCGGTTATGTGGCAGATGGGAGCTTGTTAATTCCGGTTGTAGATAACTTGACACAATGTTACTAATACACTACCAGCGTGTGTTCCGTGATCGTCAATTTCCGAATAGGGATTCGGGAGTTGAACACGGAGGGGTTATGTTTGTGGAGCTTGTAGCTAGGATCACTTCGTGATCACTTCTCGCCGAGGCCTTCTCTTCTCGCTCTCACTTACGTAAGCTAGATGCTAGTTGCTGCTGCAGACTTATTCTTTCTTCAGCCTTATCCTCACCCAAAGGCTTAAATAGTTCTGTTACCCGGGAACGGGATTGCTGAGTCCTCTGTGGCTCACAGTTACTTCACACACCAGATGCAGGTCCAGCTGTGAGCTATCCAGGTGATGGCACCGAACTGGATTGGGAGTACGACAAGGAGCGTAGTCGGTACTTTGTGCGCTACCCGGACGATCAGTAGTGGAGTCTCTTACTAGGATTCGATCCGCCTGTGGTTTATTTATCTGAGTTTGGTACTTTGACATTTGGCTTTTGCCCTTAGAGGGTTGTGATGTTCTTAATGTATGATGTTTGAGACTTGTACTGTAATTCTGTGACGTGGCGAGTGTAAGCCAACTAATTTCAGTTTACTATCCCCTCTTTTACATGAGTTGTGCAAAGATTACCAAACTTGAGATCATTCTAGGATGGATTTATGCCTTTAAGTCGTGCCTCGACACGTAGGAGGTATAACTCCATCCTGGGCATTACAAGTTGGTATCAGAGCCTTCTCCGACCTAGGAGCCCCCACTGTTTGATCGAACCGTTGACGGTTGAGTCTAGGCACACACTGAAAACTTTTTGAGTCCTATATTATATCGGAGAGTAGGATTTCTTTGCTTCTCATCCCCTTTCTCTCTGGTGAGGACTCCTGACGTCTACTCTTGTCTCTCCTATCTTCAAAATTTGCACAATTTTTTTTTAGGAATCCCGCGAGTATTCTGGGGTTGTTTCGATGTTCTTGTGACAAGGATATTGTTCCCGATGCCTCCTGTTACCGAGGAGTTGAGTTTCGGGGTATCATTGTAACAAGCATATCGCGACAGTACTAAATACTTAAGACGGCCGACATCGAAAATCTCCCCTATACGGCCAGTGGCAAGATAACCCCGACATCACCCAGTACTGGGGAGGTAGTTCGGGAGTATTGCCATAGCTTGTTATAGTGGATGCTTTTCGAAGGTCCGAGGTACACAGTTTCCGAGAAAGACTGGTTATGTGTTGAAGGATGAATACACCTGGATGTAGGTTAGAGTTGATTGCGCGGTGCTTCCCGTGTATCCCCAACACCTGATTGCATAACTGGAATCTTTCGGAAATCTATAGGTGGGTTTTATCCAGTAGATCGTAGGCATTCTTCCAACGAATGCAGGTTAGTGAGTTCGGGGTTCGACATTGAGTGAAGGGGTTATATGACCGAGGTTACTATCAGGAGTTGCATCTTAAAGGGTCCTTGGCTATGCTGATCCGGGGATTGCAAAACCTTTTCGTAACGCGTTCATATGCTTTCAGCACAAAGATGTTAGAACGAAACTCCTCTCTTGTGTTTGTTCCTGTCCGTACCTTGTTGTTTTTCTTATTTTATCCTTTTGTTCCCTATGTGGCTTCTCGTGAAGACTGATGTTATCAATTAACTGAGAAATTCATTCGTTCCTCTTGTTCGGATGATTTCATTCGTTCTTATTGTTCGAATGATTATTGTGAAGACTTGTTGCAATTCATTCCATTGATTCAGCTTATTCCTTTTGTCAATCAATTGCTGATTCGTGGTCATCTCTTACAGGATGGCTCCGAAAAGGGTTCCGAATGCTAACCCAGAGGGTGAAGAGGTTCCAGAACGTCCTCCTTCACCTCCTCCTCCGCCTGAGGCTTGGAGAGCAATTATGCAGACTACTGCTCAGAACACTCAGTTGATGATGCAGATGATGCAGCTGATGCAAGCTAATCAAGCTAACAAGCTAATCAAGCTAATCAGGGTGTTCCAGGGAATCAAGGCAACTTCTTCCAGCAGCACCATGCTACTCTCAACCAGTTCTTGGCCAACAATCCTAAAGCTTTCAGTTACTGTGTCGACCCTCTTGATGCTGAAGATTGGCTAACCGATATCAAGAAGCATTTTGAGTGCAGTAACGTGAAAGAAGATGACTATGTGAAGTTTGCAGCCTTCCAACTGAAAGATCAAGCAGCTGACTGGTGGCAGCAGTACAAAGACTCAAGGCCGGGTCAAGTGATCTCTTGGGAGAATTTCTGCAAGGATTTCCGCTCGCACCACATTCCTACAAGTGTCATCGAGGGTATGCGTGAGCAATTCCGCAACCTCAAGCAGGGCTCCATGACAGTCTATCAGTATAATGTCAAGTTCCAAAACCTCGCTCGCTATGCAAAGCAAGACATTCCTGATGCAAAGAGTAAAATCTATCAGTTCCGTGGAGGTCTCAAAGATGAACTTCAGCTTGCTCTCACTTTGTTCGAGACAGATGAATTCGATAAGTTCTATAACATGGCTTTGAAACAAGAAGCAGCTCAGCTTAAGATGGAGGCTTCTAAGAAGAGAATTCGAGATGTTGTTCACTCTTCCTCATCGTCTCAGTTGGCTGCGAAACAACATAAATTCTGGCTTCCTCCTCCTCCAGTGATTCGAGCTCCATACAACAACTCCAACAACTTCAACAACTCCAACAACAAGAACTCTAGTGGTCGTGGTTTCTCCCACCCACCCAACCCAAGCAAACAGTCGAAGAAGCAGTTTCAGTCTCAAGGCTCCAAGTCCAGTGGCTCTCATTTCCGTCCTCTCTCAGAAGTGACTTGCAACAAATGCACTCAGAAAGGTCACTATGCCAACAGATGTCCGAATCCGAAGCGTCTTCCTCCTCCTCCACCTATGAGTTCAGCTATTGTCAGGCATGATCCAAAGTCTGCAAGGGTCAATCTGATGAATGCAGCACAAGCGGAGAATTCGTCTGATGTCATTCTGGGTAACCTTCCAGTTAACTCTTTTCCAGCTAAAGTGTTATTTGATTCGGGTGCTACATGCTCTTTCATGTCATATCCTTTTGCATCCAAGCACAACATCGTCACCAGAAGTTTGCCAAGAGAATTATCAGTTGTTTCTCCAGGAAAACTATTGCATTCAAAGATTTTTGCTCCGGATGTTTCTATTCGCATGGGTGATTATCGTTTTATGGCTAAACCGGTGATTCTTGGTAATTCTGATATTGACCTCATCCTCGGAATGGATTGGCTTTCTCAGCACGATGCTCACATTGATTGCGCTCAAAAGGAAGTCAAATTGACTCATTCTGATGAAGATGTGATTATCTTCGCCTCCAGGGATAATACTATTCGGCTTTTCTCTCTTAATGATAAGGGCGGAATTAATGCCATAGAGCAAATTCCAGTGGTGAACGAATATCAAGACGTCTTTCCAGAAGAACTTCCAGGCATGCCTCCACACCGTCAGGTGGAGTTTTTCATTGAACTCGAGCCGGGCACTGAGCCTGCTTGCCGGCATCCATACAAGCTCTCTCCGGATGAATTGAAGGAATTGAAGAAGCAGCTTGATAAGCAGGAGAGTATGGGTCTCATCAGACCGAGTACATCTCCGTGGGGCTGTGGTGTCTTATTTGTCAAGAAGAAAGATGGCACGGAGCGTCTCTGTGTTGACTACCGGCCTTTGAACAAGAAGACGATTAAGAACAAGTATCCGCTCCCCAACATCAACGAACTCTTTGAGCAGCTCAAAGGAGCTAAAGTGTTCTCTAAGCTTGACCTCCGAATGGGCTATCATCAAATTCGCATTCGCGAGGAAGACATTCCCAAGACGGCCTTCAGAACGAGCTACGGTTCATACGAGTATACCGTCATGTCCTTCGGTCTCGCCAATGCTCCTCCTACCTTTTCAAGGATGATGCATTACATCTTCAACCCCTATACGGGCGAGTTTGTGCTTGTGTATCTGGATGATATTCTGGTGTTTTCCAAGAATGAAGAAGATCACGAAAAGCACTTGCGTCTGGTTCTTGATCGACTCCGAGAGCATAAATTCTATGCCAAGTTCTCAAAGTGCGAGTTCTGGCTCGATAAGGTTTTGTACCTGGGCCACATCATCTCAGCTGACGGTATTGCGGTTAATCCCGAGAAAGTTGAAGCAATTGTCAACTGGGAAGCTCCTCAGAACGTCAAGCAGCTCCGCATTTTTCTGGGTCTTGCCAGCTATTGCAGAAGGTTTGTTGAAAACTTCTCCAAGATTGCCAAGCCTCTTTCCAACCTGCTTCAGAAGAATGTCAAATACTTTTGGTCTCCCGAATGTGAAGTGGCATTCAAAACACTCAAAGAGAAGCTTGTTTCTGCTCCAGTTCTGACTCCTCCGGATGAAACCAAGCCATATGAAGTATTCTGTGATGCTTCTCTTCAAGGTCTTGGTGGTGTGCTTATGCAAGATAAGAGAATTGTGGCATGTACTTCTCGGCAGCTCAAGCCAAGTGAGAAGAACTATCCCACACATGATCTCGAGTTAGCAGCTGTGGTACATGCTCTGATTACGTGGAGACATCTGTTGTTGGGCAGAAAGGTCGACGTCTTCACTGATCACAAGAGCTTGAAGTACATCTTCACACAGCCGCATCTGAACCTCCGCCAGACTCGTTGGGTCGAGATGATCCAAGAGTACAACCCCAGCATTGAATACACTCCAGGCAAGGCGAATGTGATTGCAGATGCTTTGAGCAGAAAGGCATATTGCAACAGCCTTCTTATCAAGCCGTACCAGCCTGAGCTTTGTGAAGCATTCAGGAAACTCAACCTTCAAGTTGTTCCGCAGGGTTTTCTTGCAAATCTCCAAATTGCTCCTACCTTGGAAGATCAAGTCCGTGAGGCCCAGCTCAGTGATACCATGGTGAAGAAGGTGAAACATGGGATTGCCAAGGGCACTCCAAAATACAAGTGCTTCCGTGTGGATGAGAGAGATACCTTGTTCTTCGAGGACAGACTCGTTGTTCCCAAAGGTGATCTCAGGAAGCTCATAATGGAAGAAGCTCATGATTCTCTCCTTTCCATTCATCCTGGCAGTTCCAAGATGTATCAAGACCTCAAGCAATCTTACTGGTGGACACGCATGAAAAGGGAAATTGCCCAATTCGTGAATGAATGTGATGTATGCAGAAGAGTGAAAGCAGAACATCAACGTCCAGCCGGTCTTCTCCAACCTCTTCCTATTCCTGAGTGGAAGTTCGACCACATTGAAATGGACTTCGTCACTGGTTTTCCTAAATCCAAGCGAGGCAATGATGCTATCTTTGTGGTGATTGACAAGCTTACCAAAGTCGCTCACTTTCTTCCAGTCAAAGAATCAATCAATGCAGCTCAACTTGCGGAGCTGTACACTTCCAGAATTGTGTCCCTACATGGCATTCCTCAAGTGATATCCTCAGACCGTGGCAGCTTGTTCACATCAAGGTTCTGGGACTCCTTTCAGTCCGCCATGGGCACTAAGATCAGGTTCAGCACTGCCTTTCACCCTCAGACTAGTGGTCAAGTCGAGCGTGTGAATCAAATTCTAGAAGACATGCTCAGAGCCTGTGTCATCTCCTTCGGCATGAAATGGGAAGACTGCCTTCCATTTGCCGAGTTCTCTTACAACAACAGCTTTCAAGCAAGTGCAGGCAAAGCACCGTTTGAAATTCTCTATGGCAGAAAGTGCCGTACCCCTCTCAACTGGTCTGAAACAGGTGAACGCCAACTTCTTGGCAATGACTTGATCTCAGAAGCCGAAGAAATGTGCAAAGTCATACGTGAGAATCTCAAGGCCGCTCAGTCGCGTCAGAAGAGCTACTATGACGGAAAGCATCGTGATTTGGCTTTCGACATCGGTGATCATGTCTATCTCCGAGTTTCTCCGATGAAAGGAACCCAAAGATTCGGTATCAAAGGAAAACTTGCTCCTAGATACGTCGGGTCTTTCAAGATTCTTGGCAAAAGAGGCGATCTAGCCTATCAGCTCGAGCTTCCTTCCAACTTTGCAAATGTTCATGATGTCTTCCATGTGTCTCAGCTTCGCAAATGTTTCAAGGCACCTGAGCGCATGATTCCGTTTGAGGAGATTGATCTTCAACAAGACCTGTCCTACCGAGAGCATCCAGTTGCAATTCTCGAAGAAACCGAACGCAAGACTCGCAACAAGTCCATCAAGTTTCTGAAAGTCAAGTGGTCACATCACACAGACCGAGAAGCTACCTGGGAACGAGAAGATCATCTTCGTTCCGAGTACCCTTCCTTTTTACAGTCCTAGATCTCGGGACGAGATCTTTTTGTAGTAGAGGAGAGTTTGTAATGCCCCGGATGTAATACTTTCCCTTTTGGGTATATAATATATCTCCGGCTTCATCTATTTCCATTCCGGGTTCTTTGTCTTTCGGGCTTTCGTCGTGTTGTTGCGTGAGTGTGTGGCATTCATTCATATCATGTAGACATGTGCATCGCATTGCATTTGTGTTGTGGGTTGCATCCGGTTCCGCGTGTTTCTTCCCGTTGTCCGTTTCGCGTTCCGGAGCTCCCTCACGTGTCCGTGACGTCCCGTAGGCCTACTTTGTTGTTCGGGCGTTTTACGTTACCGGTGTGCCGCGAGGTTGTTGTCTGTGTTGTTGTTTTGTTGTGTGCAACCCGCCTCTCAAATCTCGTCTCGTTTGGGCTCCGTTGACTTTTCCATCCGTTGTTCGTGTGGGTCCAATGTGCCTTCACTTCGTGTCCCGGAAACATCCCTACTGCAGTCTTTTATCTCCGTCTAGGCCCTTTAAATCTACCCCCGCGATCGGATCCGTCGGATCGCGATCGGAGGGCTCCTAGCGCCCCTAAACTCCCTCCTAACCCTAAAAACTGCTATATAATAGACCTAGGTCTATTTTGGCATGTCCCCTATTTTTCCTCCTCTTTCCCCTACCTCTAGATCCTCTTTTTTTTCTTTCCCCAGTCCCGAGCCAGCCGCCGCTATGATCCAGATCGGAGGTCTCCCGATCCAGAACCACTTCGTCGCCGAGTCAACGCGCTCCGCGCTCGACCTCCAGGTCGACCGAGCCGACCGCCCGAGTCGCTCCGCTCGCCAAGCTCGGGGGACCGCTTCGCCCCGACGCACCGGGCCCGTACGCCGCCAGCCGATCGCCAGGGCCCGGGAGGGGACCAGTTCCCCGTCGCCTGGAGGCCTCTCCGCGCCGGTGGGCCTCACTCCAGTGGGCCGGCCCACGACGCCGTTCGCCGCGCCCCTTCGCACCGCAGCCGCCGGGTCGCGTCGGGCCACGCCTCCGCGGGCCGCGCGCTGCGGGCCTCCCTCGCTCCGCCAGCTTGGGCCACGCCAGGCCACCGCCTTCCTCCGCGGGCCGCCGCCGCCGCGGGCCCATCCGCCGCGCAGATCCACCACTCCGGGCCGGATCCAGCTCCCTCCGCACCGGATCGGCCCATCTTCGTTTTTTTTCAGATCTGCTAAGGTTGACCTCCCCCTAGATCTACTAAGTCTCTGTTTTACTGTTCTGAAATGCAATGTTTGACCTGCTGTAACTTTGTGCCTGTTGCTCCGATTTGCGCTGTGATATGTCCAGACGTTCGTGGAGATGTGCTCTACGTTTTACCTGTTGTTGTCATGCATGTTAGAGATCATCTAGGTGCTTGTTTTGCTGTTGCAAGAGTACATCATGTTATAAACTGCTGTTATGTGTTATTTTCATGCCACCTTTGCCATGTGATATCTTTTAGCTCGTTTGTCCAAATGATGCAAATGACATGTCCACGTGTTCGTCTTGCCACGAACTACGTGTTGTTTGTGATAGGTTGCATGGTAGATTTATTATTGCCTTGTTATCATCATTGCAAAGTGCCATGTTCATATGAGGTGTTTTCACTTGTTATGAAATGCCATCTTGTTGAGCTCGTTGCAATCGTTGTGTTCACCTCTATGAAGCATGCTTGTGTGTTTCGGGATCACCTTCATGTGCACTTTGAGGAGGTGCTTACCCTTTGCCATGTTTAGTTTCGAGGTGACTTAAACATGCTCTTTTGTATGCCATGATGATATTGTTGTTTTAGGACTTAGTGAATTTTCACTAAGTCTGAAATCTGTAACGTTCCGATGCCATGTTCGTGTGTTGTTCTAGGACAAAGCATGTTAGTTTTGGAGTGGATTTTGATTGTTCCTTGTAGTATATATTGTTGTCTTTCCATTCATGTCCTCACATGTCCATTTAAGTGGCTGTAGCATGTTTATCTTTTGCTCTAAAGTTTCAATAAAATTCTGCTGCCAGAATTTTATTGTAAAGTTCAATATGTCCAAGATCATTGCTATTGATCCGTGGCTCCGTTGGGGGTGCACTTTGGACTTAGTTGCTGTACTATATGTCTAGTTTGTGTTCAAGTCCTTTGCCATGATTTTTGGGTGCTGTAGATTAATTATTTTGAGCTCCAAAGATGCTATGTTGCTGTAATTTTCAGCTTTCGCTCAAATCTTGTTTCGGGCATAACTTTTAGCCCGTAACTCCGATTTCAGCGAATCTTATATCAAACTTGGTTGATTTTCTGTGTAGATTAATAATATCAGCTTGTTATCTTGTTTTGAGGTGTTTTGCTTGAGTGATGTTTTCCGTGCTCCATGTGCATCCTTAGTGCATCCTTCATGCATTCATGTTTTTCGAGTGCGCATTGCATCTTGTTGATTGGTGCTTGGTGTGATTGTTTTGTTTAGAGCCGGAAGCTGAGACCGGGTACGAGGTTGAGCACGAGGTTTCCAACGAGGTTGAGCACGAGGACCCTTCTTACGATCCGAACGACTTCTCTTCAGGCAAGATGACCGAACCCCGATAACATTACTATCTTTGCCTATTGCTAGTAGTCTCGATCTATAGTTTTGCCTCGATGCCCATGTTCTTCTTGTCAGCCTCCTACTTGTAACCAATTGCCATGTTTAACCAACCTACCTATGCAAACCGTTGCTTGGCTAAGTACACTTCGCTCAGCCCTTCTTATAGCGTTGCTAATTGCAGGTGAAGTGAAGATGCTTGCTCCATGTTGAAGTTTGGTTGGGTTATATCACACTATATAAATGCTTAAAATGAAATCATCTATATATTGGCAAGGGTGGAAGGCTAAGCCTTTTGCTTGGTGATTTGTTCCACTCATGCCGTTAGGATCCGTATAAGCCGGTTTTATGTTCCTTGATTATGCGTTCCTAACACGGTTGGGGTGTATGGGACCCCCTCGATAAACCGCTAAGTGCTAAGAATTTTCCAGCAAGTCCCAACATTGGTACTATTTGCCTAATAACAAACTAAACTTGCATAGGGAGTTATAAACCCTTTTTATTAATTCAACAACCCGGGCCAGTGCTCCACATGAGTGTTGGTCCAAACTGGGGGTTACGCGGGGCCACCTCAAGGGAACTCAAGGTCTGGTAAAAACCTGTGGGATCGCCCATCCGGTCGTGGCCTGAGACGAGATACGCGCGGCTACTATCAGGGTGTCGGCACGCCGGGAGGATTTGCTGGATTAGCCTTACCTTAGCTCGGTATATCTTGAGCACGGGATTCCGAGGATACTCGGGTCTTCCCACTTTGGAGTTGCGACTCCGCGGATCGTGGGCTTGTAATGGGTCAAGTTGGAACACCCCTGCAGGGTTTGAACTTTCGAAAGCCGTGCCCGCGGTTATGTGGCAGATGGGAGCTTGTTAATTCCGGTTGTAGATAACTTGACACCATGTTACTAATACACTACCAGCGTGTGTTCCGTGATCGTCAATTTCCGAATAGGGATTCGGGAGTTGAACATGGAGGGGTTATGTTTGTGGAGCTTGTAGCTAGGATCACTTCGTGATCACTTCTCGCCGAGGCCTTCTCTTCTCGCTCTCACTTACGTAAGCTAGATGCTAGTTGCTGTTGCAGACTTATTCTTTCTTCAGCCTTATCCTCACCCAAAGGCTTAAATAGTTCTGTTACCCGGGAACGGGATTGCTGAGTCCTCTGTGGCTCACAGTTACTTCACACACCAGATGCAGGTCCAGCTGTGAGCTATCCAGGTGATGGCACCGAACTGGATTGGGAGTACGACGAGGAGCGTAGTCGGTACTTTGTGCGCTACCCGAACGATCAGTAGTGGAGTCTCTTACTAGGATTCGATCCGCCTGTGGTTTATTTATCTGAGTTTGGTAATTTGACATTTGGCTTTTGCCCTTAGAGGGTTGTGATGTTCTTAATGTATGATGTTTGAGACTTGTACTGTAATTCTGTGACGTGGCGAGTGTAAGCCAACTAATTTCAGTTTACTATCCCCTCTTTTACATGAGTTGTGCAAAGATTACCAAACTTGAGATCATTCTAGGATGGATTTATGCCTTTAAGTCGTGCCTCGACACGTAGGAGGTATAACTCCATCCTGGGCATTACACCTCCGTTTGGTACTCGAGAGGCTCCGTGAACACAAGTTCTATGCGAAGTTCTCCAAATGTGAATTCTGGCTGGATAAAGTCCTCTATCTTGGCCATATTATCTCTGCCGAGGGCATTTCTATGAACCCCAAGAAGGTTGAAGCTATTGTCAACTGGGAACCTCTGCAGAATGTCAAGCAACTCTGAAGCTTCCTTGGTCTCGCTAGCTATTTGATACGTCTCAAACGTATCTACTTTTCCAAATACTTTTGATATTGTTTTGACCTCATTCTTGCATGATTTGGACTAAACTAACCCGGACTGACGCTGTTTTCAGCAGAGCTGCCTGTATGGTTTATTTGTGTGCAGGAAAACAGATTTTTAAGCATCTCAGAAAAATCCACGAAAAATCACGAAAAATCCACGCACCCGAAGAAACAAAATGCCAGAAGTGGGGCCAGAGGGGGGCCAGGGGGTGCCCAGGCGCCCTGTGGACGCGCCCCCCCTGGGCCGCGCCGGGGGGGCGCCTTGGTGGGCCCCACACCCCCTGGTGCCCTACTTTAGCCCGTATTTTTCCTCCCGACGCAGAAATCCCAGATCGGAAGTCCTTTCGCTGTTTTTCGTCGCGGAGCCGCCGCCACCCTCTGTTCTTCTTCGGGAGGGCTAATCTGGAGGCTGATTTGGCCTCCGGAGAGGGGAGATCGTCGCCATCATCATCATCATCACCACTCCATCATCCCTCCATGACTTCCCCCTTCATGTGTGAGTAATTCCCTTGCTGTAGGCGAAGGGGATGGTAGGGATCGGATGAGTTAGATCATGTAATAGTTCGTCAGATTGTTGGGGGCATGTTGCCTATCATCTAGTATGGTGTTTATCATCTTTGCTACAACTTGTTATTCTTAATGCTTGACACTTAGGGCCCGAGTGCCATGATTTCATATCTGAACCATATGTGTTTGCATGAATATATTTGTGTTCTTGATCCTATCTATGAGTTGTATGCACCTGTTACGGTTCGGAACCGGCGATCCCAAAAGTGACAGCTTGGGACACCAAAGGGGATGGTCCGTAGTTTGAGGATTACATGTATCCATTGAGTTCATTGCTTTGTTCCGGTGCTCTTTGACAGGAGCACCTTAATATCCATAAGTTCCTTTTGGCCCCGTTCGTAGCGGGATGGTAGGACAAAAGATGTTGTGCAAGTTCTTATTGCAAGCACGTACAACTACCTACGGGATACATGCCTAATGTTTGATATTTGCCTAGATGATCATTACTTTTCCGTGTGCCGTGCCCCAAGTTAGAATCTATCTCATCCATGCAGCGCCCAACCATCCATCTCCCTAGCCTACAGTATTTCAAACCTTTCTTGTCACTAGTTGCTACTTTTGCAATTTACTACTGCTATTTACTTTTGCTGTTTACTTTTACTATTACTATCATCACTATCATATCGCTGTTACCACTTATCTTTTGTTGCAAGTTAGTATATTTCAGGTGCGGTTGAATTGACAACTCAACTGTTAAAGCTTATAAATACTCTTTGGCTCCCCGTGCGTCGAATCAATAAATTGGGTTATTCTTACCCGCGAAGACTATCTCGATCCCTTACGGTTGAGGGTTATCAAGTACCGTTTTCTGGCGCCGTTGCCGGGGAGCATAGCAATATTTACAAGTCTACTTGAGGTATCCTACCTGCTGCACTTTATTCACTATGGGCAAGAAAGGTGACCCTAAGGTTCCCATCTTACTATCCACTACAAGAAGAGGTACTGCTCTGAGCACTAGTGCTACGCTTGATTCACCTTCTGTTATGAGTAAGTTTGCCTCACCACCACCACATGATGCTCCTGCTGAATCTGTTATTATGTCTGATACTCTTGATGATGCTTCTACTACTTTTGATGATGATATTAGTTCGCTTGGTTATGCTCTTGAGAAACAAATTACTGCTGCTGCTGAAAAATATGGAATTGAACTTCCTGTTACTCGCTACCCTATTGGTGAAACTTATGATTATCCTGAATTGAGTAAACTCCAGGAGAGGCTCCATGATGATGATTACTATATACTTGATGAAGATTTATGCAGGGAACTGACAGATTTTGCCGGCTCTGACCCTGAAGTTATTAAGAAAATATTTGAAAAACACTCCTTGAAAAACAAAACCGTTCCTAACCCTGAGTTTGCTACATCTCCTATATGCATTGATGATCCTGATTTTGATTTCTCTGTTGATCTTTCACTTATACCTATGGTTGAAGCTGACCCCTTTTATGGCAGAGAAAATGATGATGCTATTGCACACCTAACTAAACTTGGTGAGCTAGGTAGCCTGTTTACCACAGATGAGAAGATACACTACTTTTATGTGACCAAGCTTCTTCCTTTCTCCTTGAAGGAAGGTGCTAAAGCATGGTATGATTCACTCCCATGCGGTTCTATTAAGAGTCCTCAGGACTTAGCTCACTCTTTTGTTGATAAGTACTTTCCTGCTCATATGCAACATGCTGCTTTACAAAGAATTTACAACTTTAAACAGTTGCAGGATGAGTCCCTCCCTAAAGCTTGGGGGAGGTACTGCGGTTTGATTCGGGCTAGACCAGGACATGAAATTCCTAAGAATGAATTAATTGATATATTCTATGCTGGTCTAACTGATGAATCTAGGTCCTATCTGGACAGTTGTGCTGGTTGTGTTTTCAGGAAAAGAACACCGGACGACGCGGAAGATTTAATGGGCAGGATTGCCAAAAACCATGAGGATTGGTCCGTCCCTGAACCACCTCCACCAACAAAGAAGAGGGGCATGTTTGTTCTAAGCCCCGAGGATATGCGAGAAGCAAAGAAGTCTATTAAAGAGAAAGGTATTAAAGCTGAAGACGTGAAGAATCTACCCCCTATTGAGAAGCTGTGTGAGCCTACCGCTCACCCTCCTATGGTAGAGGCACACTCTCTTTTAGATTTCAACGCAAGTGACATCCCTCATGGTAAGCCTCCTGATCAATGTTTAGATGAGTTTGATAATTTTATTATGAAACAGAATCGTTTTAATGAGAGGATAGAAAGTCAGTTGCATGATAATTCCCTTGCTATCAAAAAGTTGCTTGGTGTTTTAGATAGAACAGTTAATGATGTCCAATGTCTTGTGAAGCATTTTCATATGGTTCAAACTCAGCTTGATCAAATTTCTAATGTGCAAAGAGATTTTCTTGCTAACAATGCCAAACAAGATAAATTGCAGGCTTTTGGGATTAAGACCCGAGGAGGAACTAGTACTCAAGATCCTCTTTATCCAGAGGGACATCCGAAGAGAATCGAGCAAGATTCTCAAATGCAGGAAGAAGAAATTGTTGTCCCTCCAAATAAGAAGAAGAAACATAAAGAGACTGACAATTCTAATGATCTTATTGCAGATGAAGAGCCAGCTATTGATCCCAACAGTGTATCTATTTCTGATGCTGAGACTGAAGACGGTGCTGAACCTGAAGGTAATGATAATGAGAAAAACGATCCGCCTGAAGTTCGAGAAGAAGAAGCACCTGACAAACGTAAGAGGTACACTAGGGAAGACTTCATCGCAAGAAAACATGGGAAGGAGAAAGAACCATGGGTACAGAAACCCATGCCCTTTCCAGGTAAGTCCATCAAATCTAAAGAAGAAGAGCATTACAATAAGTTTTGTGAATGGATTAAACCTCTTTTTCTTCAAATTCCTTTGACTGATGCTATTAAGTTACTTCCTTATTCAAAATATATGAAAGATATTGTCACTAACAAAAGAAAAAATCCTAATGATGCAATATCTACTATGCTTGCTAACTATTCTTTCAGTGGAAAGATTCCTGAGAAGCTCGGTGATCCAGGTATACCCACCATTCCTTGCTCCATAAAGAATAATTATGTCAAAACTGCTTTATGTGATCTTGGAGCGGGAGTGAGTGGTATGCCTCTCTCTCTTTACGAGAGGCTCTGTTTAGAGAAACTAATTCCTACAGATATCTCCCTTCAGATGACTGACAAGTCAACCGCTGTTCCGATAAGTATTTGTGAGGATGTTCCAGATGAAGTTGCTAATTGTTTAATTCTTACTGATTTTGTTGTGCTTGACATGCCTGAGGATGGGAGCATGTCCATTATTCTTGGTAGACCTTTTCTTAACACCGCAGGTGCTGTTATTGATTGCAACAAAGGGAAGGTTACCTTTCATGTGAATGATAAAGAACACACGGTATATTTTCCGAAGAAGACCGACAGGAGGCATGCCCTCAACTCTATAGAGAATATCGAAACCGTGAAAATTGGAGAATGGGACTGTCCACTACATGTGCCTCACAAATACAAAACTATCATGGTAGGGACAATGTCCATCAAGGTAAAAGTTCAGTGATTACTTCGTAGGAGGTGAGACTTTTTGTTCTATATACCGCTTGTTTGTTGGTAAGACTTGATCAACCTTACTAGTGAACGTGTTTTATATGGATAAAAAGTTGAGCTTTCTATGTTTTTATTTGTTTTTAGTGTTGTCATACTTGCTGTACCAAGTATCTATGTTTTTGAAGCCTTTACAATTCTACTAACTACTTCAAGTTTTCAGAGAGTTTCGCGGCTTTTTGAACTTCGAAAAAATTTCAAAAGTGAAGTTTTCAGAAAAATTCCAGAAAAATTATATTAAAAATTTCCACAACGGGAGAGACCCAGAAAGTCCTGGGGCTAGCCAGGGGGCGCCACCAGTGGCCCAGGCGGCCAGCTGGCGCGGCCCAGCCCCTGGCCGCGCCCACAGGGCGCCTGGGGCCCACGGGACCCCCCTCCAGGTACTTCTTCTTCCCTCCTCTCTCTCTTTTTCTAGAAACCTGAGTTCTGGTCTTGTTTTTGCTGTTCTTGCTGTTCTTGGGGGCGATTCTTCGATCTCTCTCTACGGCCCATCATCTGAGATGAAATTTTGAGCAAATACTCCCTGGTATGTGACTCCTCCACCCCTCCAATTAGATTTTTGATTGGTGGCCTCATTTGTGATTATTTAGTAGTTCTTGGTGCTGTAGAGATGAGCTTGCATGCATGTGTAGAAAGTTGTTTTCCAAGTTTTGATGCAAGTTTATGCCTTGGGCAAGTGAGTTGAGTAGTTTGCCTTAGCTCACTTTGTTTTAATCCTCGTTTTTGTAAATTATAAAAAAATCCAGAATTGAGTTTGTTAGGAAGGGCAAAAGGATGGCTTGAGAAGAGGAGGCCCGCACACTCCGATCGAGTCACTAGAGCCGCAGCTTCACCATCGATTGTTAGGGTGAGCTATAATGAAGATCATGTGCCCCTGGAGTTGTTGGAAGACACAAGTCCAGCACGTGCGATGACATTTCCATGTGATGAATTCATGGAAGCTGCGGGAATCAAGGATGAGTTTTATAATCTTTGTGCTAATGCAGGTTTGACACGACTCGTCACGAGCCGTGTTACTCAGTATCAGAAACTCACCTCCGGTTTCATTAACAGTTTTAGATATAATCCTGATTCAGGTGCTATTGAGTTTAAAATTTATAATGATTTTATCACCATGACTCTGGGAAATTTTTGTGAAGTAATAGGTGTGCCGAACGTTGGGAGGACGGCAAGGATGGCCACGCAGCCCTCCGAGCTGAAAACCGTCATCAACTCTCTCTGCAGCATGGGTACGAGGGATATTCATCGGTCGAAGATCTCCAGCATCTTGTTTCCTCACCTGAGGTATTTTGCATATTATATTGCTAGAGGGGTGTTAGCTCGCGACAACACGAGCAACATTTTTGCTCCAGATATTGCTATCCTGGCAGCAGCCCTCTCAGGGAGGTCTGATTATAATATTGGTACCTTAATTGCTCGACGCCTTGCTATGGACGGTAACAAGGGGGACTTATATGGTGGCATTTATGCCACGCTTATCTTAGAGCATCTTGGAGGCACCCCACACCCTGATGATACTCCTTTTACTTATTTAAGCTTTGATCTTGCTGCTATGAAGAGGCATAAGTTTGTTACCATGGGTTCTGAACTTGATAACCTTGTTTATATCTTGCGTTTCGGAACTACCGCGGAACGCGAGATCCGTCTACCTGCACCTCTTTTGTTTGATTTTTCTCGAAGGAACGGATGGTCCTTTGATGTTGTCCAGTTCGATGAGTTCATGGTCCAGCACCAGTTTCATAACCCCATGGAGGGGGTTGTGCCCAGCGAGGAGAGGCACGGTGAGATACCACATTTTCAGGAAGAGACCGCCACTGAGTTTGGTGAAGGGTCTTCCTCTGTTTGGCGCTCGGAACCTTCCTCGTGGGAGACTCCGAGGAGTTCGGTGTACGCGCCATCATCCTTCTACGACCCTTGGTCTCACCACCATACCCCTGGAGCAGGAGGCTCCTGGGGGCAGTAGCTGCTACCAACTTAGGCCAAAAGCCTAAGCTTGGGGGAGTACGTGCCCTTCTCACTTTTTCATTGTATTATCTGTTTTATTCGCTTTGATCTTTTTGAAGTTTTTGCCCATTCTTCTTTATTCCTCTATTTGCAAAAACAACAAAAAGATTTTCTTTTTCTTTTGTTTTTTATTCAACTTTTGAAAAACTCAAAAAGATTTCCTTTCTCTCTTTAGTTTGCTTTGTTTTCAGAGATCAGCTCGAGTCCGTGATGGCATTTGATTATATTTCCTACGTTCGATCATGCAAGTGACAAGCAGTAATGATGAAGATCGACTGAAAGGAAGCAACAAGGAAGACCGGTATGAACTCTTTCTGTTTCTACTTTTGTACATATGCCTGTACTTATGATCTAGAGACCAGCTTGTAGCGACGTAGTGCTATGTTTACAATGCTTTTTCAGTGGTTCATGCTTTCCTTGTGGCTAATCCCGAATAACTAGAGTACATAATGTGTTATTGAAATGATCTACATGCATCGCACTGTTCATAGTCTGGCATACTAGGGTGGTATTTCCCTTTAGAGAATTTTTGGATTGACTTGGCACATGCTTACACATGTTTAAGACTAAAAGGTCTACTTTGCCTTGATGATCTTTGAGTTTTAGAATGGTTATATCACTTTCATGCCTGATTCAATGTTGCTTTGTCGCTCTGCATGATTATGACCGTTATTGCTCTCTAGTTGGTCGCTTCCCAGTCTTTTGCTAAACCTCCACCCATACTAAGCGGAATGACTGCTTGTGCATCCAAAACCTTTAAACCTGTTATGCCATATGAGTCCACTATACCTTCCTATACATGGTATTTACTTGCCATTCCTAACGAAGACTTTCATGTACCATCTCGAAATTAATCAAAAGCATTTCTCTTTTTGTGCCTATGTTTTAGCTCATGAGGAAGTAGTAGTTAATTCATGATCTCTTTAAGTTGGACAAGTTTCACCCCTGGATTGCATGTATAATGTGCGAACCGCTAATATGAAAAGGAACTGACATTGAGTGCGCCCGGCTCAAAAAGATAATACAACAAACAAACCCTCCTTCACGCTTTGTTCATGAGAAATCAGAAAACTTTGGCAGTGATAAACAAAGGAGATTAAGAGGATGTGATCGTCCTCATGCGGGAGCCGTTCCTCGAGACTTGTCTAGCTTAAAAAGTAATTGAGTTATCTACTAGCATTCGTTGACGAAATATGCACCTCTCAAAAACATATTTACTTCTGTTTTTAAAACCAAGAGCTCTGGTACATGTTTAGTTTTTGTTTCCGATCACGGGTTTTCAACCTTGCCAATAAAAGCCACGGTTCGAGAGTCTCATCTTCTTTCTTCAAAGCATTGACTAGGAGAGCATAATTGTCATTCTGAGTGTAATGTGCATTGTCCCAAAGTATTACATTGTCTTCTGCATACTTGTGATATGATTTATTCTGAAATTCTTAGTTCTAGTCTCCTTTAAAACTCTGGAGGAGTCTCTGCATTTATGTTTTGCTTCACTCATGGAGGCTAGCGAGATACCACCTTAATATGCTCAAGCTATGTGCAATGTGATCTTTTCTTGATTTTCGGTAATATATTGTTTACTCCTGGTTATTTGTGACTGGTCACTTGAAAGAAGGATTGCTCCTTGCATTGTTCTCATAAGTACTGTTTTAATACTTGCTGAACTCTTTTCGTAGTACATGCTTATATACATCTAATGATGCAAAAGAGTTTGTCAAAGTTTTCTTTGTCGCGTCCAGTTCGTTGGACTGAATTGCTTGAGGACAAGCAATATGCTAAGCTTGGGGGAGTTGATACGTCTCAAACGTATCTACTTTTCCAAACACTTTTGATATTGTTTTGACCTCATTCTTGCATGATTTGGACTAAACTAACCCGGACTGACGCTGTTTTCAGCAGAGCTGCCTGTATGGTTTATTTGTGTGCAGGAAAACGGATTTTTAAGCATCTCAGAAAAATCCACGAAAAATCACAAAAAATCCACGCACCCGAAGAAACAAAATGCCAGAAGTGGGGCCAGAGGGGGGCCAGGGGGTGCCCAGGCGCCCTGTGGGTGCGCCCCCCCTGGGCCGCGCCGGGGGGCGCCTGGGTGGGCCCCACACCCCCTGGTGCCCTACTTTAGCCCGTATTTTTCCTCCTGACGCAGAAATCCCAGATCGGAAGTCCTTTCGCTGTTTTTCGTCGCGGAGCCGCCACCACCCTCTGTTCTTCTTCGGGAGGGCTAATCTGGAGGCTGATTTGGCCTCCGGAGAGGGGAGATCGTCGCCATCATCATCATCATCACCACTCCATCATCCCTCCATGACTTCCCCCTTCATGTGTGAGTAATTCCCTTGCTGTAGGCGAAGGGGATGGTAGGGATTGGATGAGTTAGATCATGTAATAGTTCGTCAGATTGTTGGGGGCATGTTGCCTATCATCTAGTATGGTGTTTATCATCTTTACTACAACTTGTTATTCTTAATGCTTGACACTTAGGGCCCGAGTGCCATGATTTCAGATCTGAACCATATGTGTTTGCATGAATATATTTGTGTTCTTGATCCTATCTATGAGTTGTATGCACCTGTTACGGTTCGGAACCGGCGATCCCAAAAGTGACAGCTTGGGACACCAAAGGGGATGGTCCGTAGTTTGAGGATTACATGTATCCATTGAGTTCATTGCTTTGTTCCGGTGCTCTTTGACAGGAGCACCTTAATATCCATAAGTTCCTTTTGGCCCCGTTCGTAGCGGGATGGTAGGACAAAAGATGTTGTGCAAGTTCTTATTGCAAGCACGTACAACTACCTACGGGATACATGCCTAATGTTTGATATTTGCCTAGATGATCATTACTTTTCCGTGTGCCGTGACCCAAGTTAGAATCTATCTCATCCATGCAGCGCCCAACCATCCATCTCCCTAGCCTACAGTATTTCAAACCTTGCTTGTCACTAGTTGCTACTTTTGCAATTTACTACTGCTATTTACTTTTGCTGTTTACTTTTACTATTACTATCATCACTATCATATCACTGT
The DNA here is from genome assembly GCA_902687465.1 of Secale cereale. Classification (NCBI taxonomy): domain Eukaryota; kingdom Viridiplantae; phylum Streptophyta; class Magnoliopsida; order Poales; family Poaceae; genus Secale; species Secale cereale. The sequence goes on along the minus strand of LR738714.1, from coordinate 106,288,442 downwards.
TACCACTTATCTTTTGTTGCAAGTTAGTATATTTCAGGTGCGGTTGAATTGACAACTCAACTGTTAAAGCTTATAAATACTCTTTGGCTCCCCGTGTGTCGAATCAATAAATTGGGTTATTCTTACCCGCGAAGACTATCTCGATCCCTTACGGTTGAGGGTTATCACTATTGTAGAAGGTACGTTGAGAACTTCTCCAAGATTGCCAACCCTCTTTCCAACTTGCTCCATAAGAATGTCAAGTACTCATGGACTCCTGATTGTGATGTGGCATTCAATACCCTCAGACAGAAGCTCATTTTTGCTCCGGTTCTTACTCCTCCGGATGAGTCCAAGCCTTATGAAGTCTTTTGTGATGCTTCATTGCAAGGTCTTGGTGGTGTTCTCATGCAAGATAAGAAGATTGTGGCATACACTTCTCGTCAGCTGAAACCAAATGAGAATAATTACCCCACACATGATCTTGAGCTAGCAGCAGTTGTTCATGCCTTGATCACGTGGAGACACCTTCTGTTGGGCACAAAAGTGGACATCTTCACCGATCACAAGAGCTTGACGTACATCTTCACTCACCCAAACCTTAACCTTTGCCATACTCGTTGGGTTGAGATGATTCAAGAGTACGATCCAAGCATTGGGTATACTCCTCGCAAGGCCAAAAGGCCAATGTCATTGCAGATGCCTTGAGCAGTAAGGCGTATTGCAATAGTCTCCTTCTCAAACCGTTTCAGCCTGAACTTTGTGAATCATTCAGGAAGCTCAACCTCCAAGTTGTTCCGCAAGGCTTTCTTGCAAACCTTCAAGTTGCTCCTACCTTGGAAGATCAAATCCGTGAGGTCCAACTCAGTGATGGTATGGTGCAGAAAGTGAAACATGGTATTGCTAAGGGTACTCCCAAGTACAAGTGCTATCGTATTGATGAGAAAGACACCTTGTTCTTTGAGGAAAGGATTGTGGTTCCCAAGGGTGATCTCAGGAAGCTCATAATGAACAAAGCACATGACTCCCTCCTCTCGATACATCCCGGAAGTTCCAAGATGTACCAAGACCTCAAGCAATCATATTGGTGGACTCACAAGAAAAGGGAGATTGCCCAATTCGTGAATGAATGTGACGTCTGCAGAAGAGTGAAGGCAGAGCATCAACGTCCAGCCGGACTCCTTCAACCTCTACCCATTCCCGAGTGGAAATTCGATCACATTGAGATGGATTTCGTCACTGGGTTTCCCAAGTACAAAAAGGGAATGATGCTATCTTTGTGGTGATTGAAAAGCTAACTAAAGTAGCTCATTTTCTTCCCGTCAAAGAATCCATCAACGCAGCTTAGCTGGCAGAGCTGTACACCTCCAGAATTGTTTCTTTGCATGGCATTCCTCAAGTGATCTCCTCAGACCGTGGAAGCTTGTTCACTTCCAAGTTCTGGGATTCTTTTCAGTCTGCCATGGGCACAAAGATTCGCTTCAGCACTGCGTTTCATCCTCAGACTAGTGGTCAAGTCGAAAGAGTGAACCAGATCCTCGAAGATATGCTAAGAGCTTGTGTCATCTCCTTCGGTATGAAACGGGAAGATTGCCTTCCATTTGTCGAATTCTCCTACAACAACAGCTTCCAAGCAAGTGCCGGCAAAGCTCCTTTTGAAATCCTCTATGGCAGAAAGTGTCGTACTCCTCTCAACTGGCCCGAGACTGGTGAACGTCAACTCCTTGGAAATGATTTGATCTCAGAAGCCGAAGAAATGTGCAAAGTCATACGTGATAATCTCAAAGCCGCGCAATCACGTCAAAAGAGCTACTATGATGGCAAGCATCGTGACTTGGCTTTCGACATTGGAGACCATGTCTATCTCCGTGTTTCTCCCATGAAGGGCACTCAGAGGTTCGGTATAAAGGTCAAGCTTGCTCCAAGATACGTGGGCTCTTTCAAGATTCTTGGCAAGAGAGGCGATCTAGCCTAACAACTCGAGCTTCCCTCCAAGATGCAAATGTGCATGATGTGTTACACGTGTCTCAACTCCGCAAGTGCTTCAAGACGCCTGAACGCACCATTCCGTTTGAAGAGATTGATCTTCAACAAGACTTGTCTTATGTGAGCACCCCGTTGCTATCCTTGAAGAAACTGAGCGCAAGATCCGCAACAAGTCCATCAAATTCTTGAAAGTGAAGTGATCACACCATACCGACCGAGAAGCTAAATGGGAACGAGAAGATCATCTCCGTTCCGAGTATCCCTCCTTCTTTCAGTCCTAGATCTCGGGACGAGATCTTTTTGTAGTGGAGGAGAGTTTGTAACACCCCATATGTGATACTTTCCATATATGGCAATAAAGCATTTATCATTTTGATCCTTGTCCTTTTCCTTGGGGGTTCTTATCATCTATGCATTCTTTTGTTTTGCATTGTCATTTTATTTTTCTCTTGCATCCATGCATTGCTTCATCATCTCCTTGGCATCATGTTCATCATAGCTTCATTTGCTTGTCTTTGCTTGTGTTGTGAGGTCACCTTGATGATTGTTGTGTGGTGGTGGTGTCAAGCCATGCCAATGCTAACCCTAAACCCCCCTTCTTCCTCTTCTAGCACTTCTTTTTCTTCCTCCTTTCTTTCTTTTCCATTCTTTGATCTTTTTGCAAGTGACTAAACCCTTCTCCTTTAATGTTCATCTCCCCCACTTCCAAGTTACACTGTCATGAGTCACCTTGCAAAGCTACACCTCTGTTGGAATTATTTTGGTTGGGTTTTAAAATGGCTCAAGTTTGAATTATTTTCAAACATGAATTATTTTACTTCCTCTAAAAATGCCTAGGATAATTTTATAAAATAGTGTGTAATTCCAGGAGCTTGAGGATATTTTTATATTCACCAAACTCCTCACCTAGCCCCCTGTACTTTTCCTTTTATCCAGCTGTTTATTTATTAAACAGAAATTGAATAAAATGAAAAGGGCAGCAACACCAGTAGCTTGGGTCTTATCGCCTCCTGCACCAGGCCCAGCAGCACAGCCATCAGCCCAGCTCCAGCCCCCCCGCAGCAGCCCAGCACCAGCCTCAGTGCAGCCCTTGTTCCTCCCGTGGTGAAACCATGCTGGACACCCGCCTGGCCCCACCTGTCATTCTCTTCCCCCTCCTTTTCTTCCACCTCACGCTCTTCCTCTCGCTCACAATAAAAAGAAGGAAGGCAGCACATGGCAGCCATCGTGGCCACGACGGTGCCTCCCCTCTTCCCCTATAAAGCATCGCCTCGGCCCTAGGGTTCCTCATCCTCCCTCTTTTCCGCGTCGCCGCCTCAGGTAAGGAAGCACCACGCGCCGCTTGCACCCGCACCCGCACGCCATGGCCAGCTCAAGCGTGAGCTCGCCACTGGCCTAGACCTCGCTGTGGCCGCTCCCTCCGTCGTCCAAGCGCTCGGGAACGCCGTCCTGGTTCCATTCAGATGCCAAGATGCGCCCAAGGATCACCGAGTCCGACTACCTCCACGACGTCCTCTGCTTATGTTCTTCCTGGACAGTTTTTCGCCAAGTTCAGAGATCCCTTCCGTCGCCTCCGGTATGTCTCTGTTGTCCTCTCCGTGTCCTAGGGTAAGGAGGTATCCCCAACTCCAGCCCTACACTTTTTCCTTCGCGAGTCGGTCCCCGTAGACGTTGCTAAGAGTTGTGTCGTCGTCGTGCTCCGGCGAGATCTGAGAAATTTAGAGTAGCACGCGGTAGCTGTAGCATGGCCGCGTGTTAACCTCTCTGGATTCCCTTGTGTGTCTTGCTACGTGCACAGCAGCACCCCACGGCTCACCCGACCGTCACGAGCCTGCAGGAGCCTTCCCTCGCTTCGCCAGCAGCCGTCGTTGTCGCCTCGCTTTCAGGTTGCGCCCGAGACAGGCACGAGCTCACACTCCCCTGTAGATCCCGCACCCCCCGCCGGTGCTCTGCTTCGGCAAGAGTCTCCGTGCTGCTCGCCGTCCCCGTCGTCCCAGCCTTCGTCTTCCTCTATGGAAATAGGGGAGATCGACCCTGCGAGGCCTCTTATCTGGCCGAGCCCTTTTCCTTTCAGCAAACAAAGCGTGGCGCACTGGCTAGCGCTCGCGTTTAGCAGCAAGAGGTCCCAGGTTCGAATTCCCCTTTGGGAGTGGGATTAGCCCCTTTTTATTTTTTCTTGACCCACTGACCAACCGACCCCACCTGTCATCCCCTCTGCATTTTCCACCCACACGCGCACCCACCACTGCCATATCAGCGCCTCTGACCCCACAGGTCAGTGGCTGCGGCTAGGTTAGCCTGGGTCAGTTTGACCTTTTGCGTCTGTTTTTCTTTTTCTATTTTCTTTTTCTTTTTCTTTTTCCGCATTAACTTTGCATAATTAATATCTTTTAAAATATGCATATGATGAAAATGAGTTATATATGAAAACTGCTTAGTTTTTCATGTAGAATATTTATATGCTGTTTGTTGCCATGTTTAAAACATTTAAAATGTTGTTTGAATTAATTTGTGTTTAAAATGTGATTAAACTTGTAAAAATCATAACTAAATATCTACAACTCCAAATTTAACAAACTTTATATGCATTTGGGGTGGAGAAATGTGTAGATTAATGTGGTGTTGTTGTTTTGCATGTTTAACAACTTTAAAATATGAGTTTCTCAGTTCCGTCCCAAAGGCATTTAAATGAATATGGGAGTTTCCAGGAATTGCTGTTTGTTCTTTCCGGCCCATTTAAAAATGCTAGCATGTTGTTGTAGTCCTAGATGCACCCTTGCCATGTTAATCAACTCTTTTAAACTTGTTGGGTGCTTGTTTAAATAATCTACATAACCTTGTGGCCATGTTAGTGTTGTTCTTTTGCTTGAATTCATACATGTGTTGTGATCCTGTTTTGCTATGATGCTTGTGCACTCTTTGTGTCCCTAGGAGATGCATCATGTCCTACCCATGTCCATATGCATCATATTCATGCATCATGTATTTGAGCATTGCATGATGATTGATTGTTGTTCCGGTGTTGCATTGTTGTGTTGGTTAGGGCCCGGTGATGATTCGGAGTTCGAGGTTCCTACCGAGGATGAGTTTGAGGAGCAAGGTTACGATCCCTCCGTGGAATCAACAGGCAAGATGACCATTCCCAGATATCACTTCTATATGTGCCTATGCTAGATGTCTCACTCTTTAGATATTGCCTCGATGCCTATTCCTGTTTGTCAGCCCTCCTATTGTTGCCATGAAACACTCTAACCACCTTCCTAGCAAACCGTTGTTTGGCTAAGTACGCATCACTCAGCCCCTCTTATAGCTTTGTTAGTTGCAGGTGAAGTTTCGAAGATTTTGCCCCGTGATGAAGTTGTTATTGGGATATCACAATATATAATATCTGCTAATCTAATTCATATATATATTGGTAATGGGTGGAAGGCTAAGCCTTTTGCTTGTTGTTTTGTTCCACTAATGCCACCCTAGGAACCGATAAACCGGTGTTATGTTCCTTGATTTTGCGTTCCTAACACGGTTGGGGTTTATGGGCCCCCCTTGATAATTCGCTCTGTTTAAAGCTTTTCCAGCAAGGCCCAACCTTGGTTTTACATTTGCCTAATAACTAAAACTTGCATAGGGCGTTGCAATTCCGAGTTCTTAATTAATAACCCGGGCCAGTGCTCCTCATGAGTGTTGGTCCAAACCGGGGGTTCTGCGGGGCCACCAAGGGGGAACCCGAGGTTTGGTATATACCTGTAGAATCACCCTTCCCGACGTGGCCTGAGACGAGATACGCGCGGCTACTATCAGGGTGTCGGCACGCCGGGAGGTCTTGCTGGATTAGTTTTACCTTTGATGAAATATCTTGAGCACGGGATTCTGAGAATACTCGGGTCTTCCCACCTTGGAGTTGCGACTCCGCAGATCGTGAGCTTGTGATGGGCTAAGTTGGGACACCCCTGCAGGGTTTAATCTTTCGAAAGTCGTTCCCACAGTTATGTGGCGGATGGGAATTTGTTAATATCCGGTTGTAGATAACTTGACACCTTATTCATGAATACACTACCTGCGTGAGTAATTGTGATGGTCTCTTTCCGAAGGGCTTCGGGAAGTGAACACGGTGGGGTTATGTTTGAACGTGAGTAGCTAGGATCACTTCTTGATCAACTTGGCGATCGTTGGCACTTGTTCTCTTCTCGCTCTAAACTCGTAAGCTAGTGCTTAGTGCTTGCAGCAACCTTTGTTTACAGCCTTTCCACACCTACGGCTTTGGTAGTTTTGATACCCGGGAACGGGATTGCTGAGTCCTCCGTGGCTCACAGATTCAACACACACCAGATGTAGGTACCGTTGAGAACTATGCAGGAGATGGTTCAGAGCTTTACTGGGAGTTCGATGAAGAACGTGGACGTTACTATGTGTCTTATCCCGACGATCAGTAGTGGTTCTTACTAGGATGATCCGGGCTTGTGTTATTTATGGTATCTTTTCATTTGGATTTCGTCTGTAGTCGGACCCTGATGTTATTTGAATGATGTATGCTATTGTATTCATTTGTGTGACGTGGCGAGTGTAAGCCAACTATCATTTTACACTTTCATCCCTGAATTTTACATGAGATGAGCAAAGATACCATACTTGAGATCATTCTAGTATGCGTTTATGTCTTTAAGTCGTGCCTCGACATGTGGGGGACATAGCCGCATACTGGGCATTACAAAAAGGTAATAGACGATGTGTTGATGATGAACTCCTTTCTCTTGTGCTTCAAATGATAGTCTCCCAACACTCAACTCTCTCTCACAGATTTGGATTTGGTGGAAAGATGATTTGAGTGGAAAGCAACTTGGGAAGGCTAGAGATCAAGATTCATATGGTAGGAATGGAATATCTTGGTCTCAACACATGAGTAGGTGGTTCTCTCTGAGAACAATGAGTAATGGAAGTGTAGGTTTGTTCTGATGGCTCTCTCCATGAATGAAGAGTGGGTGGAGGGGTATATATAGCCTCCACACAAAATCTAACCGTTACACACAATTGACCAAACTCGGTGGGACCGAATCAGAGAACTCGGTCAGACCGATTTAGTTCATAATGTGACCGTTAGGCATTTCGATGGGACCGATATGATCAACTCGGTAGGACCGATTTCATTAGGGTTAGGGCATAACGTAATCTCGGTGAGACCGATTTTGGTAATAAGCACACAGAGGGTTGGTCAGGCAAACTTGGTGGGACCGATTCGCTCATTTCGGTGAGACCGAAATGTTACAAAAAGGCAACAGAGAGTTTGCAATGCTAACGCGGTGAGACCGATTCTCACATATCGGTTAGACCGAAATGTTTCAAATAGGGAACAGAGAGTTGGCATTCCCATCTCGGTGAGACCGAGATCCCTATCGATGAGACTGAAGTGACTAGGGTTTTGGTAGTGGCTATGTCAAATGAACTCGGTGGCACCGGATGTAAAGTTTCAGTGGGGCCGAGTTTGACTTTTGGTTTGGGACATATGTGGATGTGAGAAAGTGGTTGAGGGTTTTGGAGCATATCACTAAGCACTTTGAGCAAGCAAGGCAGCATTGGCTTTCCTATGGACTCAATGTGATCTTGGATCACTTAAATAGAAAATGTAGAGTCATGAGCTTTGAGCTTGAGCCAATCCTTTGTCCTTATCACCTTGAAGGGGTTCCACATCCTCTAGTCCATGCCACTTCATTTGTTGAACTTGTCTGAAATATACTAGATGAAAACATTAGTCCAACAAGAGATATGTTGACATTAATTACCAAAATCACCCAGGGATGCTTTCACCTCTGCACCTTGTAGAGGTATATTTTCTATTTGTTGACATTAATTACCAAAATCACCCAGGGATGCTTTCACCTCTGCACCTTGTAGTCCATGCCACTTCATTTGTTGAACTTGTCTGAAATATACTAGATGAAAACATTAGTCCAACAAGAGATATGTTGACATTAATTACCAAAATCACCCAGGGATGCTTTCACCTCTGCACCTTGTAGGGAGAAGGCACCGCCGAAGTACATGATCCAATTTTGTGGCACTTACTTGCTGGGGATAACTGTCTCTAATAACTCCGCATCAGGAGTTGGTGTCTGCACTGCGATGAACTCTGCTAGTGCTCTGCTCTGGATAGTTGTTGTGCTCTCAAACTTGAAACCAAAACTGAACAGCTCCAAGGCCCATTCCACAATTCTGCCAGTGGCCTCAGGGTTCCGGAGTATACGTTGCAAGGGGAAGCGGGTGACAATTGTGATCTCATGGGCTTGGAAGTAGTGGTGCAGTTTCCTTGAGGCCATGATGAGGCCAAAGTTCAACTTTTGCATGCCAGAGTACCTTGATCTAGCCTGCAAGAAGGAGTTGACGAAGTACACTGGGCGTTGCACCACTTTCTTCCTTGCCGTGATCATGGAGCTATCTCCGCTGCCCTACTCTTCCTTATCTTGAACTGCCTCTGACCTTGCCGGGATGGGTTCACTTTCCTTTCCAAAGGGGGCTGTGGCGGCTACTGCCGTGTCATCTACCTCTCGCTGAGCCATCAATGCCGCACTAACCACTTGATTGGTTGCCGCTAAGTACAACAGCAACAACTCTTGTGGCTTGGGAGCGGCCAAGGTGGGAACAGAAGAGAGGTAGGCCTTCAATTCTTGTAGCACATCATCTACCTCTGGGGTCCACTCCACTGGCCCTGCCTTCTTCAGGATTTTTAAGAACAGCAAGGCGTGCTCAGCGGACATGGAAATGATCCTGCTCAACGCGGCAACACAACCAGTCAGACGTTTCACATCCTTAACTATCTTGGGTGGCTGAATCTGCTCGATAGCCTTGATCTTGTCGGGGTTGGCCTCTATCCCCTGGTGGGACACAAAGAAACCAAGTAGCTTGCCGGAAGGGACGCCAAACACACACTTCTCTGGATTCAACTTCAAGTTGAGCTTGCGCAAATTTGCAAAGGTTTCTTCCAAGTCCTGAACGAGAGTCGACCTGTCCTTGGTTTTGACCACTATATCATCCATGTAAGCTTCAATATTCCCGTGTAACTATGACTCAAACCCAATCTGCACTGCTCTTGCGAAAGTGGTTCCAGTGCTCTTCAACCCGAAAGGCATCCGCATGAAGAAGTATGTGCCACACGGAGTAATGAACGCGGTTTTCTCCTCGTCCACCTTTGACATAAGAACCTGGTGGTACCGAGAGTAAGAATCCAGGAAGGAAAGCACGTCCCATCCAGATGTTGAATCCACAATCTGATCGATGCACGACAAGGGGAATGGGTCCTTCGAGCATGCCTTGTTCGGATCCCTAAAATCGATGCAAAGCCTCCATTTCCCATTAGCCTTGCACACTGCCACTGGATTAGCCAACCACGCTGGGTGCAACACTCCTCTGACTAGACCAGCTGCCTCAAGTTTCTTGATCTCCTCGGCAATGAACTGCTGCCGCTCCAATGCTTGCTTCCGGACCTTCTTCTTGACGGGCTTGGCATGTGGGCAGACAGTAAGGTGGTGCTCGATTACCTCCCTGGGAACACCGGGGATGTCACATGGTTGCCAGGCAAACACATCAACATTCGCCCGCAGGTAGGCAATGAGCGCACTTTCCTATTTGTCGTCCAGGGTGGCGCTGATGGTAAAGGTACCATCAATGCCAGCCAGCCTTGTCGGGACCTTCTTCACAACAGGTGCAGCAGTCTTGGATCTCTTGCTATTGGAACTCTCTCGTAAGTCATCCACAGGTGCAGCGTACTCCAAAGAGGTATGCTTCCCAGACTCCTTGCCGGAGTCCATACTAGCCTTGTCCTTCCACTTTCTTTCCTTGGTGGGAACCATGACCTCCGCGGCCTCTGCCACAACTGTGTCCCGGTACATCTTATCCACACAGATGACTGCATCTTTCTTATCTGACGGAATGGAGATGATGCCCATTGGTCCCGGCATCATTAGGGTGTTGTAGGCATAGTGGGATGCCGCCATGAATTTTGCCAGAGCTGGACGACCAAGGATCCCATTGTACGGCAACGGGAGATCAACCACATTAAAAACAATCTTCTCAATCCGGTAGTTCAACTCCCCCCCGAACGTCACATGCAATGTGACCTTTCCCTTAGGACGACTCCTGCCGGGGTTGATTCCTTGAAACGTGTCAGAAGTTCTTCATCTGGTATCTGTAGTTTGCTGATGACTTTTGGGGAGATCAGATTCAACCGGCCCCGCAGTCAACCAACATCTTTGTAACCTTGAGGTTGTGAATTGTTGGAGGGACCAGCAATGGCAAGCACCCTACCATGGTGGTGCGGTCAAGGTGGTCCTCTTCGTCAAAGACGATGGGCGTGCAAGACCATCTGAGTGGTTTCTGAGAATCTACCGATGGCTCCACTGCATTGACTTTACGTGCCCACTATTTAAGTTGGCGGTGAGAGGAGTGCAAAGATGCGCCTCCATCAATGCAAAGGGCGTTAGTGGATTTCTGGAATTCCTGCTCGCTGGTTTCCTCTTCATCCGCTTCTTCACTTTTGTCATCGCAATCTTTCTTCTCACGGCCCCTGGCGGGTTTTCCTTGATATCGAGGTGCCTTGCCGGGGCGATTTGCTCCATCGCCACGGCCCTTCCCGCCAGCACCATCCTGATCTTTTTCCTCACCACGCTTCTCATACTCAGCCCTCTGCTTCTTAACAAGCTACTCAACCTGGCGACACTCCTGAAGATCGTGGCCCTTGGTCCGATGGATCTTGCAGTACGGTCCATCATCCTTCCCAGCTTTCTCGGTAGCTGCAGCGTCCCGGAAGTCAGTGCACGTGGCAATTTCCTTGCCGGGGGCCTCGGTCTTAGCCTTCTTGCCAGTGTTAGGTGAGCTCGATCCTTCGAAAGTCATGACCACTTTATCCTTGTGCTTCTGATTGTGCATCTTGCTCTTCTTCTTATGACTGGTGGCATCGTCATCGTCCTCTGAGTCAACGACTTCGCCACCTTCCTCTCTAGGGAGTCGCCTCCCTTCCTCCATGCGGGCACACTTGTCCACAAGTGTGTATAGCTCATTCACAATCTTGGGCAACCGCATGTGCATCTTGGAATGCAACCTGTGGTTGCGCACGTTGGACTGGAAAGAAGCTATCACAATTGTCGAGTGGATACCTAGAATGTTTCTGTGCACTCGACTGAACCTCTGTATGTACTTCTGCAAGGTCTCTCCTTCTTTCTGTAGAAGAAGCTACAAACCGCTGTGCCGCCCTAGTTCTTGGTGTCCACCGGTGAAGGCGCCAATAAACTCTCGGCACATGTCAGCCCAGGTCGAGATGGAGTTCTCCGGCAGGTGCATCAGCCAAGACCTCACATTGGCTTGAGTGCCAAAGGGAAGTAATTGGCGAACACCTTCTCATCTCGTCCCCCAGCAACTTGGACAACGATGGTCTAGATGCTCAAGAACTCTTCTGGGTTCAACCTTCAGTCATACTTCTCTGGTATCTCTAGCTTGAACACGCGAGCGGACGCCCAACGGACTTGCCGCAACTCACGGGTGAAGGCAGGGCACCCAACCTCGAAAGGCAAGTACTCGCCCTAACCGAGCGCACACTCGTCGACGTCGGGTCCATCGCGCCTATCGGACCGGCGGTGGGCTCCGTGGCGTGGATCGGTGGTCACGCGCGTGTCGCCCCTCCGTCCTTCCTCTAGGGCTCGCCGCGAGTCTTGACGCGCTCAAGGATCAGATGAAACCATCGATACGTTGTCGGGTGCTTGGTCACGTGGCTCTAGCTATGATCCCTGCGCCGGCCATCGCGGAGGGGATTGCACCGTGGGTGTGGCCCCCTCTGTCCGACCAGCGGCTCGGACTATTGTTGCTGCGTGCGGAGGTCGTGACGGAGCCGCTCGCTGCGATCCTCCCACCTCGGCGAAACCAATCAAGCTCTGAATGGTGGCTCTCCACTCATCCATTTGATCGGCCACCAGCGGGAATTTCAATAGGAGTTGGGCCCGCACCATAGCCTCCGAAGCAGTGCTTGGCATGGATGATGATGCAGAGTGCAGCGTCGCCTGGCTCTGGACGGTGCCAGCAATGGTAAAGCCGTGCTCTCGCCGCCGTGAGCCATTCGCCAAGGTGGCGTGATGGTGGGGATGAGGTGCTTGGTGGTGACGACTCTGTTTGATGCATCTGCGCGGGCGGCTTGCCTTAGGGGTGGTGCATGTCCTGTGACTGTACTCGCAGCGGGAGCAGCCAAGGGGTTGCGGTTCGTGATATGTCCATTTTGCATCATGCTTTTATATCATTATTTATTGCAATATGGGCCGTTATTACACATTATGGCACAATACTTATGCATTTTCTCTCTTATTTTACAAGGTTTACATGAAGAGGGAGAATGCCGACAGCTGGAATTTTGGACTGGATAAGGAGCAAATATTAGAGATCTATTCTACACAACTCCAAAAGTCCTGAAACTTCATAGGGAGCCATTTTGGAAAATATAAAAAATATTGGGCAAAGAAAGTACTAGAGGGGGGCCACCTGGCAGGCCCCCGATGCCCATCTTCTGCTATATGATGTGTTTTGACCTGAAAAAAAATCATAAGGAGGCTTTCGGGATGAATCGCCGCCGTCTCGAGGCGGAACCTGGGCAAAACCAATATAGGGCTCCGGCGGAGTTGTTCTGCCGGGGAAACCTCCCTCCGGGAGGGGGAAACCGAAGCCATTGTCATCACCAACGATACTCTCATCGAGAGGGGGTCAATCTCCATCACCATCTGATACGTCTTTGTCGTATCTATAATTTTTGATTGTTCCATGTAATATTCTACAACTTTTACATACTTTTGGCAACTTTTTATACTATTTTTGGGACTAACATATTGATCCAATGCGCAGTAACACTTCGTGTTTGTTGCATGTTTTTCTTTCGCAGAAAACCCATATCAAACGGAGTCCAAACCGGATAAAAACTTACGAAGATTGTTTTTGGAATATATGTGATTTTTGGGAAGAAGAATCAACGCGAGACGATTCCTGAGGGGGCCACAAGGTAGGGGGCGCACCCCTGACCCTTGTGACCACCACGTAAGGCGGTTTTTGTCCTTCTTTCGCCGCACAAAAGCAATATCCGGATACAAATCGTGTTAAATTTTTAGCCCAATCGGAGTTACGGATCTCCGGGAATATAAGAAATGGTGAAAGGATAGAATCTGTGAACACAGAAACAGAGGGAGACAAAGAGACAGATCCAATCTTGGAGGGGCTCCCGCCCCTCCGCCGCCATGGAGGCCATGGACCAGAGGGGAAACCCTCCTCCCATCTAGGGGGAGGTCAAGGAAGAAGAAGAAGGAGGGGGGCTCCCCCTCTCTCCCGGTGGCGCCGGAACACCATTGGGGCCATCATCGTGTGACGGCGATCTACACCAACACCCCCGTCATCTTCACCAACATCTTCATCACCTTCCCCCATCTATCTACAACGTTCCACTCTCCGTAACCCGCTGTACCCTCTACTTGAACATGGTGCTTTATGCATCATATTATTACCCAATGATGTGTTGCCATCCTATGATGTCTGAGTAGATTTTCGTTGTCCTATTGGTAATTGGTGAATTGCTGTGATTGGTTTAATTTGATTGTGGTTATGTTGCTATCCTTTGGTGCCCATCATATGAGCGCGCATGTGGATCACATGATAGGGTTAGTTGTATGTTGATAGGACTATGTATTGGTGGGCAAGAATGATAGAAGCTTCAACCTAGGATAGAAATTGATGCATATGGGATTTAAGGGGGACCAATATATCTTAATGCTATGGTTGGGTTTTACCTTAATGAACGTTAGTAGTTGCGGATGCTTGCTAATAGTTCCAATCATAAGTGCATAGAATTCCAAGTCAGGGATGATATGCTAGCAGTGGCGTCTCCCACATAAAACTTGCTATCAGTCTAGTAACGTAGTCAATTGCTTAGGGACAATTTCGCAACTCCTACCACCACCTTTCCACACTCGCTATACTAACTTTATTGCTTCTTTACCTAAACAATCCCTAGTTTATATTTACGTGATCTTTATTATCTTGCAAACCTTTCCCACAACACCTACAAAGTACTTCTAGTTTCATACTTGTTCTAGGTAAAGTAAACATTAAGCGTGTGTAGGGTTGTATTGGTGGTCGATAGAACTTGAGGGATTATTTGTTCTACCTTTAGCTCCTCCTTGGGTTCGACACTCTTACTTATCAAAAGAGGCTACAATTTATCCCATATACTTGTGGGTTACCAAGACCTTTTTCTGGCGTCGTTGCCGGGGAGCAATAATGTGGGTGAATATTCTCGTGTGTGCTTGTTTGCTTTATCACTTAGTAGATTTTATTTTCTGTTCTAAGTTGTTCTCTATCTTTGCTTATGGATATGGAACACAGAATACAAAAAATAGGTATACTTGCTACTCATGGAGATGGGGAACCTCCTAAAACCCTCGATGCTCATTATGTGAAAGATATTATGTACTACTTTGATAATCCTAAGAAACCCCCATTCAATTATATGATGGGAGACACGTTGGATCAATGTGAATACTTTAGGGATTATCGCATGACACAAAAAGAGAAACTATAATGGGATCAAATTTATATGTTGTGTTGGTATGCTTGGCAACTATGCTTGAGATATTATTATACTTGTTGCTCTAGGATGAAGGCTCAACACCTTCCCTTTTCATGCAAATTTAATGATAATAAAACCTTAACTTCTTATTCTAATGGTAGATATGATTACTATGATGTGGAACAAATAGAAGAATTTGTTGCTTTTAAGGGTGCTTATGAAATTGAATCTTTGTTTGAAAAGTATGAAGCTTTTGATGATGATGTTTATAGGCCTGAAAATTTTGCTATATTGAAATATTGCTATGAGAATTATGAATATAATTCCGATATTGATGCGTTTATTGAGAAAGTCTCCGCTGTCCAAGAAGAGACTAATATTTTGCAGGAAACTATGGAAGAAGAAATTGATGACACTGTGAGCTCATTAGATGAAAAAGACGACAAGGAGAGCGAAGAGAAAAAGGAGGAGGATTGGATACCCGTGCACACATTCTAATGAGAGTAACTCTTCAACTCATACATTGTTTAATTTCCCTTTGTGCTTACCGAAGGATGATTGCTATGATAATTGCTATGATCCCTTTGATTCGTTTGAAATATCCCTTTTTGATGAACTTGATTCTTGCTATGCTTGTAGCCAAGATGCCAATATGAATTATGCTTATGGAGATGAACTTGCTATAGTTCCTTATGTGAAGAATGAAATTGTTGCTATTGCACCCACACATGATAGTCCTATTATCTTTTTGAATTCTACAAACTACACTATATCGGAGAAGTTTGCTCTTATTAAGGATTATATTGATGGGTCGCGTCTTACTACTACACATGATGATTTTGATGACTATAATATGCATGTGCTTGCTGCCCCTACTTGCAATTATTATGACAGAGGAACTACATCTCCGCCTCTCTATGTTTCCAATACGATAAAATTGCAAGAAACTGTTTATGCTATGTATCGGCCTTTACTATGTGTGCATGGATTGTTCTTTTATGACATGCCGATGCACAGGACGAGAGTTAGACTTCGTCATTAGATGATATATAATACTTTGCTCTCACTACTAAATCACAAATCATTGTTAATTAGAATTGGCTTTGATATACCTTGGGATCCGGGTGGATCCATTACTTGAGCACTATATGCCTAGCTTAATGGCTTTAAAGAAAGCGCTGCCAGGGAGACAACCCGGAAGTTTTAGAGAGTCATTTATTTCTGTTGTGTGATTTTATAAAGTTTAAGAACAAAAAATAAATAAAGAGGGGAACCTAGAAATCTTTCAAAAAGAAAAGTTAAAGTGAGAAAGATGAACTCCGTTGAAGTGGGGGACGTCCTTGAACTTTGTTCATGCCCATGGAAACTTTGTGAATCTCGATTACATAAAATTTTCAACAAAAATAAGTATCCCCTTGTATAAATCCATTGTATTATAAAAATAATGTTCCAAGATTTTCCTTTAGGATGATTAGATTGCTTGTTTGGTTTGCGCGGTGCAAAAACAGAAACTTTGGCTGTAGTGCGTGATTTTAAATTTTTTGATGGAGAGTCAAACGCTTCTGAAACTTTTTGGACAGTACTTATATAGAAATTGTTTATTTTGTACTAATTTTTAAGAATTTTTAGAGGTACATAAGCATGGTTAATGTTCAGATTACTACAGACTGTCCTATTTTCACATATTGATGTTATAGTTTTATTATTTGCTTATGTTTGAAATCTTGTTGAGCCTCCTTTGACTTGGGGCCATAGAATTGTGATAGCATATAGTGGGTAATGTTTGATTATAATTATACAATAATGTTAGAGCAATACATAATGGGATTTGATGTTATATGTACTAACCCCTCTAATAAAAAAGTTTTGTTAAGTTTTGTGTGGATGAAGTGTTCGAAGATCGAGAAGGTATTGATATGAGAAGAATGAGGAGAGGCAAGAGCTCAATCTTGGGGATGCCCGAGGCACCCCAAGTAAATATTTAAGGAGACTCAAGTGTCTAAGCTTGGGGATGCCCCGGAAGGCATCCCATCTTTATTCGACAATTATCGGTATGTTTTTGTTTTTGTTTTGTTCACATGATATGCGTAAATCTTGGAGCGTCGTGTGCCTTTTATTTTTCTTTTAATAATGCACCATGCTGGTATGAGATAGTCCTTGGTTGATTTATAGAATGCTCTTTGCACTTCATTTATATATTTTGAGTATGGCTTTATCGAATGCTTCATGTGCTTCACTTATATCATTTGAAGTTTGGATTGCCTGTTTCTCCTTATATTTATTAGAGCATGGTCATATCTTTTGTAGAAAGAACTAAACTCTCTTGCTTCACTTATATCTATTTAGAGAGTTGGAAAGAATTGGTCATTCGCATGGTTAGTCATAAAATCCTACATAAAACTTGTAGATCGCTGAATATGAGATGTTTGATTCCTTGCAATAGTTTTGTGATATAAAGATGCTAATATGTGGGAGGTACTTAAATGATTGGTGTTTAGTAAGAATATTGGTGTTAAGGTTTGTGATTCCCGAAGCATGCGCGTATAGTCTCTCGTTATGCCGGGAAGTTGGAGCATAATTTATTCTTGATTGTCTATCTTTGTGTGAAGGTCGGGGGCGCGTGATGGTTAACTCCTACCAACTTCCCCCCTAGGATCATGCGTAGTAGCACTTTGCTACGAGGGCTAATAAACTTTTTGCAATAAGTATGTGAGTTCTTTATGACTAATGTTGAGTCCATGGATTATACGCACTCTCACCCTTCCTCCTTGCTAGCCACTCTAGTACCGCGCAACTTTCGCCGGTGATAAGACCCTCTTTATACCTTCCTCAAAACAGCCACCATACCTACCTATTATGGCATTTCCATAGCCATTCCGATATATATTGCCATGTAACTCCACCATTCCGTTTATTATGACACGCATCATCATTGTCATATTGCTTTGCATGATCATGTAGTTAACATAGTATTTGTGGCAAAGCCACCATTCATATTTTTTATACATGTCACTCTTGGTCATTGCACATCCTGGTACACCGCCGGAGGCATTCATATAGAGTCATACCTTTGTTCCAGTATCGAGTTGTAATATCGAGTTGTAAGAAAATAAAAGCGTGATGATCATCATTATTAGAACATTGTCCCATGTGAGGTTATAAATAAAGAGGCGAGAGTCTCCCCCCCCCCCCAAAGAGGAAAGGTCTCCAACAAAAGAGAGGAGCCTAAAAGAAAGAGAGATAAAAAGAGAGAAGGGACAGTGTTACTATCCTTTTCCACACTTGTGCTTCAAAGTAGCACCATGTTCTTCATGATAGAGAGTCTCCTATGTTGTCACTTTCATATATTACTAGTGGGAATTTTTTGTTATAGAACTTGGCTTGTATATTCCAACGATGTGCTTCCTCAAATGCCCTAGGTCTTCATGAGCAAGCAATTTGATGCACACCCACTAGTTGTCTTTTGAGATTTCATACACTTATAGCTCTAGTGCATCCGTTACATGGCAATCCCTATTCACTCACATTGATATCGATTAATGGACAACCCCATAGTCCGTTGATTTGCCTAGTTGATGTGAGACTTTCTCCTTCCTTTTGTCTACTACCACCTTCTATTCCACCCATAGTGCTATATCCATGGCTCATGCTCATGTATTGCGTGAGGGTTGAAAAAGCTGAAGCGCGTTAAAAAGTATGAACCAATTGTTTGGCTGACACCGGGGTAGTGCATGATTTATACTTTGTGTTAAGAAGATGGAGCATGACAAGGCTATATGATTTTGTAGGGGCAACGTTCTTTAGCACTGATATTTTGAAAGACATGATTGTTTGTTGGGATGCCCGAGTATTAAATTCTTTTATGTCAAATGATAGACTATTGCTTTGAACCACTCATTTCTTAATATTCATGCCATGATTAGATTACATGATCAAGATTATGCTAGGTAGCATTCCACATCAAAAAATATCTTTTTTATCATTTATCTACTCGAGGACAAGCAGGAATTAAGCTTGAGGATTCTGATACGTCTCCGTCGTATCTATAATTTTTGATTGTTCCATGCCAATATTCTACAAATTTTACATACTTTTGGCAACTTTTTATACTATTTGGGACTAACATATTGATCTAGTGCTCAAAGCCAGTTCCTGTTTGTTGCATGTTTTTTGTTTCATAGAAAACCCATATCAAACGGAGTCCAAACGACATAAAAACTTACGGAGATATTTTTTGGAATATATTTGATTTTTGGGAAGAAGAATCAACGCGAGACGATGCCCGAGTGGGCCACAAGGTAGGGGGCGCGCCCCAGGGGGGTGGGCGCACCCTTGACCCTTGTGGCCACGCCGTAAGGCGGTTGCTTCCCTTCTTTCGCCGCAAGAAAGCTAATATCCGGATACAAATTGTGTTAAAATTTCAGTCCAATCGGAGTTACGGATCTTCGGGAATATAAGAGACGGTGAAAGGACAGAATCTGTGAACGCAAAAACAGAGGGAGACAGAGAGACATATCCAATCTTGGAGGGGCTCCCGCCCCTCCGCTGCCATGGAGGCCATGGACCAGAGGGGAAACCCTCCTCCCATCTAGGGGGTAGGTCAAGGAAGAAGAAGAAGGAAGGGGGGGCCCCTCTCCCCCTCTCTCCCGGTGGCGCCGGAACGCCGCCGGGGCCATCATTGTGTGACGACGATCTACACCAACACCTCCATCATCTTCACCAACATCTTCATCACCTTCCCCCATCTATCTACAACTGTCCACTCTCCCGCAACCCGATGTACCCTCTACTTGAACATGGTGCTTTATGCTTCATATTATTATCCAATGATGTGTTGCCATCCTATGATGTCTGAGTAGATTTTCGTTGTCCTATCGGTAATTGGTGAATTGCTATGATTGGTTTAATTTGCTTGTGGTTATGTTGTTGTCCTTTGGTGCCCATCATATGAGCGCGCGCGTGGATCACACCATAGGGTTAGTTGTATGTTTATAGGACTATGTATTGGAGGGCAACAGTGTCAGAAGCTTCAACCTAGCATAGACATTGATGCATACGAGATTGAAGGGGGGCCAATATATCTTAATGATATGGTTGGGTTTTACCTTAATGAACGTTAGTAGTTGCAGATGCTTGCTAATAGTTCCAATCATTAGTGCATAGAATTCCAAGTCAGGGATGACATGCTAGCAGTGGCCTCTCCCACATACAACTTGCTATCGGTCTAGTAACATAGCCAATTGCTTAGGGATGATTTCGCAACTCCTACCACCACCTTTCCACACTCGCTATACTAAATTTATTGCTTCTTTACCTAAACAGCCCCTAGTTTATATTTATGTGCTCTTTATTATCTTGCAAACCTTTCCCACAACACCTACAAAGTACTTCTAGTTTCATACTTGTTCTAGGTAAAGTAAAAGTTAAGCGTGTGTAGGTTTGTATTGGTGGTCGATAGAACTTGAGGGATTATTTGTTCTACCTTTAGCTCCTCGTTGGGTTCGACACTCTTACTTAGTGAAAGAGGCTACAATTGACCCCATATACTTGAGGGTTATCAACATCTGCACCAGCACCATCTCCTCTCAAGCCCTAGTTCATCTCTTGTATCCAATCTTTGTCTCAAAACCTCAGATTGGTACCTGTGGGTTGCTAGTAGTGTTGATTACTCCTTGTAGTTGATGCTAGTTGGTTTATTTGGTGGAATATTATATGCTCAGATCCTTAATGCTATTCAGTATCCCTCTAATTATGAAAATGTATATGCTTTGTGGGTAGTTACGTTTGTTCGTGAGGGCATGGGAGAAGTCTTGTTATAAGTAATCATGTTAATTTGGTATTCATTCGATATTTTGATGAGATATATGTTGTCTTTCCCTAGTGGTGTTATGTGAGCATCGACTACATGACACTTCACCATTATTTGGGCCTAGGGGAAGCATTGGGAAGTAATAAGTAGATGATGGGTTGCTAGAGTGACAGAAGCTTAAACCCTAGTTTATGCGTTGCTTCGTAAGGGGCTGATTTGGATCCATATGTTTCATGCTATGGTTAGATTTATCTTAATTCTTCTTTCGTAGTTGCAGATGCTTGCGAGAGGGGTTAACCATAAGTGGGAGGTTAGTCCAAGTAAGGGCAGCACCCAAGCACCGGTCCACCCACATAGGAAATTATCAAAATAACGAACGTGAATCATATGAGCATGATGAAAACTAAATTGACAACAATTCCCATGTGTCCTCGGGAGCACTTTTCCTTATATAAGAGTTCGTATAGGCTTGTCCTTTGCTACAAAAAGGATTGGGCCACCTTGCTGCACCTTAGTTACACTTGTTACTTGTTAACCATTACAAATTATCTTATCACACAACTATCTATAACCAATAATTTCAGTGCTTGCAGAGAATACCTAGCTGAAAATCGCTTGTCATTTCCTTCTGCTCCTCGTTGGGTTCGACACTCTTACTTATTGAAAGGACTACGATAGATCCCCTATACTTGTGGGTCATCAGTTCGCCCCAGAGCGAGCGTTACCGCTGTGGGATGGAAAGGTGGAGACGAAATAATCTCCCCATTCGCACCTTGAGAGGCATGACCGCTAGGATGTTGATGAAGAGGCTCTCCCCCGGCGCCTCCCATTCCCGCTTTGGCCACAAGGGAGGTGGCGACGCCACCGCCTACGACAGCCATGTCCCCCGTGACGTCCACGTTCCCGCGCACCTTCGTAGCCCCCGCGACCTTAGTGGCTGTGGGTGGAGGGGCTCTCGAGGTGGACGGGTGATACGTCCAAAACGTATCTATAATTTCTGCTTGCTCCATGCCTCTTCTGGGTGATATTGCTATGATATTTATACACTTCCATACATTTTTGATCATATTTGCACTAACCTATTAACTCAGTGCACCCGAGTGCCAGTTTCTGTTTTCGGCTGTTTTTGTATTTCAGGTTTTCCCATTACGAGAACTGCCAGAAAAATCCCGGAAAAATTATATAAAAAATCAGCGTTCCAGAAGCTACCAGGCACCCGAAGCACAGCCGGAGGGGGGCCACCAGGGCCCCAGGCGCCCTGGTGGCGCGCCCCCCACCTGGGCTGCGCCGGGGGGGCGCCGGGGCCCCCGAGGCTCCGCTGATGCCCCCCTTTGGCATATATTTATACCGTCTCCCGAAACCCTCGAGACGGGAACTCTTTTTCGCGATCTCATCTCTGTTCCGCCGCCGCCGCCGCTTCCAAGATCTGGAGCACTAGGAGAACTCTTCCCGGCACCCTGTCGGAGGGGAGGATCACCACCGGGAGCCTGTCCACCACCATGGATGCCTCCCGGATGAGTTGTGAGTAGTCTCCCTTGGACCATGGGTCCATGACCAGTAGCTATGTGATGTTCTCCTCCCGTTCTTGTGCTTCACTAATTAGTCCTCGTGAGCTGCCCTACATGATCGAGGCACATATGTAATCCTTATGCTGTTGCTATGATGAGTTTGCTGGGATCCGATGGATTATGAGATTATGTTCAGATTGTGTTTGAGTAATATATTTGATTCACCTCTTTTATATATATGTTCGTAAGTAATTCTTGCATGTTCTCTGTTGTTATTTATTGCTTTGGCCAAGTAGTAGGTAGTGACTCCAAGAGGGAACGTTATGCTTGATTGTGGGTTCATGCCCCTCGATGACTAGCTTGAGTGACAGAAACATGAGTCTAGGGGATGTGCTATTGCCACAAGGGGGAAAACAACGGTGCTTGTGCCCGCGGGTGCAAGGATTGTTTACTTTACGCAAAGTTCTTTTAATGCAGTTGTCTGTTGCTTTGAGTTTACACTATGGGTGGGACTCGCAACTTAATACCAGCGAGATGTTCTGGATAGATATCTCAAGGTGGATGATTAGTAGTAGATGCAGATGGATTTCGGTCTACTTACCTCGGCGTACCGCCCATGCTTTGAACCTCTACCTTTCTTGCAACTTAGTCAGCATTGGTTTGTGCACATGGTCCTGTCAATTGCCCAGCTATAATTTGTTTACCTCACATAGCTGTTTTATCGTCTTTTGGGAGAGATACATCACTAGTGAACATCATGGGACTCCGGTCCATATTACCATCATTGATCACATCCGCTATTTACTTTCCGCTTTTACTTACTATTGCTATTATATCTATCACTACTATCACTTGCGTTTGATCCTTTGTAAACTACAAGGCCGGAGAGATTGACAACCTCTCTGTACTCGTTGGGAGCAAAGTTATTTGTATCTGTGTGCAGGTCCACGTTGATTGCTAATATATCTGGCGCCGTTAGTAGTTGACACCTTCTTGTTGAAACTGGGAGTCTCAGGGAAATCGATCCTTGGTATTGCCAAGGGAAAACTTCCGCTACACTGCATCTCAAACCTTCCACTTGGGATAACCAACGAGGGGCGAGAAGCCATCAAGCAAAGTTTTCTGGCGCCGTTGCCGGGTACTCCACTCTTCAGGATAGGGGAGTTGCACGCTATCTTTTACCTTTGCTTTTTAGTCTTGCTAGTTTACCTTTCAGTTTTTGCTTTAGTATCCTTTATCAAAAATTACAAAAAAAATATATTTGCTTTTCCGTTAGTAGTCCTTTCTGTTTAGCCAAACATGTTAGGATTTGGTGCTTTGAGGGAATCAGAAGTTCTAGATTTCCATCAAAGGGATGGAGAAAATATGAAGAAGGCATGGGACAGAATTTCTGATGCACACAGGAGAATTATGCCTTGGATACCTATAAAAATTGTGCTTAGAAATTTTTACCATGGTCTTTTTAAATGGTGTAAACACTCTCTTGATATTATAGCTGAAGGAGATTTCCTAGAGTGTGATGAAGCTAGAGCTCTGGAAATTATACATGGTCTATCTAGTTACTTTGTTTATGATCATACTTTTGATACTGTCATAGATAGACTTGCTACTATTGAGAAAAGAATGGATGCTCTAGACTTAATGAAGGTAGAGAAACCCAAACCCCATAAGAGAGATATTTTGGAAATAGACAATGATTGGGAGCCTTTTGTTAGGATTAGCATCTCTAATCAAGACTTCCTTGCTTATTGTGATATTGGATCTATGGTTTCTACTATGCCAAAGATTGTTCATGATTCTTTG
Organism: Secale cereale; assembly: GCA_902687465.1. Taxonomy (NCBI): domain Eukaryota; kingdom Viridiplantae; phylum Streptophyta; class Magnoliopsida; order Poales; family Poaceae; genus Secale; species Secale cereale. The sequence continues at coordinate 106,264,780 of LR738714.1, read as the reverse complement.
AAATTTGACATGGATAGATTATCGTCTTATCATGAACACACTAATGGAGATATTTCTGAAATCCAGGGAAGAATAAAAGACGTGCCAGTTAAATTCCTTAAAGGGATTGCAATGATTGATTTCTTTATCGTGGAGCCAAACCAAGGAAATATAGTGCTTGGAAGGGACTTCCTCCGAGCGGTAAAAGGCTTCATCGATATAGGTAAGGGACAAATCCGCTTACGCGGAAAGGCAAAAGGTGTGTATCCCTTTCCTAGAAGGAACAAGAGTGAACTTGTCGAGGAACCATCTGAAGCAATTTATAACTCCGATTATTATGATGGTTATTGATTCCTCTATGCATTATGCCTAGCTTAAAGGCATAAAAGAAAGCGCTTTAGGGAGGCAGCCCACATGAATAAATTTTATTTTGCTTTGTTGTGTCTTGATGTTGTTACTACAGTAGCATCATCATTGTATCTTTGCTTTTCAATTTTGTGCCAAGTGTAGCCTCTGATTGCAAGAAAGTTCAAAAGTTGTGACGTGCTGTCCAGGAAACAGATTATGTCCTTGGATAGAAAACTTCGTATAAAATCACCAGATCATCTTTTTGGTCTGAATTTTTTCGACAGCATGCTCTATATAATTGTCTTTCGTGCGTCTGTTTTGAGTTTTTTTATTAGAGTTGCAGAAGTACCCCGAAAAAATCATTTACTACCTGCTGTTCTGTTTTTCACAGATTCTGTCCTGTTTTGCTTTTCCTTCATTTTGCAAACCTAGAGCTTGCTTTTTCTTTGCAAAAATCTTTTGGCAATCTTGAGAAACAGTAGATATTCAAGAATATCCTTATTTCCAGCGAGGAACAATTATTTTATTAAGGGTACTAACCTCGCTAATCAGATTATGATGAGTTATGTATGAAGAGAGTTTTCAAGTGTGCGAGGGAAGATGATAAAAAGATTCAGGAGTGTCAAACGCTCAAGCTTGGGGATGCCCCCATGCACCCCCAAGAAATATTCAAGGAGACTCAAGCGTCTAAGCTTGGGGATGCCCCCGTGCATCCCCTTCTCCATCGACATTATCAGTTCGTCTTTCGTTCCACTATATTTTAATCACTTCATGTGTTATGTGCTATGCTTGGAGCGTCTTGCTTTTAGTTTTCCTTAGCTTTTCATAACGAGTCGGAACTCAGCTTTCTTTATGTGGGAGAGAAAGACGCTCCACTTCTACCTAGAACATAACATAGAATTTTCATGTCTATCCTTGCTGTGTGTGTTCTTTGTCTTTTAATAGCTACTATCGTTCTTAGCTCTTAACTTTCATGCTTATCTTTCTAAAGAGCTTTTGTTTAGTTGGTTGCTTAAACTCTCTTTATATATCATGCTTATCTTATTAAGAGAGTTTGCTTCCGTTGCATTGGTTGGTATGTCTATGATAAAGATGCTACGTGCATAATGACGCTTAGTAGTTCATGTTTTCTTATGGTTAGTCTCAAATAGCTGGGGGGTTCCCAATGTGTTATTGGAGTACCAACATGATTTGTTTGCCTATGATGTGGTATGGTTTAGTAATATCTTCCTTCAAAAATTTATTTTGATTGACTTGGCGTATGCTCACGCATATTTAAGACTGTAAAGAAAGTCTGTCAAGCCTTGATGATCTTTTGTTTCTGAGTAGCGATATAACTACCATGCCTGATTCAATGTTGCTTTGTCGCTCTGCATGATTATGACCGTCATTGCTCTCTTAGTTGGTCGCTCCCAGTCTTTTGCTAACCTTCGCCTGTACTAAGCGGACTGACTGCTTGTGCATCCACATTCTTTTAAACCAGTTATGCCATATGAGTCCACCATACCTTCCTACATGGTATTTACCTGCCATTCCTAACGGAGACTTGCATGTACCATCTCGAAATTATTCAAAGAAAAAAGCATTCTTATTTTGTGCCTCTGTTGTAAGTCCATGAAGAAGTAGTAGTTAATTCATAATCTTTTTAAGTTGGACAAGCTTCACCCCGGGATTGCATGTATAATGTGCAAACCCATAATACGAGAAGGAACTGGCATTGAGTGCGCCCGACTCAAAAATATAATATAACAAACAAACCCTCCTTCACGCTTTGTTCATGAGAAATCAGAAAACTTTGGCAGTGATAAACAAAGGAGATTAAGAGGATGTGATCGTCCTCATTCGGGAGTCGTTCCTCGAAACTTGTCCATATCAAGAAGTGATTGAGTTGTCTGCTAGCATTCGTTGACGAAACATGCATAATCTAAAAAAATAATTATTACCTCTGTTTTAAAACCAAGAGCTCTGGTACATGTTTTGTCTTTGTTTCCGACTACGGGTTTTCAACCTTGCCAACAAAAGCCACGGTTCGAGAGTCTCCACCTTCTTTTAAAGCACCAACTACTGAGAGCATGATTGTCATTCTGAGTGTAATGTGCATTGTCCCAAAGTAGCATTGTCTTTTGCATGATTGTGATATCGTTTTTTTTAAATCATTGTATCTAGTCATCACTTAAACCTTGGAGGTGCCCCTGCATTTATGTTTTGCTTCACTAAAGGGGGCAAGCGAGATATTACTTCATCATATTTGCACACCATGCTCATTACAAATCTATTTGATGTTTCAGTATAATATTGTAAAACTTTCAGTTCTTTGTGATTTTCTCATGAGGCAACTTAATTACTATAGATTCATTGTCTCAGTAAGCTTTTGTCATGTGACTATGAACAAGTCCTATATGGTTAATAGCATGTCACCACAGAAATTATTCTTGTTATCATTTACCTACTCGAGGACGAGCAGGAATTAAGCTTGGGGATGTTGATACGTCCAAAACGTATCTATAATTTCTGCTTGCTCCATGCCTCTTTTGGGTGATATTGCTATGATATTTATACACTTCCATACATTTTTGATCATATTTGGACTAACCTATTAACTCAGTGCACCCCAGTGCCAGTTTCTGTTTTCGGCTGTTTTTGTATTTCAGGTTTTCCCATTACGAGAACTGCCAGAAAAATCCCGGAAAAATTATATAAAAAATCAGCGTTCCAGAAGCTACCACGCACCCGAAGCACAGCCGGAGGGGGGCCACCAGGGCCACAGGCGCCCTGGTGGCGCCCCCCCCCCCCCTTAGGCCGCACCGGGGGGGCGCCTGGGCCTCCCGAGGCTCCGCTGATGCCCCCCTTTGGCATATATTTATACCGTCTCCCGAAACCCTCGAGACGGGAACTCTTTTTCGCGATCTCATCTCTGTTCCGCCGCCGCCGCCGCTTCCAAGATCGGGAGCACCAGGAGAACTCTTCCCGGCACCCTGCCGGAGGGGAGGATCACCACCGGGAGCCTCTCCACCACCATGGACGCCTCCCGGATGAGTTGTGAGTAGTCTCCCTTGGACCATGGGTCCATGACCAGTAGCTATGTGATGTTCTCCTCCCGTTCTTGTGCTTCACTAATTAGTCCTCGTGAGCTGCCCTACATGATCGAGGCACATATGTAATCCTTATGCTGTTGCTATGATGAGTTTGCTGGGATCCGATGGATTATGAGATTATGTTCAGATTGTGTTTGAGTAATATATTTGATTCACCTCTTTTATATTTATGTTCGTAAGTAATTCTTGCATGTTCTCCGTTGTTATTTATTGCTTTGGCCAAGTAGTAGGTAGTGACTCCAAGAGGGAACGTTATGCTTGATTGTGGGTTCATGCCCCTCGATGACTAGCTTGAGTGACAGAAACATGAGTCTGGGGGATGTGTTGTTGCCACAAGGGGGAAAACAACGGTGCTTGTGGCCGCGGGTGCAAGGATTGTTTACTTTACGCAAAGTTCTTTTAATGCAGTTGTCTGTTGCTTTGAGTTTACACTATGGGTGGGACTCGCAACTTAATACCAGCGAGATGTTCTGGATAGATATCTCAAGGTGGATGATTAGTAGTAGATGCAGATGGATTTCGGTCTACTTACCTCGACGTACCGCCCATGCTTTGAACCTCTACCTTTCTTGCAACTTAGTTAGCATTGGTTTGTGCACATGGTCCTGTCAATTGCCCAGCTGTAATTTGTTTACCTCACATAGCTGTTTTATCGTCTTTTGGGAGAGAGACATCACTAGTGAACATCATGGGACTCCGGTCCATATTACCATCATTGATCACATCCGCTATTTACTTTCTGCTTTTATTTACTATTGCAATTATATCTATCACTACTATCACTTGCGTTTGATCCTTTGTAAACTACAAGGCCGGAGAGATTGACAACCTCTCTGTACTCGTTGGGAGCAAAGTTATTTGTATCTGTGTGCAGGTCCACGTTGATTGCTAATATATCTGGCGCCGTTAGCAGTTGACACCTTCTTGTTGAAACTGGGAGTCTCAGGGAAATCGATCCTTGGTATTGCCAAGGGAAAACTTCCGCTACACTACATCTCAAACCTTCCACTTGGGGTAACCAACGAGGGGCGAGAAGCCATCAACGGGTGAGCTGCAGCACCAGGTTTCTTCTTGGGCGCCATGGATGACGGAGCCACTGATGAAGATGATGATGATGAAGATGACGCGCTGCGCACATGCTCGGGTTCGCACAAGCGCTCCCCCCTACCTGGCGTGCCAAAGATGTCGCGGGGAAACGCAGACACCTACGGGGCCTTCGACCCCTCTGTGATTCGGCATGGGGGAAGGGCGCGTTGCACAAAGAGCGGTGGGCGTGCAGCTGCGCGACAACGAGCACACATGCAATTTTTACCTAGGTTCAGGCTGCCCCGAGGCATACAACTCTACTCCTGGTTTGGTGGATTGATGGGTGGATTATGGTGGAAAATGCAGCGCTCCTGCCAGGCAAGGGTTGCGTAGGGGTGAGAGCCACTACACGCGTATGTGGGTACAAAGGACCAGGGTCCGAATCCCCTCTCTGGTTGCCATGAGCCGCCTTTTATAGATTAAGGGGCTACCACAGTGGCAAATCAATCATTGTGTACTGATTAGATAGCAAACAATGCTATCATACCTAACTCTGTAGGCACGGCAAGGTGCATTAAATGCGCCGCTTAGTGTCGTGTCAAAGATTTGCCTGGCAAGTCTCGCCGGGCCGATATTCCCACCTCCTCGCCAGTCTGCTTGACATGTTGCTGGACGGATGTCTTGTGTAGGTTATCTTCGTTGAAAGTAGCTACCATGTGGCAAACAGCTGCCACTTATTCACTCGTGGGCTTGACACTGCACCGATTGATGACTTGCATTGTTGTGAGGTGGCACGGTGGTGCCCTGGCGGGATAACCTGCCCTTCGCATCCCCGGCAGGCTTGCCAGGGTAGTCTTGGGGTTTTCCTTCGGGGCAACCTTGTCCTTGCCAGGCTCGCCTTCCCAGCAAGGGAGGTTTTCTCCTTAGTGATGTCTTATTCCTTTTGTCGGTGGGAACGACACCTATGGGATCACAAGAATCCCTACTATGGTTAGCGGGGCACGGGGTTGAGAGAAGAGCGGACCAAACAGATAGCACACGGTTCGTTTATCCAGGTTCGGGCCCTGAGGATGCATAAAACCCTACTCCTGCTTTGGTGGATTGTATCTCTGTGTTTTTCAGCTAGCTATGGGGCGCGAGGAGGTCCAAAAAGGTGAATCCTCCTCCTGGTCGCCTCGGGCCTCCTTTTATAGAAAAAGGGTTGCCACAGTGGCACACAGGAGGTGGAAAGGGTACAGTGATGCGAGGTTATCCCTCGCATTACATGACAAGGCGCATTTAATGCGTCTTGCTTAGGTGCCCTTGCTTTATCGGGGACGGGGGAGAGATTTGTCTTGTCCGTCGCCGCTCCTTCTTGTGTCGACACGCGCCCTGGCCAGCGCTGCGTGAGATGCCACGTAGGCAGGCAGGCAGCTGAGGTGGCGCAATGGTGGGTCTTCACGAAGATCTGCATGTCACCACGCAGGTGCCTGCCTAGTTAGTTGGGTCGGCAGCTGCATATGGCGGTGGAAGTTTAGTCGGCGTGGGCCTGATGGTGGCCCTGCGGATGTCCTTGGCAAGTGCCTTGTCGGGGCCCCGACAAGGTTCTTGCCGCGGCGCCTGCTGCCATCCCCGGCAAGGTGCTTGCCGGAGGTCTTGTGGTCTTCCTTGGCTGGGATCCCGCCAAGGGTCGTCGTCTTCTTAGTGTGTATCTGATCTTGAATGTCTTCACAAAGATCTGCATGCCACCACCGGGATGTCTCCCGAATCCTTGCCCAGCGGGGGCAGTGGACTCAAGGGTGATTTGCTTCGTAGGCGTGGGGCGAGTTGCCGCGGCAAGGGTCTTGCCGGGGCTGCTAAAGCCGGCCCCGGCAGGGATCTTGCCGGGGCTGCTAAAACTGGCTCCCGGCAAGATCTTGCCGGGGGAACCCGCTTCGTCCCTTTGCTCTATGTGGTCTGGGCTTTGGTGTTTCGGTCTTACCCTGGCTTACCTCCCTTGCCTTGCTTGGTGTGGTGGTGCCCGCGACTCAGACTGCCCGTGCACAGTTATAGGGGTACAAAAGGTGTACCCCCCTTTTTGTACACCGACAGGAGCCCCCGGGCCTTGGCCACACATAAGCGCGACGCGTTGTTGGGCTAGGCCTAGAATGGTGCACGGACAGGCGGGACGGTTTTTACCATGGTAAGACTTTTCGCGCGCTGCGCCTCCCACGATCCGTGCTCGTGGAGCGGTGTGGAGGGGTCTGCGTGACGTGGGCGGCATGCGTGGGGTTGGTTCCCGCACGCATGTGTCACATCATAGTAAAGGGGCGGTTCGCGCCTTCCCCATAAACGAAGGGAGGCGTGGAGGCGTGGCCCATTTACTGAATGGGGCCGAGGCGCGGTCCTCAAGGCGTACACTCCCCATGATCATGGGGTGGGGAGAGGTCGCCTCACCCGTCCCCTCGGTTCTGCACGTCTGCCACGTGTCTCCCATGCGCTTGGGGTGGCAAACGGTGGAGGCAGGAAACCGGGCCGTCGCTGGTTGGGGCGGTGGGTCGGTCCTGGATTCTGCGCCTTCCGTGTCTTGATTGGCCGAGCGGGGCGGTCGAGCCCCAACCCCGTTCCTTTATAAAGAGCGGGAGGGGAGGGATGGCGTCCCGCATTCTTCCATAACGAGTCGGAACTCAGCTTTCTTTATGTGGGAGAGAAACACTCTCCACTTCTACCTAGAACATAACATAGAATTTTCATGTCTATCCTTGCTGTGTGTGTTCTTTGTCTTTTAATAGCTACTATCATGTTCAGCTCTTAGCTTTCATGCTTATCTTTTCAAGAGCTTTTGTTTAGTTGGTTGCTTGAACTCTCTTTAATTACCATGCTCACCTTATTAAGAGAGTTTGCTTCCGTTGCATTGGTTGATATGTCTATGATAAAGATGCTACGTGCATGATGGCGCTTAGTAGTTCATGTTTTCTTATGGTTAGTCTCAAATAGGTGGAGGGTTCCCAATGTGTTATTGGAGTACCAACATGATTTGTTTGCCTATGATGTGGTATGGTTTAGTAATATCTTCCTTCGAGAATTTATTTTGATTGACTTGGCGTATGCTCACGCATATTTAAGACTGTAAAGAAAGTCTGTCAAGCCTTGATGATCTTTTGTTTCTGAGTAGCGATATAACTACCATGCCTGATTCAATGTTGCTTTGTCGCTCTGCATGATTATGACCGTCATTGCTCTCTTAGTTGGTCGCTCCCAGTCTTTTGCTAACCTTCGCCTGTACTAAGCGGACTGACTGCTTGTGCATCCACATCCTTTAATCCAGTTATGCCATATGAGTCCACCATACCTTCCTACATGGTATTTACCTGCCATTTCTAACGGAGACTTGCATGTGCCATCTCGAAATTATTCAAAGAAAAAGCATTCTTATTTTGTGCCTCTGTTGTAAGTTCATGAGGAATTAGTGGTTAATTCATGACCTTTTTAAGTTGGACAAGCTTCACCCCGGGATTGCATGTATAATGTGCAAACCCATAATACGAGAAGGAACTGTCATTGAGTGCGCCCGGCTCAAAAAGATAATATAACAAACAAACCCTCCTTCACGCTTTGTTCATGAGAAATCAGAAAACTTTGGCAATGATAAACAAAGGAGATTAAGAGGATGTGATCGTCCTCATTCGGGAGCCGTTCCTCGAAACTTGTCCATCTCGAAAAGTGATTGAGTTGTCTGCTAGCATTCGTGGACGAAACATGCATGATCTAAAATAAATTATTACCTCTGTTTTAAAGCCAAGAGCTCTGGTACATGTTTTGTCTTTGTTTCCGACTACGGGTTTTCAACCTTGCCAACAAAAGCCACGGTTCGAGAGTCTCCACCTTCTTTTAAAAGCACCAACTACTGAGAGCATGATTGTCATTCTGAGTGTAATGTGCATTGTCCCAAAGTAGCATTGTCTTTTGCATGATCGTGATATCGTTTATTCTGAAATCATTGTATCTAGTCATAACTTAAACCTTTGAGGTGCCCCTGCTTTTATGTTTTGCTTCACTAAAGGGGGCAAGCTAGATATCACTTTATCATATTTGCACATCATGTTCATTGCAAATCTAGTTGATGTTTCAGTATCATATTGTAAAACTTTCAGTCCTTTGTGATTTTCTCATGAGGCAACTTAATTACTATAGATTCATTGTCTCAGTAAGCTTTTGTCATATGACTATGAAAAAGTCCTATATGGTTAATAGCATGTCACCACAGAAATTATTCTTGTTATCATTTACCTACTCGAGGACGAGCAGGAATTAAGCTTGGCGATGTTGATACGTCCAAAACGTATCTATAATTTCTGCTTGCTCCATGCCTCTTTTGGGTGATATTGCTATGATATTTATACACTTCCATACACTTTTGATCATATTTGAACTAACCTATTAACTCAGTGCACCCCAGTGCCAGTTTCTGTTTTCGGCTGTTTTTGTATTTCAGGTTTTCACATTACGAGAACTGCCAGGAAAAATCCAGAAAAATTATATAAAAAATCAGCGTTCCGGAAACTACCGTGCGCCAGAAGGATAGCCGGGGGGCCACCAGGGCTCCAGGCGCCCTGGCGGCGCCCCCCCCCCCTGGGCCGTGCCGGGGGCGCCTGGGCCCCCCCAGGCTCCTCCGATGCCCCCCTTTGGCATATATTTAAAGCGTCTCCCGAAACCCTTGAGGAAGGAACTCTTTTCGCGATCTCATCTCTGTTCCGCCGCCGCCGCCGCTTCCAAGATCGGGAGCACCAGGAGAACTCTTCCCGGCACCCTGCCGAAGGGGAGGATCACCACCGGGAGCCTCTCCACCACCATGGACGCCTCCCGGATGAGTTGTGAGTAGTCTCCCTTGGACCATGAGTCCATGACCAGTAGCTATGTGATGTTCTCCTCCCGTTCTTGTGCTTCACTAATTAGTCCTCGTGAGCTGCCCTACATGATCGAGGCACATATGTAATCCTTATGCCGTTGCTATGATGAGTTTGCTGGGATCCGATGGATTATGAGATTATGTTTAGATTGTGCTTGAGTAATATATTTGATCTACCTCTTTTATATTTATGTTCTTAAGTAATTCTTGCATGTTCTTCGTTGTTATTTATTGCTTTGGCCATGTAATGGGTAGTGACTCCAAGAGGGAACGTTATGCTTGATTGTGGGTTCATGCCCCTCGATGACTAGTTTGAGTGACAGAAACATGAGTCTAGGGGATGTGCTATTGCCATAAGGGGGAAAACAACGGTGCTTGTGCCCGCGGGTGCAAGGATTGTTTACTTTACGCAAAGTTCTTTTAATGCAGTTGTCTGTTGCATTGAGTTTACACTATGGGTGGGACTCGCAACTTAATACCAGCGAGATGTTCTGGATAGATATCTCAAGGTGGATGATTAGTAGTAGATATTGATGGATTTCGGTCTACTTACTTTGGCGTACCGCCCATGCTTTGAACCTCAACCTTTCTTGCAATGTAGTCAGCATTGATTTGCGCACATGGTCCTGTCAATTGCCCAGCTGTAATTCGTTTACCTCACATAGCTGTTTTATCGTCTTTTGGGAGAGAGACATCACTAGTGAACATCATGAGACTCCGGTCCATATTACCATCATTGATCACATCCGCTATTTACTTTTCGCTTTTATTTACTATTGCAATTATATCTATCACTACTATCACTTGCGTTTAATCCTTTGTGAACTACAAGGCCGGAGGGATTGACAACCTCTCTGTACTCGTTGGGAGCAAAGTTATTTGTACCTGTGTGCAGGTCCACGTTGATTGCTAATATCTGGCGCCGTAGCAGTTGACACCTTCTTGTTGAACCTAGAAGTCTCTGGGGATTCGATCCTTGGTATCTTTGCCAAGGGAAAAACTTTCGCAACACTACATCTCACACCTTCCACTTGGGGTAACCAACGAGGGGCGAGAAGCCTAGCAGCGCCGCGCCGCCGCTGGCTCTGGTCGCCTCCACCTCCGCGCCGTGAGGAACCCGCCACGCGCGTCAAGGCGAGGCGCCTCCTGGGCTCCGTCCGTTTCCAGAGCGAGCGCCCGCAAATACCTAGCTAGCCGCCGCCATCGTGACCATTCCAGCCACCGCCAAGGTAAGGTGCTTTCTCCATCTCAATTTCCTTCCTTCCCCATCAAGGTTAATTTGGATGCGTACTTATGTGATTTTGGTGTTGCTCATTGGATTTGTATACGTATGTACGTGTGTCTTCGATTTGCTTCGTTTTGGATATATGTTGTTAAGTAATTCACATCTTCCCCGTTACAATACGTGCATGATCTTGTCTTGTGCTCTCGGGTTTATATATCTGCTTGCTTAACATCTATCCTACTGCCTGAAATCAGCAGTCAATTTGTTCAGGAAAATAAATCCACTTATTAGGAAGTAAAGTGAAGCAACCATATCGATCCATCAATTTGTTCATTGTATTTTGTTCATAATAGCACACACAACCTGTCATGTTGTTAGTCAAATATATAGAGGTAAACGTACTCACTTAGGGAACTTCACGTGATGCACTTATTTTCTGAAGCTTCATACTAACCTGGTCATGCAAATGTTTTAAGAACCTCATGTGATTCACCGACGTATGCGGGTTTCAGGAACCTCACTTCATACTAACAAACCTTGGAAGTTCAATCGATCTAATTTTTGTCCTTATTACCCTCCCAGGAGAGAAAGATCGTCGGACATGAGCGGAGTCTCCTACTCCATAAGGTCTCCTCGTTGTCTCCATAAGGAGAGAAGGATCATCGGACGTCGGAGCAGAGCAGCCCGACAGAAGGTGGGTGCCGATCTTGTCCCGCAGATTGCCGTCAGGGCCACGGTGGTGCTTCTCCCCTATCATCACACATCTGTGCTTGCTTGCTGATGTGTGTGTGTCGATGCGTCCCTCACGTGCTCTCCCGCCAGGCACCAGCAGCCGTTCGATGTGCTCTCCGGGATGCTGCAGTCGAAGGGTCGACAGGAGCTATGGATGCCAGCAAACAAGCCTGTGTAGACGGCAATGCATGTGAGGGCTCGCATCCTCATCCCCATCCCAATCTCTGACTATAATACTATAGATTAGATTATATGGCATGCATTAGTTGCTTACCTTTGTAGCTGGCATGCACATACACCATCGTTTTCTGATAATTAACCATATTATTTTGAGTGATCAAGTTTAAAATTATATCATACTAAATACCATCAGACTGTATTCAGAATCATCTATTATGGTTGTGATTTTGTAATTATGCCGAAACAAAATACTGTACTGTAAATAAATCACAATCAGAGATTCTATTTTTGAGAGGTGCTATATGTTTTCTTTTCACAAACAGTGCTCTCACTGGTTAATTTTTATACATTTTCTTTCCAGTCGTCGTAATAAATGAACCAGTCGTTCATATCAAATTGTGAGATGAAACTTTTGTTTCTTTGTGACCTATTTTACATCAAACACCGCATGGAGTTTGAAGACGATTTCAAATAAGTGGTGAATATGTCTTATTCTCATAAATACAATGAACAAGATATTATAGCCATTTGTTTTAGTGGAGAAGACCGTGTTGTACTATTTCCTTACTACTCCCCTTTTTTAATCTTTCCATATTTCCTTTGCAGCATAAGAACGTAATGGTATATTTCTTGCTCTGCAATTCTAACCACACAAATGTTTAGGTGCTTTTATATTCCTTTTATATTTATTCAAATAGTATCTGAAGTATATGCTAATCTTCCGCAAAACAGTATAGTTCTTTAAAGTAACAATTCATGAAACAAGTTGTCCTGTGGCAGCACACATGCACCTTTTTATGTACTATGCATTTGCCATATGATTTCTTTTGTGATGCTTATTTGCTCATTTTTATAGTTTTATTTTATTTAACTTCTCTTACAGCAATCAAATCGGATGGAGAACATCACACAACAGGTAAACATTCTTGTATACTGATATTGAAAAATTACATCTTTGTTTGATTCAGATAGTTTTTAGCAAGAGGATGGATATACTGTGATGTTATTTCTGATTAATATTTTTTTGGCAAAATTTTATGATAAGCCTTTCTCGAGGACATAAAGAAAATGGTGGCACTTTGGGTTTTGAAGACGCCGCCCCGCGTAGGACTACGAACATGGGACGCTCGGTCGAGTTTTTCTTAACTCGTCAGGATTCTCATGCTGCAAATTTAGTAACGGGGCAAATTTTTGGGTGTCCTGATGTGTTTGTGGATTGATGAAAATTTTGCGAGGGAGATCATAAACCACCGCTCGCTGCAGCACATCAATTGTTGAATTCGCTTGAAGGAGCTGTCAACTGTTGAATTCGCTTGAAGGAGGTGTGTTTGCTCTCTGTTCCCTTGAGTCAATCACCGTGATTTTACATCGAGATGATGTTTCTTCTTCAAAAGGGGATGATGAACAACATGGGAAGGAGGAACTTTACCCGCCTATTATAGACTAAGCACTAAAAACATGCTTGCATTCACTTTAGCTTGTTCATTCCGTTATAGGGCAGTGCTTTCGTTATGCGTATGATGCTTGCAGTTTATTGAAAGAGTTGTTCCAAGGATAAATTCTGATCTTTTGAAACTATGATTTTTTAGTGATAACCTTTATAAGTTGGACTGTTTATGGGCGCTGGAAGTTTTGTAATAACCATTGTTGTACATATGTTTATCATCATAAGAGAGATAATATATTCTTTTCATCCTCACAGATTTTTGAAGATGGAGCTCATTTGGCTGAATTTACTACTGAGTTGCTACATTTTGAGGGCCTGCAATTGAAGAATACAACACTATTTGGCAAGGATACTAGAGTAATAATAACTACTGCAAGAGTGATGTATTTTCTTTTTGTTGGAGATTTTCTGCATCTTTTATGGACGGTAACATTTGAGATAACAATTTGATGTGCTAACCATCAAGATCAACTTCGACATGTTTGGTCTCTAAAAGTTACTATTGACCATCATTGGTGCATCCTATAAGGTATAGTTAGTACTATGAGTAACTTACCAGACATTGACTGTAGAAGTTGCTATCCAACTCTTGTGAAACCTAACCATGTTATTCATTTACGATATCTATACGTATGTGGTACACAATCTGAAATAGTAGCAGGGGAAAATAAAGCATTAATGTGGAGTATGTTTCCAATGGAAATCTTCAAGAAAACCTTGAAGGTAAGCATCATATGATCCTTCACGTCCATTCAATCTATGTATGATAGGTGCAACCATCTTTTCAAATTCTATGTTACTGAGTTCAGACGTATGCAGGTCTGAGTGCAATTTTTCTTGAGTTTTTTGTGAGCTTAAAAAATGCAACTGATGTGGCCCATGAAACTGAGATTAAAAACATGGAGAAGAATCATAAAGGATCTCGCTGAAAATGCCCTCGGTCCGCACTTCGTGTGGACAAGCCAGCACCCTTTACCTTCGAAGTCTCGAAAAATGGTCTGGGTGATGCGGGTGCCTCAATGCTTGACGCCATGTTCTGTAAGAGGCCAAGGTACTATATTTTGCCCCTGATGCATAACCTGCATTGATTTTTTGTAAATTGTCCTTTTAGAGGCAATGATGAAAATGATTTTTGTGCATGAAGCAACAAACCAGCTCACTCTTTTCTATGCAGAGACCAACTTGATTTTTGTGCATAAAAATCTTATTTGTGATATATAAGGTCTTCTAATCAGTTTCTGCGCTATGCTTGAGGTACCAGAAAAGCATATGGGCATCAATTCGACAGGGTTTTGCATTATGTTTCATGCATAGACATATGTGCACAGAGACTCGATTCTGGTAGGTCCTGAATTACGTGCAACTTTATGTTATGGGTTATTTGAGTCAAGATCGATGATTTGAACTTGTTATCATTCCAAGCAGGTCAGCTCACTAAATCTGAAATCCAAATATGAGCTCAATGAATATTGATTGCCTCTAAAAGAAATGCTTAGGTTTTGATGTTTTTATTCAGTTTTATTTAGGGTTGATTAGTCCAAATTTATTTTTCAGGAATTTTTGTAGGAACCGTGTGTGTGGCACTTAATATTGTCCTTGTGTCTTGTTTGTACACTTAATATTGATCTATTTTTTGTTGCATAGGTTGTATTTGTGTGTCCACGCACTAGAGGGAATTACTGGGCGGAGTAGTAAGAATTGATTTAAACGTAGAGCCTAGGCTCTCACTCCATGAGCATCCATGGCCGACAGGAGAGGACCCTCGACCCTCGGCCTCGCTTGAGAAGGATCGTTCCATTGTGTCCGATTTGTAGTATAGAGCAATCTCATTCCTCTGAAGTTCCTATTGGGCAAAATGGCGAGATGTGTTTGGTCAGTGGTGCTTTATTTTTTAGGCTATGGCTATGATAACTTGATGACACCCCTTTGTAGTACAGAGCAATCTCATGCATTTGTCCTCCAGATTCAGGAACATTTATTAGTGTACAATGGCCAAGCAATTGTTTAAAAAAATGGAAGTATTCTGCTTATTCGTAGGTTAATGTATGACTATCACGTTCCCCACCAAATGAAATGTGCTATTTCACAACAAACATTGACGAAGTTAAGTTCAGTGCAGGGAAAATGGATAAGTCTGTAACTGCAACTCTGGATAGTTGATCCTCTCAATGGCGAAAAATTTATCAAAGTTGCTGAGGTTCAGGGGTCTGAAATAAAGGTATTGATGCTTTGGGGTCCTTATCTTTTCATTCCCATGTTACAATGCTATGAGTGTAATTTGGTCTTAGTATCTAGCAACTTTTCCCAGCTCAAAAAACAATATATTTTTCGCCCGGACAGAGATCAAAATCCAAAGACTGACTTTTCCTTGTCTAAATTTTACTGATATTAGCGTGTGTGTATTAGCTCTGATGTGTGTTCTAAAAAAATATGTAATATTTTCGTGTTGCAGCCATTTGTGGATAGTTTGTCTAAATGCCCAAAACCCACTTAGAGCTCCCGAGAGTTCTTGTTTTCTTGTACTATGGATTTAAGGTGATTCTCAAGAGGAACAAGTTGCCATGGACCGATGAGATTGAGAGACGGCTCCGTGGTTGCGTGGAGTGGCGGCTGAGAGGAGAGGCAACAGCAACTCGTTGGCCGCGACGGCCCGAGCGTTTGCGAGAGGGGATGGAGCGGCGGTTGCATCGTCACGGCCAGTTGCCAGAGTGGATGGAGTGGTGGACGCACGGATGCGCTCCTGGAGGTGACGGTATGCACCCTGATTTTGAGCCTGGGAGGTTCCTCGCTCTGCCCTATCCTCAAGGGTGTTCATCTACTTTGGTATCGTGCTCTGGAGTTAGGACGATGCACTAATGCAGGTTTGATTCTTTACTTTTTCTGTTCTTTTATTTGTATGCATATCCCTGAATTTTGTGAGCTGTGATTTAAATGTTTAAAGTTCCGTGGATCCTTCTCTTCACAAAAGGTGAGGTTTAAAGTTCATGCTTTGTGCTTATTGAAAAACAAAGAAAAGGAACGAGATGCTTGATATATTGACAGGTATATAGTGTAACAAAAACACGCTTATAGTTCTAACATGAATTTTATTAACCTGGGAGTTGTGACATGCAAGTATTTTATGGTTGATATTCTGTACTACTGGTTATATTGTATAAAAATAGTCTCTGGTTTCATCTTCTTTGATGACATATTTTCTATAACAATTGAAATCCATTATGCACCTGTTCTTTTTATTGTGGTTCCATATTCTTGTCAAATTTATAAATTCTCTATGAATAGTAACATAGACACATGTTCTTAATCTATTTTAGATTTTTGTTCACCCCAAAATGCAGTATAGATCTGCCATTGACATTTTTTGGAGCACTGGGTGAACATTTGCCGAGATGCTGATAGGAAAAGCCTTTTTGTTTCCTCATAAAATGTTGCCCATCAGTTATTAAACTTAATGGATGCATGATGTGGGCTTGATGACCATGTACACCTTTTTTTAGTTAGAACTCTGCATGCTTAGGAAACAAGAGGTAATGTAAACAATAGATTCTCTTGTGAAATTGCGATTCAGCCTTGGGGCGTGGATGGCGAGAAGCGGAGATGCATGCCTAGCGTAGCGGACCATGATGGATTGATGAGCTGATGTCACGTGACGTACTCACGTGGCAGCTGGTTAGGCTCCGGCGGGTGGATCCATCATCGACCATGATGCCGCGCCAGGAGCACAAGGGCTAAGGCGAGGGCATGTTGCTGCCGATGAAATAAGGTTTATTGGGTCGTCCTCTTCCAGCAACATATTACACAATCTACTTAAGCCGATTGATTCTCTTTGGTACAAATGTCCCTCATTTAGTTGATGAAACTCTACCTTCATAAAATTAATTGAGTTGGGAACCATAACATATATACATCCATGACTGGTACTCCCTCCGTCCAAAAATACTTGTCTTCAAAATGAATAAAAGGGGATGTATCTAGATGTATTTTAGTTCTAGATACATCGCATTTTGTCCATTTTAATGACAAGTATTTCTGGACGGAGGGAGTATCTATTTGGCTATATTAAACTGACAATTTATTCTTCTTACTAGAAGGATATGTCGTGAAGATGATTAATTCTACAAACTATACCGCTAATTCATCGGAAATGACTACCAACTTGTTTAATTCCGCAGGTGCAGGTGCTGCCAGTTGATGGGGGCCTAACCATGAGTCTTAACTGAAAGTGAACGTGAGCGATGTGCAGAAAAAAAATCTTAGCACATAGGCTGAATTTGTATAGTACTTTGAATTTATTAGGCAGTACTCCCTCCATTTGTATATCACTTCCGAATACAAGTTCAGCTTATTAGGCAGTACTATTGAATTTAAGGATTGATACTTGAAGATTTTAAAAGGTTACTAAATTTTGTACCAAGTCTACTGTTATGTATGGGAAGAACATGCGCTAAAATATTGATAATGCATATGAAAGTGATCGTTTGATTATTAAATCATGCCACTAATAAGATAAGTTCTTGTCACTTATTTCTTCACAAATTTCCATTGTTCAGGTTCAGACTTCATTTGTTGAGCTATTTTAATTTATGTATGAGAGAAATAAAATACTTTATGATTTGTATGTCGAAACTTTGATCAGTTCTTTGTGGAATAATGTCGGTGATTTGGATTCCTAACTAATTTATGATAGGCTTCCAATTTTGGGGTTCTCATTTGGTTTTATGTGCTTTTTTGTTACCAGATAGAAAATACTTAATGTTTGTATCCCAGAGTTTTACTTACTGGATATAAATAGAAACAAGACTTATTTATTGAGAATTTTATCGTAGTGTGTGTTAGTGCCCTCATACTTCTCACATGAAACCTTGAAGAAAAGCATAATGAATGATATGCAAATGGCGGTGGCGTGGAAAAAATATAAAATTGAGGGTACAAAAGTATTAGGATCTCCATGCCGGCAGATGTAGTGCGTTGCACTGTTGCAGTTACTTCTTTGCCATTATTTGTTGTTACTGCCCTAGTTCATTTTTCGTGCTTATCATACCTCATGAATACACTTGAGTGAAATTGGGGATAGTATATATGCATTCTTCCGGAGTTTCAAGAAGGACAGCAGAGAAATATTTCTTGGGGCTGTGACATAGCTGTGTGGTACTTCTACATCTGCAGCATTTATAGTTCATGTACTTACAGTTTAATGCAGGCATTGGAATTAGTTACAGATTTCCTTTGATTTAAATTTCTAAATGTTAACAACAATGACAACTTGTGACATGCCTAAGTTTAATTTCCATTGAGAGAGAGTGGGCGATGGAATATGAGATGGAACAAAATTAAAATCCAACTGATCTGGCCATGGCTGGTTGTCACGGAATCCTTGTGATATGTTCTACTTTGACTTGGAATGAGCAGCTATGATAATGTAAGTGATGAGTTTTTTCCCGAATCTGCTATGGGAGGTTAGTTAGAAGTGAGTTGTAGACCAAGAGCTGGTGGGCAGCAGGGCATGCACACGCACGAAGAACAAATCTGAACCACACCCCTGCTTCTGTTGGTTTCTACATAGAGCGTCTAGCTTAGAATTTAGATTAGTTGGTCACTGTCGAGGTCACCAAGGTGGTCTTACATCATCGCCGTGGGGATTTCTCGTGATTTTATGTAGGCAAGCCGCAAGCGGTGGTGGTGATTTGATGGGTCGTGTTGCTGCCTTGGGGAGAGACGATGGTGCTGTCGTGGGGATAGCCAACGGCAATACATTGACTACAGACTCATCGCGGACTCGTAGTGAACCTGGATGCAGTGAGCCTGATTCGTGGATCGATGGCAGGTCTTGACGTTGTTAGAGTTTGGATTGAATGGTTGTGTAGGGTGGTGGGCTTGGTTTGGCTCCCATGGAAGAATGTGGCCTCCCCGTGGATCTGGTCGTGGCCATCACAGAGGACATTGTCGCCCTCCTCCGAGGAGCAGGGATAGTGCAGACGGCAGCAGGGGTTAGGGGTAGATGCAGGGAGGGATGTCGGTGTCTGCTCGTGGTCGTCGTGAGGAAATCCTTGATGACCCGTCTTTATCAATGGAGGTTGAAGAGCATGAAGTCGAGATTGGATAGGAGTTTGAGTTCTTATTGGCCCCGGATGGTTCCCACTTTAGGCTCCGTTCGGTTTGTAGGGAGAGAGAACTAAGGAAAGAAAAACTTTCTAGGGATAGGGCTGTTGGCTACCGGATTGCCATGGAGTCTAGAAACACGGGAACCAAAAAAAATTAGACTGTTCGTGTTGCAGGAAGATACACCTATGAAGACCACAATATTTTATCTGTTTCTGAGTGGAGTACAATGCAGGCATGAAGTTTTTTATTGAATTGGTCACCGGCTTGCCTCGAGCTTTCGTCAAAACATGGGATCTGATTGGATTCTATCTTTCCCGCAAAATCAATACGAGAAGGCCTTATTTCATTTGAAGTATTGTTCAGGCTTCCTGTGAACCGAACGCCACTAAGGCAAAATTTCCTATGGACGACAGTTCCTTTAAAAGTCCTGCATATTTCCTGTGAACCAAACGCACCCTTAGAGATGTATTTTTTTTCACGTGCCAGGTTGATTCTAAAATGGATAGGGGCTTCTCTGCAGAAGTGCATGCCGAACAAAAAATATGACCTCCCTTTATTAGTAGGATAGATGTCATATTCTTTGTTATTGTTGGTTCGGTGAAATTTCCTAATACTTGATTATTGCGCTGCTAATTAGAGCACCCAAGATTCACTCAAGATGAGAGGATGATAAATGAAAGATACTGATATAAATTTTGAAGAGCCCGTGGCAACGCACGGGCGTTCTACTAGTATGTTTTGGTGATCAACTTGCGGGTTCGGTGACCTTGGGAATCTATGCATAGGGGTTGGCACACGTTTTCGTCTTGACTCTTCGGTAGAAACTTTGGGGCACTCTTTGAAGTTCTTTGTGTTGGTTGAATAGATGGATATGAGATTGTGTGATGCATATCGTATAATCATGCACATGGATACTTGAGGTGACAATGGAGTATCTAGGTGACATTAGGGTTTTGGTTGATTTGTGTCTTAAGGTGTTATTCTAGTACGAACTCTAGGATAGATCGAACGGAAAGAATAGCTTCGTGTTATTTTTACTACGGACTCTTGAATAGATCGATCAGAAAGAATAACTTTGAGGTAGTTTTGTACCCTAAAATATCTCTTCGTTTGTTCTCCACTATTAGTCACTTTGAAGTGACACTTTGTTGCATGTTGAGGAATAGTTATATGATCCGATTATGTTATCCTTGTTGAGAAAATTTGCATTAGTGAAAGTATGAACCCTAGGCCTTGTTTCAAAGCATTGCAATACCGTTTTCGCTCACTTTTATCATTAGTTACCTTGCTGTTTTTATATTTTTATATTACAGAAACCTATATCTACCATCCATATTGCACTTGTATCACCATCTCTTCGTCGAACTAGTGCACCTATACAATTTACCATTGTATTGGATGTGTTGGGGACACAAGAGACTCTTTGTTATTTGGTTGCAGGGTTGTTTGAGAGAGACCATCTTAATCCTACGCCTCCTATGGATTGATAAACCTTAGGTCATCCACTTGAGGGAAATTTGCTACTGTCCTACAAACCTCTGCACTCGGAGGCTCAACAACATCTACAAGAAGAAGGTTGCGTAGTAGACATCACATACCGATGACAAAGGGAATAACGTATGTTGTCATTATGGTATGACCTATAAAGATCTTCGTAGAATATGTAGGAGCCAATATGAGCATCCAGGTTCTGCTATTGGTTATTTACCGGAGAGGTGTCTCGGTCATGTCTACATAGTTCTTGAACACGTAGGGTCCGCACGCTTAACGTTCCATGATGATTTTGTATTATATGAGTTATATGATTTGGTGACTTAATGTTGTTTGGAGTCCTAGATGAGATCACGGACATGATGATGAGCCTCTAGATGGTTGAGAGGTAAAGATTCATATGTAGGACTATGATATTCGGACACCGGAAGTGTTCTAAGGGTACCAAGCACATATCGGATCACTGGAAAGGGGTTCCGGACACCCCCGACAAAGATATGACCCTTATGGGCCAAGAGAGGGAGAGACTAGCCCCTGGTGGGCTGGTGCGCCCCATATAGCCCAAAATAATAGGAGAAGGAGGGAGGGAAGGGAGAAGGAAAGGGGAGGATTGGACCTCCCCGTTTCCTTCTCTCCCCCTCTCTTTCCTTCCTCCATGAATTATGGTAAGGGGGCGAATTGGACTAGGGCCCCAAGTAGAATTCCTCCTACTTGGGCGCCCCCTTGGCTGCCCCCTCTCCCTCCCACCTATATATATGAGGTGGGGGAGGCGTCTAGAACATACAACAACAACTGTTAGCCGTGTGCGATGCCTCCCTCCACAGTTTATGCCTTCGGTCATATTCACGTAGTGCTTAGGCGAAGCCCTACGCGGATCACTTCACCATCACCATCACCACGTCGTCGTGCTGACGGAACTCTACCTCGAAAGTTTGCTGGATCAAGAGTTCGAGGGACGTCATCGAGCTGAACGTGTGTAGAACTCGGGGGTGTCGTGCGTTCGGTGCTTGATCGGCATGAACGAGAAGAAGTTCGACTACATCAACCTCTTTGTCCAACGCTTCCGCTTTCGGTCTACGAGGGTACGTGGACACACTCTCCCCCTCTCGTTGCTATGCATCTCCTAGATAGATCTTGCGTGAGCATGATTTTTTTGAAATTGCATGTTACGTTTCCCAACATCGTCCTCTAAGAGTGCCAAGAAGGATTTTTGTCCTACTTCACACTTGCAATGCTCTCCCGCTAATGCTATGGATGACGAGACTTATGTCCTTCGATCCAAAAGTTTGTATTGCATTGCAGTCTGCTTGCTTATGAGAAACCTAAACTTCAAAATGTTTGGGATAGTTATGTGATATTCTTGGAACTGAAAATTTCTTTCAGAAACAAACAAAGTTTAAATATATGAGATATCTAAGAAAGTGTTTTGTTTGCAAGTTCTAGTGAAGTGCTCTACTATATCTAGGACTGAAATGCGTAAGATCCTGAAGAACGTCAGTCATGAGTTGATGGCAAAAACTTAAAGAGAAAGAACCAAACCAAAGGATGTAATGATATTTACATGCGTAGGGAAGTTCAGGGCTCACACCACTCTTAAAAGTTAGATGACTCTTCTATTGAGTGGGAGAAATATTGAAAGTAAAACTATAAGAAGTTTAGAGGCAGGAAGAAAAGAAGACTGGAGTGTCCAACTCAGTATGAATGCCATACAAGTTATAAGATGTAGAGAAAGTCGGTCAATTAAAGTGTGATTCTTGAGAATTGTGGTTTAATTGTTAAACACTAAAATTCTTCGATAATTGTGGTTAAAAGTTGTTCACCAGGATACCGACTCGATTGCATGATGTTGCGAACCGATGCAAAAAAATTACTATGGCCTAATGACCAACAAATTAATGAGGTTAATATATGTGTTGAAAAACTTTTGTAAAAGTTATGATACTTTTTCATCAACATGTTATCTTTTAATTTATTGTCATAATTCATTTTAGAGTTTTTTACACTCTAGAGCATTGCACGGAAATTGTGAGGAGTAGGTTCATAAGAGAACAATAGTTGTTCGACATAATGAATAGAAGGGCCATACTCCTATTATTAATAGGATGAAAGTTATGACTATTGATGATAGAATTAAACATCTTAACACCAACGCTAAATGTCGCAAGACTAAAAGAATACCACATATGTGTGGCACTGCATTTAGTCACATTGGAGAAACCCGCATAGAGCAATTCCATAGTGATGGATTTTGGAGTCATATGATTATGAATCATGAGACACTTGCAACTGTCGTACAAATTGTGAAGCAAACTAAAATACCGTTCACATGCCATAAAGAACGAGCAACAAAATAATTGGAACATGCATATTGATGTGTGTATTCCAATAGGTGTTGTTGCAAGTAGTGGATTTATCTATCTTCAAGGATGACTCAAGTAGATATTTATATTGATACATGATTCTAGATCTTTTGAAATGGTGCAAAAGATTTTTAGAAAGAAGTAGAAAGTATTGTAACAAGAATATTATATTTTTACAATTTGATTGCAGAAAAGAAAATTTGAGTTACAAATTTAGCGAATGTCTGATGAGCTATAAAGTGTTTTATAGCTTACACCTACTAGAGACACTACTAAGAGTAGAGTGTTTTGAGTAGATATAATCAAACTATGTATGACATAGTGAGATCAAAGATGACATTAATCGATTTTGCCAATATACTCCTAATGTGATGCTTTAGAGACTAGCTTTTACACTGAAAAAGGATCGCCATCGAATCTATAAGTGCTACTTTGCAGGTTATCACAAATGGTTGGATATTCCTCTATCACTATGCCGAGGCAAAGTGTTTTACCGCATAGTGCGGAAATTTTGAAGAAAATATTTTCTGCAAAATACTAAGTGGGAGGACAGTGCAAATCAACGAGATTATAGAATCTTCGTGATCAGGTCGAAGAAAAGAAACACTAGAAGTGGTTCTAAGATTTCTTACGGACACTGATACAAAAGCCTCTACATAAGATATAGAGACTTCGGTCAAACTTGCAGCTCAACTATATAGGTTGGGAATATTCGTGCAAACCTTCACGGTGCGCAGATGAAATATTGTTGAACAAAAAATGAACCTATGATACATAGAGAAGCGTTGATGGGCCCTGACTCAAGAATTGGCTATACGCCAAAATAATCCGAGATGGTATCCATACACATAATTCAAGCTTCGAACTTGATGGGCCCTCTATAAAAGACTAAAAGTCTAAAGTATAGTGATGGATCTATAGATTGACAATGATAAAAATGTTTTATGCTTGGCTTGTTACAAATAAGTTTATGACAAGATCAAGGAGTTGATTATGACGAGATTATCTCATAATAATAATATTTAAAGTCAATTCGAATTAAACTACCAATTACTAAATATTTCAATTATGAGATATAACAGATGGATGTCAAAATGATTCCCATTAGATGGAAATAGAACCAAGGTTGTATATTTGATACAGACCAAGGTAATTTTCTCAATCCAGATGATACTAGTAAGTGTGCAAACTTCAAAGATTTGAAGCAAGCATAGTGGAGTGAAATCTTTATTTTGATGAATTGATCAAATAATACGATTTCATCGATAGAAGAAAAGATGCTTGCATTTACAAGAAAGTAAGTGCAACATGATATTATTTATAAACAATATGTGTGCATGACACATAGTTGATGGAAATTTCTTGACACGGATTAAGACTTTATTGAAACCAGTTCTTCAGTAAAGCACTTAAGCAATACAATACTTGAATTTGGCATTATAATGTATGTAGATAGTAGTGTCTAATCAAGGCTTAGCCAAAATACATATTGACAAAATACTAAAGCAGTTTAGTATGAGAATTGCCTAGAAGTGTTTCTTGTCAAAGTCACATGGAAGGAGCTCTTAGCAAGAATCGGTATCTTAGATACTGATGAGTGAAATACATGATTTCAATCACACTTGTTTTAATTACATGGTATGTGAATAACCAGATATGTCCAAGTACTCCAAGTAAGTTATGAGCAAAGTTACCAGAATGGTCAAATTGTTGATCATAGGACAACAGTGAAAATATTGTTAAGTACTAACGACGCGTTTTTCGCATACAGAAAAAATGAAAAGATTGTTGTAAGGAGTTACATCAATATTTTTTTTTTGTAAGTAGTACATCTACAAAAAAAAATCATTAGGTGCTCTAAGCAAATTTTGATTTCCATTAAATTATTTATGGTGGCACAGTAAGTTGGAATTGGTCCAAGGAAGTTACTGTGGTTAATTCTATAAATAGAAGTCTAAGCATATTGTCGCTTTAGAAGCAACAAAAGAGGGTGATGAATCAGAGTTTCATTTATGAACTTGGATTGGTTTCTAGATGATTGTGCAAATAGAACAATGTTCTCAACATTGGTTCTATAGCTCAATCTGAGGAATCAAAGGTCATGCCAGTGATTCAATACATACAAAGCCAGTTTCACAAAATTATAAATTTATATGAAAGCATGACAGATGCACTAAAATGCAAATGATACACACGGATTTGAAGTTGCCAAGATCCGATAGGACGAAGTGTATACCACAGGCAAAGCATGGACTGACACCGGATTGCCATTGGTGTTTAAAAGTGCCAACTAGATTATTGACTCTAGTGCAAGTGGGAGACTGTTGGAAATATGCTCTAGAGGCACTAGTATTTATATTATTATATTTCCATATTCATAATCAAGAGTTTATATTGCGTGCTATAACTGCTATGATCCTGGAATATACGATTCAGTGGAAAACTCATATGCACGTGTGAAATGATAAACGGATAAGATAAAGGTTCTTAGTCTCACCTCTAAGACTAGCTCAAGTGTTGTTGATGATCATGTTTTTCGGATCTTAGGATATCGTTAAGTGTAATGATGATCCTAAAACAACATTGAGATTATGACGTTGAAAGAACGGTCATATTGAATCGACCCAAACTTGTTTGTTATGAATTGAGTTAATATCATCTGTATTCAACTGTATTAACACGGAGTGTTAGCATGTGTTTTAGTTCCTCAGACCGTGAGAGTGTCTCGGTCACTTCCTACCAAACGGTGGGCTTTAGGGTTGCTCAGCGTCATTTGTAACAAGGTGATCATAACGACAACTTTTAGGCTCGCCCAAAAGTTTGACAAGTGACCGAACAGCTCGAGAATGGGATTTGCTCCTCCGACGATGGAGATATATTCTTAGGGCCCTCTCGGTGTGACTGCATCCATCATCATCTGGCAAAACACAGGTGACTACGTCACATGGATGCTGGAACACGTTAACGAGAAAGAAGAACAAAACCGATAAACGGGAGCAACGGTAGAGTGAGCATGGTGATTACTCAAGAGTATACTAATGCACATCGGGTTTTGTCAAGTATTGCGAATCAAAGGGAACATCGCATGATAGCCAAAGGTTCACTTGAATATCATTCGTCTAATCATAGGACCAATATGGATGTCCACGGTTCCGCTATCGGTCATTGAACGAAGGGGTTTCGTTCATGTATATGATTTACCGAACCTACGGGGTCACAAGATGAAAATAATTACGATCTGCTGAGTGTTAGTAGTACGGGAGTGATGATAATATATTCGTGAAATAGTTTCATTAATATCCGTAATAGTTCCGAGAGGTTCCAAAAGCATTTCAGGGTCACCGAAAGGGTTTGTGTGAATATCGGGTAATACCGGGTATTGCCGATTAATTGTATATAGGTTGAAAATATTTCTGGGGATGTTAAAAAATATATAATACTCTAAAAATGTTTAAAGTACTATATATAATTTTTAAATATCAACGGGCCTTAAAAGGCCAAGATGTGGAAGGCAACTTGGGCCAAAAAGGCCCAAGTGGGAAAGTGCCACCCTTCCCTAAGGAAGGGGGCCGAATTGGACTAGGGGTCCCTTTGGCCGGCGCACCAAGGGAGGCTTTCCTTCCATGGTGACTGCCCTCTCCTCCCCTCCTAACCTATATATACTAGAGGTTTTCCACCCTATTGACACACAAGTTTTAGATGCCTCTTCTAGTTGATCTAGTTCTAGTTCTAGTTGGTCCTAGACTAATTAGAGCTAGCCCTAGCCAGCTCTAATCCTTATAATTAGAAGCACGGTGTGGTTCTAATCTCCTCCCTCTAATTCTCCGGCGACGATTAGCTCTGGACGACGAAGCGCTGTCGGGCCGTGAAGACCGTACGCTTGCAACCAAGTAGAGAGGTTGTGCTTTCGGTCTTCAGTCCGAGGAATTGTTCGAGGGCGGTCCGTGGGATCGTCATCAACGTTTGAGGGACTTCAAGTACGATCTACACCAACTCGTCTACTTCCATTGCACTCCGGAGTCGGTAACGATCGTTGATCACAACCGGTTATGCATCTTCATATTGTTCTTGGGTGATCGTAGGTGCGATTTTTTTATTTCTAATATGTGTCCAACATTTTCATGTGCAGAAACTGACTGCCCAGGCGGCCCCTTGGCCGTCTCACGAGGATTAGGGTCCACTCCCTTATCCTGACCCCCTAGACGCACCATCGATGTCCGTCATATCTATATCAGGACCCCCTTCTAGGTCCTAAAACAGCGGAGAATCCTCAATCTCAACATCAAGGTTGTACATGATGCCCGCATGAGTCCATCCACATCCGGTACAAACTCGATGTTGAACACACTGACAAGCAATCGTGCCACGCCATTCGTGTGGGTGAAAGGCATATCGACTTGCTCTGTTTTGCCAATGAGAGACCCAGCTCCAAGTCACCAAAAAATTATTAAGCGGCTTAGGTGGTGCTCCGGAGAATCGAACCCAAATCTGAGACAACAGTGTACCCTCCAAACGAGTATTTCACGGAAAGCCGACAAGGAATTCCGTTAATAACCGATCGTTTGGATTCTTTAGAACATCTCGATGTATTTAGTAGAACCTTTTAGGAGGCCAATATCCATAAATGGCTTGTTTTTGGTAATCGGCGTCCTCGACTCGACGTCTGAATTTCTTCATAATAGTAATCCTACTGACTTCGGCTTTAGTAATAAATAAATTCGCTTTGTCGAAATCCCTATAATTTTTCTACACAAAAGAGCCCCCCTCCTAATTCACTAATTTGTAGGAAGGAGATCCTCCACAAAAGGCAAAATGTATATTATATGAAAAAATAATAATTGAACTTTCCAACGGACTCATTCCATGAGTAAACGATTGAATGGGATTCGGAAAATCCGTCCACCGGGTTTATTAATTTGCAAATTCTTCATCAGCTAGTTAAAAAAATGAAATTGGCGGTTCCTTCTGTTTCCACTCATCAAATTCCAGAATACAGTTTATTATTAAGAGATGACATTTTGTTATTTAAGAGATGGCCTTTCATTATTAAGAGATGCCATCTTTAGTTTATTAAGAGATGGAATTTTTGTTTCTTCTAGATGACACTTATTGTTTATTAATAGATGGTATTTTTTTTGCGGGATAAACTTCCGATTTATTCATTTCAATCATGATAGTACAGCGAACACTAGAAATAATAAAAATTATATCCAGATCCGTAGACCACCTAGCGACGACTACAAGCACTGAAGCGAGCCGAAGGCGCGCCGCTGTCATCGACCCTCCCTCGCCGGAGTCGGGCAAACCTTGTTGTAGTAGACAGTCGGGAAGTCGTCGTGCTAAGGCCCCAAAGAACCAACGCCCCAGAACAGCAACCGACGCCGATGAAGATTGTAGATAAGAAGGATCCAATCTGAAGACACACGAACAAAGACGAACGACGAACCGATCCGAGCAAATCCACCAAAGACAGATCCACCAAAGACACACCTCCACACGTCCACCGACGATGCTAGACGCATCACCGGAACGGGGGCTAGGCGGGGAGACCTTTATTCCATCTCCAGTGAGCCGCCGCCGTCTCGTCTTCCTGAATAAGACACAAACCCTAACAAAGCTTGAAAAAAGATCTAAAAACGGAGCCCTCCCACCGGCAAAGGGCCGGGATCCACTCCGCCCACGTGACCCTAAGGCCACACGAGACGGAGACGGCGTTGGGGAGGGTACACTGGTGGGCTCGATCGACACGTGTTCGCTGCTGATTCTTCTGGTAGCGACCCCGATCGTTGGGAAAGGAGGGATCAGGCGAGCGATTTGTTCGCTTGGATCACCTCCCTTGGCGGTCGATGGCCAGATATTGGCGTCCTTTGAAATACGGCGTCCTTTGAAATACGGCGTCCATTGAAAATCATTTACCTTTCTAATTTTCCAATTCTCCCGATAGAAGGAGAGCGCTCCTATGTCTCGCATTCAGCAAGACAGACGGAAGTGCCGCGTGTTGGGTCGGCCCAGGTGCGCGAAAGCCTCATTTTTTGTTTTTGTTTTTTGTTTTACTTTTGTTCATACTTCCAAATAGTCGAAATATATATATTACAAAAACCACTCTACATGAAAACATTTGAAAAAAATGTTGAAAAATGTTAAATGTGTATAAAGAAAATATTTATTACGTATACAAAAAAAATTGTAGAAAAAATTTGTAGGAAACAAATTGATCATGTGTTTAAAAAAAGTTAAACAAGTGAAAAATGTTGAACAAGTGCGTGAAGGATGTTAAGCAAGCACTGAAAAAGTGTTGCCAAGTATTAAAAAAAGATTAAACAAATTTGATCATCTATGTAAAAAAGTTAATCAAGGTTTAAAAAAATGTTGAACAAGTATCTGGAAAATGTAAATTGTGTACAAAAAATGTTGATCATGAATTAAAAAAATGATGAAATAAGTTGGTCATGTATATAAAAATGTTAATCAAGCGTTTCAAAAAATCATGAACAAGCATTTGAAAAATGTTAAATATGTTTAAAAAAAATGTTGACCATGTGTACAAAAAATGCTAATATTGCATTTAACCAAGGTTCATCAAGCATTTTTAAATGTTCAATATAAAACAAATGTTGACCATTTATTACAAAGTTGTTAATCTTGTATTAAAAAATGTTAATCGTGCATTTGATTTTTATGAATGTGTATAGAAAAAAATGTTGACTATGTAATAAAAGTGTTAATTTTGTATTAGAAAAATGTTAAGCAAGTATTCAGAAAAATGTTGTTGACGTACTAAAAATGTTGTTGTCATACAAAAAAGTATATAGAACAATAGGAAATAAATAAAAATAAATAAAATGGAACATGAAACGGAAAGAAGAAGAAGAAATGTAAAACCAAAGGAACAAATACAAAAAGAATGAAAAAATGGAGAATAAAAATAAAGTAAAAAAATAAAAAAAATAAAGAAAATTGTATGAAACAGAAGAAATGGAGAGAGAAAAGGAAAAAAATGAAGAAAGAAACTAAGAAATAACCGATGAAAAACAAAGGAAAACCAAAAGGTAGTATTTATGTAGAAAACCCGACTCTTTTCCCTATAAGTAGTCTGGGCCGTGGTACTCAACCCAAACACAACGCTTGCCCTCTAGCTTCACTAAACACCATCTTGGAGACCCACGTTTGAATCATGTTCTATTTTAAATGCATATCCCATTTTTTCCGCAATAGGGTTATAAAGAACCACGAGAAGCAACTAGACGAATTGTATGTGTCAATTGCCACATCTCTCCATTTATGTTCTTTTTTCCTTTAAAGGTGCGCTAATGGACCGACCCGTTGTGTGGATTCTTCAGGGGATAGTTCCTTCGGTCTCGCGTAACGCCAGATATAGGTCTCACGATAGAAGGAGTACATGTGAGTTTTTTTCTTCGAAATGACTAATTCAGGAGCACTGTTTGCAAAGTTCACTCCCAACTCTTCAGATTGCGACAAGTGGCGTACTGCCTTAACACGAGAGTTTTTACTTTTCTCGTAGATTCGCTTATTCAAAACATTTTATCTCTTCAAACCGTGTGTCCAAATCTCGAACAATTTTCACTGTTGGATTTCTCACATCAAAATCTTCAAAACTAGATCCCATACTGATAGGTTTTGATGAACTTTTTTTCACGAAAAAACCACACCAATAGCACCTTTTTATTTCTTTCTGAAAGGTATGATCGTGCCTCTCGCGAAAGCAAATCCGTGCCTTTTACGGAAGCAAGACCGGGCCTCTCATGAAAAGAAAAAAAAGAAATACATTTTTTTTTGTTTTTGAGAGGCACGACTCGCGGAAGCAAATCTGTGACTTTCGGGGAAGCAAAACCGTGCCTCTCGCAGAAGCAATTTTTTTCCTATTTCGAGAGGCACGGCAGTGCCTCTCGCAGAAGCCAATATGTTCAAATGCTAGCTCCCATGGGGGTTGTAATATTACAATCATTTGTATTACTTTCCTACCAATCCTGAACTAGCTATGACCCTTATAGCAAGCCTCGCTTTACCGTTATAGATAGAAACATATGGCGCTCCTAAAGTTGATTGGATACTTTCCTTTTTATTGAATTAAGCTAAGCCCTGAACTTTTCACGTGAAGAACTCCTTCCGCCCCCCTTGTCCTGCCCCGGCCGGAGAGGTAAAGGCTCTCGTGGAAACAAAACCGTGTCTCTCACGGAAGAAAGAAACAGAAAAAAAAATGATTTTTTTCGTTTTCAAGAGGCACAACCGTGACTCTCGTGGAAGCAAAACAAAATGCATTTTTTTCCCGAGAGACATGACCGTGCCTCTCGCAGAAAAAAAAACATGTTTTTTAGCGTAATTTTTGTTTCTCAGTTTATTTATCAAAAAACTGAGAAAGACCGATGAAAAATCAGAAAACCGTATAAGGAAAAAAAAACATCTAAAACAAAAAAAAACGAAGGAAGTGCCCAAAATGTAGCGCGCCCTTACTGCAGCCCAAATGAATGACCCTTAGAAGGCACTGGAAGGAGTGCTCCTCAATCTCAATTAGTTGCTCTCGATAATTTTTCTGTATCTATATCGAAACGACAGTTTGGGCCGTGTATGGGCCAGCGCTACAAGTTTGTGTTGGTGGTGATTCTAAAATAAAAATAAAAATAATCGGTAGTGTTGGTAGTGGAGTCGGAAACCAGCCGAAGCTTGTATTTGGCCCGTCGCCTCCTTGCCACAAATATCGAGGCAAGAGGCCAAGAGCCCCTCAAAAGAAAAAGAAAAAATCGACGCAAGAAGCATAGAAGGCGAGACAAGGCCAGCCGAACCCTAGATTCCGCCGCCGCCGCCGCCGTCAATAAGCCTGAGCCTCTACAACGCGATGGCGCTGCGATCTCTTATTAGAAAGATGCCAGCCGTTGGTCTCAGATCGACGCCGATGCCCCCCCGTATGGGGTCCGTCCACGCGCTCTCGACGGCTGCTGGTTCTCGGATTATGTCCCATCGTGCTCCCGTAAGTAAACTACCTCACTGGTTTTCTTATTTTGATTTGATTTGTTGCAAACCAACTTAGATCTGATCCCTGTTGTATTTTCCGTTTCACCCAATTTAAAACAACAAATTAAGGAAATATATGTTCGGTAAAAATTATGCGTTGTTATTGAAGTCGCTAGGTACTTACCCCACCTTTTTGGAATTTATTGGATCTTCATCCTGAGCGTAACAGATTACTGGCATGCATGATCTATTCACTTTAGATCTACAGTAGCATTTTTCCTAATGTTTGCACATGCGTCTTTTTTTTTAAATTTAGGGAATAAATGGCCGAGCGAAGATTTATTCTGAAGATGAGATAGCTGAAGGACGGGAGGCAATAAAACGCCTGCATGCGGAGATCGAGAAGGACCGTGCCGAGTCTGAAAGGTATCTAGCTGAGAACAGGAATGTAATGAAGAGGCTGGAACAACAGAGTGCTGCAGGAGAAGCTGCTTATAATGCAGCTATGAGGTACACCGTTTGAAATGATGTCTTACCATATCACATACTCTTTTCATTGCCAAGTTTTATTCTCAACTGTATAAGGTGTCATATTGCAAAGTGGTATAGAGAGTTGATCCAGTATGAATAAGCTCTGCTTTTTATATTTATGAAATAGTTTGTTGATACTTAATCACTTATTTAAATAAATATCCTATTAAGGTTAGTTCATCACCTCATGGGTCTAAACAGAATTGCAGTTTCACCAGACACAGAAAAATGTATGTTCTCATGTTAGGTCTTCCAAGCTGTTATTGAAACTTTAAGCTGTTTTGTCTCATATTGGCAACCCATATATATTCGCTTGTCTCATGGGGATCTTATTTGAGAATACAGTATGATTGTATACTATCCAGTACATAGCTTTATTTTTACATGGTATTTCTATTCTTATTTAAGTTTAAAAAGAAAATATATTTATTTAGGCTTGTCTAATGCGGGTGCTCTTTCATGTGTAGGGATATTAGTGAAGCCCGTGTAAGTTGCATGAAAACACTGAAGAACGTAGCTACGGCATGCGATGTTGTTGCGGTTGCCTGCCCTATGCTGATTATCCTTATGATGATCACTACATAGTTACTTGCTGTATATTTGTTGGGTACTATCATCGAACTACCTCCCTTCTTATTTTTTCCCTATTTATTAGGTCTCTGCATGTATACCTAGATTGATATCCAAATGACATATTTTTTGTGATATATAAATTGTAATATGTTTGTCAGAATGTAAATCTAGGTATATCTGTAGGCCTAATAAACCGGAGAGGAGGTACTATGTGTATGCGGCTGGGCTTTATTTAGTAGGTACGTATGAACTAGAGTACTTGGCTTTCTTCAATTAGAAGGGACCTGTTTAGCTTGTATATACATACATGTCATCATATATGTATCTACTCAATACCAGAAACTCTTCATTTCTCTATGTCCTTTTCATCAGGGATTTTCTCTTCTAGAATGCAACTATGTCCGAGTGTTGAATGCAGTAAAGTATAATGGTCTACCACATAATTTTTGGGGACCGCTGCGCGGCGTCGGCCGACGGATCATTTTAAAAGATCCGCCGCCTCGCGGGTCGTTAGATACGACACAATCAAGTGGTTGAACGTATTCCTCCATTTCGCAACCGGTTGAACGTATTCCTTCATTTCGCAACCGAGTTCTTGTTACAGAAACATTTACAATAGAAATTGTATTGCATATTTTTTTTGCAACATAAATTATGTTGCGGGACTTTTTCTGCAACATAGGTTGTGTTGCGGCTTTTTTGTCACAACAAAATTCTTATCGCTGATATTTCTTGCAACAGAGGTTTTGTTGCGGATTTTTTTTTTGCAACAGAGCTGATGTTGCAAAAACTTGTCTAAGTTGCACACCGTTGTTGGTGCAAGATAAGATAAATGTGTGTGAGTGTGCTTAAGGACGTGTGGATCAAGGACGATCCAAAGGTCGCGTGGGTGGCGGAACTCTCTCCGCCATCAGCCGGCAGAGCATTAGCGTTTTCCTTTCTTATATCCAAATAAGAAATGCACCAAAATCCAGTCTTACAGCAAAACCAAAAAAGAAACGAAAAACGTCCTGCCAATATACAATCCCTAAATCAGGAATCATTGTCCTTTACCTGAAATTGATGAGTTTTTTTGCCGGACGTTCTTAATAATGTATTTGTAAATTTGAACTTGAACTGCAGTCATGTGCAGCAGCAATAATTGTTACCTCAGTCATATTTGGCTTACAAATGTTTCGTACCACCTGTCGGATAGTTACCCTAATGTCAGTTTTGTATGTTGTATATGTACGTAGCAATGTTTTTATAACGTGTTTTATGATGACTGCCCCCCTTCATCACATTATAACTCTTATGGTGTATATAGTCTTGCTGTCACAATTGAAGCACCAAGGGCGTGTTTGGTTGAGTGGGTTGCACTTGGCTCGCATCTGGGATGCAAAAATCAGTGTGTTTGGTTTCCTGGGTGACCTCCTCGGTCTGGCCCAATAGATGCAAATCGATGCCTCTCAGCTTGGTTGAGAGGAACGCGGGTATCGAGCGTTTCCTGGAGCCAAGCGTGTGCCTGCACCCGCGTCTACACTTGAAACGAAACGGTATATGTGATTGCCCTTGATATTGTCTAGAACTACATCAAAATTGCCACCGCAGCCTCCCGTTCTCCCTTTCCTCTCAGATAAGATCGAGCACACCAAGTAGCAGCCGCCGCTGACGTCGGCTGTCTGCACTCCTGTACACGCTCGAGTGCCGCCGTGGCCCGTCTGCGCTCCCGTACGCGCTCGAGTCCTGCCGCAGGACGTCCCTGCTCCTTCTCTCGTGCTCCTCCGCCCGTACGCGCTCTTGGCCCTCCGCCGTACTTCCGTGGCTCCGTGCTCCTTCACTCGTCGGCGCCCGGATGGTGAACGCGCACCCGGTGCGTGTGCTCAGCAGGAGCCGCGTTAGAGGTGATATGTGCCAGTGCTGGCTCGGCCCGACCAATCAACGCCGCACATCACGGGGCTCTGGTGGTGCGTGAGCTTGCGTGGATGACGCGCCCCCGATGTGCACGCTTGGCAGGAGCGTCGCCCAGCCTTGGAGACGTGCTTCTGCCGGCTTGGCCCGACAAAGTTACTTCGCCGTCGTGCTTTTGGAAGTAGCTAGCTGGTTTCTCGTACTGCTTACCAAACACAATCTCACTCAACCAATTCCACCGCACACAAGCAAACCAAACACACATCTCAATTTCTCATTGCATTAGCTCAGCCAGGCCACGCTCAGCCTGCACGCTAGATACGATACAACCTGATGCGACCCAAGCATCCAAACACGCCCCAATTGACTTGCATTCCCACTTGCTCTTCTCTCTTCTTTTCTCCAAAACAGTCTGCATTAAACATCAAAAAGTAAGTCCATATTCACCATAATCTTAAAGTCTAATGGCAAAACGTAGGTTCACACAACAAATTTAACAAAAGACCGACTCTCTCATTGCTCAACTCCCAAATCCTTAATATGTTGGGGAACGTTGCATGGGAAACAAAAAATTTTCCTACGTTCACCAAGATCAATCTAGGAGATGCTACTACGAGAGGAGAGTTGGATCCACGTACCCTTGTAGATCGCTAAGCGGAAGCGTTAAGAACGCGGTTGATGGAGTCGTACTCGCCGCGATTCAGATCGCCGAAGATCCTAGCACCGAAGCAACGGTGCCTCCGCGTTCTTCACACGTACGGCTCGGGGACGTCTCCTCCTTCTTGATCCAGCAAGGGGTGGAGGAGAGGTTGATGGAGAGACCGGCAGCACGACGGCGTGGTGGTGATGGTGGAGAAGGATTCCAGCAGGGCTTCGCCTAAGCACCGCGGGAGATGAAGATGTTATGGGAGAGGGAGGGCAGCACCGAGGCACAAACGTGTGTTGGCTGCCCTCCCTCTACCTCTCTATATATAGGGGGAAGGAGGAGAGGGGGGCGCCCTAGGGTTTCCCCTAGGGGGGCCGGCGGCCAGGGCAGAGGGGGGGCGGCGGCCAAGGGCTGCGCCAGGCCCTAGGGTTTCCCCCCCCCCTAGGTGCCTTGCCCCCCAAGCCAGGGGGTGCGGCTGCCCTAGGAGGGGCCAGCCCCCCATGCGCCATAGGAGAGGGCCCAGGGGGGGCGCACAGCCCTATGAGGGCTGTGGTGTCCCCCCTTTGTGGCCCATTAGGCCCAGAACCACTTCCGGGACCCCCGAAACCCTTTTCGGTAATCCGCCGATTTCCCGATGCTCCCCGGAACACTTCCGGACTCCGAAACCTTTCATCCTATATATCAATCTTCGTCCCCGGACCATTCCAGAGACCCTCGTCACGTCCGGGATCTCATCCGGGACTCCGAACAACCTTCGGTAACCATGCACTGTTCTCACTAACAACCCTAGCGTCACCGAACCTTAAGTGTGTAGACCCTGCGGGTTCGGAAACCATGTAGACATGACCGAGACACTCCCAGGTCAATAACCAATAGCGGGATCTGGATACCCATATTGGTTCCCACACGTTTCTCGATGATCTCATCGAATGAACCACGATGTCAAGGATTCAAGCAATCCCGTATACAGTTCCCTTTGTCTCGTCGGTATGTTACTTGCCCGAGATTCGATCGTCGGTATCTCTATACCTAGTTCAATCTCGTTACCGGCAAGTCTCTTTACTCGTTACCGTAATACATAATCCCGTGACCAACTACTTAGTCACTTTGAGCTCATTGAGATGACGTATTACCGAGTGGGCCCGGAGATACCTCTCTGTCACACGGAGTGACAAATCCCAGTCTCGATCCATGTCAACTCAACAGACACCCTCGGAGATACCTGTAGAGTACCTTTATAGTCAACCAGTTACGTTGTGACGTTTGGCACTCACAAAGCACTCCTACGGTGTCAGTGAGTTACATGATCTCATGGTCATAGGAACTTATACTTGACATGCAGAAAACTATAGCGATAACTGACACGATCAAAAGCTATGTTTAACGTTTGGGTCTCGTCCATCACATCATTCTCCTAATGATGTGATCCCGTTATCAAATGACAACTCATGTCTATGACCTGGAAACCGCGGTCATCTTTGATCAACGAGCTAGTCCTGTAGAGGCTCACTAGGGACACAAAGTCTGTCTATTCATCCACACATGTATTTGAGTTTCCAATCAATACAGTTATAGCATGGATAATAAACGATTATCATGAACAAGGAAATATAATAATAACTCTTTTATTATTGCCTCTAGGGCATATTTCCAACAGTCTCCCACTTGCACTAGAGTCAATAATCTAGCATTACAAGGTAATGAATCTAACACCCATAGAGTCTTGGTGTTGAGCATGCTTAGCCCGTGGAAGAGGCTTAGTCAACGGATCTGCAACATTCAAATCCGTGTGTACTTTGCAAATACTTATGTCCTCCTCCTTGACCGAATCGCGGATGGAATTGAAGCGTCGCTTTATGTGTCTGGTCCTCTTGTGAAACCTTGGTTCCTTGGCTAGAGCAATGGCACCAGTGTTGTCACAGAACAGAGTCATTGGGTTCAGTGCACTAGGCACAACTCCAAGATCTGTCATGAACTCCTTCATCCAGACACCTTCCTTTGCCGCCTCCGAGGCAGCTATATACTCCGCTTCACATGTAGAATCAGCTACCACGCTCTGCTTGGAACTGCACCAGCTTACCGCTCCCCCGTTGAGAATATATACGTATCCGGTTTGAGACTTAGAGTCATCCGGATCAGTGTCAAAGCTTGCATCGACGTAACCCTTTACGACGAGCTCTTGATCACCTCCATAAACGAGAAACATCTCCTTAGTCCTTTTCAGGTACTTTTAGGATATTCTTGACCGCTGTCCAGTGATCCATACCAGGATTACTTTGAAACCTTCCGGCCATACTTATGGCAAGGCTGACATCTGGTCTTGTGCACAGCATTGCATACATGATAGAGCCTATGGCTGAAGCATAGGGGACGACACTCATCTTTTCTCTATCTTCCGCAGTCACTGGGCATTGAGTCTTACTCAACTTTGTACCTTGCAATACCGGCAAGAACCCCTTCTTGGATTGATCCATTTTGAACTTCTTCAAAACTTTATCAAGGTATGTACTTTGTGAAAGTCCTATCAAGCGTCTTGATCTATCTCTATAGATCTTGATGCCCAATATGAAAGCAGCTTCACCGAGATCCTTCATCGAAAAACTCTTGTTCAAATACCCCTTCACGCTATCCAAAAATTCTATATTGTTTCCAATCAGAAATATGTCATCCACATATAATATTAGAAACGCTATAGAGCTCCCACTCACTTTCTTGTAAATACAAGATTCATTGTAAACTTGTACAAACCCAAACGCTTTGATCACCTCATCAAAGCGAAGATTCCAACTCCGAGATGCCTGCACCAGCCCATAAATGGAACGCTGGAGCCTGCATACTTTGTCAGCATTCTCTGGATCGACAAAACCTTCCGGTTGCATCATATACAACTCTTCCTTAAGAAAACCGTTAAGGAACGCTGTTTTGACATCCATCTGCCAAATTTCATAATCGAAATATGCAGCTATTGCTAACATGATTCGGACGGATTTAAGCATCGCTACGGGTGAGAAAGTCTCATCGTAGTCAATCCCTTGAACTTGTGAAAAACCCTTTGCCACAAGTCGAGCTTTATACACGGTGACATTACCGTCAGCGTCCGTCTTCCTTTTAAAAATCCATTTATTCTGAATGGCCTTCCGCCCTTCAGGTAATACTTCCAAAGTCCATACTTTGTTTTCATACATGGATCCCATCTCGGATTTCATGGCCTCTAACCATTTGTCGGAATCCGGGCCCACCATCGCTTCTCCATA
>LR738714.1:106201319-106222276 GCA_902687465.1 Secale cereale | reverse complement strand
GGGGGGGGGGGGGCGCACAGCCCTATGAGGGCTGTGGTGTCCCCCCTTGTGGCCCATTAGGCCCAGAACCACTTCCGGGACCCCCGAAACCCTTTTCGGTAATCAGCCGATTTCCCGATGCTCCCCGGAACACTTCCGGACTCCGAAACCTTTCATCCTATATATCAATCTTCGTCCCCGGACCATTCCGGAGACCCTCGTCACGTCCGGGATCTCATCCGGGACTCCGAACAACCTTCGGTAACCATGCACTGTTCTCACTAACAACCCTAGCGTCACCGAACCTTAAGTGTGTAGACCCTGCGGGTTCGGAAACCATGTAGACATGACCGAGACACTCCCAGGTCAATAACCAATAGCGGGATCTGGATACCCATATTGGTTCCCACACGTTTCTCGATGATCTCATCGAATGAACCACGATGTCAAGGATTCAAGCAATCCCGTATACAGTTCCCTTTGTCTCGTCGGTATGTTACTTGCCCGAGATTCGATCGTCGGTATCTCTATACCTAGTTCAATCTCGTTACCGGCAAGTCTCTTTACTCGTTACCGTAATACATAATCCCGTGACCAACTACTTAGTCACTTTGAGCTCATTGAGATGACGTATTACCGAGTGGGCCCGGAGATACCTCTCCGTCACACGGAGTGACAAATCCCATTCTCGATCCATGTCAACTCAACAGACACCCTCGGAGATACATGTAGAGTACCTTTATAGTCACCCAGTTACGTTGTGACGTTTGGCACTCACAAAGCACTCCTACGGTGTCAGTGAGTTACATGATCTCATGGTCATAGGAACTTATACTTGACATGCAGAAAACTATAGCGATAACTGACACGATCAAAAGCTATGTTTAACGTTTGGGTCTCGTCCATCACATCATTCTCCTAATGATGTGATCCCGTTATCAAATGACAACTCATGTCTATGACCTGGAAACCGCGGTCATCTTTGATCAACGAGCTAGTCCTGTAGAGGCTCACTAGGGACACAAAGTCTGTCTATTCATCCACACATGTATTTGAGTTTCCAATCAATACAGTTATAGCATGGATAATAAACGATTATCATGAACAAGGAAATATAATAATAACTCTTTTATTATTGCCTCTAGGGCATATTTCCAACATAATAGTCATCATCGAAATCACAATCTTCACTGGCACCCATGTTCTTGCCATCACCATTTGCAGCATTGGTCGCATCTTCTTCATCCTCACTTGACAAATCATGATCATCAATTATGAACTTCTCCACTTCCTCCACATCTTCAACTTGCTCCTCTCCCACACTTGATGAAGACCCTCTACCTTGTTGGGTCTGAGCAGCCATAGGAAAGTGACGATCGTGAAGCACTTGTGATGCACCAACAGCTACATCAATACTGTCCCATGTCAGACCGTGCACAAGATTGTGAGCTCCTTGAGATAGTTCCACCGTAGGGTCAACCTATTCGTTGTTCCAATCGGAATCTTCATTATTCAGAGGATCATAGTCTCTTTTACCCACATTCTCACACCTCTTTTGAAACCTGCTTGCCATTTGTTGACTGTATGAAATAAATGCACAAGCATTCAACATTTTGTGTTGTAGCATGCTCCTTTTCTTTATATGGATCTGCAAATAGCAATCAAACAATCAACAATAAAATAGCTTGCTGAAAATGAAAACAGATCATCACATATAGGCGAGAAGAAGTCAGCTCACCCCCTCAAAGACACTCCAATTGCGCTCACACCCGGAAGATGATGCACAAAGACTAACAATGCACTTTGCAAACCTTTGTGGATCAATTGTTCGGCCACCATATGACTCCCACCAATCAACTAAATGGCAAAAGCATGCATATATTAAGCTATTGTAATTTAAGGGGCTAGAATTAAATTACAGAAATTTAGTTGCTGAAATTTAAAACACCTACGAGGGTTCCTTGTCCCAATATTTTGCATCGCCATGACATTACTAAAGTAGCCCCTTTGGTTCTCACAAAGAACAACTTGCTGATCAATCTTGTTTTGAATCTCTTCATCTTCAATCATTTTTTCAAGCACATCATTAAAACAACCCCTTAGCTCCCCAACTAATTCAACAAACTTTGCTTGTTGTCAGTATTAAAATCTTCCTTGATCCTATCTTTTGCAAAAGCCATTAGTGCAGAAACCTGCGGCATGGCAGGCTTTACATCACCATCAACCACCCTTCGTACCCTTCGTACCATGAGAAGTGGTGATGAAGTTCTAAGGCAATCTAGTATTGTATTCCAAAACTCTATGGAAAGCACCGTATCATGCACATCCATCCCAACCTTTGAGGTAGCCAACTTCTCTGATTTTGCCAACCAATCTATACTAACAAATAGAGTTCTCAAGACAACCTTGTGTTTATGCAAGCTCTTCAAAGTAAGGAACGCTGTGGCAAAGCAAGTAGCTCTGGCTCTCACAAGATCCGCCTTTGCAACATCCCTCATTGTAGCAAGAATCTTCCCATGCATGTAAATAAATTTGGTGACACGCCTAGCACGCGCAATGCAAGGTTTAAAGGGCTTCAGAATTCCTATATCTTCCAGCATAAGATCCAAGCAATGAGCTGCACAAGGAATCCAATAAAGGGTTCAATGCCTCTCCATTAGGATACCACATGCCCTCTTATAGTTGGCACCAATATTAGTCACAACTTGAATCACATTTCCTTTTCCTATTTCCTCAATCTTTCGCTCTAGCAAATCAGCTATGAAATCTGCACTATGTGTGACTCTTGATGCATCAACATATTCAATGAAGTAAGTCCCTTCCAGACTATTGACAAGGAAATTTATCAAGTAACACCCTCTCCTATTTGTCCATCCGTCTGACATTAGTGTGCAACCATATTGCTTCCAGGCTTCCTCATGATGCTTCCTCAAAGCACGTGTCTCCACAACAAGAGCATCAAGCAATGGCCCACTCAACTCATATGGGGTAGGAGGCTTATAGCGAGAACCATATTGACAAGATGCGTCAATTGCAATCTCAATCTGCCTTAAGCTTGCATCATTGAATGGTATTTTTGCCTCAGTGAACCAGAAAGCCCACTCTTTACCTACAACATCTCTATCCGCTTTAGTCTTTGTGTTCAACTCCGTAGTGTTTTGCGAACAACCAGAGCACCTTTCATCTACAACATCCGTTGGCTTATTTCGGAGCATGCAAACAATGGTATTTTGGTTGTTGTTGGTCTCCTTTCCATTGTCTCGGGCTGCAACAACAAGCTGGACAACAATTTTACTCCTTTTATTTGTTGTCCCAGAACTTGGTTTTTGGCAGGTTCTAGCTGTAGCTGAAGCAACTACCTCCACCACCCCTTGCTCTCCACCATCATCATTGAACACTGGCCTCTTCGTCCTTCTCCCTTTTTGCAAAGGTTGCTCCAACTCAATCCTGATTGGGGTTGTTTTCTTGAGACATATCGAAGCATCACCATAAGCGCCCGCAAGATTCTCTTTCAACCTTGTTATACCTCCAGTCAACTTCTTTTTGCAAAGATTGAATGTGACAACGTCTCGGCCGGGATGATAAGTCCAATATCCATACTTCCAACCTGGATCATTTGACCCGAGTGGCTTCCGTGTAGGATCAAGCATCAGATCCATCTGAGCCTCACCACTGGCATCACCAACAGTTGCATCTACCATTGTGTCAACCTAAAATTAAAAACAAGCACCAACTCACTGAAAGAAGTGATTACTTTATAACAGGGACATGGAGCATTAGGAGATACTAAAATAATTAGAATGTATGTAGAAATTCAGTATAGAGCAGTGAGCTTAGCATATTATAATCATTGCACATGGGCATGACAATTACAAATTAAGCATTGAGCAAAGAGAAACATGGAATCATGGAATAAATTGATCAAAGCAACAACTACTAGCAATTTACAATAGCATTAGCAACACTCTATAGTCTACACTCTACGCTACAAGCTTCCAAGTTACAACACAACGTATAGCAGCAGGCATCAGGTATCACATATTCACTTATTCGGAATAGAGATGAAGAAACAGAGTTACACAACACACACATGGGGAGGAAGAGCAAGGAGGATGAGAGGGGGGAGTCGGGGTAGGTACCTGATGCACGTAGTAGACCCGCGGTGGTGCTGGATTGGAGCCGAGTTGCTGCCCTGCAGCTGGATCTGGAGGGGAAAGGAGTCTGGCGGGAGGAGGGGAAAGGAGTCTGGCGGGAGGAGGGGAAGGGGGGTGGCGGGATGAGGGAAAAGGGGGTTTGAGTTATAGTTTTGTCGAATATTGTATAAGATGCCTTGTGTGTCTACCTCACAAGTTCCCTGCATAATTGAGAGTAGACACACATGTATCCTAGGTCTCTTATACAATGTGAGGTAGACACACAATATGATTATACAACTCAGAGTCCAGCTGTAACCTGCCTTGTATAAAATATTCGACACAACTGCAGGGCACTTGTGTGTCTACCTCACATTGTATAATAAGCCTAGGATACAAGTGTCTTATTAGAGCATGACTCCTTATTCTATCTACATACCATACAACTCAGAGTCAAGCTGTAACCTCTACCTTATATAAAATATCCGAAACAAGTCTAACAAACTTTGGATTCATCTATGCGTCGAACTTTCATGTACATCGGACTTGAGGATATACCATGAGACTGTTGTTAGTCCGTGACTCCACTTACAACTATAGTCCCTTATTGTCTTCTTCGCAGTCAACACTCGAGCAAAATTAACTTCCTCATTACTCTACTTTTTGCTCCCAACTTTTGGAGTATCCATTCAACGCTATCACACACCAATCACTGATCTGCATGAAAGTGAACAACTCACATATTGGATGCCACATATAAGAGTTACCTCAACTCAACGTCATCGCTCTTTCTTTACCGTTTGTCTGAATCTTGAAGGAATTTCAATGTCGCCTGTGTCACCCTGAGTCAAATTCGCAATTGTCTCACATTATTTAATTTTCAGAGTCTTTTTACATGTCCCACGACTATAACACTCCACCTCCTTCTGTACCTGTGACCCACACTCTGCCATGTGCACTAAATAGCACAAAATATACGGCCATGTACTCTCTCAACTTTTGACAATTTACGCCATTTTCTTGGGTTCTCCATGGTCAACTCTCATCCATTTGACTGTCTAACCCAATAGATCTAGTGACCAATTTGAACCAGATACTAGCCAACACTGCTTCAACACCCTTGCACACTTTGTCCGGCCACATGTCTGACCACCGTTACCTTGGTCTTTCGCCATGTCACGTGCTTACCGCACGCCTCACCGCTATCACCGGGTCGAGCCTCTGTTGTCCTCATCGAGTCTCCCGGGTAGCTAGCCCACACTGCCCAAAACCCCAACTACATAGAACCATCGGTCATCACCAATTGATGTCGAGTATCTAGTCTCCATCATACCACTAGTACCCAGTCCGAACCACATGTCTCTCGCTTTTCCCGCTGAAATAGGCTATGATTCTCCGAAACCTTACACCGTAGCCCCTCCATCAGCATATATTGAAGCCTTTCGGTAGACTCCAGCCCCACTTTCAACATGACTCCATGGTAGACGATCAATCCATCCCATGCCCTGACAACTTCAAGCTCTTATGTGTACACTGCCTTGAGTCAACCCCACACTATAGTATTTTCGAAACCGCACAAGCCCTCTGGCCTGCACCATGTGTTTCCACGTCCCAAAAGACGGCCACCATCAACGTCACGCTCCTATGTCATAGTCACAGAAATCATCATCGTTTACAATACTAACCGACTCGTGTCGATCCATGAGACTATCTAGTCCGACCCAGCCGAACTTGTCTTGCTACAACCATGCTCTACCCTGTGTTGTGTCCGTCGTGCACATCACCATGCATTGCTTGAGGCCCTATGTGCGCATGATCCCTTCACACGCAATCCAGGCTCCTCTGAGCCTTATGTGCATGTCATCCCCCTTGACGCACACACTCAAAAGCACAAAATCAGCAAAACTTCATCCACCAGGAAACCTTCCGTACAAAACTGAACCTACACAAATTTTCCTTTTCTCTATTTGCTTGTAGCTTCCTTGTGTATGATACAAAGTCTTTCCTTTTTTCTTGTACAAAATCCCCTGACCCGACTTCCTACGTACCTCTAGTAGCGGGCTATGTTTTTTAG
The DNA here is from genome assembly GCA_902687465.1 of Secale cereale. Classification (NCBI taxonomy): domain Eukaryota; kingdom Viridiplantae; phylum Streptophyta; class Magnoliopsida; order Poales; family Poaceae; genus Secale; species Secale cereale. The sequence goes on along the minus strand of LR738714.1, from coordinate 106,216,090 downwards.
GATAAAACCAATCTCCTTTATGAATCAACGACAATGTCCATATTGATACAATTGAGATCATGGGGCCGAAGAAGCCACAAATATCATCCAACGGGAAGATCTAGAGTGGATCTAGCAAGGCTATGTGCCTCAAAGTTGGTCTCTCGTCCCTCGAGTATGAAAGAACATGAAGAAAACTTACACGGATATAAGATAATCTCTCTGATGATGCATAAACTCTCCACCAATGCCACTCTTGATGCCTTCGTGTAACTGCATCTAGTGCCACCCCTTGTTTGTTTTGGAGTATTGACGTTGAACTTGGTTAAGGGACTAATGTGTTTGTGAGTATACACGGGAGAACACAGATAAAAGTCTCTGAAGATTCGGTTTAACTGTCGAAGACGACCCCCCAAAATGCCCGAAGACTTTGAAGATAATGGTGGTGTGCAAAGAATTCCGCTTCAATACAATGGAGCGTGAAGACTTAGTCTTTTTGTAGTCATTTTCTTCTTTCTTGAGTCATTGGAACCACCACACTATTAAGTGGGGTCGAGGTGAAACGGAGTCAGAAAATGATATGATGCTCAACATAAAAACATATGTCTTCGTGTGAAGACAATGAGAGAAAGTTTCCTCTGAGTTGGTTGACTCAGCATTGCTTGTAGCCCAAGCAATGTTATCGCATGTGTTTCAAATCCGACTGTTAGGACACGTGTCGATTCGTCATCGACCTAGGGTCAGATCGGTCATATCATGCCGGGTTGCCCTAGCTATAAATAGCCACCACCTTCACCATAAGTTGGTGGCTGTTCAGAGTTATTGCATAGCTTTTGTCGTTTGAGAGCAACCCACCTCCGTAGCATTTGAGAGAGATTTCATGTGAGGAAAAACCCAAACACCTAGAGCCCAAAATGATTGAGCATCACTAAGGACATCCTTTTCTGAGTGAACCAAAGACTTATAACACTTGAAGACTGTGATCTTCTAGACGGTCAGGCGTCATGTTCTAAGCATCCAAGGGTCATTGTGGATCGCCAGTGAACGAGTTTGTGAAGGTTTGGAAGTCTACCTTGAGGAATTACCCGAGTCATTGGGAAAGTTCTAAGCGACTTTAGCTCAAGGGGAATAAGGTAAAGACATGCACTACAAAAAAGACACATCCGTGACATTATGGGCCGAACAAATATTTTTCCTGTCATGGTTATGACACTTCTATGATGATAATTGTTACAAAAACACGTATCATCATAGATGTGTTGGGCTCCTACTTCTATGACAAAAAATCATGATAGAAAATGGGCTTTTCATATTGGGCGGGCCAGAGACACACCTGCATGACATTCTTTGGGCCGTCCATGACGGAAAAAGCATGGTAGAAGCAAGGGCGAGGAAAATTTCAAGGAGTTCCCGGCTACCGTGGGTGGTCGGGGCTGAGCGATGCACCGTGCTTTGCGCATTTCTCTCTCTCGTATGCGTGCGTGGTGCGAGCCGTGTTCACTGTAACTGAACCCGAGCGAGGCGTTCGCTTACTGAACCCGAGCGATCGCACTGCTACGTACTGAAGCCGGTCGATCGATCCCTTCGCTGCTAAATGAACCCGATCGATCGCTGCTGCTGCTTACTGAAGCTGATCAAACCCGCCTCCCGATGAATAGTGATCGTTGTGGGTTGGTTGAATGAGTCGAGATGTGGTGAGTCGAGCGGGTTGGTTGGCTGTGGATGAACAGTTCCCAATGGGGGTTGGATGAACAGGACCTCGTGGTAGTAGGCCATTGCCACTTGATGAACAAGACCCCGAGGAGGCCGCCACACCCGAGCCGGTTGTGGGTGGATGAAGAGGACCCTGTGGAGGACTGGTTGAATAATAGCCGGTGGTGGCTAGATGAACAGTAGCCCGTGGATGAATAGTAGTCGATGGAGGAAGGAGGAAGCCGTGTTGGATGAACAGTAGCATGTGGAGGCTAGAGGAATTTGACGGTCGATGAACAGTTGCCCGTGGAGTCTCGTTTTGCTGTACGCCACACCCCTCCTGATGATCAGGACCCTCATTTCGACCGTAGCGCTCGAACATAAGTCCGTTTCCTTCGTTTTGCGGTACGCAAGACCCCTCCTGATGAACAGGATCCCGTTTCGTCCGTAGCCAGTCGAGCAAAAGTCTATTTCCATAGTTTTGCGGTACGCCAGACCCTTCCGATGAACAGAACTCCGTTTCCACTGTACCGTTCGAGTAGAAGGCCGTTTCCTTTGTTTTGTGGCATTCTAGATCCCGTTTCAGCTCTTCCGTCCAAGCGGTTGCCTCCCGTTGAATAGGACGCATTCCGACCCAGTCGGTTGCCTCCCGATGAACATGACATTTTTCCTCAGTTTCGACCTAGCCGGTTGGCTACCGATTAACATGACGCCCTCGTTGTATGTCTTCGAGACCACGCCCGCATGTACGTATGCGACATAGAAACTATGGGGAACTCTTTTAAGTTCTATGTGTTGGTTGAATAGATGTTTCCGAGATTGTGTGATGCATATCGTATAATCATGCCCACGGATACTTGAGGTGACAATGGAGTATCTAGGTGGCATTAGGGTTTTGGTTGATTTGTGTCTTAAGGTGTTATTCCAGTACGAACTCTATGATAGATTGAACGTTACTACGGTCTCTTGAATAGATCGATCAGAAAGAATAACTTTGAGGTGGTTTCGTACCCTACCATAATCTCTTCGTTTGTTCTCCGCTATTAGTTACTTTGGAGTGACTCTTTGTTGCATGTTGAGGGCTAGTAATATGATCCAATTATGTTATCCTTGTTGAGAGAACTTGCACTAGTGAAAGTATGAACCCTAGGCCTTGTTTCCTATCATTGCAACACTCTTTATGCTCACTTTTATCTTTAGTTACCTTGCTGTTTTTATATTTTCAGTTTACAAAAACCTATATCTACCATCCATATTGCACTTGTATCACCATCTCTTCGTCGAACTGGTGCACCTATACAATTTGCCATTGTATTGGGTGTGTTGGGGACACAAGAGACTCTTTGTTATTTGGTTGCAGGGTTGCTTGAGAGAGACCATCTTCATCCTACGCCTCCCACGGATTGATAAACCTTAGGTCATCCACTTGAGGGAAATTTGCTACTGTCCTACAAACCTCTGGACTTGGAGGCCCAACAATGTCTACAAGAAGAAGGTTGCATAGTAGACATCACGTACCTACACAAACAAATAAGAACCTTGCAACCAATGCGATAAAGGGGTTGTCAATCCCTTCTCGGCCACTTGCAAAAGTGAGATCTGATATAGATAATAAGATAATATTTTTGGTATTTTGTTTTATAGATTGAAAGTAAAGATTGCAAAGTAAAAGTAAAGTAAAGATAAATAGTTGATAGATGATTGGTATGATAGAAGATAGACCCGGGGGCCATAGGTTTCACTAGTGGCTTCTCTCATGATAATAGATTTCTACGGTGGGTGAACAAATTACTGTCGAGCAATTGATAGAAAAACACATAGTTATGAGAATATCTAGGCATGATCATTGTATATAGGCATCACATTCGTGACAAGTATACCGAAATGATTCTGCATCTACTACTATTACTCCACACATCGACCGCTATCCAACATGCATCTAGAGTATTAAGTTCATAAGAACAGAGTAACGCCTTAAGCATGATGACATGATGTAGAGGGATAAACTCATGTAATATGATATAAACCCCATATTTTTATCCTCGATGGAAACAATATAATACGTGCCTTGCTGCCCCTGCTGTCACTGGGAAAGGACACCGCAAGATTGAACCCAAAGCTAAGCACTTCTCCCATTGCAAGAACTACCAATCTAGTAGGCCAAACCAAACTGATAATTCGAAGAGACTTGCAAAGATATTTAAATCATGCATAAAATATTTCAAAGAAGAATCAAATATTGTTCATAGATAATCTTGATCATAAACCCACAATTCATAGGATCTCGACAAACACACCGCAAAAAGAATTACATCGAATAGATCTCCAAGAAGATCGAGGAGAACTTTGTATTGAGATCCAAAGAGAGAGAAGAAGCCATCTAGCTAATAACTATGGATCGAAGGTCTGTGGTAAACTACTCACAACTCACCGGAGAGGCTATGGTGTTGATGTAGAAGCCCTTCGTGTTTGATGCCCCCTCTGGTGGAGCTCCGGAACAGGCCCCAAGATGGGATCTCACGGGTACAGAAGGTTGCGGCGGTGGAATTAGGGTTTCGTGGTGCTCTAAGATGTTTTCAGGGTATATGGGTATATATAGGAGGAAGAGGCACGTCGGTGGAGCAACGGGGGGCCCACGAGGGTGGGGGCGCCCCCCCTGCCCTCATGGCCGCCTCATTTCTTCCCTGGCGTGTACTCCAAGTCTTCTGTGTTGTATTTGTTCCAAAAACGACTCTCCCGAAGGTTTCATTCCGTTTGGACTCCATTTGATATTCCTTTTCTACGAAACACTGAAATAGGCAAAAACCAGCAATTTGCACTAGGCCTTGGGTTAGTAGGTTAGTCCCAAAAATAATATAAAAGTGTAAAATAAAGCCCATTAAACATCCAAAACATATAATATAATAGCATGGAACAATAAAAAATTATAGATACATTGGAGACGTATCAAGCATTCCCAAGCTTAATTCCTGCTCGTCCTCGAGTAGGTAAATGATAAAAACAGAATTTTTTATGTGGAATGCTACCCAACATAATTCTCAATGTAATTTTCTTTATTGTGGCATGAATGTTCAGATCCGAAAGATTCAAGACAAAAGTCTAATATTGACATAAGAATAATAATACTTCAAGCATACTAACAAAGCAATCATGTCTTCTCAAAATAACATGGCTATAGAAAGTTATCCCTACAAAATCATATAGTCTGGCTATGCTCTATCTTCATCACACAAAATATTTAAATCATGCACAACCCCGGTTTCAGCCAAGCAATTGTTTCACACTTCAATTTTTTTCAAACCTTTCAACTTTCATGCAATACATGAGCGTGAGCCATGGATATAGCAATATAGGTGGAATGGAGTGGTGGTTGTGGAGAAGACAAAAAGGAAGATAGTCTCACATCAACTAGGCGTATCAATGGGCTATGGAGATGCCCATCAATAGATATCAATGTGAGTGAGTAGGGATTGCCATGGAACGGATGCACTAGAGCTATAAATGTATGAAAGCTCAACAAAAGAAACTAAGTGGGTGTGCATCCAACTTGCTTGCTCATGAAGATCTAGGGCATTTGAGGAAGCCCATCGTTGGAATATACAAGCCAACTTCTATATTGAAAATTTCCACTAGTATTTGAAAGTGACAAAACAAGAGACTCTCTATCATGAGGATCATGGTGCTAGTTTGAAGCACAAGTGTGGGAAAAGGATGGTAGCATTGCCCCTTCTCTCTTTTTCTCTCATTTTTTTCTTTTTCTTTTTCTTTTTTCTTTTTGGGCCCCTTTTTTTCTCCTTTTTTATATGGCCTCCCCTTTTTTTTCTTTTTGTCCGGAGTCTCATCCTGACTTGTGGGGGAATCATAGTCTCCATCATCCTTTCCTCACTGGGACAATGCTCTAGTAATGAAGATCATCACACTTTTATTTACTTACAACTCAAACATTACAACACGAAGCTAGAACAAAATATAACTCTATGTGAATGCCTCCAGGATGAAGCGTGTCATAATAAACGGAACGGTGGGAAGTTGCATGGTAATATATCTCAGAATGGCTATGGAAATGCCATAATAGGTAGGTTTGGTGGCTTTTTTGAGGAAGGTATATGGTGGGTGTATGGTACCGGCGAAAGTTGCGCGGTACTAGAGAGGCTAGCAATGGTGGAAGGGTGAGAGTGCGTATAATCCATGGACTCAACATTAGTCATAAAGAACTCATATACTTATTGCAAAAATCTATGAGTTATCAAAACAAAGTATTCAACGCATGCTCCTAGGGTAAGGGTTGGTAGGAGTTAACCGTCGAGCGATCCCGACCACCACACAAAGGATGACAATCAATAAATAAATCATGCTCCAACTTCATCACATAACGGTTCACGATACGTGCATGCTACGGGAATCACAAACTTTAACACCAGTGTTTCTCAAATTCACAATTATTCCACTAGCATGACTCTAATATCACCATCCTCATATCTCAAAACAATCATCATGTATCAAACTTCTCGTAATATTGAATGCACTATTATAAAAGTTTTCATTATACCCATCTTGGATGTCTATCATATTAGGACTAAATTTATAACCAAAGAAAATTACCATGCTGTTCTAAGAGACTCTCAAAATAGTATAAGTAAATCATGAGATATCAATAATTTCTATAAAATAAAACCACCGTCGTGCTCTAAAAAGATATAAGTGAAGCACTAGAGCAAACCTATCTAGCTCAAAAGATATAAGTGAAGCACATAGAGTATTCTAATAAATTCCGATTCATGTGTGTGTCTCTCAAAAGGTGTGTACAACAAGGATGATTGTGGTAAACTAAAAATCAAAGACTCAAATCATACATGACGCTCCAAGCAAAACACATATCATGTGGTGAATAAAAATATAGTCTCAAGTAAAATTACCGATAGACGAAGACGAAAGAGGGGATGCCTTCCCGAGGCATCCCCAAGCTTAGGCTTTTGGTTGTCCTTGAATTTTACCTTGGGGTGCCTTGGGAATCCCCAAGCTTAGGCTCTTGCCACTCTTTATTCCATAGTCCATCAAATCCTTACCCAAAACTTGAAAACTTCACAACACAAAACTTAGCAAAAATCTCGTGAGCTCCGTTAGTATAAGAAAAAAACCCACCACTTTAAGGTACCGTAATGAACTCATTCTTTATTTATATTGGTGTTAAAACTACTGTATTCCAACTTATCTATGATTCATACCCCCCGATACTACTCATAGATTCATCAAAATAAGCAAACAACACACGAAAAACAGAATCTGTCAAAAACAGAACAGTTTGTAGAAATCTGTAACTTTCGAATACTTCTGTAACTCTAAAAGTATTGAAATAAATTGGTGGACATGAGGAGTTTGTCTATTAATCATATGAAAAAATAATCAACTAAAAATCACTCTTCAGTAAAAAATGGTAGCTAATCTCGTGAGCGCAAAAGTTTCTATTTTTTTCAGCATGGTCGCAAAGACTTTACCCAATTCTTCCCAAAGGTTCTACTTGGCACAACCACTAATTAAAACACAAAACCACATCTAAACAGAAGCTATATGCATTATTTATTACTAAACAGAATCAAAATCAAAGAAAATAAAATTGGGTTGCCTCCCAACAAGCGCTATCGTTTAGCGCCCCTAGCTAGGCATGATACAAAAATAGATCTAGGTATTGCCATCTTTGGTAGGCAATCCATAAGTGGCTCTCATAATAGATTCATAAGGTAATTTTATTTTATTTCTAGGAAACTATTTCATGCCTTTCCTTAACGAAAATTGGAACCTATTATTTCCTTCCTTCATATTAATAATTGCACCAATCGTTCTAAGGAAAGGTCTACCAAGAATAATAGGACATGTAGGATTGCAATCTATATCAAGAACGATGAAATCTACGGGCACATAATTCCTATTTGCAACAATAAGAACATCATTAATCCTTCCCATAAGTTTCTTAATGGTAGAATCCGCAAGATGCAAATTTAAAGAACAATCATCAAGTTCATGGAAACCTAAGATATCACACAAAGTTTTTGGAATTGTGGAAGCACTAGCACCCAAATCACACAAAGCATAGCATTCATGATCTTTAATCTTAATTTTAATAGTAGGTTCCCACTCATCATAAAGTTTTCTAGGGATAGAAACTTCTAATTCAAGTTTTTCTTCGTAAGATTGTATTAAAGCATCAACGATGTGTTTGGTAAAAGATTTATTCTGACTATAAGCATGAGGAGAATTTAGCATGGATTGCAACAAGGAAATACAATCTATCAAAGAGAAATTATTATAATTAAATCCCTTGAAATCCAAGATATTGGGTTCATTTCTATGTAAAGTTTTGACCTCTTCAATCCCACTTTTAACAATTTTAGCATCAAGATCTAAAAACTCCGAATCATTGGGACGCTTTTTAACTAAAGTAGACTCATCTCCAGTCCCATATTTATCAAGATTCATATTAGAAAACAAGGATTTAATAGGAGACACATCAATTAATTTTAGATCTTCATCTTTATTATCATGAAAACTAGAAGAACACGCTTTCACAAAGCAATATCTTTTAGCACACATCCTAGCGGTTCTTTCCTTGCACTCATCAATGGAAATTCTCATGGCTTTGAGAGACTCATTGATATCATGCTTAGGTGAAATAGATCTAAGTTTCAAAGAATCAACATCAAGAGAAATTCTATCCATGTTCCTAGCCAACCCATCAATCTTAAGCAATTTTTCTTCAAGCAAATCATTGAAATTCTTTTGCGAATTCATAAATTCTTTAACACTAGTATCAAATTCAGAGGGCATCTTATTAAAATTTCCATAAGAGTTGTTGTAGGAATTACCATAATTATTAGAGGAATTACTAGGGAAAGGCTTAGAATTAAAGTTTCCTATATATGCATTGTTACCAAAATTATTCCTACCAACAAAATTCACATCCATAGATTCATTATTATTCTCAATCAACGTGGACAAAGGCATATCATTAGGATCCGAAGAAACACTCTTAGTAGCAAACAATTTCATAAGTTCATCCATCTTTCCACTCAAAACCCTAACCCTAAACCCTAAACCCTAAACCCTTGCAAAAGTGAGATCTGATAAAGATAATAAGATAATATTTTTGGTATTTTATTTTATAGATTGAAAGTAAAGATTGCAAAGTAAAAGTAAAGTAAAGATAAATAGTTGATAGAAGATTGATATGATAGAAGATAGACCCGGGGGCCATAGGTTTCACTAGTGGCTTCTCTCATGATAACATATTTCTATGGTGGGTGAACAAATTACTGTCGAGCAATTGATAGAAAAGCGCATAGTTATGAGAATATCTAGGCATGGTCATTGTATATAGGCACCACGTCCGTGACAAGTAGACCGAAACGATTCTGCATCTACTACTATTACTCCACACATCGACCGCTATCCAACTTGCATCTAGAGTATTAAGTTCCTAAGAGCAGAGTAATGCCTTAAGCAAGATGACATGATGTAGAGGGATAAACTCATGCAATATGATATAAACCCCATCTTTTTATCCTCGATGGAAACAATACAATACGTGCCTTGCTGCCCCTGCTATCATTGGGACAGGACACCGCAAGATTGAACCCAAAGCTAAGCACTTCTCCCATTGCAAGAACTACCAATCTAGTAGGACAAACCAAACTGATAATTCGAAGAGACTTGCAAAGATATTTAAATCATGCATAAAAGATTTCAGAGAAGAATCAAATATTGTTCATAGATAATCTTGATCATAAGCTCACAATTCATCGGATCTAGACAAACACACCGCAAAAATAATTACATCGAATAGATCTCCAAGAAGATCGAGGAGAACTTTGTATTGAGATCCAAAGAGAGAGAAAAAGCCACCTAGCTAGTAACTATGGACCCGAAGGTCTGTGGTAAACTACTCACAACTCATCAGAGAGGCTATGGTGTTGATGTAGAAGCCCTCCGTGTTCGATGCCCCCTCCGGTGGAGCTTCGGAAAAGGTCACAAGATGGGATTTGACGGGTACAGAAGGTTGCGGTAGTGGAATTAGGGTTTCGTGGTGCTCCACGATGTTTTCAGGGTACATGGGTATATATAGGGGGAAGAGGGATGTCGATGGAGCAACAGGTGGCCCATGAGGGTGGGAGGCACGCCTACCCCCCTGGGCGTTCCCCTGCCCTCGTGGCCGCCTTGTTTCTTCCCTGGCATGTACTCCAAGTCTTCTGTGTTGTATTTGTTCCAAAAACAACTCTCCTAAAGGTTTCATTCCGTTTGGACTCCGTTTGATATTCCTTTTCTGCAAAACAATGAAATAGTCAAAAACCAGCAATTTGCGCTGGGCCTTGGGTTAGTAGGTTAGTCCCAAAAATAATATAAAAGTGTATAATAAAGCCCATTAAACATCCAAAACATATAATATAATAGCATGGAACAATCAAAAATTATAGATACGTTGGAGACGTATCGACCTTTCCTGTCAATATTACGACCAATAATTTTCAATATCTTCCATGCTAAACAAATTAGCAGCGGTTCCCAAGTGGTAAAAGTAAAGTTTACTCCCCCTCCACCAACAAACACAAGCCATGGATAGCCGAATCCTCGGGTACCCTCCATACCGGCAACAGTCTCGGGAGTTTGTTTCATTATTATTGTGATTTTTATTATGGTACTGAGCATCTCGATTAACGGCCCCTCTCGTGCAAGGACAAGCAAATAAACACTCATCATGAGAATAACCCGGTTAGCATTGAAGATACTGACCACCCCCTAGCGCTCCATGAGAGGTACGGACACACAGAACATATGTTTATTGGAATATTTAGTGGTAGCACATGCTAATTTACCTGGGACGACAGAGTAATACAACATATAGGTAGATATAGTGGACTCATCTGGAATAATGTTAGTTTAAGGATTTTGATGCACAAGCAGTATTCCCGCTTAGTACAGGCGAAGACTAGCAATTAGGTTGAGAAGCGACCAACTAGAGAGCGAAAACAGTCATAATCATGCATTGGGAATAATTACCATTGAATACTAGCATGAGTAGGATACATACACCTTGAACAAAAATACATGGAAGCTATGTTGGTTTTGAATCAACTACATGCGTGAACATGTGCCAAGTCAAGCCACTGGAAACATTCAGAGGAGGATACCATATCATCATACTACATCATAACCATTTCAATGCATGCTGACATCCAAGATAAATCATTATCCACTCCTAGCTACTTAAGCATGTCATGAACAACTATAATCTCTAACTATCATCGTAAACATGTTTAATCATAATATGCTGAATCATGGATACTGAGTTAAACATATTTACAAAAACAAAAACAAGTTGAGTTCGTACCCGCTTTTCCTTGCCATGGTCACTTCATCGAATATCGTCATTATTGCCTTTCACTTGCACGGCCGAACGATATGAAAAAATAGTGCAAGAGTGCCATGGACTAAGTTAGAATCAGCAAACATTTTATTCATAGGACAAGACAAAGTAATATGGGCTCTTTGTTAGGTCAAGAATATTGCATATGAGAGCCACTCAACATTTTCATCATGGTCTTCTCCTCATATTGACACAACAAAAGTTGATCCCTCACTAAAATTTCAAGATAAAATTGTGTTCTCCCCAAGTGTGCACCATTGAGAAAGTTCGTCGTTTCGAAGCACCACGTGACAATCGGGTGTGATAGATTCTACATTCACATACAACGGGTGCAAGCCAGTTTTGCACATTGGGAACACTTGGGTTAAACTTGACGAGCCTAGCATGTGCAGACATGGCCTCGGAACATAAGAGACTGAAAAGTCGAACATGAGTCATATAGTAGATATGATCAACATGGAGATATTCACCATTGAAACCACCTCATCTCACATGATGATCAGACATGGGTTGGTGATTTTGCATCATGTTACACTCGGAGAACTGGAGGTAAGTTGATTTGAGTGGGAGTTCTTAGGTAATATGGTTAATTGAACTCATTATCTTGAACAATAGTCTAAGTTGTCTGTGCAAATTATGTTGTAGATCAATGGCTCATGCAGTAGCTCCCTAGAATTTCAATGCGTTTCTAGAGAAAGCTAAGATGAAAGATGATGGAAGCAACCTTGTGGACTATGCCCGTAACATGAGGATTATCCTCATGGCTGCACAAAAGTCTTATGTCCTTGATGCACCGCTTGGTGTGCCACCCCTCCAGCGGCTGTGGACATTATGAATGCCTGGTAGTCGTGTGTTGATGACTACTCAATAGTTCAGTGCGCCATGTTGTATGGCTTACACTACAAAAAAAATACACATCCATGACATTTTGGTCCGAGCGAAACTTTTTTCTGTCATACTTATGACACTTCTATGACAATAATTGTGACAAAACACGATATCATCATAGATGTGGTGGGGTCCTACTTCTATGACAAAAAATCATGACAGAAAATGGGCTTTTCGTCCTGGGCTGTCCGGAGACGCAGCTGCATGACATTCGTTGGGCCGTCCATGACGGAAAAAACCATGGTAGAAGCGAGGGCGAGGAAAATATCGGGGTGTTCCCGGTTACAGTGGGTGGTCGGGGCCGAGCGATGCGCGTTTCTCTCATACATGCACGCACGTGGGTGCGAGGCGTTGGGCTCTAACTGAACCCGAACGAGGCGTTGGGCTCTAACTGAACCCGAGCGATTGCATTGAAGGTACGCGTTACTGAACCCGAGCGATCAATCGATGGCTGTTAACTGAACCCAATCAAGCGATTCCTTCGCTACTGCTAGTAACTGAAGCCGATCGATGCTGCCTCTGCATGAACAGTGAGCGTTGCTAGGGGGTTTGGATGAACAGTTCCCGGTGGGGGTGGCTGAACAGGACCCCGTGGTGTTGCCTATGCATGAACAAGACCTCGTTCGATCGAGCCGGTTGGGGCTGCATGAACAGGACCCCGTGGAGGGCTGCATGAACAGAACCACCCCGTGGAGGGCTACATGAACAGTAGATGTTGGAGGGCTGGATGACAGTAGCCCATGGAGGGGTGGTTGAACAGGAGCCCGTGGAGAGGGCTAGTTGAATAGTAGCCGATGGAGTAGCGTGCGGTGGAGGGTGAACAGTTGTAGGTGGAGGCTGAAGGAGGTTGACGATGGATGAACAGTAGCCCGTGGAGGCTGGAGGGGGTCGATGGTGGTGATGAATAATATCCCGTGGAGTCCCGTTTTGCGGTACGCCACACCCCTCCCGATGAACAGGACCCCCGTTTCGACCATAGCGCTCCAACACAAGTCCGTTTCCTCCGTTTTGCGGTACGCCACACCCCTCCCGATGAACAGGACCCCCGTTTCGACCGCAGCGCTCCAACACAAGTCCGTTTCAATCCATTTTGCGGTACGCCACACCCCTCCCGATCAATAGGACCCCCATTTCGACCGTAGGAGGTCCGTTTCCTCCGTTTTGCGGTACGCCAGACCCCTCCCGATGAACATGATCTCCTTTCGAACGTGGCCGGTCGAACACAAGGCCGTTTCCTCCGTTCTATGGTACACCACGCCTCGTTTCCATCGGCTGTTCCGGGGAAAACTTTGTTGTTGTCACTATAGCTTTTGACCACTTTGCTTATGCCACTCTAGAATTTGACATTTCACTTTTGCCACTCTTAGTTTTTGACAATACATTACAATTGCCATTCCGTGGCAAAAGCAATAATTTTAGAGTGGCAATTGTGATACATTGTCAAAATCTAAGAGTGGCAAAAGTGAAATGAAAAGTTATTGCTTTTGCCACGGACTGGCATTTGTGATGTATTGTCAAAAACTAAGAGTGGCAAAAGTAATATGTCAAATTCTAGAGTGGCAGAAGCAAAGTAGGCAAAAGCTAGAGTGGCAAAAACAAACTTTTCCCGGCTGTTCCGTCCAAGCCCTCCCGATGAACACGACGACGCATTCTGTTCCGACCCGGCTGATTGGCTCCCCATGAACACTACGACGACGTTGTTTCTCCGTTCCGACCCAGCCATGTACACGAGCCCTGGCCGTACGTATGCGCGAGTAGGCGTTTGTGACCCTCCTCGTATGTACGTACGTGGCCGTATTTTCTTTCTTGCACACTTGCCGCTGTACGTACGTGTACATGCTACGTGCGCGCCTCTACTACGACACGTGCACGCCTCTACATCGACCACTATGTACGTACACGTTCGCGACCAGAATGATAATGCTACGTACGCTTCGACCAGGTGGGCACTTCCTTGCGTGCGAAGATGTAGCTGGTGGGTCCCAGCAGTCAGGGGGGCGAATCGTTTTTTTGCCCGGACACACTTCCTTGCGTGCGAAGATGTAGCTGGTGGGTCCCAGCAGTCAGGGGGGCGAATCGTTTTTTTGCCCGGACGCACTTCCTTGCATGCGAAGATGTAGCTGGTGGGACCCAGCAGTCAGGGGGAAACGTTTTTCCCTTAAAATATGGTGGCCCGTCCGGTGGGTCCCCGCTGTCAGGTGGATGAATAATTATTTTGCGCTTAATAAGGAGGCACTTCCTTGCTGCGACGATGGACCCAGTTGTCAGCCTCTCCACATACAGTCCACGTCCGATGGAAGCCGTTCCTTGACCACGTTGACCACGCCGCGCCGAGAGCACCAGGGCGATGGACGACGGCGAGCCGGGGAAGACGCGGTAGTGGATGCCCACACGTAGAGGAGTATGAGGGTTCATTGGTTCGCTGCGGTGTGAGGCCGCCGTCGCCGCAGAATAACAGGGGGTGTGGGTGAGTAGAGGGATGGTGAGGCCTCCGCGGCAGCACAGTCGGCCACGGGAGGCAGGAGCATGCGGCACGACCGGCGCTGCTTTGGGCGGCTGGAGCAACAAGACCAGAGGTTGAAGAAGCACTACGGCCATTGGATGGACATCATACGATCACTGGAGCTAGAACCGTTCATATTCACTAAGTTGACAAAGCACTCCGTCCCCGTGAACTTAGTAGGCCGACAAGTCAGCCACCCACCACGGTGGGTCCCAACTAGCAGGGGGAGTATTCATTTTTTTGTGCGTAATAAGGAGGCACTTCCGGTGGGTCCGAGCTGACAACGGGGGGGGG
>LR738714.1:106155776-106201239 GCA_902687465.1 Secale cereale | reverse complement strand
CTTTTTTTGCCAAATACGGTGGCCTGTCCGGTGGGTCCCTACTGTCAGGTGGAGGAATAATTATTTTCCACGTAATAAGGAGGCACTTCCTTGCGGCTGCCGTGGACCCAACTGTCAGCCTCTCCACATACAGTACTCTTCCGATGGAAGTCGTTCCTTGAGCACGTTGACCATGCTGTGCCGAGAGCAAGGGTGGTGGACGCCGGCGAGGCCGAGGAAGGGAACGACACGGAGGCAGGGAAGACTCGGCAGTTGTTTCCCACGCGGAGGGGAGTACGACTGTACGAGGGTTTACTGGTTTGTCTCCCGTCACCGGAGAATAACAGCAGGTGTGGGTGAGTAGAGGGATGGCTAGGCCAGCGATGGGAGTACGGTGGGGCGGTGAGGCCTGCGCGGCAGCACATCCAGCCGCGGGGAGGAGGGAGCAGGCAGTCCCGCTGACGCTTGTTTGAGTGGCTGGAGCAGGAAGAGCAGAGATTGAAGAAGCACGACGGCCGTTGGATGGACATCCAACAGTCACTGCTTGTGCGTCAACCTTTTTTTAGGAAAGCCTCAAATCTGTGGAAAACATCATACATCCCATCTGCCATTATTTCTAATAATTTACAGCCCATTTGCTAATTCTTAAGGTTTTTATTGGAGCCCATATTCTTTTTGTTAGCATTACATCCCATATTGTGACCACGGTAAAAATATATACGAAATTTGTCATATTTCGGTGCGGTTCGAACTGTTTTTAATCCCAAAATTTCGAGTCACATTCAAACTGATTTTAAAAATAAATGTATATCAATATAAAATCCAACAAATTGTCCACGCATAAAAATCAATGCAATTTAAAATCTCGAAATGAAAAAAAAGAAATTTGAAACTAATTGTCGGTTTGATGTGTTTTAAAAATGTAAAACCCATTTCTACTTACGGATATGCCATTTTCTCGGCCAGCCAAATGAAGCTCTCCTCGTCTTGAAAGATTTGCAGCCCAATAGGCCTGACAAAGCGACTTACTTTGCAAATCACCAAAAAACTAGGCTGTGGCCGTGGACCCAGCTGTCAGTCTCTCCACGTACAGTACTCTTCCAATGGAAGTCGGTCGTTGACCACATTGACAACGCTGCGCCGAGAGCACCAAGGCGGTGGACGACGACGAGGCCTAGGAAGGGGACGACGCGGAGCCGAGGAAGACGCGACAGTGGATGCCCTCGCGGAGAGGAGTACGAGGGTTCACTGGTCCGGCTGCGGTGTGAGGCTGCCGTCGCCGCAGAATAACATGGGGTGTGGGTGAGTACAGGGATGGCCTGGCCAGCGTTGGGAGTAGTAGGGGGCGGTGAGGCCTCCGCGGCATCACAGCCGGCCACGGGAGGCAGGAGCACGCGGCACGACCGGCGCTAGTTTGGGCGGCTAGAGTAAGAAGACCAGAGGTTGAAGAAGCACTACGACCGTTGGATGGACATCGTACGGTCACTGGAGCTAGAATCGTTCATATTGACTAAGTTGACAAAGCCCTCCGTCCCCGTCAACTTAGTTGGCCCACAAGTCAGCCTCCCACCAAGGTGGGTCCCAGCTAGCAGGGGGAGTATTCATTTTTTCTGCGTAATAAGGAGGCACTTCCGGTGGGTCCGAGCTGACAGCGGGGGAACGTTTTTTCGCGAAATACGGTGACCCGTCCGGTAGGTCCCAGCAGTGAGGGGGGAAACGTTTTTTTCGCAAAATACGGTGGCCCTTCCGGTGTATCCCTGCTGTTAGGTGGAGGAATCATTATTTTCCCCGTAATAAGGAGGCACTTCCTTGCTGTGGATGTGGATCCAGCTGTCGGCCTCTCCACGTACAGTACACTTCCGATGGAAGTCGTTCCTTGACCACGTTGACCACGCCGCGTTCCGTTGCATGCATGCGTCCATGGGCATGGTTTGTCCCCACTGTCAGCCTCTCACGTTCAGTCATCTTCCGATGACTCTCAGTTGTTGACCACGTTGACCACACCGTGCCGAGCGCACCAAAGGCCGATGGACGACGGCGAGGCCCCAGACTGGAATGACCCAGACATGGGGAAGACGGGGCAGTGGAGTCGCAGATGGAAAGGAGTGGGAAACTTGACTGGTTCGGGTGCGCGGGAGCACAGCCGCGGTGCCGCCCACGGGAGACATGAGCAAGAACAGAGGTTTAAGAAGTGTCACGGCTGTTGGATTAACATCCAACGGTCCAGCTGCTTGAATCATTTGTTGATTGAGTTGACAAAGCCCTGCATACACGTCCACTTAGTAGGCCCACAAGTCAGCCACCAAATCTGACAGGTCCAGCTGTCAACGGGAGGAATTATTTTTTCGCATAACAAGGAGGCACTTCCTTCCATGCGAAGATACAACCGGTGGGTCCCAGCTGTCAGGTGGAGGAAACATTTGTTTTCAGCTTAATAAGGAGGAACTTTCCTTGCGTGCGACCATGGACCTCACGGGTCCCAGCCGTCAGGCTCTCCACGTACAGTCCTCTTCCGATGACTCTCTTTCTTTACCATGCCACACCAAGCGCAACGAGGCGGTGGACGACGGCGAGGCCCTAGACGGGAACGACTCAGAGATGTGAAGACGTGGCAGTGGAGTCGCATATTGAGTGGAGGAGAAGGGTTATAACTGGTTCTGGTGCGGCGTGGGGCTGCAGTCGGTGGATAATAACAGGAGATGTGGAGGGGTGGAGGGATAGCCTGGCCGGCTAGCCGCCGGAGGCCGGACCAGGCGGCCCCGACGACGCTGGAGGAAGAAGACGAGAGATTGAAGGTGCATGCCGACCAAGTTGACAATGCCCTGCGTAGGCTCCGATCTATTAGCCCACATGTCAGCCTGCAGTCTCTAATAAAATATTTAACCCATGTTTTCTAGAATGTACAGTCCATTTGCTGGGCTGGGTGAACAAATAATTTCGCGTCAATGCGTCCCATTTATATTATCTAAGAAATCCCAGCCCATTTGCACTTCCTTCAAATACATGAATTAGCTAGGCTCGTTATGTATATAATGTTATGTTAGAAGGAGCAATTAATATCAAAAATAAACTGGAGAGGCACATTTTTTATATACATAATTAACAAATTAGCGAGTTATTGCTCAAAATAAAAATGAGCGCGTTATTATTACATTGGTCCTTAAAATCTTCGCAAGCTTTTGTACGCAATCACCAGGATTTTCCTTGCCGGTGAGTCAAAAACAACCAGGATTTTCCTTGCCAACTTCTGTTAAACATTTACTTTTATAAGTTAATAACACGTGGGATGTTTTTATAATGTATATATAAGTCTCTAAAAAATATACGATAATAGTAATAATATAAATATATATAATATGGTTAAAAAATACATTGGGCAGCCGATCTTTAAGAAAAAGCCCATAGGCCGGTATTTTTTTAGAAGAACAGGGAGACCTCTCCCTGGTTCTATTAACCAGAATGAAACCATACAGCGTCTCTTTGTCGAAGTAACTACTGAAACTAAGGTTCACCATTTCGGACTAAAACAGAAAATTACAGCCCTGCTCGACAAGAGCCAATGGACAAGACGAAAACTTACTGAAGGCAAAATAGGTGCGTGTCAACAAGTGATCACCCCACACAACTCGCCCGCTCCCCTCCGCTTGAGTGGTGGCGCCATAGCCACCTGGGGCGACCAACAGATTGCGAGGGTAGACACGGGGCTGTTCACCATGGTCTTGCCATCAGTGTCACGCTTCTTGGCCGGAGAAAAGAAACCGCCGTCTTCAGAGATCTTGAGGTTGTCCCAGCATACCCCAACATCCAATCCAGGGTTCTTCTTCAGCCACATGAGATCATCAAGGGTTGCTGGAGTAGCTTTGCCAGCGCACTCAAGAACTCCTCCACACGGGTTTTGCTTGTTTCTGGGATCAGAATCACCCAGAACTTGATCATCCTGTGTATCAGTCTCCACACCTGATTAATAGATGTCCAAATGGTGTTATTAAAAATCACAGAGTTCCTATATTTCCATAAACACCAAAGGACGGCAGAACTAACTACGTTCAAGGCTAAATTCTTTTTATTAGAGATCCAAAGTCGGGCCACAGATTCAAAGTTTGTACCCAAGTTCTTTTGGAAAAAGAGATTGACAAATGACCAAATATTTTTGGCTACAA
Source organism: Secale cereale (assembly GCA_902687465.1). Classification (NCBI taxonomy): domain Eukaryota; kingdom Viridiplantae; phylum Streptophyta; class Magnoliopsida; order Poales; family Poaceae; genus Secale; species Secale cereale. The sequence goes on along the minus strand of LR738714.1, from coordinate 106,197,100 downwards.
CACAGTCAAAAAATAAATGATGGTTTGTCTGTTGCTCAGTACAGAAGACACAATCAAGCGGCTTGATTATATGTCTTTTCCTAAGGTTGTCTCTCGTCATGAGCTTGCTTGGGGAAAATAACCAAAGGAAGACATGAATCTTCAGACACTTGGGGTCCAATTTCGCCACTGTTGCAAGATGCCCCAATACTCAATCCATGGCCGGCGCAGGGGAGAGGTACGGCCAAGGGTCGACCTCTTCCAACTCTGAAGGCGGTGCCGACAGCATCTTCCCCTTGATGCACTCCCATCTCGCCCGCCACCGCGGATCTGTGCTCCTCGCCTCTGCTCGCGCCCAGTTGACGAAATCCTTCGGGGAGGCGGTCGGGTGTGGCATCCTCCTCTTCTCGTCCCAATTGCCCTCGAAATAGATCCTCCGCACCAGATTGAGGAGCTCGTAATCTGCGTTGGCACCATAGGTCTCGATTCCCCATGATGCCCACACCTTCGTCTCCGGATCTGGCTCCGCGTCCGCCTTTTGCTGCAGCGCCCTCCACTCCTTCACGCATAGGAGGTAGTAGGATGCGTCGTCGCGGATCCGCGTGGCTCGCTCCGTTCACCTCCGCATCCTAGTTGCCCGCAACGTCTCTGGTGACACCGACCCAATCGGGCGCAACATCTCCGGGAAGGCTCAGTAGACGAAGGGGGGAGGCATGTACGGGATTGTCGAGCCCGGGCGAGGAGGCAAGCATGTGGATCTGTCGACTCTCGGCATGGGGGGCGGGGTGTAGGGCGGGGAGGTTCGCCATCGCGAGGAAGTCGGCAGCGAGGTGGGGTGGGTGGGGTGTCATCTTCTCTGCTCCGTCCCATAGACCGGTATGGACCTTAAAAAATAAGTTGAAACCACTGTAACTGTATGTCGTGTGCTACGCATGTTAAAATACAAAACCTAGGCCTGGCTGATACTTGTTCGCCCTCTGAAAAAAATGATACCAGATCCTCGAGCGAACTGGATTATAGAGGGGGCCGGTGGCACGACTGAAGAAGCACATCAGGAGATATTTTTTTCTTCAGTGGATGGCTCTCGATGGCGTTTTTTTACTTGCCTCTACACCATACAACTTGTATTTTTAGCCTCCCAGTTCGTTGTGGACTAGCAGCCCATTTGCTAGGCGGGCCAACCTACAGAAACCAGCACTCGATTTTTCATCAAGCCCCAAAAACAACGCAATACTATGTTTGTTTTGAGGCTGAAAACATTACGGGAGGGGTTGAGGGGAGGGGGCAAGACAGAGAAAAAAGATTAAAAAGAGCTGATGCGCCGTTGCTACCCTAACAAAGCAGGTGCAATTCTTCTCGGGAAGAAGGTGTGCCATTGACACCCACACATCACATACCCCACAGTAGGCATACTAACAAGTTCACACACAAGCACAATAGAAAAGGTAAACATTCGTATCAAACTCAGGTTCACAGGACACGTTCATATTCGTAGCCAACATTCACTATCAACAACTCAAAAGATTCATATATACACAAGTTCAGCATGTCTATGGATCCAAATGATTGATAGATCACACAATAATATTCATAGATAATTCACAAAAAGATTCAGATATACACATGTTCAGTATGTTTATGCATCCAAATGATTGAGATCACAGCTAATATGATGCATGGATGAACTTTAATTACCTAGGGTACAGACTGGTAAATGCTGTTTAGTCGGAGGTACTTCTTGCTAAAATTAATGCTTGTACGATTAACCTTTCGAGTACATAAGAGGCAGCACAAACAATCTGAACTTTGCTTGTAGGTTTATCCTCCAATAGTGGCCTCGTGCCAAGGGAGGTTTGAGCAACTTGGCCACTACTTTCAGCCAACTAGTTTACTGCCTCATCTTGGTCCTGTAGCTCACCAAAATTCTACATTGCAGACTGGTAAATGGTGTTCAGTCGAAGGTACTTCTTGCTAAAATTAATGCTTGTACGAGTAAACTTTCGAGTACATAAGAGGCAGCACAGACAATCTGAACTTTGCTTGTAGGTTTATCCTCAAATAGTGGCCTTGTGCGAGGGAGGTTTGAGCAACTTGGCCACTACTTTCATCCAACTAGTTTACTGGCTCATCTTCGTCCTGTAGCTCGCCAAAATTCTACATTGCAGACGGGAAAGGAGGCGGTTGAGAAAACGAACCACCCAAATTTTTTGTGCAGTTCAACTGAAATGGAGCATCCCTGGCGTGCAGACTGATTAAGTGCCAGATGAATATACGCGTCAACCAAGTTGTCTCGAATCTTTAGACTCCATGCCATACAGTTCGCTACCATATCTGCCGATAACCGAAAGGCACAAGTTGGGACCAAAGACTGGACTGTGTTTTTCTGGGCTATGCGCCAAGTAATATTTTTAGCGTTCACTCTCCTAATACTTGGAGTTTGACAACTGGTTGACGCCGGTTGATACTCGAATGAATATAGGCACTTCTTGTCAACATCGATGCTTGTCTGAGTGAACTTTGGAGTACATACCAGCAGCATAAGTATCTGTCCATATGATCTTTTTGTCCAGTTCTACTGAAATCACCCAATGCAATGATTTGCCTGCGAGTTTAGGCTCAAAGTTATTCCTTTATAAAATCGGCAAACAATAGCACAATACCAAATTACCAATACATGACAAGCACAATAATCCGGATAAAGACCAGTACCAACCTATGTGAGGTAGCATATCAATTACTTTTTCCTTTGACTAGAAGCCGAGATAAGCAAAGCGACTGACAACAAAGGAAGAAAGCAGGCCCAGATTAGCGACTGACAAGAAAGGACGAAAGCTGCCGAGGCAATGAAGCACCCAAAGTTTTTGTGCAGTTCCACCAAAATCGAGCATCCCTGTTGGCACATATATTGAGAGAGTGAGATTACTGTAATAGTGGGACTAGTTGATGAAACATACACAAACAAATAGAAGCACCCTTATTATCTTAATGCGTAAAGTTAGCAACATATTAGTCTTGCTTAAAGAGAGGTATTAGTTTATTTAATCAGTGCCAATTAGCTCAACATTCAAAGCATTGCCATGTATCATAGGTTGCAAAACTTTAACGTGCAAAGATAAAGGAGTTTCTCATGACAGTAGCACAATACAAATAGAGATGACAACAAACTAATATGGATGAAGACCTTAGGCCCGTACCAACCTGAGGAAAAAAGCTTATTCATGTAGTCCCATAAGAGATGATAAATCACTCACTAGAATCACTCAATAGTACATATTTTTGTGCACTTAAAATGTATGGTTGAAATCACTCTTCTTTACCAGTGCTGAGATTATATCAAAAGATTATCAAGAACTTCCAGCAGAATTAAAGCACAGGCTGGGATACAGTTCATTGTATTGTCTTGTGTAGTTTCACTAAAATGTATGATTGGCACAACATGATCCCTATTTGCACAAGTAGGAACAATATGAAACCTTCATTAGCTTAGTGAGAAAGGATAGAAAGACATTAGCATATTACTCTAATAGTAGCATCAAATTCATGATGGACAATACCCAAAACATTGCCTCATTGAACCAATGGCAATAAATTTACATGCAAAACAATAGCACTATTATGTCATGACACTAATAATATTCCCTCCCTGCTCCACCACATGATTCACCTCCATAGACAAACATACACACGTACATGATTCAGCATAGGGTACTACTAAAGATTTGTTTAACTCCGACATGAAAATTAGGCAGCAATAAATTAGTGGTACTTAAGTACTCCTAATTAAATAAGTGAGACAACAGAAGTGGAAGGGCTCCCTGGAGGATCGTCTCACATGTAAGGTAGTCATTGCCGGAGCCCTTGAATGGCCTCGACTGAGGCCTCTGGCTTCAGCAAGATGGCCTTGGCACTGTTTATTCTTCTTCTTCTTTCTCTTCATGCTCTGTTTCTCATTCTCCTCACCAGTTGGTGAAACCAAGTACATGATTGGCCTTCTATTTCAGAATTGGTTTTGTCAGTGAGGGAGTACAAGTGTACTAGTAAAAAATAGCATTATTTTCTCATGGCAGTCGCAAAATAGAGATGAAGACATGCATTAAATATCATTCTTACCTAAAGGAAGGTTATGGTGCCAATATGGATGATGAGGGTTGGAACACAGATCTCCCTTTGTGCAGTTCCACCAAAATGAACAAACTGTTCCGTTCTGACATTCTAGTTAAATAGCACAAAAGTCACTTCTTTTAAGAAGAGTTTTGTGCAGTGCACCAAAAGGTCACAACAGCAACCAGGTGAAATGGATATCCCTGTGTACACAAAAAGCTACAGAGGAAACAGTTAGAGTCTCAAACAATTATAGGCAAAAACATTTGTCTAAACTTGTCATGGCTTATAACAGTGGCATGGCTTCATTTTTACCAGGGGCATTAGATTAAGAACAACTAAATATTTGGTATAAGGGCATGGGACAGTGGGTGCACCAGCAGTCCAGCATAGCACATATTAATAAAGGTTCCACATAACAAGTATCAAACCGTTTACACATAGATTCATAAGTAGGAAATAGAAAATAGCAAACTTGCCCACATAGTTTGACAACCCCTACTAAAACATAGATGCATATGCAATAGACATGTTTATAGGGCAGGTAAACCTCCCCCCTCGTATGTTACGCCTGGCCATGGAGACAGATACGGCAGCGGATCCACCGGTTCAGGCGGAGGCGGAACGCTGGTCGGCATCCGACTGTTCAAGCACTCCCACCTTGCCTTGCCCGCTGGAGTTTTCGCCTCCGCCCTTCCCCAGCTGATGATATCGAACGCCGATGCATTTGGGGGCGGCATCCTGGCTCTCTCCTCCGCAATGCTCTCGAAGTAGATCCTCCGGCCCAAATTGCGCAGCTCCCAGTTGGAGTGCTGCTTGGCAACTTCAATGGTCCCTTCCCGGTGTTCACGGGAGATAGTTGGATCTCCCTCCATCTCTACAATCGCTCGCTTGAACTCCTTCACACTCTGTGACCAACACTTTACATCGTCGGCGATCCGTTCTGCCCTGTCGTGCCACCGCATTGCCCTCGTCTCCTATAGGAACTCGTCTGAAAAAGCTCCCACCGGCTGTAGAAGCTCGGGAAAGAACTCGTACACGTACGGAAGTGGCAAGGCAGAAGGGTCGTGTTGGAGATGAATGGGCGATGGTTGCGCCACTGTTGCAGACCTAAACATATGGATCAAATAAATAAAATACACATATATATAGATGGTAGGAATTCGTCTGACCAAGTGCTGACGTGTATAAGGACCCTACCGCCAGGGGCCCTGGCGGTAGCCTGTCTAACCCTACCGCCAGAGCCGGTGACAGTAATAAAAAGGGTCAAATCCCGAAAAAAATTCAAACAGCGGTCAGATCCTGAATTTCCATCCAAAAAGGGTCAAAACACACAAAAATTGTCGCACCATGTACCTAAACAAGGGCATAAAGTGGTGATTCATAGTTTGTTGCCCCGAGAAACAAACATCCAAGAAACATATCTGGGTTGGTCCCATTTTTGTTCACTCTAGCCACCTACTCCTATGTGTGGATAGCAAATCTAGTCCTAGTCATACCACTGTGTTCAGCGTTACCCCTATATTTTCCTTTTCGACCAAGAGACCGGTTGGACGACCAGTATGTACTACTTTCACCCCCTTTCCTTCCTGTTTGTACCAAGTCTAGTGTACTACATACTAAATTCCCCCACCCCCACTTTATTTCTTGTTTGAACCAAGTACATGATCTGACTCCATGAAGTAGCTTTACCTCTAACAATAGAAGAAAAAAAATAGGTGACGTTGGACCATCCGATCGAGAGGGGCTGAGAGGTACAAAATGATGCACATGCAGCGACGTAGCGAGCTGGGGAAGTAGAGATAAGGTGGTTTCTAAGAAAGATATACCTGAAGGTCGTCCGGATGCATGGATAAGTGGGCGGCGGCAGGCCGGATCCGCCCACACTAGGGCAACGACGAAGGGATCGAAGGACCTCCCGCGCCGGCGCTCGAACAGAGATAACGATGCGGCCGGCAGTGGGTTTCCTCCCTCGCTGTCGACGATGGCCTAAATGCTGCCCCTCCTCCCCTTCACCGGCGGAGGGCGATACATCCGGATCTGTAACCAGCGGTGAGGATAGAAAGACAGTATTTTTTAAAGGGAGAAAGACAGTGTTGCCACCCCTATCTTGTTTAGATCTGGAGAGGATGAGAGTGCATGAATAGAGCAACCCTAGCAAGCAAGCGCGGAGGCTCCGGCCTATATATACGTAGTGGGGTAGTTTTCCTTTTTCACTCCATCAAAAAAATCGTTCAAAATTGTGTACTATGTGCCAGGTCGCCGTTTTTTTAGTTGTTGATTGTTTTTTGAGATAGCTACCCGCTTGTTCCAAGTGGTGTTACGGTGTGCCAGGTCGCATTTTGTATCGTTCAAGTCTGGTACAAGTCCCTTAGGCAAGCTAAAGTGTGTCTACCAATTTGAGCAACTCAAGTTAGGCAAGTGTGGCAAGTGTGGGAAAAATAATGTGGCAACATAAGACAAACATAGTCACAATCCAAACAGCCCCGTAATTTTTTGTGGCATGCATGAAAATTTGGTTAGTTAGATTTATAGTCAAAATTTGGCACGGTGCATCAAATCAACACATGCAAGTATCAGAAGGGAAGTCACGGCATGCATGCATGCATTGTACTCCCTCCATTTCCAAATATAAGTCTTTTTAGAGATTGCAACAAGTGACCACATACGAAGCAAAATATGTCTACATACATCCGTATGTAGTAGTCCATTTGAAATGTGTAAAAAGACTTATATCGAGTGCAGTGCTTTGATGTGTCGCGTCAACTCGTACAAGACCGAGAAGTTTGATTACTACAACGCCCTCTCCCTCGCGTACTGAGCTCCGGTGCCTTAACTGCACCTACCTTTGGCTGCATGACAGGTAGGCCAACCACCTGTTGGGCCCACCTATCATAGACGCAAAGGCAGGAGCAGTAAGTCAATGAAGCCGCGTCCCTCCCTCGCGCATGAGCGTGGTGGCTAGCAGGACCATTAGGAGCATTCGCTACACGCTTCTTGACGGCGGTGAACTTGCGCATGGAGTTGACCATCATGTTGCCCATGCGAGAGGCGAAGCCGGCGTCGGTGAGGGCTACGACACCGGAAGTCGCCAGCACCGTCTGGATACGATGCGAGGTGCGGGGCCGTAGGCCGGCGCCTTGGATGATTTGGCACAGCCGACTGCCGCTCGCGACCATCGCCTCCATAGGTGCTTCTGGCTTCTGGTCACTTGGTCTTGGATTGGAGTGAGCAGCGTTGCGCAGTGATTGAGAAAGAACATTTAGGGGCTGTTTGGTTTGAGACTAAGCCTAAGGTTAGGCAAGTTTGACCAACTTAGGTGTGTGTTTGGTAAGATTCCCTTAGGCAAGTTTGGCAAAAAATGTATGGTAAAGTGTGGCACTCCTAGGCCTAGAACCAAACAACCCCTTATTGTCAATCTAACCCTGCCATCCATACACCTCTTTGGTTTAGAGTTAGTTCAGGGTTAGAATCTAACTCTAACCTCTAACCGAGTTAGTAGAGTTTTCCTCGTCTCGGTTCATCACCATCATACTTTCCCCATTTCTGTGTTTTCAGTATCCCGCGAATCAAAGAGGCCCTTAGACTGGTTTAGGTCCGGTAGTTTTTTATAAACATGTTATGTCCAAAATTTAATGAACGTGCTCCGGTTTCTACAAAAATAATCCGGTTTCATGTAGTAATTCATTTATTTATTTATTCTTCTGCGGGGGGTTTGCATGTAATTCGTGACGTCCGAAATGTAAAGTACCCCGGCATATGCTTCGAGTCGTGCATGCACTACGACCTAGATGCTCTATGTCCCACATGTCGGTGATGACCCACAACCGTAAGGGATCTATTGCAGCGTTTTCGATAAGTAAGAGTGTCGAACCCAACGAGGAGCAGAAGGTATTGATAAGCAATTCTGAGCAAGAAATTACTGCAAGCACTGAAAGATAACTTTTAGGGGTTTTCTCGGTATAAGCAACAGGAAAGTAAAAGCAAGTAATGTAAAAGGTACTGAGAGTAACAAGTGGCCCAATCCTTTCTTAGCAAAGGAGAGGCCTAGCAACTGAACTTATAAAGACTAAAGCGTTCCTGAGGACACACGGGAGAGGTAGTCATGTGCTTTCGCCATATTCCGTATCGATACTATGTTATGTGTTGATAAGTGTTGAGTGGGTGGATCTATGCTAGTACACGCTCTAGACTAAGATGAGTGCACTCTTATGATTAAACACCTTGCAAGCATCCGCAAATACAAGATAGAATTTAAGGCAAAAGCCTAACCATAGCAATACGATCGAGGATCCATTATTCCCTTATGCAAAAGCGTGCGGACTGGGGTTCAGGTGTCTGTCACTCCGGCAACCCACCATAAGCATTCTTTATACACAATGTATTCTCCTAGGTCCTTAATAAGGCGAAGTGTTGGGTGTTCGACTCACACAACACCACTAGTAGAATGACAACACAACTTAAGTATCAAACAACACATATTACTTCAACAACATATGACTACTAACAACAAGACTTTCCCCATGTCCTCAAGAACTAAGGTAACTACTCACGAGACATAAAGGAGATCATGATCAGTGGGGATAAATAGGTGATAAACAATCTGGACATAATAATATTTCTCCAACAAAACTCAATAGCATTCACCACAAAGTAGTAATCAACACCGATGGAGTAGAGAGGATAGGTAGTACGAGTTACAACACAAGTTGCGATTGTAAGATGAGATTTGGATGAAGATGGAGATGGTGCTGGTGTTGGGGATGATGTTGATGATGATCTCGATGATGCCCGTGACGATGGTGATGATGATGGCGACGATCTCCCCTTCCGGGAGGTGATCTCCCCGGCGGAATCTGCCCGCCGGAGATGGCTTTTTCTTCTCTGTAGGTTTCCGCCACGGAGCGGCGGCGGAACTCCGTAAAAATTCCCGTCCTTAGGGTTTTTGGATAACGGAGAGCATATATGCAAAAGGGGGCGACCAGAGGTGGGCCAGGGGCTCCAGGCGCCCCCCCGGCGCGGCCAGGGGAGGGGGGCGCCCCCAGGGCGCCTGGGCACCCTGTGGCCCCCCTCTGGTTGCCCTTTCGTGTGCCTTTGTGATCCGTGTGAAAAATATCTCCCGTCATTTTTCAGGTAATTTGGAGGTATTCTTCTTCAGCAACTCAGCGTCCACTTTTTACTGCTGAATCCCGCGTCTGCTGCTTCGGCATCGGAAAGTTTGCAAACTGTGTAAAATAGACCAAAACAACATAAGAACATCACCGTAACGTGAAATATATCAATGTATAAGGATAAATTATGATACAAAATAGTTATGCATTTTGGACGTATCAACACCCCCAAGCTTAGACCTCGCTTGTCCCCAAGCGAATATGAACTCGGTAAACCTGTCCACAAGTTTAGAGAGTGAAGTGTCGATAAATAGAATACGGACAAGAAGCATCATAGTTTCTTTACCAACTCAAATATCCTCAACATCAATCTTCAATTCATAAAGCCCTTATAAAAGAGTGATAACACTTATATTCGAAAGTAGGGCTAAGGAAACTCATTATATCATGGCAAACATGTCCTTTGGTCAAAGAACAACAAATAGATTTAACTTTTGCTCTTATATTTTGATGAGATCAATTGAAGCTTTTTGAAATAACATGTTAATAGGCAAGAAGTGACAGTGTTAACACAAAGGAAGATATTTGCCTTAGCTGGGCTTGACAAACAACTTACTTATCAAATGATAATGTCAACAAGGATATGATATGACAAATCTTAATGCAACTTTATATGAATGAATCCTTATCAACATCAAATGTCTGCTCTCTTTAAGAATAGAAGGGAGTAGGAATAACTGACTCAACTTAAAATTAAAAGATGGGCCCCGCTCTAGGGTAGTAGGGAAAACTCATGTGCTATCCTTAAATCAAACAGAATGAAAACATGTTTTGAGAGGTGCATGATTTGTCAACGAATGCTAATAGATAACTCAACTACCTCTTGAGCTGGACAAGTTTCGAGGAACGGCTCCCGCACGAGGACGATCACATCCTCTTATTCTCCTTTGTTTATCACTGCCAAAGTTTTCTGATTTCTCATGAACAGAGCGTGAAGGAGGGTTTGTTTGTTATATTATTTTCGAGCCGGGCGCACTCTTTGCCAGTTCCTTCTCGCATTATGGGTTTGCACATTAGACATGCAATCCCGGGGTGAAGCTTGTCCAATTCAAGAAGACTATGAATTAGCTATTACTTCCTCATGAGCTAAAACAGAGGCACAAAATAAAAGATTTTGAACATTTAAGGATAACACATAAATTATATACTTTTAGGAGGTGGTAGTGGAATACCACGAGTAGGTAGGTATGGTGGACTCATATGGACGGTATTGGTTTTAGTGGTATGGATGCACAAGCAGAATACCGCTTAGTACAGAGTTAGGCTAGCAAAGGTTTTGAGAGAACAGACAATTGATGATGACTAAGATGCAAAGCAATATAAAGCATGAACATTGGAATAAGCATAACACATCAAGTTGTCTTGCTTGTCAGCATAACACTTCAAACATAATAACATAAAGGTTTTGGCTATGTTGATACTTTAAGAAAATCATGCTTGTTGTTATGACCAAAGCTATGTTTGCCAAGATTAAATAAAGTTTTCACAGCCATACCTGACATAAGGTCAATACTCCACATAAGAGTCATCATATAAGGTCGATTGCGTGAAGAGAATACCGAGTGCAGCAAAAGGAACCAATAAACTTCTCATTAATATTCCATCATGGACGACTCCACACTCTCGGATACAATTCTTCACTGAAGGAGCGATAGACCTCAATGCACACACCTATCTCATATAATAACCTCCCTAGACATGATACGACTCTACTTGACTCTAAAAGAAAAAAGGTAAAGATAAAGATACCGGGCACTCCCCCAAGCTTGGAACAAGCCAAGGGAATGCCGTTACCCAAGGAGATTTCACTCATCATCCTTGTTGGCGTTGATCATGTAGTCCTTGGCGAAACGCTTCCATGGATATCTAGCTAAAGTCTCATATGAGAAGCTCGTCTCCTGAATCCTGCATTCAACACCCATACTCATGCGCATAAACCTTAGTTCATACTCACAGTTCTGGTTATGTAGATCATTAATTTGCCCTTGGAGCTCTATAATTCTTTCTTCAGACGCGGTGATGCTTTTCCACATCTCCTTCATCTCCTTCAGGAAGTAGTTCTTCATCTCGTTGATGATGTCAAAGTTAGCTTCAACACCACGCTCGATCATCTTCTTGTATCGAAGACTTCTTGCTCCACTTCTTCCAGCCTGGCCTGGACGCTCCCCTCCTTGATAGGTCCCTTCAGATCTTCTTGATGAAGGACACCGTCCTCCATCCGAACAACCTGAGGGTGCTTCTTCACCTCAACGAGGTAAGGATTGATGACGTTGACGACGAACTCATCCTTGGGGGAGCTTGGAGAAGCCATGGCACCTAATTTCAGCTGAAAGATTCCCTGGCAGAAACAGATCGAAGAGAAAACACGCGAAATCGCAAGATACGTTGCCGGAGCAATCCGGGAAAATATATAGGAAAAATTTATGCACAGAAAGGAAGGTAACGGACCAAAGCAGGGTCGGAGACGGACTCCCGGGTGTCCAGGCGGCCTCCCGGCGCGGCCCGGGGGGGGGGGGGGCGCCAGGGGGGCGCCTGGACTCCCTGGAGGTCGTCTCCGGCTCCACTTAGGCTCGGAATTTTACTAATTTTGCAGAAACTCGTAATACGGAACTTTTATGGCGGTTCGCGATGTTTCCTTACCGTACTACATACCTTTTCTTTATTCTGCTTCTGCTGGCGTCTGAAACAGGGCTGCAACATGTTCTTCGTGGGTTGTTGTGTATATTATATTCACATCAACATTGACAGGGTCTCCTGCTATGTAATGTTTAAGTCTTTGCCCATTCACAACTTGAGGTTTGGTGCCTTCAAAATTATTAATCTTAATTGCACCAGACCGATAAACTTCTTCAATATGAAATGGTCCTTCCCACCTGGAAAGTAGTTTACCTGGAGAAAACCTGAAACGGGATCTAAACAACAAAACTTTATCACCAACATTAAATTCATGTTTCAGAATCTTCCTATCATGCCAATTTTTTACCTTTTCCTTGAACATTTTAGCGCTCTCGTAAGCTTCACTTCTCCATTCATCTAGAGAAGTCAAGTTCATGAGACGCTTCTCACCAGCTAGTTTTGGGTCAGCGTTAAGCTCTCTAACAGCCCAGAAAGCTTTGTGCTCTAACTCTAATGGCAAATGGCAAGCCTTGCCATACACCATCTTATAGGGGGACATGCCCATGGGGTTTTTGTAAGCAGTTCTATATGCCCACAAAGCATCTCCTAACTTATTTGACTAGTCCTTTCTATTTCTGTTTACTGTTTTCTACAAGATCAACTTAATCTCTCTATTGGTGAGCTCAACTTGCCCACTAGTTTGAGGATGATATGGTGAAGCAATTCTATGATTAACATCGTATTTAGCCAAAGCTTTTCTAAAAGCTCCGTGCGTGAAATGTGATCCCCCATCAGTCATGATATACCTTGGTACACCAAACCTAGGAAAAATTACATCTTTAAGCATTTTCAAAGATGTCTTGTGATCAGCACTTTCAGTGGGGATTGCTTCAACCCACTTGGTCACATAATCAACAGCTACTAAAATGTGAGTGTACTTGTGCGAAGAAGGAAAAGGACCCATAAAATCAAAACCCCAACAATCGAAAGGTTCAATCACTAGTGAGTAATTCATAGGCATCTCATTCCTTCTACTAATGTTACCAACTCTCTGACATTTATCACAGGCTAAAACATAATTTCTAGCATCTTTAAAGAGAGTAGGCCAATAAAAACTTGATTGAAGAACCTTATGTGCAGTCCTCTCACCGGCATGATGTCCTCCATAGGGACTATCATGACACCGTCTGAGAATGTCCTTCTGCTCATGTTCCGGAATGCATCTCCTCACGATCCCGTCGGGACCTACTTTGAAAAGATGTGGGTCATCCCAGAAGTAGTGCCTCAAATCATGAAAGAACTTCTTCCTTTGCTAAAGTGTTAAACCTGGAGGCAAATACTTTGCAACAATAAAATTAGCATAATCTGCATACCAAGGGTCGGAAAGAGATTGTACTTTTACAACGGCAAGTTGCTCGTCTGGAAAACTATCGTTGACTGGGATGGGATCATGTGGTATATCTTCCATCCTTGAAAGATTGTCCGCTACCGGATTGTCTTCTCCCTTCCTATCAACAATCTGCAAATCAAATTCTTGAAGAAGGAGTACCCATCTGATAATGTCGGTGTACTAAGGTAGGGGTACCTCAGTACCCCAACTTGTGCACGGGCAGTTGCAGCTTCCCGCGGCAGGGTTTACTGCGTGCTCGCCGGAGACCTTCCTGCTCCCTATTAAACCATTCAAAAACAAAGTATACAAGACATAAGACCGAGACCCCGGCAAGAGGGGCTTGCCGGGAAGGCCGTACCAGGCTCAAGACTGCCCCGCTGACACAAGACCCTGGCAAGAGGAGCTTGCCAGGAAGACTAGAAGACAACGCCTCGGCGCTATATGCGCCCCGGCAAGGACCCGGGGAGCGGCAAGCTCCCGGGCCCGACAAGATCAAGGCCCCGGCAAGGTGCTTGCCGGGAAGGCTGCGCTGTGTGCCCGCGCTCCAGCTCATCGGCCCACGCGTCGCCCTGGGGCCTATCCAGGGACGCGTGGCGGATGGCTGTGCAGCCTGGGGTACACGGTGGCACTCCACGGTGATGGATCCATCGCCGTGGCAGACGGAGACGCTAAGGCGGGAGCTTTTGGGGTCGACGGCGACGGGCATTAAATGCCCTTGTCCCCCACTGTTAAAATAGGTATAGACCACTGTTCTGTACTGTAGCTCCACTGTTCCCGCACTGTTACAACTACCACCTCTTTTACATTTTTACCCCTTTCTCCTACGTTGACACCTGTCGGTGACCCCTTGCACTATAAAAGGAGGCCCATGCACAATGTGGAGGGGGTTCGGAACCTAGATCACTCTCGCGCTTGGTGTAGCTGCTTCTTCAAGCTCCCGAGCGCTCAAACTCAATACACAACCAAGCAGGAGTAGGGTTTTACGCGTCTACCGCGGCCCGAACCTGGGTAAAACTGCCCGCGTGCTCGCTACGATCTGCTCTTTGTGCTCCCTCCGCCCTCGTACCGCACAGACAAGGGGCTCCGGTCCCATAGGTGTTCGTGGCGGACAGTTTCCCCCGACATCTTTGGCGCGCCAGGTAGGGGGCGTTGAGGTTGTGCGAACCTGATCCGGCGTTCGCGCGGGCGCATTCTTCATCAACCTCTCCAGCTTCATCAACAACTTCATCAGCGACAACTCCATGGCCCCGAAGAAGAAGGCTTCGGAGGTCGGAGGCCCGTCTGCGTCTCACCCGCCGCCACCAGAGCCAACGGTGGGCGGGGGAGATGCCGTCGGAAGGGTGGCCGCCGGTGAGGACACTCACGGCGCCACCAGATCCAAGAACAGGACGGACGACCGAACCTCGGTCTCCGTGGACGCGCCGCGTCCATCTCAGCACACGACGACCCAGCAGCGCCATACCACGGGAGGTGATATCCGCTTGCTGGGGCAAGGCCAAACCGGAGGCTCGCGGGACGCCCCGGACCCCCGTCCGGGCACAAGCAAAGCGAAGGCGCCGACGCGGGACCCCGCTCCTTCTAACGTTGTTAGAAGTCCGAGCGTATCCCGCTCCTCGCACCGCTCGCCCGCGTTCCCCTCCACTCCAGCGGAAGCGCTCGCAAGAGCGCAACTGCTCCTCGACTTTCCTCCAGCGGCCGACAAGGCCGAAGAATGGAGGGCCACTATACGGAGCCTGATAGACTTCGCCAACAACGATTCTCCACAGCAGCCGTCGACCTCACGGCCGCGGCAAGCTGAGAAGACGAAGGCTGACGGCAACAAGACTGCCGGGGGTGCGACAAGCGTACATTCCCCGCCGCAGAAGCAGAAGACGCCGCCCCGCCGGAACAACCCCGACGACGGCTCCACAGCCTCGTCGGACCCGCGGGCCCGTCGGGACCAGCGCCAGGTCCTCGACGACCGGCGAGAAGAAGACGCTCGGACCACAATCGAGCGCCGCCGAGAAGCTCGGCGACAATCAGACAAGAGAGCTGGGAACACTGTCGACGCGCACGCGCCCGGTGAACCAGGCGACTTGCCGTACGCGGCAGGCTGCCCTGCGTTCACCCGCGAGCTGCGGCGCGTCCAGTGGCCCAGCATGAAGAATTTCAAGCCCGACGTACCGGAGAAGTACGACGGCAAAACGCACCCCTCGGAGTTTCTCAGCGTCTACACCATCGCAGTGCAAGCTGCCGGGGGGCGCGACGAGAAGATCTTGGCGAACTACTTCCCGCTCGTGCTAAAGCCGAACGTCCGTTCGTGGCTCATGCACTTGCCGGAAGGTTCCATCTCTTCTTGGGCCGACCTCTGCCACCAGTTTGTTGGCGCCTTCACCGGCGGCCACAAACCCCATGGCCAGGAGAGCGATCTCCATATCTTGGCCCAGAAGGAAGGCGAAACCCTGTGCAAGTATATCCAACGCTTCAGCCGGGTGCAGCACAACATCCCTGACGTTCACCCTGCCGCGGTTATCAGCGCGTTCCATCAGAACGTGCGTAACCGCCGCATGCGTGAAGAGATGGCGATGACGAAGATTCGGGATGTCAGCGAGCTCTATGCTCTTGCTGACAAGTGCGCACGCGCAGAAGAGGGGAGGAGACTCCCCGGGGAGGATACTGGCGCGGGAGGAAGCGACAGCGACGACGCCGCCCCGGCAAAGAAGAGCCGGCAGCGGAACAACAGAAAGAAGGGCAAGAAGGAGGTGCTTGCCGTCGAGAAGTCCGGCAAGGAGGCCCCCGCCAAGCAAGCGCAGGCTGGCGGCTCCGGCAAGGAGCCTGCCCCTGCAGCGGCGGCCGACAAGCCGGGTAGCTCCGACAAGCAATACTGTAAGATCCACCGCACCAAGGGTCACGATCTCTCCAACTGCAAGCGCGTCGAGTACCTCGTCGAGCAGCAGAAAGCTGAGTACGAGAGGCGCGACAAGGAGAAGGCCCAAGGTGGCGGGGAAGAGCCCAGCAAGAAGCGACCGTTCAACGGCCGGGGAGGACGCCGCGGCAAGGCTAAGCAGCGGCAAGGAGATCGACCTCCCCGGGGCCGCGACAACGACGAAGAAGATGACGACGAAGACATGGAGGACGAGGAGAACAGCGAGCAGGAGTTCCAGAAGGCCACGGAGGTCCTGTGCGTCGACGGTGGCGCCTCCCTGCATACCTCCCACCGCCAACTCAAGCAGTGGGTGCGTGAGGTAAACGCAGCGGAGCCGCCCGTGGAGTCGCGCAGGCTCCTCAAATGGTCCAGCACGCCCATCGTTTTTGACCTTGAGGATCACCCTGACCGCACCACCGCGGTCGGGTGCTTGCCGATGCTGGTTTCTCCCACCATCCGCAACCTCAAGGTCACCAAAATGTTGGTTGACGGCGGGGCCGGGCTGAACTTGATCTCCTCAGCTGTGATCAGGAAACTCCAGATACAAGATGGCGAGCTCGAAGAGACCGGTTCATTCCAAGGAATCAACCCGGGAAGGAGCAAGCCCAAGGGAAAGATCACTCTGCCGGTGACCTTTGGCGGGGAGCTCAACTTCAGGACTGAGCGCATCACTTTCGACGTCGCCGATATTCCATTGCCCTACAATGGAATACTTGGCCGTCCTGCCCTCGCCAAGTTCATGGCAGCTTCCCACTATGCCTACAACGTGCTGAAGATGCCGGGGCCGATAAGCGTCATCACTGTCCATAGCGACAAGAAGGATGCGCTTATTTGCGCCGACAAGATTTACCGGGATGCGGCAGCTGCGGCCGAGAAGGGTACTCTTGCCGCTGAAGCTCCCGGGGGGAAGAAGACGAAGACCAAGTCCGGCAAGTGCTCTGGGACCCACTCCGGCAACCGCACCTCCTCGGAGTGCTGCGCTGCCGTCGAGGACGTTCCATCGAGCTCCACCGGCAAGAGTAAGAAAGGAATGGCTGCTCCTCCGGCAACCAAGAAAGTGTCCGCAAAGGAGGACGGCACTGGTGGTACTTTCACCATCAGTGCCACCCTTGACAGCAAATAGGAAAGCGCGCTCATTGCCTTCCTGCGGGCGAATGTCGATGTGTTTGCCTGGCAACCATCTGACATCCCCGGTGTTCCCAGGAAGGTGATTGAGCACAAGCTTGCTGTCTGTCCTCACGCGCGGCCCATCAAGCAAAAAGTGAGGAAGCAAGCCGTGGAGCGCCAAGAGTTCATCAACGAAGAAATCAAGAAGCTAGAGGCGGCAGGCCTAGTTAGAGGTGTGATCCATCCGACGTGGTTGGCAAATCCAGTCGTCGTGCGCAAGGCCAACGGGAAGTGGAGACTGTGTATAGACTTCACCGATGTCAATAAGGCATGTCCCAAGGATCCATTCCCTTTGCCGCGCATTGACCAGATCGTTGACTCCACTGCCGGATGTGAGCTACTCTGTTTTCTTGATGCATACTCAGGCTATCATCAGATTTTCATGGCCAAGGAGGATGAAGAGAAGACTGCATTTATCACTCCATGTGGCACTTATTGCTTTATCCGCATGCCGTTTGGATTGAAGAATGCAGGCTCAACCTTTGCAAGGGTAGTGTACACTGCTTTTGAGCCACAGATCCACAGAAATGTAGAAGCTTACATGGATGACATCGTGGTGAAGAGCAAGAGCAAGGAAACCCTGATTCAAGACTTGGAAGAAACGTTTCAGAATCTGCGCAGAATACAGCTCAAGTTGAACCCCGAGAAGTGCGTCTTTGGAGTCCCCTCCGGCAAGCTTCTCGGGTTCTTTGTATCACAGAGGGGGATTGAAGCCAACCCCGACAAGATCAAAGCCATTGAGCAGATAGAGGCCCCGAAGCGCGTCAAGGATGTCAGGAGGCTTGCAGGTTGTGTTGCTGCCCTCAGTAGGTTCATTTCAAAGTCTGCGGAACGCGCCCTACCTTTCTTCAAAATCTTGAAGAAGGCAGGTCCGATGAAGTGGACTCCGGAAGCGGAGGCGGCGTTGCAGGATTTGAAACGGTACCTGTCCTCCACTCCTATACTTGTCGCACCTAGACCACAGGAAAAGTTGTTGCTATACTTAGCGGCAACCAACCAGGTGGTTAGTGCTGCGTTAGTAGCGGAGAGGGAGTCCGACGAGGAGTCAACACCACCGGCAAGCGAATCCAGCGACAAGCAGGGGGCTGCTCCAGCAAGCTCTGGCCCCGACAAGGATGACTCTGCGCAGGAGCAAGGAGAGGTGCGGAAGAAGATGGTGCAGCGCCCAGTGTATTTTGTAAGTTCCCTTCTCTAGGGGGCTAGATCAAGATACTCCAGTGTGCAAAAGTTGCTTTTCGGCCTCCTCATGGCCTCGAGAAAGCTGCGCCATTACTTCCAAGCCCATGAGATAACAGTGGTCACTCGCTTTCCGCTGAAGAGGATATTGCACAACCCAGAAGCAACAGGCAGGATCGTCGAGTGGGCACTGGAGCTGTCGAGCTTTGGGCTCAAGTTTGAAAGTACTTCAACCATACAGAGCCGAGCTTTGGCAGAATTCATAGCTGAATGGACCCCAACGCCAGATGAAGAAGTTCAAGAAACAAGCGCACCCGTACAAGAAGCGACAAGTGAATGGGTAATGTATTTTGACGGTGCCTTCTCGCTGCAAGGCGCCGGTGCCGGCGTGGTACTCATCGCGCCCACCGGGGAGCACCTCAAATATGTTATCCAGATGCACTTTCCCAGGGAGCAAGCGACAAACAACACTGCAGAATATGAAGGCTTGCTTGCCGGCCTCAGGATTGCGGCCAAACTTGGGATCGGAAAGCTGATTGTGCGGGGAGATTCTCAGTTGGTGGTCCGACAAGTTAACAAGAGTTATCAGAGCCCTTTGATGGAAGCCTATGTCGATGAAGTGAGAAAGCTTGAAGAGCGCTTTGAAGGTTTGCAGATGGAGCACGTCCCGAGAGCTCAAAATGAAATTGCAGATGGCCTTTCAAAGTGCGCTGCGATGAAGTTACCTGTGGAACCAGGGACCTTCTTGCTCAAGCTGACTCAGCCATCCGTTACACCATCAATTGGACAATCCAAGAAGAGAAAGTTGGTCTCCGGCGACTACTTGCCGGCGGATCTTCCTGAAACCGCCGCCAAGGTCCCCAAGATCAACAACCAGAACGCTGAGGAACAGTTTGCTCCTGCAAGTCCTCGGGCTTGTACAGTTGAAGCAAGCGTTCCCGGCAAGCCTCACCCCGGCGAGCTTGCCGGGGGACCGTCAGCTCCGGCAGAACCAGAGGTCCTTGCCGTAGAAGCTGAGGTTCCCGCAGCGGCCCTCGAGCCTTTAGTCCTTGCCGTCGAGCCTCGGGCTCCGGCATGGGCGCAGCAGATCGTCCGCTTCCTTCAAACTGGAGAACTTCCCGACGACCCTCAAGAGATAGAGAAGATAACCAGGCAGTCAAGTATGTACCAATTCGTGGATAACGAGCTGTACAGAAGAAGACTCAATGGTGTCAGGTTGAAGTGCATCTCCAGAGAAGATGGACAGAAGCTGTTGGCGGAAATACACAGAGGCATATGCGGCCACCACATTGGCGCAAGGGCGCTTGCCGGGAAAGCTTTCCGGCAAGGGTTCTTTTGGCAAGAAGCCCTCCAAGATGCAACTGCACTAGTAACCAAGTGTGAAGCGTGCCAGTTCCATGCGAAGCAAATTCATCAGCCAGCTCAAGCTCTCCAAACAATCCCTTTGTCATGGCCCTTCTCGGTCTGGGGGCTCGATATCCTCGGCCCTTTCCCTCGTGCTGTCGGGGGCTTTGAGTACTTGTACGTTGCAATCGACAAGTTCACAAAGTGGCCAGAAGTGGAGCCAGTGAGGAAGGTGACAGCACAGTCAGCAGTCAGGTTCTTCAGGTCGATTGTTTGCCGTTTCGGGATCCCTAACAGGATCATCACCGACAACGGTACGCAATTCACTAGTCGCACCTTCATGCAGTACGTCCAAGACCTTGGCGCCAAGGTCTGTTTCGCTTCTGTTGCTCACCCGAGGAGCAACGGTCAAGCGGAGAGGGCAAATGCTGAAGTGCTGCGCGGACTCAAGACGAGGACCTTTGACAGGCTGCGCAAGTGCGGAAGAAATTGGATAGAGGAGCTCCCGGCGGCTCTTTGGTCAATCAGAACGACACCAAGTCGAGCCACCGGACAGACACCCTTTGCTCTAGTCTATGGAGCAGAGGCAGTTCTCCCCACGGAACTCGTAGACGGATCTCCTCGAGTACTCGCTTATGATGAGCTCGAGCAAGAGCAACTGCGGCAAGATGACGCATTGCTCCTTGAGGAGGGACGTCTCCAGGCTGCTGTACGAGCTGCTCGATACCAGCAAGCTTTGCGCCGCTACCATAGCCGCAAAGTCAAGGCCAGGAGTCTCGAGGAAGGCGACCTTGTTCTTCGGCGTGTTCAGTCCGCCAAGAATTCCAACAAGTTGACGCCGAAGTGGGAAGGCCCTTATCGGGTGAGACAAGTTACGAGGCCCGGCGCTGTCCGCCTCGAGACCGAAGAAGGCTTACCGGTGAGCAACTCCTGGAACATAGAGCATCTTCGCAAGTTTCACCCCTAAGGCGCGGTTGCCGTGATCCGCTCCGGCAACCACCTTTTGTACAAGCTTTGCCGCTGTTGCATGTAACCCTTTGTACAAAGCCAGGCGCAGACCCCGTGCATCAGTAAAGTTTTTGTGTTTTTCGCATCGATTGCCTTTTGCATGCTTCTCTTTGCTATTTGCATGTTCTGTTTGGCATTTGGTGCAACACTCAGATATACGGTAAGCACTATTACGCCGAAAAGCCATATGCTTGTTTCCCTCTCCCTTTTCTTTCCTCTTAAGCAGAAGGAACGTTCCTCGCGCACAAGTTTGCCGGGGGGGAAGGAGGTGGAGGAGGAACCAAGCGCTGTTCAAGAAAGAGAAGTCTTACCGGAAAGCAAGCAACATATGAGAGATAAGTTGTTAGAATTTGACCAGTTCAAATTTTAATTTTTAGTTGTCTTCCTTGAACGATCACATTTTGTATGGAAAACCTGTGCGCGGAGGAACCTACCCGTAGCTTGCCGCACCCTTATCTTGTTTTCGAGTTCACTCAACGATTTAAGTGAGCTGCGACAAGTGTCGCGCCCTTGCTTCGTTTCCGAGTACGCTCAGCAAGCTAAGTGCGTTGCGACTAGCTGCGGCAAGGTTGCTTGCCGGCGAGGACCTTGGCCAGCAGGCTGCTCAGAGTCCAGCACTCAGCGCTCGCGGCAAGGGCCCCTTGCCGGCAAGCTCCCCGGGAGCGTAGGGTGAAAAACATACAAAGTCAAGGATTAAGACAAGGAAGATGACATTGCACTGATTGATCAAAATAAAGTAAATATCTTACAAAGGATAACTTGTCGCAATGGACTAATAAGTTCATGACATAATGTGCAGCAACAAAAAGATAAAGATAATGGAGCCCTAGTCTACGCGGTCGCCCTCCTTCCTGCCAAGCTTTGCCACCTTGGCGATGATGTGGCCGACCTGCTCCTTCAGGGCCTCCGTGTCTGCATCAGCCGGCAAGCTACGAAGAACGTTGGTGAGATTGATCCCCGGGTTGCGGTACATGATCTTCGTCAGCACCCGCTCCAGAGTTCCCGCGCAGAGCAGGCGCGACTCCTCGGCCAGCTGCGCGGGGATGCGGTTCCGGAGACCTGCAAGGGCCGGCGCGATCCCTCTGAAGAAGAGGCTGAGCTTGGCGCTGTGCGGGAGATCCGGATCCGGCGAGTAGATGAGGTGTTCGACCTTCAGCGCCAGCAGCTCCTGGTCAATGTTGGACGCAGAAGAAACCAAGTCTTCGGTCCATACCTCGATAGTCTGGCGGAAGAGCTCGGATGCCTTGTTGACGCTGTCCACTAAAGTCCGCTCCTTGCGGAGCTCCTCCTTCAGCTTGTTCTCCTGAGCCCGGGCAGCGTCGAGCGAATCCTTCAGAGTGGTGACCTTCAGTTCCAAGTCCTCAATGGAGTCCTTGGCGGCCTTCAACTTGTCGCCCCTCTTGGAGAGACTCACCTGAAGCTCGGAGTTTGTGTGAGCGTCCTTCTCGCGCTCCAAGATGAGCGCGGCAACCTTCTCTGCGCTCACCTTCAGCGCCTTCTCCAACTGTTCAACCTTGGCGGCAAGCTCCTTCTTGGCGTCTTCCGCGGCAACCGCGGCGGCTTTCGCCTCCTTCAGCTCCCCGCCAAGGGCAGCCTCGCGGGCGGCAAGGTCCTCCTCATGAGAGTCCAGCTCGACCTTCCGCTGCGCGAGCTCTCCCTCTCGCCGGGACATCTCCACCCCGGCGAGCCGCTGCTGTTCATCAGCTTCAGCCTTCTCGAGCACCCACTCCTGGTACTCGCCGGCGAGACGCTCACGCTCCTCCGCCACCTCGCGGAGGGCCGCCTGGTTGGCGGCGCTGAGCTCCGCCGCACGCTTCTCCATTTCCGCGGCGGCCTTGGCGGCAAGGGCCTCCCGGGAGGCGAGCTTCGCCTGCCTGGCCCGGTAAAGGGCCAGGAGCTGGTGGAGCAACCTCTCCTCCTCGGGCCCCTCACTCCCGCCGGGCGCCTCGACGATCTTCAGGCCTGCGGAGGCGAGGACTTCTCCGTCGAACGCCTCGCCCTCCGCAGGAGCTCGCGATGAAGACCCCCAAGGCATCTGGATGAAGACGCCGTTGGGGGCCTCAAGATAATACCCCTGCTCCTTGCTGGCGGAGGGGCCGGTGGCCGGTGCAGCATCCGATGCTCCCGCCGCCTCCGGGCCGGCGGTGCGGTCACCGTCCCCCTCCCCAGCCGCTGCGTCCGCAGCCGGGGCAGTCTCCTGCGCGGCCGGCTCGGCGGCCTCGGCCATCTCCTCGGCGACAGGAGCGTCGCCGCCGCCGCCCTGCGCGCCCTCCTCCTCGAGGTTGATAACCTCCGTCTCCATGGGCTCAGGAGGAGGAAGATCTAAAAAGAAGAAGAAGGAAAAGAAGTTCAAGACTCAAGCAAATATCCGAAAAGAGGCAGGCCAAGAAGACAAGTCACAAAACATACCTTGGCGGACGTCCTCAGCGGCGGGCTCCCTCGCCGGGGAGCTCGGCCTTGTCGGAGTAGTCACCCTCGCCGGGCTGCTCGCCCTCGGCGGGGTACTCTGCCATGGCGGAGTACCCGCCCTTGGCGGAGCGCTCTCCCTTGCCGGAGAGTTCTGCCTTGGCGGGGACGGTGGGGCCTGCGGCTCCTCGACGACGGTCTCCGGGCGCTCTTCCCGCTGTGGCTCCACCTCTGCACATAACAAGACAAGAAACATCAAGACATGAAAACAGAACCAAATCCTCAGACGTACCCCGACAAGCAAAAAAAGTAAACCCCAGACTTACGCTGGGGGCTGCGCTGCGGGCTGCGCTGGGGGCTGCTCCTCGGAGCAGCGCTCGGGTCCGGCAGGCTCGGCTCCGGCACACCCCCTGTTGCCGCAGCTGCTGAGTCTTCCGCGACCTCGGCCTCGGGCGCCTTGGCCTTCTTCGCCGCGCGATGGGCCAGGGTCCTGAAATCAGAGCGATGAACAGAGTC
The DNA here is from genome assembly GCA_902687465.1 of Secale cereale. Classification (NCBI taxonomy): domain Eukaryota; kingdom Viridiplantae; phylum Streptophyta; class Magnoliopsida; order Poales; family Poaceae; genus Secale; species Secale cereale. The sequence goes on along the minus strand of LR738714.1, from coordinate 106,173,321 downwards.
AGCATCAACAGAAAATCAAGACGAAAATCAAGAAGATGTAAGGTCCTGGATCCTTACTCCTGGTCCTCCTCGTCGTCCTCGCTCAAGGTGGAGAAATCATACTCCAGCGTGGGCGCGTCGGCGCGAGGAGCGGAAGACGAAGACTCCCTCGCGCGCTTGGTGTTCACCGGGGCTGGGGGCTGCGAAGACCCAGCCCCCGTGGTAGCCGGCGCCCGAGGAGCGGGCGGAGCCGCTGCTCCGCTCCGAGAAGACCCTTGCCGGCTCGGCGCCGGCCTGCGAGGTGCCTCCGTCGTGGTCCGCGCGCGGGTTGCCTCCGCTGTGGCTGGCGCGCCGGAAGGCCTTGGCGCGGCTTGACTCCCCCGGGGAGCCGCCCGGCGAGCTGGCTGTTGCCGGGGCGCCTGCGCCCTCTCCCCCGTCACCGCCTTGCGGAGGCGCTTCGCCGGGGACTGCCTCGGGCTTGCCGGGGGCGGGGAGCTCCCCGACGAGGAGAGGTCGTCGGCGTACAACTCCGTGGATCCGCCGGAGTCCCCGGCCTCCTCCTCCTCCTCCTCTTCCCCGGCCGGCTCACTGGGCCCAGCGTCCTGCGCTGCGGCCCCCTTTCCCTTGGCGCCTCCACCCCTCGCGGCGCCTCTGCTCCCTCCGGCGGTGCCCTCCATTGCCGCGGCCTCGGCCGCGATCCCGTGGATCCCGGAGTGCCTCAGCGAGGGGACCCCGGCGAGCGCGTCGGGAGGAAGCTTCAACAACCTGCGGATCTCCGCCTCCTCCGCCTGGGTGGACGCGTCCGCAGCCTCCGCCTCTTCCGGCGAGTATCCGAAAATTCCTGCCGCCGCGGCTGCGGCGGCCTCTTCAGCCCGAGAAGCTATGTAGGCGATCTCCTGCTCGGTGGTGTCCCGCGTGTGCTGCTTGAGGTCGTCCTTGTTCTTCGCCACCTCTGCGAGGCTGTCGTAGAAGTTGAGGACGTCGATGGGCTTCGGAGCGATCCACGTGCGGTCCACGCCGTGCGAGTCACACATGGGCATCATGGCGAGGATCCGATCCCTGACGATGTTGTTGCAGAGCGGCACCACTTCCCGGGGAGTCCTGAACCACTCGGGGTGTGCCGGGTCGTACTTGAAGAGTTCCCGGACCATTCCCCTCAGCTCCAGCGTGGTGAAGTTGAAGTTGAGCCCGGGGCGCAGCCTCATTATGTCTGCCGGGCCGCCGTACTCCCAGGCCGGCCTCTTCCGGTCTTGGAGAGGGGCGATGCGCCGGCGGAGGAAATCTGCGCCCACCTCAGCAACTGACAGCTTGGCCATCCGAAGACGAAGAATCCGGACGAGGGCGATATCGAGCTTGATGTCGTCCGAATCTAATTCGCTCCAGTCCCTGCCGCGCACGATGGGCGTTGTGCGCGGCGCGGTGAAGGCTTGCGGCTGGTCTTCTACGATCCAGCACCACTCCGCTCGCCATTCCTCCCACTTGCCGCGGAGCTCCCCCGGCAAGTACGCACCCTTTTTATTCAGACGGAAAACCCAAGAAATTCCTCCGGAGAGGGGGGCGTCGACCTCGGCTCTAGGAGTGAAGAAATGCCTAAAAAGCGCTACATTGGGGTGGACTCCTATGAAGTTTTCGCACATGTGTGCGAAAACCGCCATGGTGAGGATGGCGTTGGGGGTGAAGTCAAGCAGATGGAGGCCGTATGTGTTCATGATGTCGCAGAAGAAGTTTGAGAAAGGAGGACAGAGACCACAATGAAAGAAGGCAGCAAAAAAGTAGTACCCGCCGGGATAGCTGTCCTTGGCGGCGGCCGGATATGCTCGCGTGCGGGGATGCGCGTCGGTTTCCTTGGACCAGAACAAGTAATACTTGTTCCAGAGCTCCCGCACGCCGAGCTTCGGCGGGAAGACGAGATGCTGCTTCCGGTACGCGATGAGCTTGGCCGCTTGCTCCAATTTCTCCCGCTTGGACTTCTCCGCCTTCGCCTTGTCGGTCTTTGGGGCCATGGCGGACGCGGCGGAAGGAGGGGAACGAAGAGTTCGGCGGCGGCGGAGATGTGGAGGCAGAGCGCAAGAGAGAATCTTTGGAGAAGGAAGACGATGCAATGAAAGCGCAAGGAGGGGAACCGCGCCCGCTTCCTCTGCTTTTATGGGGGAGTGGGGGGCGTTTTGCCCTTTCCATTAAGAGATCGTGGGCACGTCCCATCCCACGGTGCCGCGATCGACGCGTGCCGTTACAGTGGGGTGCGGCGGATACGGAAGTGGATTCGGCGCGCCGCGGGCCGTGGGTGCCCGTGCACTGTTTTGGGCCTGGCCCAACAGCGCTCGGCACCGTGTGTGGCCCAGGCCCGGGGGCTCCTGTCGGTGTACTAAGGTAGGGGTACCTCAGTACCCCAACTTGTGCACGGGCAGTTGCAGCTTCCCGCGGCAGGGTTTACTGCGTGCTCACCGGAGACCTTCCTGCTCCCTATTAAACCATTCAAAAACAAAGTATACAAGACATAAGACCGAGACCCCGGCAAGAGGGGCTTGCCGGGAAGGCCGTACCAGGCTCAAGACTGCCCCGCTGACACAAGACCCTGGCAAGAGGAGCTTGCCAGGAAGACTAGAAGACAACGCCTCGGCGCTATATGCGCCCCGGCAAGGACCCGGGGAGCGGCAAGCTCCCGGGCCCGACAAGATCAAGGCCCCGGCAAGGTGCTTGCCGGGAAGGCTGCGCTGTGTGCCCGCGCTCCAGCTCATCGGCCCACGCGTCGCCCTGGGGCCTATCCAGGGACGCGTGGCGGATGGCTGTGCAGCCTGGGGTACACGGTGGCACTCCACGGTGATGGATCCATCGCCGTGGCAGACGGAGACGCTAAGGCGGGAGCTTTTGGGGTCGACGGCGACGGGCATTAAATGCCCTTGTCCCCCACTGTTAAAATAGGTATAGACCACTGTTCTGTACTGTAGCTCCACTGTTCCCGCACTGTTACAACTACCACCTCTTTTACATTTTTACCCCTTTCTCCTACGTTGACACCTGTCGGTGACCCCTTGCACTATAAAAGGAGGCCCATGCACAACGTGGAGGGGGTTCGGAACCTAGATCACTCTCGCGCTTGGTGTAGCCGCTTCTTCAAGCTCCCGAGCGCTCAAACTCAATACACAACCAAGCAGGAGTAGGGTTTTACGCGTCTACCGCGGCCCGAACCTGGGTAAAACTGCCCGCGTGCTCGCTACGATCTGCTCTTTGTGCTCCCTCCGCCCTCGTACCGCACAGACAAGGGGCTCCGGTCCCATAGGTGTTCGTGGCGGACAGTTTCCCCCGACAGATAAGCCTTGGCTTGGCATCCTTCTTTGTCATATGGTACTTAATGGCAGCATGATCAGTATGAATAATAACTTTGGAATCAACAATATACTGTCTAAATTTATCACAAGCAAAAACTACAGCTAAGAATTCCTTCTCAGTAGTAGCATAATTCCTTTGAGCACTATCAAGAGTTTTGCTAGCATAATGTATAACATTCATTTTCTTATCAACTCTTTGTCCTAAAACAGCTCCAACAGCAAAATCACTTGCATCACACATAATCTCAAAAGGTAAATTCCAGTCAGGTGGTTGTACTATAGGAGCGGTTATTAAAGCTTTCTTAAGGTCTTCAAAAGCTTCCTTACAATTTTCATCAAATACAAAAGGAACGTCCTTCTGGAGAAGATTAGTGAGGGGTCTTGAGGTTTTAGAAAAGTCTTTAATAAATCTTCTATAAAAACCTGCATGACCGAGGAAACTGTGAATACCTTTGATGTCCCTTGGATAGGGCATCCTCTCAATAGCTTCGATCTTGGCTTTGTCCACTTCAATTCCCCTTTCGGAAATCTTGTGACCAAGAACAATTCCTTCATTAACCATGAAGTGGCACTTTTCCCAGTTGAGTACCAAATTTGTCTCCTCGCATCTCTGCAAAACTTTATTAAGGTTGTGAAGACAATGGTCAAAAGAAGTTCCATAGACGGAGAAATCGTCCATGAAGACTTCCATAATATCCCCGCAGAAACCATGAAAGATAGCAGACATACACCTTTGAAAAGTAGCAGGGGCATTACATAAACCAAAAGGCATACGCCTGTAAGCATAAGTACCAAAGGGACAAGTAAAAGTGGTCTTCTCTTGATCGGCAGTGTTAACATGAATTTGAGAGAAGCCAGAATAACCATCGAGATAACAAAAGTGGGTATTTTTGGATAACCTTTCAAGCATTTGGTCGATGAACGACAACGGGTAGTGATCCTTCCTGGTTGCCTTGTTCAACTTCCTGTAATCAATACACATTCTATATCCAATAATAATTCTCTGAGGTATTAGTTCATTTTTATCATTAGGAACCACAGTTGTACCTCCTTTCTTAGGAACACAATGTACCGGACTTACCCACTTACTATCAGCTATAGGGTAGATAATACCTGCGGCTAGAAGCTTGAGAATCTCAGTTCTCATGACATCCATCATCTTCGGGTTCAACCGTCGTTGATGATCAACAACCGGTTTAGCATCAGGCTCAAGGTTGATAGTATGTTGACAGATAGATGGACTAATCCCCTTAAGGTCATCAAGGGTATAGCCAATTGCGCCTCGGTGTTTACGAAGTACTTCCAATAATCGCTCTTATTCATATCCTGAAAGGTTAGAATTGATAATAACAGGATATACTTTCTTTTCATCTAAATAAGCATACTTGAGCGTATCGGGCAGAGGTTTAAGATCGAACACCGGGTCTTCTTTCGGTTTTGATAAAATTCCCAAAGGTTCAACCGGAAGGTTGTGCTTCAGGATAGCAGGCTGCCTCAAGAATATTTCATCTTGTTCATTTCTTTCCTGCATATGCAAATCATTCTCGTGGTCCTCCATGTATTGCTGCAAAGGATCATTAGGGGGAATAGCAATAGAGGCAATACATTCAATAATTTTATCATCACTGGGTAAATCAGTACCACGAGGCTGCTTAGAGAACTTAGAAAAATTAAATTCATATGGCTCACCATCGAATTCAACAGAAACTTTACCTTTCTTGCAATCTATTATAGCTCCACAAGTTCTAAGAAAAGGTCTACCAAAAATAATTGGACAAAAATTGTCCCTCTCTGAACCAAGTACTAGAAAGTCGGTAGGGTATTTTACCTTTCCACATAGGACTTCAACGTCCCTCACAATTCCGATAGGAGAGATAGTTGTTCTGTTTGCAAGATGAATGGTAATATCAACTTCTTCAAGTTCACAAGGGGAAATCTCATCGATGATCTCTTCATAAAGTGAATAGGGGATAGCACTTGCACTCGATCCCAAATCGCATAGCCCATAATAATTGTGATCTCCTATTTTAACAGATACCACTGGAGTACCTGAAATTGGGCCTTTATTCTTGGCTGTGACAAGGTTAGTGGAAACAACACAAAAATTTATATTGGAATCCAAAACATCATTAGTAGCAAGGTCTTTAATCAATGCAACTTGAGGATCGACTTTGATCTGGTCCTCAGGCTCATCAACTCTTCTCTCACTTTTATTTATTGTGCCTGTCACAAAAGAGTGCTCCCTTATCCTTGCGGGAAAAGGAGGCTTTTCATGTATAACTGCAGGCAAAATAGGGTCAGCAACATAAATATCAATAGGTGACTCTTTAAAAGGTTCATGGTGCTGGTCTCTCTTCTTTTTAAAAGAATCAACGTGAGAGGCAAAATCCTTACACAAATCAATCACTAGATGGGAATCAAGACCAATCTTAGAGCAAAAAGTATTGAAGTAATCAGTTTTCACATAGCTCTCAATATAATCATGTTCATAATTTATAGCGGGTTCAATACCTTTATCAATTTCCCAATCTTCGGTATTCCTCTAGATCCTTTCAATGAGATCCCACCTTTCTTCAACACTCTTCTTCTGAAATACCCCAGTAGAGGAGGCATCCAGCATCTCCTTATCCTGACGAGAAAGCCTGGCATAAAAAATTGTAAGTATAATTTCCTTAGGAAGCTTATGAATAGGGCATTTGAGCATTAGGGACTTCAATCTCCCCCAAGCCTGAGCAATGCTTTCTCCGTCACGAGGCCTAAAATTATAGATATAGTTCCTGTCTCGATGAATTTCATGAAGAGGATAAAACTTAGTATAAAAGAGAGACATAAGCTCCTGCCATTCAAGTAAGTGTGAGTTATCGAGAAGCCTATACCAATCCGAAGCTTTATCTATAAGTGATACGGCAAACAATTTCCTCATGACAAACTCCCTCGATACACCTGCAAGCTTAAATAATGAACATAGTTGTGACAGATATAGCAAGTGTTCACCAGGATGTCTGTCTCCTGCATAACGATTAGCCAAAACGTAATCGATAATACCAGCTGGTATTTTATAAGGCACAATTTCAGTAGGGGGAAGATCAACCACCACAGGTGTGGGGCGTCTTCCCGTAAGCAACGATCCAATAACAGGGTTGTCCATAAGGACAAAGAGCAGCAATAGCAAAAAATAAAAACAGAATTATAAAAACTTCCTTACCAGTTTCACTTTACCAATAGCGCTGCGCTCCCCGGCAACGGTGCCAGAAAACGGTACTTGATGACCCACAACCGTAAGGGATCTATTGCAGCGTTTTCAATAAGTAAGAGTGTCGAACCCAACGAGGAGCAGAAGGTATTGATAAGCGATTCTGAGCAAGAAATTACTGCAAGCACTGAAAGATAACTTTTAGGGGTTTTCTCGGTATAAGCAACAGGAAAGTAAAAGCAAGTAATGTAGAAGGTACTGAGAGTAACAAGTGGCCCAATCCTTTCTTAGCAAAGGAGAGGCCTAGCAACTGAACTTATAAAGACTAAAGCGTTCCTGAGGACACACGGGAGAGGTAGTCATGTGCTTTCGCCATATTCCGTATCGATACTATGTTATGTGTTGATAAGTGTTGAGTGGGTGGATCTATGCTAGTACACTCTCTAGACTAAGATGAGTGCACTCTTATGATTAAACACCTTGCAAGCATCCGCAAATACAAGATAGAATTTAAGGCAAAAGCCTAACCATAGCAATACGATCGAGGATCCATTATTCCCTTATGCAAAAGCGTGCGAACTGGGGTTCAGGTTTCTGTCACTCCGGCAACCCACCATAAGCATTCTTTATACACAATGTATTCTCCTAGGTCCTTAATAAGGCGAAGTGTTGGGTGTTCGACTCACACAACACCACTAGTAGAATGACAACGCAACTTAAGTATCAAACAACACATATTACTTCAACAGCATATGACTACTAACAACAAGACTTTCCCCATGTCCTCAAGAACTAAGGTAACTACTCACGAGACATAAAGGAGATCATGATCAGTGGGGATAAATAGGTGATAAACAATCTGGACATAATAATATTTCTCCAACAAAACTCAATAGCATTCACCACAAAGTAGTAATCAACACCGATGGAGTAGAGAGGATAGGTAGTACGAGTTACAACACAAGTTGTGATTGTAAGATGAGATTTGGATGAAGATGGAGATGGTGCTGGTGTTGGTGATGATGTTGATGGTGATCTCGATGATGCCCGTGACGATGGTGATGACGATGGCGATGATCTCCCCTTCCGGGAGGTGATCTCCCCGGCAGAATCTGCCCGCCGGAGATGGCTTTTTCTTCTCTATAGGTTTCCGCCACGGAGCGGCGGCGGAACTCCGTAAAAATTCCCGTCCTTAGGGTTTTTGGATAACGGAGAGCATATATGCAAAAGGGGGCTACCAGAGGTGGGCCAGGGGCTCCAGGCGCCCCCCCGGCGCGGCTGGGGGGGGGGGGCGCCCCCAGGGCGCCTGGGCACCCTGTGGCCCCCCTCTGGTTGCCCTTTCGCGTGCCTTCGTGATCCGTCTTAAAAATATCTCCCGTCAATTTTCAGGTAATTTGGAGGTATTCTTCTTCAGCAACTCAGCGTCCACTTTTTACTGCTGAATCCTGCGTCTGCTGCTTCGGCATCGGAAAGTTCGCAAACTGTGTAAAATAGACCAAAACAACATAAGAACATCACCGTAATGTGAAATATATCAATGTATAAGGATAAATTATGATACAAAATAGTGATGCATTTTGGACGTATCAGTCGGCGAAAGGCACGTGGAATTAGCCTAGGAGTACATATAGGAGGATAAATGCGTGAAAAAAATATGTACGGTGAAGCGTAGCTGCGGTTCAAAAAAAGACCTAAAGTGATGATAGGTATAGGTCACACAAACCGAACTAGTGGTAGTACTAGACATACGACTGCTTTTTCCCTAAAAAAAGAGGTACGAGTGCTCAGTACTCCTATTCTATCAACGCGAGTCCCATTTGACAACAACGTCTGTGCTACAGCTAGCTCTTCTGCCTCGTTTCTCTCTTCTAATTCTAAACTCAGCCGACGCCCGGTGGGCGGGGTGGGGATTTGCCGATGGTCGGTTTGCTCATCTGCGGCCCCACCTCACAGTGACAACGTTACTACTGGAATAAAAATGCCATATACTCCTATATTAATACAACATTAAGGCCACGAGGCGATGCAGTGCTGGTTATAGGCAGCAAGAAGAAGAGATGCATCCATCGATGATGTCCACCTCCTCGACTCAGGGCGTCAGCACACCGAACGACGTCTAAGTAGCAGCGGCTTTCGTGGCCAGGTCGACGTGCTTCTGAACAATGGCGTCCAAAGATTCCAGCTGCTATAAGAAGGCCAATGTCTTTCTGTCCTCACTGGCCTTGTAGTGGCCTATGTAGACGATTTCCTCGTAGGCATGGATGTGCATGTCGATGGTTTCTTGCATGGCGAGGTGCTGCGCGACGAGCGCGGCCTCGAGGTGCACATTCTTCATCGCGACCTCCGGCAACTACTGGGCCACCAGGGCTTGAAAGAGTTCATCACCATGGAGGCCGATGAGGGTGGTAGGCAATGAGAAGCCTGGGCGCGCGGGCTGGAGCAGTACGGCAAGGTCGTCCGCGTGCTTCTTGACGGCGGCGAACTTGCGGATGGAGTTGACCATCATGTCGTCCATGCGAGAGGTGAAGCCGGCATCAGCGAGGGCTACGACACCGGCAGTCGCCAGCACCGTCCGGAAACGCCGCGCGGTGCGGGGCCGCAGGCCGGCGCCTTGGATGATTTGGCACAGCCGACTGCCGCTTGCGGCCATCGCCTCCATAGGTGCTTCTGGCTTCTGGTCACTTGGTCTTGGATTGGAGTGAGCAGTGTTGCGCATAGACTAAGGAGTAGATGGATTGAGTGGTGGGGCGCCTTTATATGAGAATCCAAACTCTCTTGCATTCACATCGTGCTGGCTCTATTCTGCTTCTCCAATTAATTCCCTATGCATGTAGAGTAATTTGAGGATGCATCATTGACCGTTCAACATCTCGGGAACCGCTACCCTCTCCCTCCTTGGCATTCAAGAACCTATGGAGGCGACTGCCGCTCGCGTCTATCGCGTGTCAGGAGACGATCCCGTCGACGACGAGGTGCCTATGGTGACTTCGTAAATTTCAAGATGATACAAGTATACTCAATATTGTGCACCGCGACCAAGGCCTAGAGGAAAACGAGAGAACTATGTATTTATTTACGGTGTAGATTCACTCATTTTGCTCCATATGTACTCCATCTCGGTGTAGTCTAGTCACTTGTTGAAATCTCTAGAAAGGAAAGTACTCCTTTCTGGTTTACAGGGTTATACTAGCAAGTAGTACTACAATAGTGGGCTCACATAGCAATTTTGTCTCATGCAAGAGCCTGGCTATATGCGTGCTCCAAGGTTCACAACTGCCACGTTCGGGTTGCACTACTGATTCTACAGTATCGAATCCACTGCTGCATGTCTGTCCATCGCGAGCGGGAGGGATAGCTTGTTTGTTGTAGTACTATAAGCAAAAGCCCGTCCTCGTCTGCGAGCCACCGCGCGCAAGGGCGAGGGAGAAGGCGTGTAGTAGTAAAATAAAGCTTCTCCTGGTTGTACGAGTTGACGCGACACATCATAGCACTGGCCCCACATGGTTGCCTCTAAACTTGGCTGAAAGACCCGCATCGTGAAATACTCCATTTGCTGCAACCTCTAACATTTACCCCACCAAAAATTAAAATATATATTCCTGTCTTGACCAGATGAGCGTGCAAACTAGAATCACCAGGATGACATGTAGGGCCAGAAGATTATTTTAATCAAAAATATATAGCATGGAGCCGAGTAGCCGACCCCAATTTGGACACGTGCTCCATCTTGGACAGGTGCTAAGCATGCCACATAAGATAAAAAGTGATGTGGCACAACAATTAAAGAGGAGAGAGAGCACTTTGGTGACCCCAGGAAGAACCAATGCCAGTTACGTGAACCTAGGCAAACCACTTAAATGAAAGAAGCTGACCAATGCATGAAAGAGTTTAGGTGCTAAATCATTTAATAAGTGGGCTTAGCAACAACAAGTTAAGCACCTGTGCATTGAGGAGTTGAGTTGCTAAGCTATTTAATGCACTTAGCACCTCATCTAAGCACCTTTGCATTGGAAGAGGTTAAGCTTACAGGCACGGTACACGCTATCCTAGACTACTCTACACATGAAACTGCCACACGAGCGTCCGGGCTGCGCTTGGCTCTTAGCCTCTTCAGGAGTACTACTGCAGTGGAGGAGTACTACAATATGCTTCTGGCCATCTGATACTGATTGAACTGCTGCATGTCCACCGTGTACGGGAGGGAGAGCATGTAGCGAACGAAAGCTTCTCCTACTCCTGCTAGCCACCACGCTCATGGGCGAGGGAGGGACGTGGCTTCATTGACTTACTGCTCCTGCCTTTCCGTCCATGACAGGTGGGCCCAACAGGTCAGTGGCCCACCTTTCATGCAGCCAAAGGCAGGTGCAGTTAAGGCGAGAGGGCGTTGTAGTAATCAAACTTCTCGGTCTTGTACGAGTTGACGCGACACATCAAACCACTGGACTCGATATATTTTTCAATAATTTGCGTTTACTGATGCATTAATTACAACACATGCATGGATGCCGTGACTCTCCTTTTGATACTTGCATGTGTTGATTTAATGCACCTTGAAGTAGTATGAATATGTGACAGTAAAGCTTTGTAATGCCCTGGCCCTAATAAAGCGAGAGATGGTTGTGCACGAGGAGGGCGAAATTATGCATACAGAACAGGACCCGACGATGGAGCTCTCTATGGTGTCGATGGACCTCACCTTGCTCCACTACCCCTTGTGCCTTCGCCCCTTGAAGCCTCCAATGTATGAGATTCGAATACACCTCATCCGTTCGGCTGATCGAGCAATGTGTAGGTTTCTTGATTGATGTGTTGTTTGATTGATTTGTGCAGTGCAAGAGAGGGCACCTGGCTTGCACGGACTGCCGCTTCAAGCGCCCCGGGAACCAGCGGCAGTGCCAGAAGTGCGAGCACGGCGGTGGCTTCGACGTGTGGAACACGGCGGTGGACGTCGTCCTCTCCTCGGTGAGGGTGGAGTGCCCGCACGAAGGCTGTGGGCTCTATGTCACTTACCACAAGCACGCCGATCACCAGAGCGTGTGTACGCTCGCGCCCTACAAATGCCCCGTGACCGTCTGCGGCTACGAAAGCCCGCCGCCGGTGCTCTCCCACCACATCAGCACCATGCATCCCATTCCCGTGCACATGATCTAGTACGGCAAGGCGCTCCAGCTGCAAGTGCCACTATCGGAGCCACGGCTCTTGCTGTTTGCGGAGGAGGATGGCCGCGCGTTTTTCTTGGTCGGCGGCATGCTCGACATCGGCGCGCCTATCACCGTGTCGGTCATCTGCATCAGAGCGGGGGCATCCCCACTGCCGCACTATGTGGCCAAGATGTGGGCGAACGGCCCGCCGGGGGAGCCCAAAGGCAAGACCGACGCCGTCAAGGTGGAAATGGAGGTGACAAGCAATAGGGATCCCGGCAACGTCGCCGTGCAGGAGCTGACCTTCTTCACAGTTCCGCCCAAGCTGCTGGCAGGGGCTAAGCTGGTGTCCCTCCACATTCAGATTGAAAAGCTCAGGTGTTTATCTTAGTAATATGCTAATATAGGGTTAGCTTGCTCTACTTTAGCTTAAGAGATGGTGGGTTTTGGTGGCGATGCAACACTTACCTGGACATCAGATCAACAGTGAAAGTAATTTCGAACAGTCGAATGGATATTTTGTGTCTGTTGGATATAAAGATCCTTTGGGTAAGAAGTAACATCTTATATGCTTTTTTCTAAACGGAACAACGATACTAGTATAATTTTTGTTGACATGCACTAATATTTTCGAAAGGACGTCGAGCTGTAGCTAGAAGGGCGATTGGGACGCGGCATTGGCCCATACCGCGGTGAACCCCGATTGGGACGCACCGACTGTGGATTTTCTCCCTCGCCGATGTCGACCGCGTCTACGCAAAACATTGTTCCCTTCCCCCAGCTGCGGGATCAGGCCGGATATGTGAGCAGCGGTGTGGCCACCATCGTTCTATGCTTGTGAAGAGAGCAACCTAAGCAAGCAGGCTTGTAGCTTAGGCTCCTGCTAGTGTATATATAGTGGTTTTTGTTTTCTCTCCATATCATCCATTTTATATTGCATACGTGTCATTGAAGAGTGAAATGATGGTTGCTTCTTCCGACTAACTTACTGTGTGATTTGACTGCTCCTTTAGTGGCCCCTACAGGTAGTCCCCTACGTGTATGCAACAGTCACACATACACATGGACGCAAAAACGCGCACGACGCCCTAATGCATGCATGTTCGAGCACATGACGGAACACACACGGTCACGCTCAAGTGCTCAACCTACACGTGCATGCACACACATACTCAGCCAGGGTGAGCTAGTGACCGTACAAACACCGAAAAATGTATATATTGAGCGCAATGAGCGTATTATGAAGTCCACTGACCGTATTTTTACAAATATACAGTGACAGACAGTGTATTTATCTCATTTGAAATTAAGCCATATTAACTGGAGAGGAGGCAGTATGGACTAGCATTACTTTGCTGTGTCCCGTCAACTTGCCGAACGAGGAGAAGCTTGCAGGATGGGAGAAGCTTGCGTGCGGTGGCTCGAAGGACAAGGAGAAACTTTTGACTAATGCAAGCTGTCCTTCGCTAAGGCGGTGGACGTGCAACATTTAATTCGGTGTCAGATTGCCAGAAGCATACACTATACTAGTAGTACTATTATTGTTGCACTTCCCGAAGAGGCGAACATCCAAGTGCAATGTTTATAGTAGTCTATAGAGGTACACTAGGAACCGGATGGAGGAGTGTCTGCACTCTTATTATATTTTTAAAATGTGATAAAGCAATCTTCAAGACATTTGGTTCTCTTCGAGGGTTCTCGCATATGATAATGGAAGTTGATTGCACACTCGCCACAATTCTCGCCTAATTATGGCTCATATCCTATTACAAATAGGAGCGCTCGGTAATATTTCCTCTTTTTTTGTTATTCAGCATGTAAACAGGTCAGCAAACCTTGTGACGCATCTTTGTGCGAACCGTGCTTGCTGTACTTTGAATGTGGCCGAGAGCTGGCTTGATGAAACACCTCGCTTCCTACTTTTTTTGCGGGGTACCTCGCTTCCTAGTGACCAGTGTCTTGGCTGATCGTCCTAAGAATGCTTATATATGAATAAAGGTCTCATTAAGCCATATTAACCGGAAAGGAGGGAGTATGGACTAGCACTACTTGTTGGCGTGTCCCGTCAACTCGCAGAACGAGGAGAAGCTCGCTTACGCCTTTTGACTAATGCAACGTACCCTCACCCAGGCGGTGGACATGCATCAATTCATTCGGTGTCAGATTGCCAGAGGCACATGCGGAGTACCATCATTGTTCGACTTCACGAAGAGGCGAAGAGCCAAGCGCAAGGTTTAGTAGTACAAGTAGTACTACTACTAGAACCGCATGGTGGAGCCTCTGTACTCTTATTTTTCTTTAATCTCTGATAAAGTACACATTTATTCCGGAGAAGGGCGGAAAATGGCAGCCCAACATGTAATGATGATATCGATCAACCATGCTCGAATATATCTTGGCCTCCGTGCGAGCCCGTCTGTGTGTTCTCGCTCCTCATCTCTCTCAAGGAATGGCGGGTTGGCCATTTTGCCGTCAATTGAGATCGGTTTGATCACACTCCGGTCCCACATGTCAGTGATATGACAAGAGGAGGTGCGTTGACCGACTGGTCGTACGCGTACTTGGTTTTGCACCTTCATACTACTCCTCCCTCCGTCACAGTTTACAGGGCGCGCTTCATTATGATGCATTTCTCTCAATGCATTTCCACCACCAGAGAGACTTTAGACGCGTTTGGTTTAATGCTCAATTAATTAGGGCATGGCAACCGCAATTTTCTCTCGATGTAGTACTACGGAGTGGAGTAAGTGCATGCATGTGTGTACCCGGGGTGGAAGCATTGCATGCATGTGTGTACGCATTATTTCCTCTAGTAATAGACACCGTGCTATAACTACCAATGCTATTTTTGAGGCCGTTCGCTAGTCGCCTTGGTCCCAGAGATCTTCTCTTTTTCCGAAGCGCGCTCTATAAACAGTGACGGATGGAGTAGTATGAGCGAATTCAAAGAAGAGCGTATTGATGGTTGCTTCTTCCGAGCAACTTACAGTGGGAAAGGTGGGGCTTATGATTTGACTGCTCATTACTCACTATTAATGCGGCGCAACGATCGGTCTGGGTCTCCCATGCGGCTGTGCACTACCCCCTTGGTTCTTAAATATACTCCAGAGTATTTGTCTTTCTAGAGATTTCAATGAGTTACTACTCAAATATTTGTTTTTTTAGAGATTCAAATGGACTACTACATACGGATGTATATAGACATATTTTAGAGTGTAGATTCACTCATTTTGCTCCGTGTGTAGTCACTTATTGAAATCTCTAGAAAGACAAATATTTAGGAACAGAGGGAGTACACATACGAAGCAAAATGAGTGAATCTACACTCTAAAATATGCCCATTTGAAATTTGTAAAAATAAAAATATTTAGGAACGAAGGAGTATAATTTTGTGCATGGCACATGGACCCGAATGCCGAAGAGGCTTCTGGCAATGCTATCAAGCTTCCAGCATTTGTTTACATAATTGACGTACAATAGAAATAATTTTCTAGCGTCATGAAATTGTACAATGGTGTGAGCTTTTAGCTTTTGTTTCGTGTGTCCTGCCATCGATGTTCTTTCGGAAACAACAAAAAACTAAGTTCCTTGCTAATCAGCGCTAATATTTACATCACAACTGAAGACAAAGTTGTGAGAAGGTTTTAAATTAAAATTGATCCATGCTTTCATTGGCAGCAACATCCCCCCAGCTCCATCTAAATCAACAAGGCATGTTGGAAAAAAAGTAGTTGTCTGGAGCATGCAACATTCCGATCATTTTGTGCAGTTCCACTAAAATAGAGCTGAGCTTCCGTGTTCCAAAGATATTAAGTGTGATTACGATAATAGAGGACTGCTGATGAAACAATAAACACACAAATAGAAGCCGGTCACCTTTGCAGTCTCTTTTAAGACTAACTAGTTGGAGAAGATTAGGCTCGGAGTTGGATGAGGAGGATAGAGGAAAACCAATCTCCCTTTGTGCAGTCGCACTGAAATGTAGAGACGTTGCCCGTGTGACATTTTGGCAGAACTGCACAAAACACTCTTAAGAAAAAAGTGATTTGTGCAGTTCACCAAAAGGTTGCAACAGCAACGAGGTGAAATGGATAGACCTGTTTGCAAACAAGAGGTAGAAAGGAAAAAATTACTGGCCAATAACAGTTGATGACACATGCGGCGACAAAAAAGAAGCATATTCCTTGTCCTAAGGGAAGATAACAACACAGTTGTGTTTGTCTAAAACGGTGTGAGGACGAGATTGCAATATGGAAGGTACGCCGGACGAGCTATGTTTTGGGCAAAGAACTATGGAAGATCCACATGCAACGACGTGGGAAGACGCGCAGTGGAGCAAGGTGGTGGCTTTTGCAGCTCAGGTCTAAATACTTGTCATAATGTAGGGGGCGGGGCACTATACTATGTGTGATAAACACGGTGTACACGTATGGAACATGGTTTAGATTATGAATATATAGTTAGTACATCAAATGTACTATTATTTGGAATCAACATCAAGTGTATTCAAAAAATATAATTCGAGTTCATGTAGTACACATAGTTCATATCTATCTCTATATTAATCATGTGGTGTGTTATTAAGGTAA
Source organism: Secale cereale (assembly GCA_902687465.1). Taxonomy (NCBI): domain Eukaryota; kingdom Viridiplantae; phylum Streptophyta; class Magnoliopsida; order Poales; family Poaceae; genus Secale; species Secale cereale. Next base: position 106,157,090 of record LR738714.1, on the reverse strand, counting down.
TACACGAATGATGGTTGAAGTTGGCAACAATCATGATTGTAGATTGTTATTGAAATAGAGAAACGAATTCAAATTCAGTTCGAATTGCAACGGTATTATAGACATTTGGAATGCACTAATATGTTGGTATGAGTAGGTTATATGCATTATACAGCAAGCGAAAAAATTTAATTGGACATAACATGGATTCATACTACCGAATAGCAATTAATTACACTAAATTGTTGGTATGAGTAGCTTTAAATAGAATTTTTTATAGTAAAACGGGGCAAGACTCTCTCTTTGTGTGGTGTGAATAGTTTTATTTTTTTCTTTTTCTTTTTCTTTTTGGTTGAGGGAAGTGCGAATTGATTTGGTATGTACAAGTACAATATTACACGTTAGGCTTGTCCCTAAAATTCAACCCGCGCCACGAAAATTCAGATATCGTGCTCCCAAAACTGGCGCCTTCACAACCCGCGCCTTGCTATCCCGAAATTACAGCGCGCACGAAAACTCCCTCCAGCTGCCAAATCCCGACACACGAAATCCCCCTTCTAACCTTGAGCCGAAAGGTCCGCTAGTCCAAATTGATGGGGGGGGGGGTACTTTTGTAACACACCCTACATTTTGGACAAGTGCATCTCCATCGCCTCCTTTTTTCCATTCAAAATCCCAGGCTGCCATAACCTCTCCGCTCCAGCCGTGAAACCCCACCCTCCTCTGTCCGCGACCTCACCGCTGCCCCACCGGAGCCTCTTCCCCGACGATGTCGTCCACCGCAACAGCTCGACGTCCCTCGTCCACCTCCCCGGATGAGGATCCGTCGTCCATCTCATCGTACCGCCGGTTCAGCCGCCCCGTCCTCCACTTCCAAGGAGCTGCACCGACGATCGCCTCGTTTATCGCGGCTGCTCCATCCCCACAGCGCCGCCTTAACCTGCTCCACCGAAACCGCAGCATCCTCACCGACTCCTCGGACGAAGCCGAGGCCTACTCGGCGCCACCAAAGAGGTTGTACACTCATCGCATCGCACCTTCTCCTTAGCTCGACCTCCCGGCGCCGACGATGCTCCATCCCGCACCCCCATGGAGCGGCTACCTTGAAGCCAGCGCCGCGGGCGACATCTCCACGGCGGCTCCCCCAGTGTGAGGCCCCTTCGGCGGTGGCGTCCATACCAACCGGATCTGCTGCTGCTGCTCCGGCTCTCGCTCGCTCGCTCGCGCTGCTTCTGCTGCTGCTCTCCGCCTCGCTCGAGCTGCTGCTCTGTTCCTATTTAGCTACACATCAGGCGACTGAATCGACTTTTGGGTCAGTCGATTTTTAGGGGGTGG
>LR738714.1:106105477-106155131 GCA_902687465.1 Secale cereale | reverse complement strand
GAAGAACCACCCGCAGCGGGGATGGGGGCTCGTCGGAGAGGTACCCCACTATCTATCTTAGGGTTCAGGGTGGGGGCCTATAGGGCTGGCCGGGGCGGCGGCGGACCGGTGGTGGGGAGTTGTTTTGGAGCGGCGAGGCGGCGCTGGGGCCGTCGGTTCGATCGGTGGTGGCTGGCGGCTCAGGGGGGGGGGTGCAGGCTGAAGATGAATTGCATGCCCTCCCTAAACTACATGTCAAGTGCCTCTCTGCTACCATTGCGTTCAGTTTCGACAGTAACATTTAGTTTCCACAATAAATTTCAGTTTCGACAGTTAAGTTCAGAGTCAACAGTTTTTACCTCATCTGTTGTAGTCAGGTGGTTTTTGGTGATGTAAATTTTACATCTATTTTACATCATCTATTGGAGATGCTATTAGAATCCCACTTGAGATTGGCGATCTCTGTCTTGTGCTGCTTCAGCCTTGACGTCTTACGGCTCACCGAGGCTACTCCAACGACAGAACGAACCATCACAACAGAGCAGTGCCCTGGACGCCGTCTATAGATTCCTCAGATCTTCCTCCAGACCTCCGACAGCCACCTCTGCCTCAATTGCTTCAGCGACCAACCCAATGATGCCGAGGTCGACACGGCTAGAGCAAAGAGGTTGTGCACTTGTTGCATCACTTATTACTATACATTCATGTCGATCCATTAGGGCTATTTTGGTTCGACGGAAAAACATAGCAATAGGGAATTTTACAATGGCACTCTACTATTCAATTATTCATGCATTTTGTTGAAAGGAATGAAGCAAAACATCCACCTGGACCTACTTTTCAAAATCCTATGCATGAAAATAAGACCAAGTGCATTAGTGGCAGAATAACATTCTAATTGTACATGCTTTGATATGGTTTCACTTTATTTTGGCCATGTTTCTTTGCATTCCTCTGCTCTTCCAATTCATGTAAACCAAACACCCAGGTTGACAGAAATCATGTGTTTTCAAATGCTCTGTTTACCATGTGCATTCCTATCCTATTCTGGTGTTTTTCCTATCCTTGCATTTTTAGAATCATGCAAGCCAAATGAGCCCGTACAGAATTACTTCAGTTACATGTAGGTGTCAAAGGGAACTTTGTGTGGTTTGTCCTGCTCCTGCCGCGATGTCGTCCACCTCACCTGAGGTGCTCCATCGACAGAAACATCCACCAAACCAGACATCACGACTCCTGACCGTCTTTCGCCACCTCAGATCTCCTTCCCTGCCGCCGGCACCCACCACAATGGCATCACCATCATCGACTCAGCAGATGAACCTGAGGAGTACACGGGTCCACAAGAGAGGTCACACTCTTTTGATTCTGCTTATGTTATGCATTGCTTACCTGCTACTTTATCATCCTGTTCACCTCTTGGACTCCAAGTCATGTCCAAATTAATGTTCAAACTTGAGTTCTAAATTAGTTATGGGGCACATATCGATGAAGCAATGAATAGTATCTCTGTCTAATATCTGGTTCACCTAGGGTATGCCTATGTTGTTCATCTTGGGTGGAAAACAAATAGTAAAGCAATCATCATCTGGCTTTTTATTAAATTAAAGCAATCATCATCCTGCTATCATTATTTTTGGATCCATCCACTGGTTGTTACCATCACTCTAAATTTCTGCATGCTCTCCTTACATAATCTCACCATATTTTTTTCGTATGCATGTCAGATATTGTAAACAGTCATGCTGAACATGTAGAGAAAAAGAGAAGAGTTTTGCGCGGCAATACAATGTCATGCAGACATCGCTCCATGGTGGGTTCAATGGCAAACCCTCCCCACCCCTCTCCCGACTGTAATCCAGAGGAAGATATCTGTTCTGAGGCAGATTCAGACGCCGCTGACCACTCCTATTTACCCCCAAGGTGTTTGCTCTACCTCATGCATATGTTGCCTTGCAGTGCCTACTTTTGACATCATATATTTCATCTGCTTAGTTTAGACATGTTCTGTCGCCACCTGTTTAGTTTCTATATCATATATGGGAATTATGCAGTCTCATGTCTTTTAGCTAGCCATAATATATGTGTGCAATGCCATCCTGTTTAACCAGGCATCATATATTTGAATGATATCTTGCCCATCCTTTTCTTCATTACATTTCCATTTGTCGACAATGTTTGTACATTAAACTACTCTTCCTATGAATCAACCATTTGGGTGGGAGATTGAAAAATCTGGAGTGAAAACAAGGCCTTGAGAGCAGACAGTGCTACCTGTCGAAGTAGATCTCTTGTTGGGTCCCGATAGCTCCTCAGTGATGGATTTAGAGACTGATGACCAGTCCTATCCCCCCATGTCGGTGTACTAGAGTAGGGGTACCTTAGTATCCCGACTTGTGCACGGGCAGTAGCAGCGTCCCGTGGTCGGAATCACCACGCGCCCGCCAAAGCCCACTCTGCTTCCCTTGAAGCCATTCAAGAACAAAGTATTCAAGTTAAGAAACAAGACCCCGGCAAGAGGAGCTTGCCGGGAAGGCCACCACCAGAACCAACGGTTGGTGCAGCAGACGCTGGCGGAAGGGTGGACGCCGGCGAGGAAACTCACGGCGCCGCCAAGTCCAAAGACAAGACAGACGACCGAGCCCACTCCAAGACCTCGGCGTCCGTGCACGCACCGCGCCCCTCTCAGGAGGTGCCGTACCAGCAGCGGCGTGGTACCCAGGGTACCATACGCTTGCTGGGACGTGGCCACGCCGGCGGGTCGCGGGATGCTCAAGGCCAACGCGTCGGTACGAGCAAGGCGCGGTCGCCGGGGCGAGACCCTGCTCCTTCTAACGCTGTTAGAAGTCCGAGCATGTCTCGCTCCTCGCACCGCTCGCCACCGCTTCCCTCCTCTCCAGCAGAAGCTCTAGCTAGGGCTCAGCTGCTCCTCGACTTCCCTCCAGCGGCGGACAAGGCTGAAGACTGGAGGGCTACAATCCAGAGCCTCATCGCCTTCGCCAACAATGACACGCCATAGCAGCCGGCAACATCACGGCCGCGGCAAGTCAGCCAAGCGAAGGCTGATGGAGACAAGACCGCCGGGGGTGCAACCACCGTGCACTCCCCGCCGCAGAAGAAAAAATCGCCGACTCGCCGGATCAACGCCGACAACGACTCCACGGCGTCGTCGGATCCGCGAGCTCGCCGCGATCGGCGCCAAGTCCTCGACGACAGGCGACAAGAGGACGCTCGAACTCGCATCGAGCATCGAAGAGAAGCACGGCGACAGTCCGACCAGCGTGCTAGGACTGCTGTCGACTTGCACGCGCCCGGTGAACCAGGCGACTTGCCGTATGCGGCAGGTTGTCCTGCGTTCACCCGAGAGCTGCGGCAAGTCCAGTGGCCCAGCATGAAGAACTTCAAGCCCGACGTACCCGAGAAGTACGATGGCAAGACCCATCCCTCGGAGTTCCTCAGCATCTACACCATTGCGGTGCAGGCTGCCGGGGGACGCGACGAGAAGATTCTAGCGAATTACTTCCCGCTCGTGCTTAAGCCAAACGTCAGATCTTGGCTTATGCACTTGCCGGAGAACTCCATCTCTTCTTGGGCAGACCTATGCCACCAGTTTGTCGGCGCCTTCACGGGCGGCCACAAACCCCACGGCCAGGAGAGCGATCTCCACATTCTTGCCCAGAAGGAGGGAGAGTCCCTGCGAAAGTACATCCAGAGGTTCAGCCGCGTTCAGCACAACATCCCGGATGTCCACCCTGCCGCGGTTATCAGCGCGTTCCACCAGAACGTGCGTAACCGCCGGATGAGGGAGGACATGGCGATGACCAAGATCCGGGACGTCAGCAAGCTTTACGCTCTGGCTGACAAGTGTGCGCGCGCAGAAGAAGGGAGGAGACTCCCCGGAGAGGATACTGGAGCAGGAGGAACGGACAGCGAGGATGCCGCCCCGGCAAGGAAAAACCGGCGGCGGAACAATAATAAGAAGAAGAACAAGGAAGTATTGGCTGTGGAGAAGTCCGGCACGGAGGCTGGCGACAAGAAAACTCAGGCTGGTGGCTCCGGCAAGGAGCCTGCCACTGTAGCGGCCGCCGACAAGCAGGACGGCTCCGACAAGCAGTACTGCAAAATCCACCGCACCAAGGGCCACGATCTCCAGAACTGCAAGAGGGTCGAATACCTCGTAGAGCAGCAGAAGGCTGAATACGAGCGACGCGACAAGGAGAAGGCCCAAGGAGGCGGAAGTGAGTCCGGCAAGAAGCGGCCATTCAATGGCCGGGGAGGACGCCGCGGCAAGGCCAAGCAGCGGCAAGGAGATAGACCTCCCCGGGGCCGCGACAAGGATGAAGACGAAGATGATGACGAGGACATGGACGACGGAGACAACAGCGAGCAGGAGTTCCAGAAGGCCACATAAGTTTTGTGCGTCGATGGAGGTGCCTCTCTGCACACTTCCCACCGCCAACTCAAGGAATGGGTGTGGGAAGTGAATGCAGCTGAGCCACCCGTCGAGTCGCGCAAGCTGCTGAAGTGGTCCAGCACGCCCATCATCTTCGACCTTGAAGACCACCCTGACCGCACAACTGCGGTCGGGTGCTTGCCGATGTTGGTTTCGCCAACCATCCGCAACCTCAAGGTCACCAAGATGTTGGTTGACGGCGGGGCCGACCTAAACTTGATCTCCTCTGCTATAATCCGGAAGCTGCAGATCCCCGACAGCGAGCTCGAGGAAACCGTAACTTTCCAAGGGATCAACCCGGGAAGGAGCAAGCCGAAGGGGAAGATCACACTGCCAGTGACCTTTGGCGGAGAGCTAAACTTCAGGACTGAGAGGATCACCTTCGACGTCGCCGATATCCCATTGCCATACAATGGGATACTTGGCCGTCCTACGCTCGCCAAGTTCATGGCAGCCTCTCACTATGCATAAAACATGCTCAAGATGCCAGGGCCAATAAGCGTCATCTCTGTCCCCGGCGACAAGAAGGACGCGCTTATCTGCGCCGACAAGATCTACCGGGATGCAGCAGCCGCGGCAGACAGCAAGACACTTGCTGCTGAAGCTCCCGGGGGGAAGACCAAGATCAAGTCCGGCAAGAGCTCTGGGGCCCACTCCGGCAAACGCACCTCTTCGGAGTGCTGCGCTGCCGTCGAGGACGCACCATCGAGCTCCACCGGCAAGTGCAAGAAAGGAATGGCAGCTCCACCTGCGACCAAGAAGGTGTCCTCCAAGGAGGACGGCACTGGTGGTACCTTCGCCATCAGTGCTACGCTCGATCCCAAATAGGAAAGCGCGCTCGTTGCCTTCCTGCGGGCGAATGTCGACGTGTTTGCATGGCAACCGTCTGACATCCTCGGCGTTCCCAGGAAGGTAATTGAGCACAAGCTTGCTGTTTGTCCTCACGCGCGGCCCATCAAGCAGAAGGTCAGGAAGCAAGCGGTGGAGCGCCATGAGTTCATTGCTGAAGAGATCAAGAAGTTGGAAGCAGCAGGCCTTGTTAGAGGTGTACTTCATCCTACGTGGTTGGAAAATCCAGTTGTCGTGCGCAAAGCTAATGGGAAGTGGAGACTTTGTATAGACTTCACTGATGTGAATAAAGCTTGTCCCAAGGATCCATTTGTTGGGGAACGTTGCATGGGAAACAAAAATTTTTCCTACCGTTCACCAAGATCAATCTAGTAGATGCAAATACGAGGGGGGAGTGTGATCTACGTACCCTTGTAGATCGCTAAGCGGAAGCGTTATGAACGCGGATGATGGAGTCGTACTCGTCGCGATTCAGATCGCCGAAGACCTAGCACCGAAGCAACGGTGCCTCCGCGTTCTTCACACGTACGGCTCGGGGACGTCTCCTCCTTCTTGATCCAGCAAGGGGTGGAGGAGAGGTTGATGGAGAACCGGCAGCACGACGGCGTGGTGGTGATGGTGGGGAAGAACTCCAGCAGGGCTTCGCCTAAGCACCGCGGGAGAAGAAGATGTATCGGGAGAGGGAGGGCAGCACCGAGGCACAAACTGTGTTGGCTGCCCTCCCTTTGCCCCACTATATATAGGGGGGGTGGAGAGGTGAGGGCGCCCTAGGGTTTCCCCCTAGGGGCCGGCGGCCAGGGCAAGGGGAGGGGGCGGCGGCCAGGGCAGGGGGGGCGGCCAGGCCCTAGGGTTTCCCCCCCTAGGTGCCTTGCCCCCCAAGGCCAAGGGGTGCGGCCAGCCCTAGGGGGTCCCACCCCCTTAGCCGCATGAGGAGAGGGCCCAGGGGGGGCGCACAGCCCCTTGAGGGCTGTGGTGTTCCCCCTTGTGGCCCACTAGGCCCAGAACCACTTCCGGACCCCCCGAAAACCCTTCCGGTACTCCGCCGATTTCCCGATGCTCCCCGGAACACTTCCGGTACTCCGAAACCTTTCATCCTATATATCAATCTTCGTCTCCGGACCATTCCGGAGACCCTCGTCATGTCCGGGATCTCATCCGGGACTCCGAACAACCTTCGGTAACCATACACTTTTCTCACTAACAACCCTAGCGTCACCGAACGTTAAGTGTGTAGACCCTGCGGGTTCGGAAACCATGTAGACATGACCGAGACACTCCCAGGTCAATAACCAATAGCGGTATCTGGATACCCATATTGGTTCCCACATGTTTCTCGATGATCTCATCGGATGAACCACGATGTCAAGGATTCAGGCAATCCCGTATACAGTTCCCTTTGTCTCGTCGGTATGTTACTTGCCCGAGATTCGATCGTCGGTATCTCTATACCTAGTTCAATCTCGTTACCGGCAAGTCTCTTTACTCGTTACCGTAATACATAATCCCGTGACCAACCACTTAGTCACTTTGAGCTCATTGAGATGACGTATTACCGAGTGGGCCCGGAGATACCTCTCCGTCACACGGAGTGACAAATCCCAGTCTCGATCCATGTCAACTCAACAGACACCCTCGGAGATACCTGTAGAGTACCTTTATAGTCACCCAGTTACGTTGTGACGTTTGGTACACACAAAGCACTCCTACGGTGTCAGTGAGTTACATGATCTCATGGTCATAGGAACTTATACTTGACATGCAGAAAACTATAGCGATAACTGTCACGATCAAAAGCTATGTTAACGTTTGGGTCTCGTCCATCACAACATTCTCCTAATGATGTGATCCCGTTATCAAATGACAACTCATGTCTATGACCTGGAAACCGCGGTCATCTTTGATCAACGAGCTAGTCCTGTAGAGGCTCACTAGGGACACAAAGTCTGTCTATTCATCCACACGTGTATCTGAGTTTCCAATCAATACAATTATAGCATGGATAATAAACGATTATCATGAACAAGGAAATATAATAATAACTCTTTTATTATTGCCTCTAGGGCATATTTCCAACAGTCTCCCACTTGCACTAGAGTCAATAATCTAGCATTACAAGGTAATGAATCTAACACCCATAGAGTCTTGGTGTTGATCATGCTTAGCCCGTGGAAGAGGCTTAGTCAACGGATCTGCAACATTCAAATCCGTGTGTACTTTGCAAATGTTTATGTCCTCCTCCTTGACAGAATCGCGGATGGAATTGAAGCGTCGCTTTATGTGTCTGGTCCTCTTGTGAAACCTTGGTTCCTTGGCTAGAGCAATGGCACCAGTGTTGTCACAGAACAGAGTCATTGGGTTCAGTGCACTAGGCACAACTCCAAGATCTGTCATGAACTCCTTCATCCAGACACCTTCCTTCGCCGCCTCCGAGGCAGCTATATACTCCGCTTCACATGTAGAATCAGCTACCACGCTCTGCTTGGAACTGCACCAGCTTACCGCTCCCCCGTTGAGAATATATACGTATCCGGTTTGAGACTTAGAGTCATCCGGATCAGTGTCAAAGCTTGCATCGACGTAACCCTTTACGACGAGCTCTTGATCACCTCCATAAACGAGAAACATATCCTTAGTCCTTTTCAGGTACTTTAGGATATTCTTGACCGCTGTCCAGTGATCCATACCAGGATTACTTTGAAACCTTCCGGCCATACTTATGGCAAGGCTGACATCTGGTCTTGTGCACAGCATTGCATACATGATAGAGCCTATGGCTGAAGCATAGGGGACGACACTCATCTTTTCTCTGTCATCCGCAGTTACTGGGCATTGAGTCTTACTCAACTTCGTACCTTGCAATACCGGCAAGAACCCCTTCTTGGATTGATCCATTTTGAACTTCTTCAAAACTTTATCAAGGTATGTGCTTTGTGAAAGTCCTATCAAGCGTCTTGATCTATCTCTATAGATCTTGATGCCCAATATGAAAGCAGCTTCACCGAGATCTTTCATCGAAAAACTCTTGTTCAAATACCCCTTCACGCTATCCAAAAATTCTATATTGTTTCCAATCAGCAATATGTCGTCCACATATAATATTAGAAACGCTATAGAGCTCCCACTCACTTTCTTGTAAATACAAGCTTCATTGTAAACTTGTATAAACCCAAACGCTTTGATCACCTCATCAAAGCGAAGATTCCAACTCCGAGATGCTTGCACCAGCCCATAAATGGAACGCTGGAGCTTGCATACTTTGTCAGCATTCTCTGGATCGACAAAACCCTCTGGTTGCATCATATACAACTCTTCCTTAAGAAAACCGTTAAGGAACGCTGTTTTGACATCCATCTGCCAAATTTCATAATCGAAATATGCAGCTATTGCTAACATGATTCGGACGGATTTAAGCATCGCTACGGGTGAGAAAGTCTCATCGTAGTCAATCCCTTGAACTTGTGAAAAACCCTTTGCCACAAGTCGAGCTTTATACACGGTGACATTACCGTCAGCGTCCGTCTTCCTCTTAAAAATCCATTTATTCTGAATGGCCTTCCGCCCTTCAGGTAATACTTCCAAAGTCCATACTTTGTTTTCATACATGGATCCCATCTCGGAGTTCATGGCCTCTAACCATTTGTCGGAATCTGGGCCCACCATCGCTTCTCCATAGCTCGTAGGTTCACCGTTGTCTAACAACATGACCTCCAAGACAGGGTTACCATACCACTCAGGTGCAGTGCGTACCCTTGTCGACCTACGAGGTTCGGTAGTAACTTGATCAGTAGCTTCTTGATCATCATCATTGGCTTCTTCTTCAACCTCTGCAGGCTCCACAAAAACATCTTTCTGTGCTGCGCTACTTTCTGGTTGAAGCAGAGGTTCAATAACCTCATCAAGTTCTACCTTCCTCCCACTCAATTCTTTCGAGAGAAACTCTTTCTCGAGAAAGGACCCGTTCTTAGCGACAAACACTTTGCCCTCGGATCTGAGATAGAAGGTGTACCCAACTGTTTCTTTTGGGTATCCTATGAAGACACATTTGTCCGCTTTGGGTTCGAGCTTTTCTGGCTGAAGCCGTTTGACATAAGCATCGCAACCCCAAACCTTGAGAAAAGACAACTTCGGTTTCTTACTAAACCACAGTTCATACGGTGTTGTCTCAACGGACTTAGATGGAGCCCTATTTAAAGTGAATGCAGCTGTCTCTAACGCATATCCCCAAAACGATAGTGGCAAATCGGCAAGAGACATCATAGAACGTACCATATCTAATAGGGTTCGATTACGACGTTTGGACACACCATTACGCTGTGGTGTTCCAGGTGGCGTCAACTGTGAAACAATTCCACATTTTCTCAAGTGATCACCAAACTCATAACTCAGATATTCTCCCCCTCGATCAGATCGTAGGAACTTGATCTTCTTGTTACGATGATTTTCAACTTCACTCTGAAATTGCTTGAACTTTTCAAAAGTTTCAGACTTATGCTTCATTAAGTAAATATACCCATATCTACTTAAGTCGTCAGTGAAGGTGAGGAAATAACGATATCCACCGCGCGCCGTTACACTCATCGGACCGCACACATCAGTATGTATGATTTCCAATAAGTCACTTGCCCGTTCCATTGTCCCTGAAAACGGGGTCCTTGTCATCTTGCCCATGAGGCACGGCTCGCACGTGTCAAGTGATTCAAAATCAAGAGACTCCAAAAGTCCATCAGCATGGAGCTTCCTCATGCGTTTCACGCCGATATGACCGAGACGGCAGTGCCACAAGAAAGTGGTATTATCATTATCTACTCTACACCTTTTGGCATCAATGTTATGAACATGTGTATCATCACTATCGAGATTCAATAAGAATAAACCCCTAACTTCGGGTGCATGACCATAAAAGATATTACTCATATAAATAGAACAACCATTATTCTCTGACTTAAATGAGTAACCGTCTCGCAATAAACAAGATCCAGATATAATGTTCATGCTTAACGCAGGCACTAAATAACAATTATTCAGGTTCATAACTAATCCCGATGGTAATCGAAGAGCGAGCGTGCCGACGGCGATCACATCAACCTTGGAACCATTTCCCACGCGCATCGTCACTTCGTCCTTCGCCAGCCTCCGTTTATTCCGCAGTACCTGTTTAGAGTTGCTAATGTGAGCAACCGAACCGGTATCAAATACCCAGGCACTACAACGAGAGTTGGTAAGGTACACATCAATAACATGTATATCACATATACCTTTGTTGTTGTTGGCCCCCTTCTTGTCCGCCAGATACTTGGGGCAGTTCCGCTTCCAGTGGCCATTCCCCTTGCAATAGAAACACTCAGTCTCTGGCTTGGGCCCAGCCTTGGGTTTCTTCACTGGATTGGCAACTGCTTTGCCACCCTTCTTAGAGTTACCCTTCTTACCCTTGCCATTCTTCTTGAAACTGGTGGTCTTATTGACCATCAACACTTGATACTCCTTCTGGATGTCTGCCTCAGCGACTTTCAGCATCGAGAACAGCTCGGCGATGGTTTTATTCATCCCTTGCATGTTGTACTGCTGGACGAAGCTCTTGTAGCTTGGAGGGAGTGACTGGAGAATTCTGTCAATGATAGCCTCATCCGGGAACACAAGTCCCAGATCAGCTATGCGGGTATAGTACCCAGACATCTTCAGTAAGTGCTCACTGACAGACGAATTCTCCTCCATCTTGCAAGCGAAGAATTTATCGGTGGTCTCATACCTCTCGATCTTAGCATTCTTCTCAAAGATGAACTTCAACTCCGTGTACATCTCATATGCACCATGACGTTCAAAACGCCTTTGAAGTCCTCCTTCCAAGCCGTACAACATGGCACATTGCACTATCGAATAGTCATCCGAACGCGTCTGCCAAACGTTCATAACGTCCGCAGAGGCTCCAGGAGCGGGGGGTTCACCTAGCGGTGCATTTAGGACATAAACCTTTTGGGCAGCTATGAGGATGATCCTCAGATTGCGGAGCCAGTCCACAAAGTTGCTCCCATCATCTTTCAGTTTAGCTTTCTCTAGGAACGCATTAAAATTCAGGGGAACTCCTGCGCGAGCCATCTACAACATAAGTTTTGCAAAGACAATTTAGACTATTGTTCATGATAAGTGAGTTATTACCTAATCAAATTAATTATAACTCCCACTCAAATTGACATCCCTCCGGTCATTCGAGCGTGACATGATCCAAATTCACCAACCCAAGTCCGATCATCACGTGAGATGAGGTGGTGTCAATGGTGAACATCAACATGTTGATCATATCTACTATATGACTCATGCTCGACCTTTCGGTCCTCCGTGTTCCGAGGCCATGTCTGTACATGCTAGGCTCGTCAAGTCTAACCCGAGTGTTCTGCATGTGCAAAACTGGCTTGCACCCGTTGTATGCGAACGTAGAGTCTATCACACCCGATCATCACGTGGTGCTTCGAAACGACGAACCTTCGCAACGGCGCACACTCGGGGGGAACACAATTTTATCTTGAAATTTTAGTGAAGGATCATCTTATAATGCTACCGTCGTCCTAAGCAAAATAAGATGCATAAAAGGATTAACATCACATGCAAATCATAAGTGATATGATATGGCCATCAACTCGTGCTTTTGATCTCCATCTCCAAAGCACCGGCATGATCTCCATCGTCACCGGCGCCACACCATGATCTCCATCATCATGATCTCCATCATCGTGTCGCCATCGGGGTTGTCGGCGCCCACCATGCTCTTACTACTATTGCTACCGTTTAGCGATAAAGTAAAGCATTACAAAGCGCTTGAAGATTGACACGCAGGTCATACAAAAATTAAAGACAACCCTATGGCTCCTGTCGGTTGCCGTATGCATCGACATGCAAGTCGATATTAACTATTACAACATGATCATCTCATACATCAAATATAATTCATCATGTCATTGGCCATATCATATCACATGCATACCCTGCAAAAACAAGTTAGACGTCCTCTAATTTGTTGTTGCATGTTTTACGTGGCTGCTATGGGTATCTAGCAAGAACGTTTCTTACCTACGCAAAACCACAACGGTGATATTCAAGTTGCTATTTAACCTTCTACAAGGACCGCCTTGTTCTATTCCGATTCAACTAAGATAGGAGAGACAGACACCCGCCAGCCATCTTATGCAACAAAAGTCACATGTCTGTCGATGGAACCGGTCTCATGTACGTGGACATGTAAAGTTGGTCCGGGCCGCTTCATCCTATAATACCGCTGAATCAAGAAAGACTAAGGAGGGCAGCAATTTAAACATCAACGCCACAAACCCTTTTGTGTTCTACTCGAGAAAACATCTACGCAAGATCCTAGCTCATGATGCCACTGTTGGGGAACGTTGCATGGGAAACAAAATTTTTTCCTACCGTTCACCAAGATCAATCTAGTAGATGCAACTACGAGGGGGGAGTGTGATCTACGTACCCTTGTAGATCGCTAAGCGGAAGCGTTATGAACGCGGATGATGGAGTCGTACTCGTCGCGATTCAGATCGCCGAAGACCTAGCACCGAAGCAACGGTGCCTCCGCGTTCTTCACACGTACGGCTCGGGGACGTCTCCTCCTTCTTGATCCAGCAAGGGGTGGAGGAGAGGTTGATGGAGAACCGGCAGCACGACGGCGTGGTGGTGATGGTGGGGAAGAACTCCAGCAGGGCTTCGCCTAAGCACCGCGGGAGAAGAAGATGTAACGGGAGAGGGAGGGCAGCACCGAGGCACAAACTGTCTTGGCTGCCCTCCCTTTGCCCCACTATATATAGGGGGGGGTGGAGAGGTGAGGGCGCCCTAGGGTTTCCCCCTAGGGGCCGGCGGCCAGGGCAAGGGGAGGGGGCGGCGGCCAGGGCAAGGGGGCGCGGCCAGGCCCTAGGGTTTCCCCCCCTAGGTGCCTTGCCCCCAAAGGCCAAGGGGTGCGGCCAGCCCTAGGGGGTCCCACCCCCTTAGCCGCATGAGGAGAGGGCCCAGGGGGGGCGCACAGCCCCCTGAGGGCTGTGGTGTTCCCCCTTGTGGCCCACTAGGCCCAGAACCACTTCCGGACCCTCCGAAACCCCTTCCGGTACTCCGCCGATTTCCCGATGCTCCCCGGAACACTTCCGGTACTCCGAAACCTTTCATCCTATATATCAATCTTCGTCTCCGGACCATTCCGGAGACCCTCGTCATGTCCGGGATCTCATCCGGGACTCCGAACAATCTTCGGTAACCATACACTTTTCTCACTAACAACCCTAGCGTCACCGAACGTTAAGTGTGTAGACCCTGCGGGTTCGGAAACCATGTAGACATGACCGAGACACTCCCAGGTCAATAACCAATAGCGGGATCTGGATACCCATATTGGTTCCTACATGTTTCTCGATGATCTCATCGGATGAACCACGATGTCAAGGATTCAGGCAATCCCGTATATAGTTCCCTTTGTCTCGTCGGTATGTTACTTGCCCGAGATTCGATCGTCGGTATCTCTATACCTAGTTCAATCTCGTTACCGGCAAGTCTCTTTACTCGTTACTGTAATACATAATCCCGTGACCAACTACTTAGTCACTTTGAGCTCATTGAGATGACGTATTACCGAGTGGGCCCGGAGATACCTCTCCGTCACACGGAGTGACAAATCCCAGTCTCGATTCATGTCAACTCAACAGACACCCTCGGAGATACCTGTAGAGTACCTTTATAGTCACCCAGTTACGTTGCGACGTTTGGCACACACAAAGCACTCCTACGGTGTCAGTGAGTTACATGATCTCATGGTCATAGGAACTTATACTTGACATGCAGAAAACTATAGCGATAACTGACACGATCAAAAGCTATGTTAACGTTTGGGTCTCGTCCATCACATCATTCTCCTAATGATGTGATCCCGTTATCAAATGACAACTCATGTCTATGACCTGGAAACCGCGGTCATCTTTGATCAACGAGCTAGTCCTGTAGAGGCTCACTAGGGACACAAAGTCTGTCTATTCATCCACACGTGTATCTGAGTTTCCAATCAATACAATTATAGCATGGATAATAAACGATTATCATGAACAAGGAAATATAATAATAACTCTTTTATTATTGCCTCTAGGGCATATTTCCAACACCATTTCCCTTGCCGCGCATTGACCAGATCGTTGACTCCACGGTTGGATGTGAGTTGCTTTCATTTCTTGACGCATACTCCGGGTATCACCAGATATTCATGGCTGAGGAAGATGAAGAGAAGACCGCATTCATTACTCCATGTGGCACTTACTGTTTCATACGCATACCCTTTGGACTGAAGAATGCGGGCTCAACATTTGCAAGGGTGGTCCACACTGCTTTTGAGCCACAGATACACAGGAATGTCGAGGCCTACATGGATGACATAGTGGTCAAGAGCAAGCACAAGGATACCCTGATCCAAGACCTGGATGAGACTTTTGCAAATCTGCGCAAGATACAACTCAAGCTGAACCCCGAGAAGTGCGTCTTCGGAGTCCCCTCCGGCAAGCTTCTCGGGTTCTTTGTGTCACAGAGGGGGATTGAAGCCAATCCCGACAAGATCAAGGCCATCGAGCAGATCGAAGCTCCAAAGCGCGTCAAGTATGTACGGAGACTTGCTGGTTGTGTGGCTGCCCTTAGCAGGTTCATTTCAAAGTCTGCAGAACGCGTTCTGCCTTTCTTCAAAATCTTGAAAAAGGCAGGTCCTATGAAATGGACTCCAGAAGCGGAGGCAGCGCTGCAGGACTTGAAAGGATACCTGTCCTCCACTCCTATACTTGTCGCACCTAAGCCGCAAGAGAAGTTGCTGCTATACTTAGCAGAAACCAATCAAGTGGTAGTGTTGCGTTGGTAGCGGAGAGGGAGGCAGAGGAGGAGCCCACAGCCCCGGCAAGCACATCCAGCGACAAGCAGGGGGCTTCCCCGACAAGCTCTGGCCCCGACAAGGACGAGTCTGCGCAGATACAAGGAGAAGTGCGAAAGAAGATGGTGCAGCGCCCAGTTTATTTTGTGAGTTCCCTCTTGCAGGGGGCTAGATCAAGATACTCTGGGGTGCAGAAGCTGCTTTTCGGCCTCCTCATGGCCTCGAGAAAGCTGCGCCATTACTTCCAAGCACATGAGATAACAGTGGTCACTCGCTTTCCGCTGAAGAGGATATTGCAAAACCGAGAAGCAACAGGTAGGATTGTCGAGTGGGCACTGGAGCTGTCAAGCTTTGGTCTTAAGTTTGAAAGCACATCAACTATACAGAGCAGAGCTTTGGCAGAATTCATAGCAGAATGGACGCCAACACCAGACGAAGAAGTTCCAGAGACAAACATCCCCGTCAAAGAAGCAATCAAAGAATGGATAATGTACTTTGATGGTGCCTTCTCGCTGCAAGGCGCCGGTGCTGGTGTGCTACTCGTAGCGCCCACCGGGGAGCACCTCAAGTACATTGTTCAAATGCACTTTCCCAAGGAGCAAGCGACAAACAAAACTGCAGAGTATGAAGGTTTGCTTGCCGGCCTCAGAATTGCAGCCGAACTTGGGATCAAGAAGCTGCTTGTGCGGGGAGATTCTCAGTTGGTGGTCCGACAAGTAAACAAGAGCTACCAGAGTCCTTTGATGGAAGCTTATGTCGATGAAGTGAGGAAGCTTGAAGAACACTTTGAAGGCCTGCAGATGGAGCACGTTCCAAGAGCTCAGAATGATATCACAGATGGCCTCTCAAAGTGTGCTGCAATGAAGTTACCTGTGGAACCAGGGACCTTCGTGCTCAAGCTAACTCAACCATCCGTTACAACATCAGTTGGGCAGAGCAAGAAAAGAAAGTTGGTCTCCGGTGACTACTTGCCGGCGGATCTTCCTGAAGCCGCCGCTAAGATCCCCAGGATCGACGACCAAGTTGCTGAGGAACAGTCTGCTCCTGCGGACCCTCGGGTTCGTGCAGTTGAAGCAGATGTTCCCGGCAAGCCTTGCTCCGGCAGGCTTGCCGGGGAACGTCCAGCTCCGGCAGAGCCGCAGGTTCTTGCCGTAGAAGCTGACATTCCCACAGCAGCACTGATGCCTTTAGTCCTTGTTGTTGAGCCTCAGGCTCCAGCATGGGCACATCAAATCGTCCGTTTTCTTCAAACTGGAGAACTTCCCGAAGAACCAGAAGAGATAGAGAGAATAACCAGGCAGTCAAGTATGTACCAGTTCATCGGCAACGAACTGTACAGAAGAAGACTCAATGGTGTCAGATTGAAATGCATTTCCCGGGAAGATGGACAGAAGCTGTTGGCAGAGATACACGGAGGCATATGTGGACACCACATTGGCGCAAGAGCACTTGCCGGGAAGGCGTTCCGGCAAGGTTTTTTTGGCCAGAAGCCCTCCAAGATGCAACTGCACAAGTAACCAAGTGTGAAGCGTGCCAGTTCCATGCCAAGCAAATACACCAGCCAGCTCAAGCTCTCCAGACGATCCCTTTGTCCTGGCCCTTTTTGGTCAGGGGGCTCGACATCCTCGGCCCCTTTCCCCGCGCTGTCGGGGGCTTTGAGTACTTGTATGTTGCTATCGACAAGTTCACAAAGTGGCCGGAAGTGGAACCAGTGAGAAAGGTGACCGCACAGTCAGCAGTCAGGTTCTTCAGATCGATCGTTTGCCGTTTCGGAATCCCTAACAGGATCATCACCGACAACGGCACACAGTTCACAAGTCGCACCTTCATGCAATACGTCCAAGACCTTGGCGCCAAGGTCTGCTTCGCTTCTGTTGCTCACCCGAGGAGCAATGGTCAAGCAGAGAGGGCAAATGCTGAAGTGTTGCGCGGACTCAAGACAAGAACCTTCGACAGGCTGCACAAGTGCGGAAGAAACTGGATCGAGGAGTTGCCGGCGGCTCTTTGGTCAATCAGGACGACACCAAATCGAGCCACCGGACAGACACCCTTTTCTCTTGTCTATGGAGCAGAGGCAGTTCTCCCCACGGAACTCGTATATGGGTCTCCTCGAGTGCTCGCTTACGATGAGCTTGAGCAGGAGCAGCTGCAGCAAGACAATGCATTGCTCCTCGAGGAGGACCGTCTCCAGGCTGCTGTACGAGCTGCTCGGTACCAGCAAGCTTTGCGTCGCTATCATAGCCGCAAAGTCAAGGCCAGGAGTCTCGAGGAAGGCGACCTTGTTCTTCGGCGCGTTCAGTCCGCCAAGAACTCCAACAAGTTGACGCCGAAGTGGGAAGGCCCTTATCGGGTGAGACAAGTCACAAGGCCCGGCGCTGTCCGCCTTGAGACCGAAGAAGGCTTACCGGTGAGCAACTCCTGGAACATTGAGCATCTTCGCAAGTTTCACCCATAAAGCGCGGTTGCCGTGATCCGCTCCGGCAACCACCTTTTGTACAAGTCTTTCCGCTGTTGCATGTAAACCTTTGTACAAAGCCGGGCGCAGACCCCGTGCATCAGTAAAACTTTTGTGCTTCGCACAGCTTGTCGTTTCATGCATTCTTGTTGTCATTGCATGTATTATCTGACACTTTGTGCAGCACACGGTCCCGGTAAGCAATAACAAGCCGCAAGGCTCCATATCTATGTTTCCTCCCCTCTTCCTTTCTCTCTCAAGCAGAAGAAGTGTTCCTCGCGCACAAGTTTGCCGGGGGGGAAGGAGACAGTGGTATGGACCAAGTGCTGCTCAAGGAAGGAAAGCCTTGCCGAGAAGCAAACAGAACATGAAAGCTAAGTTGCCAAAGTTTGAGCATTCAAAATTTTAAAATTCTTAGTTATCTTCCTTGAACGACCACACTTTGTATGGAAAACCTGTGCGCGGAGGAACCTACCTGTGGCTAGCCGCGCCCTTACTTTGTTTCGAGCACGCTCAACGGCTTAAGTGAGCTGCGACAAGTGTCGCGCCCTTATTTCGTTTTCGAGTTCGCTCAACAACCTAAGTGTGCTGTGACTAGCTGCGGCAAGGTTTCTTGCCGGCGAGGGCATTGCCAGCAGGCTGCTAAGAGTTCCGCACTCAGCGCTCACGACAAGTGTCCCTTTGCCGGAAAGTTCCCTAAAAGCATAAGGTGGAAAGCATACAAAGTAAAGGGATCGAGCAAGGGAGATAACACTGCATTGACTATCCAAAAAGAAGTTATATTACAAAAGGACTTGCCGCTGTTCTAACAAACAACTGTCTATGACTTAATTGGCAGCGGCAAGGGAAGCAGAAAGAAAGCAACCTAGTCTACGCGGTCGCCGTCAACCCTCTTGATCTTGCCCACTTTGGCCACGATGTGGGCGACGCGAGCCTTCAACGCTTCCTGGTCAGCTTCGGGCGGCAGGGTCCGAAGGACGTTGTCGAGGTTGATCCCAGGGTTGTGGTAGACGATCTTCGCCAACACTCGCTCCACGGTGCCTGTGCAGAGCCTGCGCGCCTCGTTCGCCAGCTGTACGGGGAGCCTTTCCCGTAGCTGCGCGAGGGCCGGTGCCACTCCTCTGAAGAACATGCTCAGCTTGGCGCTGTGGGGAAGGTTCTCGTCGGGGGAGTACGCGAGGTGCTCCGTCCCCAGCGCCACCATCTCCTTGTCAATATTGGCGGCGGAGGTGACGAGCTCCTCGGTCCACTGCTCCACCGTCCGCTGGAAGTTGTTCTGCGTAAGGGCGGCACTGTCCAGCAGCGCCCTTTCAGCCCGAAGATCCTCCTTCAACTTTGTCTCCCTGATCCGAGCCCCATCAAGCGACTCGGTGAGGGTGGACACCTTTAGCTCCAAGTCTGCGATGGAATCCTTGGCGTCGTTGAGCTCTTTGCCCTTCTCAGAGAGGCGGACCTGCAGCTCCGAATGGCTGTGGGCTTCCTTCTCCCATTCAAGTTTGAGCGCGGCAACCTTCTCCTCGCTCGTCTTCAGATTAAGCTCCAACTGCGCCACCCTCGCCTCCAGGTCCCTCTTGGCGGTCTCTGCGGCAGCAGTGGCGTCCCTCGCCTCCTGTAGAGCCCCGCCAATGGACTGCTCGCGCGCGGCGAGGTCGTCCTCGTGGCTATCGAGGTCGACCTTCCGCTTGTTCAACTCTCCTTCCCGCCGAGCCAGATCCTCGGCGGCCAGACGTTGCTGCTCCTCAGCCTCAGCCTTCTCGAGGATGAACGCCTGGTGCGCCCCGGCAAGCTCCTCGCGCTCCTCCGCCAAGTTCCGGAGGGCCGCTTGGTTGGCGGCGCGGAGCTCCGCGACGCGCTTCTCCAAGTCGACACCGGCCTTGGCGGCCAGAGCCTCTCGGGACTCCAGCTTGGCCTGCCTGGCCCGGTACAAGGCCAGAAGCCGGCGCAGGAGCTGCTCCTCTTCGGACTCGCTGCTGCTGCCGGGCGCATCGACGAGCTTTAGCCCGGCGGAGGCGAGGACTTCTCCATCGAAGCTCTCCCCCTCCGCGGGTTCCCTTGATGAGGACGCCCACGGGACTTGGATGAAGACCCCGTTGGCGGCCTCCAGATAGATACCCGGCCCAGTCGCGGCAGCGGAGGTGTCGGCGGCCGGTGCAGCGTCCGGCGCTCCTGCGGCCTTAGGGCCGTCAGTGCGGTCGCCAGTCTCCTCCCCAGCTGCCGCGTCAGTGGCCGCGGGGGTCTCGTCGGCAACGGGCTCGTCAGCAGTGGCAGCGTCGCCAGCATTGTCGCGCACTTCCTCCTCGGCGATGGTCTCCGTCTCCATCGGCTCCGGGGCGGGCGGATCTGACAACAGAAAAAGAAAAGAAGAATCGTCAAGCAAATATCCAAAAAATAAGAGTTCAAAAGAAGGAAAGTACAAGGGTTTACCTGCGCGGGCCTCTTCAGTAACGGGGTCCCTCGCCGGGGAGTTCTCCCTTGGCGGCGTAGTAGTGGCCCCCGACGGCGGGGGGCTGCTGGCGCCTTCCCTTGGCGGGGTGCCCTCCCTTGTCGGGGTGCTCGACCTTGGCGGGGTACTCGCCCTTGGCGGAGCACCCTCCCTCGCCAGGGAGCTCCTCCTTGGCGGGGATGGTGGGACGAGCGGCTCGTCGGGAGCAGTTTCTTGATGCTCCTAAGACTGCGGCTCCACTACTGCACAAAACAACAAGCAAACACGACATCAATAAGGATAAGAAGCTCAAGCGTGCCCGATAAGCAGAAAAGTGAACAAGGAACTTACGCTGGGGGCTGCGCTGGGGGCTGCTCTCCGGAGCAGCCGGCTGGTCCGGCAAGCCTGTCGCAGGCGCATCCCCTACCGCGGTGACGGGCTCGTCATCCTCGAGGTCAACCACAGGGATCTTGGCCCTCTTCGCCATCCTCTGGGTCAGGGTCCTGGAAGCCAAACAAGATCAGACTTAGGCAAAGAGAATTCAAGACAAGAGCAACAAGAATTAAAGGAAATAAAAGTTGCAAATGCTTACTCTTCCTCCTCCTCGTCGGAACTAAGGGCGGAGAAGTCAAATTCTGCCTCGCGTGTCCCAGCGCGAGGAGCTGGAGGAGTAGGCTCCCTCGGGCGCTTGGCGGGCTCCGGAGCCGTGGGTTGCGAAGACCCCGCTCCGGTCGTCGCCGAGGACCGAGGGGCAGAAGGAACACCAGAACCGCTTCGAGAAGATCCCCCTCCGCTTGCCACTGGGACACGGGGCGCCTCCTTGACGGCCTTGCTCGTCGTGGTGGCACGCGTCGCGCGACGCTTCGGCTGCTGTCGGGGCGCCGGCTGCTTCACCGTCTCGGTGGTCTTGCGGAGGCGCTTCTTTGGCTGTGGTGGAGGACTTGGCGGTGGCGGAGAATTCTCCGAGGATGAAGAAATGTTGTCAAGGTTCAGTGACCCGCCCGAGTCTTCGTCGGAATCGCCCGATTCGGCGTCCTCCTCGGCGGGCTCACTGGACTCGGTCCCCTGCCCGGCAGCCTCGCTCTTCCCGGCAGGCTCCCCGGCAGGCTTCCTGGCGGGCTTCAACAACTTGAGGATCTCTTCCTCCTCGGCCCTGCTCACTGCATCCGCTGCTTCTGCCTCCTCCACAGAGTACCCAAACTCACCCGCAGCCGCCGCTGCGTCAGCCTCCTCCATCCTGCTGGCGATATACGCCACATCCCGGTCGGTGGTCGCACGAGTGAGACCCTTCTTCTCTTTGGTGTTGCGCGGCCGTTCAACCAGATTGTCGAAGAAAGTTTGCACGGTCTCTTCTAAAGGCGCCAGCCAAGTGGGATCCACCCCGTGGGAATCGCACAGAGGCATTACCGCACGGATGGCGCTGAGTGAAGAGTTGTTGCATAATGGAACTACCCCCTGCGACGAGGTAAACCACTCCTTGTGCTTGGGGTCATGCTTGAACATCGAGCGGACCATCCCCTTGAGTTCCAGGACGGTGAAGTTGTAGTCTGCCGCGTTGCCAAATTCCCAAGCGGGCCTTTTCCTGTCTTGCAAGGGGGCAATGCGGCGACGAAGGAAATCCGCCCCGACCTCACCTACAGTAAGGTTGGCGTCCCGGAGGCGAAGGATCCTAGTGAGGGCTATCTCCAGTTTCTCATCCTCCGGGGCCAGATCGCTCCAATCCTTGTCGCGCACTATTGCGGCCCGGCGAGGAGAGGTAAATTGCTGGGGTTCCTCTTCCATAACCCAACACCAATCAGCTCTCCACTCCTCCCACTTGCCGCGGAGCTCTCCAATCAAGTACGCCTCTTTCTTGTTAAGCCTGAAGATCCAGGAGATGCCACCGGAGAGTGGAGATCCAGACTCTACTCTAGGTGTGAAGAAGTGGCGGAAGAGAGCTACGTTGGGGTGGACCCCGACAAAGTTTTCGCACAGATGTGCGGAAACGGCCATTGTGAGAACAACATTCGGGGTGAAATCTAGGAGGTGGAATCCGTACGTGTTCATCACATCGCAGAAGAACTCAGAGTACGGAGGACAAAGGCCACAGTGGAAGAACAAAGCGAAGTAGTGGTAACCTCCCGGATACATGTCGCAGGCTTCGGCGGGGAGGACTCTGGTGCGCGGGTGAGCCTTCGTCTCCCTCGCCCAGAACAAGTAATACTTGTTCCGCAGCTCCCTCGCTCCGAGCCTCGGCGGGAAGACCACCATCCTCTTCCGCATTGCGGCCAGCTTCGCCGCCTTGTCGGACTTCTCGCTCTTCGTCTTGCTGCTCTTCGGGGCCATGGCGGGGATGGCGAGAGGGGTCAGCAGTGCCGGGGAGGCTGGCGGTGGTGGAAGAGAGGTGGAGCTCGGCTCTCTGTCGACCTTTGGGGAGGCGGAGGGCGGCGGGAGTTTCTGAGATTGAAGACGCAATGAAGCAATGGGGGGAAACTGCCCCTGCTTCCTCTGCTTTTAAGGGGGAAGTGGGGGACGTTCCGCATTTTTCCCATTAAAGAAACAGGCCACGATCTCTCCCACGACGCCGCAATCGACGCGTGCCGTTAGGGAGGGATGCGGTGGATGCGGAGTGGGAAACGGCGCGCCGTGGGCTGCGTGTGCCCGTGCACTGTTTTGGGCCTGGCCCAACAGCGTTCGGCACCTTGTGTGGCCCAGGCCCGGGGGCTCCTATCGGTGTACTAGAGTAGGGGTACCTTAGTATCCCGACTTGTGCACGGGCAGTAGCAGCGTCCCGTGGTCGGCTCACCATGCGCCCGCCAAAGCCAACTCTGGTTCCCTTGATGCCATTCAAGAACAAAGTATTCAAGTTAAGAAACAAGACCCCGGCAAGAGGAGCTTGCCGGGAAGGCCGCTCCAGGCTCGAGATCATCCCTTCTGCACAAGACCCTGGCAAGAGGAGCTTGCCAGGAAGGCCGAAGAACAACATTTCAGAAGACATACCGCGGCGCAACGCGCGCCCCGGCAAGACCCGGAGAGCGGCAAGCTTCCGGGCCCGGCAAGGTAGCGACCGCGGCAAGGTGCTTGCCGCGGCAAGCTTTCACTGTGTGCCTGCGCTCCAGCTCACCTAGCCACGCGTCGCCCTGGGGCCCTTCCTGGGGCACGTGGCGGATGGCTGTGCAGCCTGGGGGTACACGGTGGCAAGCCACGATGACGAGGCCTCCGTCGTGGCAAACGGAGGCGCCCGGGCGGACGCTTTTGGGGTGACGGCGACGGGCATTCAATGCCCTTGTCCCCCACCGTCAGGGTTAGGTATAGACCACTGCACATACACTGTACATGCACTGTTACAACTACCATCAATTTTACACTTTTACCCTCATCTACGTTGACACCTGTCGGTGACCCCTTTGAGCTATAAAAGGAGGCCCATGCACAACGTAGAGGAGGTTCGGTTCTGAAAACTCGATCATTCCCACGCTCGGTGTAGCTAGTACTGTAGATCTTCTTGCTCCCGAGCCAATAACTCAATACAACCAAGGAAGGAGTAGGGTTTTACGCATCCGTGCGGCCCAAACTTGGGTAAACTGCTCGCGTGTGCCCCTCGATCTGCTCTTTGTGGTCCCTCCACTCCCTTGCCGTACCGAAAAGGGGCTCCGGTCCCATAGGTGTTCGTGGGCGACCAGTTTCCCCGACACCCCACCAAGGTGTATGCTCTAACTTGGCATGGCGTTTTAGTTATTCATCATATCTTTGAATTATGTTATGCTATGCTATCCATTTTAGATAGACCTCATATATGTGAAATTATGTCATGCTATCCGTTTTAGTTAAACAATATACATGTCAACTATTTCATGTCCTCTTTTTTCCACACTATCTATTGCATCTGTCTCTAATACAATGTCTGTACATTCAACTATGTTTCCTGTTTATTAGCCATTCGAATTGGAGCGGGTGATGCCAGCATCTAGCGGACTAAAAACATGGTCTTCAAATAAAATAGTGCTACCTCTTGGTGGAGATAGCACCCCGGTTGTACATGCACGAGAACCAGCCCTACCACACATAACCCAAACTCTCGCAGATTGTACCCTTGCTAGCATGGACAGAGAACCAGCTTCACCCAATCTAACCCCAACCCTAGCAGATAGTAACCCAGTTCCTGTTGACACAACACCATCTCCACCACAGAGCTCCCAAACAAGAGCAGTTAGTAAGGCAGCTCCAGTGCCCAAAGGGCCAGTACTACCACGACGAACCCCAACTCCACCAGTTAGTACGCCTATTCCTGTGGTGGAAGCACAACCAGCTAGTCGTACTTTAGCATCTATCGCATTTGATGTTGTTAAATCGTATGTGCGTATCTTCCCATCTTGGAAATATTATACTGAAGATGAAGGAAAATGCCAGTTGCAGGTGTTTGTCCAGGAGTTATGTGTAAGTAATGTTATTCATGGCAATTACTTTGCTTTGTCCCATACATCCTACCTCCATGATGGTTATAATACACCAAATTTTCCCATTTTTCTCTATAGAGAAGGACCGATTTGGAAACTCAGGATGAGGTAACCTGTGTTAATACCTATGCTATCTTCAAGAATGCTTGGTGGCAGTATCGGAATTACCTGAAGAAAACATACTTCACCGGCAAAGAAACTCATCAAATTCCCTTACATTCTCCCGAGACACATTTACTGGACGATGACTGGGAACGCCTTGTTCTGTACTAGTCCCGAACCAAGAATGTGGTAAGGTCTATGAGCTCATTTTCTAATTTTAAGTACTATATTCTTGCATCTTACTATACTCTGTTCATGTAGAACAAGTGCTAAACCTGAAGAACAACTGTTCTAATTTAAGATTTCATTGCTATCATAGTTCCAAAAAGCGCTAGGCGTTAATTGTGCGTTTTGCCACCGCCTTGCGCTTTACTAACCAAAGCACATGCTTATGCGCAGTTATGCACAGATTAAGCATAGTTATGTGCAATGTGTTTCGCCAACGCCTCGAGCCTTGGCGCGCTTAAGTGCTCGCTTAGGTGCGCCTTTTTTAACTATGATTGCTACCACACATACTGTTTTTCTCTTGTATCACTGTATTTACTCATACAAACTTATTTTTAAATTGAAGGATCCAGTCGAAACTCCAATGGCACAGCAGGTATGTTCACGCATGTTTCTTTAACATGCTTGCTCTTATCAATAGCTCTATTGATTTCCCAGGTGGTCGAGGATGAAGACACACTTGGCCCGGCTTGTTTCGGCCCCCGTATCCGTGATGAGCCTTTCCCCAAAGGTTTCTCACTTCCCAGAGACACTCCCAAGTACAATGGTTCTGTGAAGCCAGAGGACTGGCTGGTGGATTACTCCACTACCGTCAACATAGCAATCGGCAACAAGCGCGTCGCCGTGAAGTATGTACCACTCATGCTCTAGGGCACGGCCCAGACGTGGTTGAATAGCCTCAAGCCCAACAGCATCAATAGTTGGATGGACTTCACCGACGTCTTCACCTGCAACTTCACCAGCACCTACAAGCGGCCGCCCAAGCCACGACATCCAAGGTCCGAACGAGTCTGCTCGTGACTACCTGACGCGTTGGGCCGAGCTGCGCAATTCCTGTGAAGGGGTGCATGAAGTGCAAGCCATCGAGTAGTTCATGGTCGGGTGCAGAGAAGGCACCCTACTCAAGCATAATCTCCTCTGCGACGAGCCCACCATGATGGATGAACTGTTAAGCATAGCGGACAAGTATGCCACAGCTGACTCCTCCATGAAGTCAGAGCAGCACGTAGATGCCTCCAGAAAGATGGCTCCACCGGCTCCTCGGACGCCGACTGGAGAGTCCAGTCAGCGCCAGCAGCAGACGGACAATAAGCACAAAGCCCCTCCCGTCGGCTTCCAACAGCCGGCTGGTGGCAGCAGTTGAAGGCCAACAGCCAGAAGCTCAAGCCGGCCCCAAGCGCCAGAAGGGCGGCAAGACAGTCTGGTAGCCCGCCTTCTCCTTTGAGCATGCCCTTGATGCCCCTTGCAAGTTTCACAGCAGTGTGAAGCCATCCAACCATGTCACATGGAAGTGCCACTAGCTCACTCAGATTTCTAGAGGCGAGGCTCTACCTCCACCGCCTGCGGGGCAGGCGGCTCCGCCTCCAAAATAGCCGGTAGCTCGACCAGGAGGCCAGGTCCAGGACGAGTTCCCAGAAGAGAATGGAGCCTATGTTGTCTTCACCAGCTAGGCGGATGATAGGCACATCCGTCGTCAGCAGCACAGAGAAGTTAATGCCATTGCTTCGGAAGCTCCAGAATTCATGCATTTGTCTGAGAGGCCCATCAGTTGGAGCTGCAAAGATCACCCAGTTGTCATGCCGTCACCAGGCGCCTACGCCATGGTTCTGGATGCAACTTTCTCCACAGACAGGCGGGCCTGCCGTTTCTCCCGAGTGCTGATAGACAGCGGCAGCAGTATCAACATCATGTATCAAGACACCATGGAGAAATCGGGCATCAAAGAGAAGCAGCTTCAGCCTACCCGGACCGTGTTCCATGGCATCGTCCCCGGCCTCTCTTGCTCAACAATTGGCAAGGTCGAGATAGATGTCCTGTTTGGTGACAAGAAGCATTTCCACCAAGAGCCGGTCTGGTTTGAGGTGGTGAATCTGGAGAGCCCTTACCATGTGATATTGGGCCGGTCTTCCCTCGCCAAATTCATGGCAGTGCCCTATTATGCCTACCTCAAGATGAAGATGCCGGGTCTCGAAGGAATAATCACCATAGTCGGGGACTATGAGAAATCCATTGCATGTGCCACTGCCAGCAGCCGGCTGGCCGAGTCCCTTGTCATAGCTGAAGAGAGGCGCCGCCTTGATCGGTTGGTGGCGATGGCTGGTGAGCAGCCGGCCATACCATCCGATCCCAAGGAGGCAGAACCTCAAGGCTCATTCCAGCCGGCCAAAGAGACCAAGAAGATTGCTTTGGACCCGGCACACCCGGAGCGATTTGCTGTCGTAGGGTCAAACCTGGACAACAAATAGGAAAGCGAGCTCGTCGACTTCCTCTGTGAGAATCGAGACATCTTTGCATGGTCCCCCAAGGACATGCCGGGTGTCCCGACGGATTTTGCCAAGCACAAGGTGCACGTAAGAGAAGACGCAAAGCCAGTCAGACAACCACTTCGTCGCCTGTCTGAAGAAAAAAGAAGAGATGTCAGAGAAGAAGTCGCCCGCCTGCTAGCAGTCGGCTTCATCATGGAGGTGTTCTACCCAGAGTGGCTCTCCAACCATATCCTTTTGCTGAAGAAGAACAACAAGTGGCGCATGTGCCTTGACTACACCAGCCTCAACAAAGCTCGCCCTAAAGATCCATTTGCTCTGTCGCGAATAGATCAAGTGATTGAATCCACAGCCGGATGCGATCTACTGTCTTTCCTTGATGCCTATTCTGGATACCACCAGATCAAGCTGGATCCGGACGATTGCCTGAAGACCGGCTTCCTCACGCCATTCGGAGCCTTCTTTTACCTGACTATGACGTTCGGCTTAAGAAATGATGGTGCCACTTTTCAGTGTTGCATGCAGAAGTGTCTCCTCAAGCAACTCGTCAGAAACGCCCACGTTTACATGGATGATGTCGTGGTGAAGACAGAGAAGCATGGTACTCTTCTAGAAGACCTCCAAGAAACCTTCGAAAACCTGCATCGCTTTCAGATCAAGCTAAACCCGGAGAAATGCGTCTTCGGGGTACCAGCAGGCCAACTCCTTGGCTTCCTGGTGTCTAAACGCGGCATCGAGTGCAACCCAGCAAAGATCAAGGTCATCGAGAGGATAGATGGACCAACTCGCATACAAGACGTCCAGAAGTTCACTGGGTGCTTGGCATCGCTCAGCCGGTTTATCAGCCGGCTGGGCGAGAAAGCACTCCCTCTATACCAGTTGATGAAGAAGACCGCCTGCTTTGAGTGGAATGACAAGGCGGACAAAGCTTTCCACTAGCTCAAGAAAGTGCTGTCCACGCCGCCTGTCCTGGCAGCGCCAACAGACAAGGAACCCATGTTCCTTTACATAGCCGCCACCAGCCGGGTGGTCAGCACTGTGATTGTAGTCGAGTGCCCAGAAGATGGCAGAGCATTGCCTATCCAAAGGCCCGTCTATTACTTGAGTGAGGTGCTGTCAGCTTCCAAACAGAATTATCCCCACTACCAGAAGATGTGCTACGTCGTGTACTTTGCCGCCAACAAGCTCAAGCAATACTTCCAAGAGCATCCAATTACGGTCGTCTGCACAGCCCCGCTTGCTGAGATCATGGGCAACATAGATGGTTCAGGCCGAGTGGCGAAGTGGGCCATTGAGCTGGCTCCTTTCACCATCTTCTATCAGCCCCGCACCACCATCAAGTCACAAGCGCTGGCCGACTTGCTCGTCGACTGGGCCGAGGCCCAGTACATGCCGCCTGCTCCAGATTCGACCCATTGGCGGATGCACTTTGATGGATCAAAGATGCGCACAGGCTTGGGAGCTGGCGTCGTCCTCACCTCCCCCAAAGGCGACAAGCTCAAGTACACAATGCAAATCCACTTTGCCGCCTCCAACAACGTGGCCGAGTACGAATCACTCATTCACGGACTCCGGCTGGCCAAAGAGATTGGCATCCACCGAGTGTTGTGCTATGGTGACTCGGACTTGGTGGTCCAGCAGTCATCTGGTGACTGGGACGCCAAAGATGCAAACATAGCAAGTTACCGCTTCCCGGTCCAGCAGATCAACGGGCATTTTGATGGCTGCGAGTTTCTCCACGTGCCACGAGCGGACAATGATCAAGCAGATGACTTGGCACGGATCAGATCAGCTCGGCAAGCAATACCAGCCGGCGTGTCCTTCCAATGCCCGCGCAAGCCGTCTATCCAGCCGTCACCATAATCAGAGTCAATCTTCATGCCGGCCAACCCTGGGATTGACGGCCCGAAGACCTCAACAGGCGGCCGGGGGACTTCTGCGACCAGCTCGGAAACATCAGCAGGCGGCCCGGGGACTGCAGCACCACCACTCGGCCCGGGGACTTCAAAACGCGGCCCAGGGACTGCTGCAGCTGGCCCGGTCACTTCACGAGCACATAACCGGCGGCTAACTCCAGCCCTCCACCTCCCGGCCCAACCACCCTGGCTTCGGTTGATGAAGTAACATGAGTCATAGCACCATCGTGGGTGCAACCTATCCTCAACTTTCTGCTCAGAAGAGAGTTGATCGTAGATGAGATCTTGGCACGACAAGTTCAGTGCAGAGCGTCAGCATACACGATAGTGAACAAATAGCTCGTCAGACGCGACGCAACCGGCGTCTTCCAGCGCTGCGTAGAAGCATTAAAGGGTCTGACCATTTTGAGGGATATTTAGCAAGGTAGATGCGGCCACCATGCGGCCTCTAAATCCCTCGTCGCCGAAGCTTTCCACCACGGTTTCTTCTGGTCGACTGCTTTGGACGACGCCAAACACCTATTCAAGAAATGCAACGGATGTGAGCACTTCAGCTCCAAGCAACATCTACCGGCTTTTGCACTCAAAACCATTCCCATCACATGGCCATTTACAGTTTGGGGACTGGACATGGTGGGCCCCTTCAAGACAGCACGCGGCGGCATGACTCACTTGCTCGTTGCCGTGGACAAGTTCACCAAGTGGATTGAAGCAAGACCAATCAAGAAACTCAACGGTCCGACCGCCGTGACCTTCATCGCTGACATTACAGTCCGGTATGGCATACCACACAGCATCATCATCGACAATGACACAAACTTTGCGAAAGGAGCATTAGCCCATTTATGCGTGACACAAGGCATCCGACTGGACTTAGCGTTTGTTGCTCACCCGCAGTCAAACGACCAAGTTGAGCGTGCAAATGGCCTCATCTTGTCCGGCATCAAGCCCCGGCTGGTCGAGCCCTTGGAACGGTCGGCTGGCTGTTGGATTGAGGAATTGCTGTCCGTCCTCTGGAGCCTCAGAACGACTCCAAAAAAATCAACCAGCTTCACTCCCTTTTTCCTCGTCTATGGGGCTGAGGCCGTCATCCCAACAGACGTTGAGTTTGACTCGCCTCGCGTCACCATGTACACAGAAGCCGATAAAAATAAGCACGAGAAGACGGCGTCGACCTGCTGGAGGAGACTCGACTGGTAGCACTCCGCCGATCCGCCATCTACCAGCAGGGTTTGCATCACTATCACAGCCGGCAGGTCAGGCCGCGTTCTTTTCGTGAGGGGGACCTTGTGCTCTGGCTGATCCAGCGAACAGCCGGCCAGCACAAGCTCTCAGCCCCTTGGGAAGGGCCCTTGATCATCAGCAAGGTACTAGGCAATGATGCCTACTACCTCATCAATGCAGAGAAGCCAAGAGCGCGCAAGAGAGATGACTCAGGCAAGGAATCAGAGGGCCCATGGAATGCAAATCTCCTTCGCCGCTTTTACCGCTAAAGGCAGTATGTATCGTAGTATCTACTATATTTTGAGAAATAACGGGATCCCTGAGGAGCACTCGGGGACTGCCCCTCCCTTTATCTATATGATAAGTTTATGCCTGTGAATGTGTTATTTTCATTCCTTCGCCCGGCACTGGGACCGAACAGACGACCTGGGGGCTTGCCGCCTTGCCCTATGTTAAAATTTTTCCAATAGTCGGACAAGTAATGTGCCGGCATCCAAGCCCTCTCTCACCTAAAGGTCACAGACTTGCAGAACACAATTGTCTGACTGGCGGGAGTCAAAGGCAGGAAGCGGTGCCCACATGAAAATGGCTAAGAAAATAAATAAGCACATGGCAAGATGGTCTTTGAGACAAGTTGGCCAGCTGCCGAGCAGCCGGCCAGCCGGGTTCTAGCTTAACCAAGCCGTGTTCCAGAAGGCGGGTTACTTGCCTATCAACAAAACAGCTAAGTCCCTGACCCAGCTACAGACCATAGAGTGGCTGCCTGGCTGGCAGGGCGGCGGTTAAAGGAGATGGGAAAGGAAAAATGCCCGAAGGAACAAAAGGCAGCGCTAAGTCTAGAACGCGGCAAATAGCATAAACATATGCAAAATTAAAAGAGTATTTACATAACAAAAGGGCCACGTCCGCCTTCCAGAAAATGTTTTAGATAGACCCAGTGGGTGGAATTGTGCAATACTAACTCTACCAAGTCGCAAACCAAACAGGAAATTAAAAGATAGCACGACTGCCTAGGCCAGAGGTGCAGCAGGCGGATCTGATAGCACCATGGGGTCCGCTGTGCTGGGTGCTGAGGGGGCCGCCTGGTGGATCTTCTCCTGGTCGCCTTTTGTGGCAGACGGCGCGGTTCTGTGGGGCTCACTTATCGAGGCTTGGTTGGGTTGATGACGAGCAGGCAACTCGTCCTCCAGAAAGCCGCCTTCCTCGTCTTCATCCTCCTCGTCCTCGCCCTCGTCGCTCGAGGCAATCTCCTCGTCCAGCTCCTCCGACGCCGCCAAGTCCAGCCCAAAGTGATCAGGCGGCACCACATGGCCGTTTTCATCCAACTCCGGGATGAAGACAGTAGTATCGGCATAATCGGCTATCGCAGCGGCACGCTTGATGAGATCTCCTTGCACCACTGCTAGTCCAGGCTCGGCTTCTAGGCGGAATGTTGCTAGCTGAGCGAGATCCAGATCGGGGTACCAACCCTTGGCAAATTCCAAGGCTGCTCGCGTGCCGGCTCTCGCTGCAGCGCTCTTCCAAGCCTCGAAGCGGCCGACGGCCGCCTCTAGCCACTCGGCAGCCCGACTTGGAGTATGAGGTGCCGGGACACCTGGCCAGAAGGCGGCCAACACCTGGGGCCCGACACGTTGAAGACGGCGGATCAAGCAGTGGGCCGGCTGCAGGCGCGCCCTCACGGCGAGGAGTTGTTCGTTGGGAGTCCGGGGCGCGTTGGGTGCAATCACCTAACCCGCACGACGCTTCTCATCGCGCTGGGCCTCGATGGCCTGGCTGGCAGCAACGAAGTGGCCTGGAAAGTACTCTGCGCCAAGAAAAAGATAAAGAATAAGCAAAGGGGGCTGGCTCCTATGGCAGACGACAAGCATGTGGAAGCAAAGAAAAGCAACTTAACGTCGACCATATCCTCGATGGCTCCATAGCCGTCTTGCAGGGCCATCTCCGTTTTGGCCCAGTTCGAGCGTTCAGTCTCGAACTGGGCCCGAAGGAGCCCCTCAACGTCTACCAGCTTCTTGAGCTCCGCCTTGTGTGCCTCCGCCTAGTCAGCCAACTCCATGGATAGGCGGTCACGCTCTTGGGTGGCTAGGCTGCGCTCCTGCTCCTTGGTGGCAAGCTCGTCTTGGACCACGCCCAGCTAGTTTTGGAGGTCGGCTGTGGTCGCTGACAAGAGAAAAGGAGAAGGTGTTATCATCAGCCAGAGGGCTAGTTAACCTTGGAGTTCCAGGCCGCCTGCTCAGCATCCGACCCGGAACTCGGGGACTACACCCAGCGAGTGCGCTGATGCACCCCCGCAAGGAGAAAAAGGAGACACTTACTTCGGCTTTCGGCCAGGGCGGCTCTTAGCTTGGCCAGCTCCTGGTGCTGGGAGTTGTAGGTGGCCACCCGAAGATTGTGGTAATCCTGCGATGAGGATGGCGAGAAACAAGTTAGCTTACAAAGGATTACCTCGGAGTTCCAAGCCGCCTACTCAGCAGCCGGCTCGGAACTGGGGGACTACGCCCAGTGGGTGCGCTGACGCACCCCCACGAGAGAAATTGAATGAATAAAAAATCAAAGGAGAAATCAAGATACCCGGGCAATAGTTCGCGTGGCCAAGAATTCCTACAAGGCCCTTTGCAGGGTCTCGCCTTGGGTGTTGAACCAGTCGAGGACATCCCGGGAAGCGACATTCAGCACGCCGCCGCTAGCAGGCGTCCAACCTGGCGGCGCTGTGCTTGTGGCTTCGTTGTTCGGCGAAGACGAACTAGCAGCGTCGGCTTCTACCTGCCACGGGGCTTAAGCCGCCCTTGCCAGACGTGGACGAACTGGAGCCTGGGTGGTGGGCAGCGGACCCACCACCAGCACGCCTTCCGCCGGCGGCGCGTCCGGCCCCTCGGCCTGGCTATCCCGTGCGTCAGCAGGCGGTACGGGGGGAGTCGCCTCTGCCTCCATAACAGAGTGGCCGTCCCCTTCCCTTTCAAGAACCGGCTAGTCACCGCCAGCCGGCGCTTGATCAGACGACTCTGGAGGAACCCCGTGCCGGGGATTGACACGGCCCGGCGACCGCTGAAGGGCCGTCTCCTGCTCCAAGGCCCTGGCGGCGGCGTCCGCATGTGCCTTGGTCGCCGCCTCGGCCTCGGCCTTGGCTGCGGCGTCGGCCTCTTCCTGCGCCGCCTGGGACAGCTCCGCCTTTCGGCGAGCCACGACGTCCCGCTCCTGCCGCGCCTCCTGCGCATTCCTCTCCGTTGCCTCTCGGAGGGTGGCGGCTGGGTCCATGCAGCATGGGGCGGAGGAGGCTTGTGAGCTTCCGACCATCGAGCCGACGGGAGCCCGCGAGAGGGAAAGCGGGGCCCTATTCAGAAGAGCCGAAGAAGACGGTGAAATCAGTCACGGAAAGGGCAAAAGACCAAAGCAGACACAAACGAAAAAGAAGTGCATGGCGCTTAAGTGGACATGGTCGGCCTTGGTTTAGGGACCCTAAGAAGGGCCGCCTTGGCGGCCGCTTCCTGGCGTCTGGTGGTGGCGGCCGAGGCCTTGAGCTTCTTGGGCCGGCTGTTGCTGGCGGCGCCATCGAGGAGCTGCCTCCCATCGGATCCTTCTACCGGACGCGAGGTGGCGGCTCGTCGTCCTCGTCGTCATCTGGCCAGTCCCTGACACCGCCTCCGGACAAGCCGCCTACTGGCACGCCTCAGCCGCCTGTGACCTCGTCCTCCTCCATGGAGGCCGCCCCCCAGATCGGGGTCGCTCGTATCGCTCTGAGAGAGGTCCGGCATCAGCGGGCATGCCAATTTCCCAGAGCCCGGCTCCGTCTGGCCTGGGAAGAGCTGAAGCATAGCACGAAGGTCAGGCTGCAGGAGCAAGCGGGAGAAGGAAAAAAGAAAAGAGAAAGAAGCTTACCACAGGCGGCGGGTTGCTGCGGCTATACGACGGCTTGCCAAATGCCCAGCCCGAATCTAACATCTTGCAGTTGGAGATGGAGTTCACCAGGTGGGCCACTTCCGCATATGGCATCTTCTTGGTGCACGTCCGGCTCGGGTCCCTGGGCTTGCTCATGTCGCAGATCAGGTGGGGCCGGGACTGCAGCGGCAGCACATGGCGCTCCGCGAAGGTGGCTATAAAGTCCGCAAAAACCAGGCCCTCCACTTCCGTCATCTCTCGTAGACGGGTCACGGTGATGGAGGCGGCGTGCATAAGGGATGCGGGCTAGAACTTCCAGGAGGCGCGGGGCTCGGCAGGCGGACCGACGGCGTAGTCCGACAAGTTGATGTAGTCCTGCTCCGAGCAGACGTATGAGACGTAGAAGTACGTCTTCTGCCACTGCTTCACCGAGTGCACAAGGGCGACCTTCGGGAAGTAGTACCTGGCCCCGGTGCACCGCATGGCGATGCACCCACCGCATTGGGCCGCCTCGCCCTGAGGGCGGTGCCGAGATTCAGATAAAAGAGTTCCCCCCACAGCTCGACTATGGGGAGCACCCCCAAGGTATCCCTCGCAGAGGACGACGAAAGCGGCGAGCAGCACAACCGTGTTCGGCGTGAGGTGGTGGGGCTACACGCCATAGAAATCAAGAAACAAGCGGAAGAACCCGCTCGCTGGAAGACCAAACCCACGAAGAAAGAGAGAGCGGAAGACGACGTGCTCGCCCAGCCGCGACACCGGCCTAAGCTCGGCCGCTGGCTCGAGGCGCACTCCAACCTTCTCGGCGGGAGCAACCGCCGTGACCGATGGAGAAACTCCACGTGCTCCTTGAGGATCTCACTACCGTCCCATTCGCCGGAGCAGTGGACTGGCGCCTCAGCGGCCACGACTCCGGGCAGGCACGAGCTCTTGCGGGGCGGTGCGTGCGATGGTGGCGATTGCGTGAGGATATGCGAGGAAGAAGAAGATGGAGTTGGGGTGTGCGCGTGCGTGACGCCCGCCCCCTCCCGCGCCTACTTATAGGCCCGGGATGACGAAGCCGAGGGGGTGGGGGCATGTGATTAACCGCGCCACGCCTCGCACAACCCGCCCTTTTTGCACCCAAACCACACACATTTAATGCGCGTGGGAAGGGCAATCGATTGCCTCGGCCATAAAAGATCTGCGCGCACGCCGAGGCCCTGTAGCGGTGGGTCTAAAGACCTGCCGTTGCGTCCCATCGCGCACAAGGGCTGGCAGGTCGGCTCGGCATAATGATGACACGTGGCGTGCCGCCAGCAGGCGGCAAGACCGTCCCACGGCACGCCAGCCATGCGGTACCAACCCTTCGAAGATTCAAAGTCGAGCGACCGGCCGCTAACAGCCGGCCTCTCTAGAAGATGGACCAGAAAAACTACCAATCATCCTTCAGAGAGGGAAGCTTCTAGAACCCCACAGTCCCGCTCACGACCATCGAGATCCACCAGCTTCGGGGACTACTGTCGGAGATATTGACAACGGGTGTCTTCATCGACCACCCATGGCGTTTCAAGACAAAAAGGCCGCCTGCCATCCTTCGACCGCCTGCACATCAGGCCGTCTCCTAGGACTGCCAGGCCTAGGAGCTGGCTGCCAGCAGATGGTAGAAATCTAACAGGTGGCTGCCCAGCGATCAGCCTCCGGTAGACGGCTCCGTACCTCCCCCTCGGAGTGTGCGCTGGAGATCCGCGACAAGACTAAAGCTTGGCTATAGTTAAGCCTGCCCCCAGAATCCAAAGAAGCGTGGCTACAGTGTGAGTGTACCTTGCGGACACTCCCTGATCGGCGCATAACTGTAGCCATGTTACCAATGACCTAGCTTTGGTCAGAGGAAGCCACGATCCCACTACCCGCAGGCGGAGTGGCCTGCAGGCGGCAGGCCCCACCCGTCAGCGAGCCACCCAGAAGCAGCCAACCTCTGGCAGATGGCCTGGGGAACGGGCCACCCTGTAGGAGGCGGCTAACCGTTCCCTTGGAGTCTGAACCCCATCAAGATGACAAGATGGGGGGTGGCAACAGTGTACAACCGCTAGGCGGCAGTACTGTAGCCACATCCTCTCTGACGGGGTCTCCGTCAGCAGGAGGACATCAACAGTAAAGCACAATCACGCGGGCCCACAGACGGCGGGCCAACTGGATGGACATGCCTCCGTCAACTGGCAGCACCCACCAGTCGGCGGGACCCAGCAGCCAGCAGAGAAGCCGGCGCCCAGAGACGCTGGCCCCGGCCGGATTACCATTGTAGCCCTAAGGGGTAGGCCTATATAACCCCCAGGGTCCTCCATGCAGAGGGGTTAGACTTGGAGAGATACATAGATAGGGAGAAACCCTAGCGACAACTCTCATTTCCTAGAAGGAGAGAAGAGAGCTAGCCTTGCCCTTCTTCGTCCTCTAGACGACACAACTCAAGGAGCAACCTTGTAGCTACCATATTGACATTAGTCATGACGCGGAGTCCCTATAGAGCAGGACTAGGGGTGTTATCTCCACGGAGAGCCCCAAACCAGGGTAAAATTCGTAGGCGTCCTAAGTATCGCCTTATCCCGCTTCCAGGGCCCGGCGACGTTCTCTTGTCCCCATGCATGATAAGCCATCCTTTGGCATATGTCGCACGAAAACCCCGACAGGGATGGTCTTAACAAGAATTTCATAGAGATTTTAAAAGCATAATTCAAAAAGCGCTCCTCATGGTTTTTTCATAAGGTATATGCACATTCAAAGTTTTGCATATGAACTTGTACACTTCTAGGTAATTCACGAATGATAAGATTGACGATTCTAAGATTATGAAGCATGTCAAGTTCTTCAATGGGGGATTGGATGCATAGGGTCAATATGAAGCACATAAGAACTTTAAACATACTTTCTCAAATCAAATTCATCAAAGATTGCATGCATTTCAGTTTTCGAAGAGTTATAGTACTCTCCATCAAGAATAGACACTCTACGCCTAAGACTCCCCAAAGTAGCACTACTGTAGGATGGTCCAAACACAACTAAAAAATCAGAGACGCTTCGACGAAACTGTGTGTGATGCATCAATCGCAAACGGTATTGTAAGAAAACCGTAAAAAGTGATGCAAACTGTTTGCGATGACGGAGACATCAAACACGATTCAGATTAGATTTGCATGTGCAATACGTGGCAAATAGTTCACTCAAATGAACTATTTGTGATGAGCCCAACAACAGGAACGATCAGCCAGATCAAGGTGTGTGAGATATACGACATACAGTTCACTCAGATGAACTATTTTTGATCAGGCAACACAAAAGAAACAATCGGCTAAATCAACGTGTGTGCGATATACGGCAAATAGTTCACTCCACTGAACTGTTTGCGATGAGCGTAAACAACAAACACGGTAAGCCATATGAAGGTGTGTGCGATATACAACATACACTTCACACATATGAATTGTTTGCGACTAGCCACGACTAATAGAAACGGTCAGACAGATCAAGGTGTATGTGCTAGACGGGCACACATTCTAATTAAAAGAGCATGCACGATGGTAATAACGAGCATGCACGATTGATGGAACAAGTCATGTGCTGACACCATCGACTGCGGTGCATCGTATGGTGCAAATGCCACATACGCATCCGTGAACGCATGTCCACTTTACGCCATCCAGGAATCTTACCGCACTACAAAATATGAACTGTCAATAAATTTTAAGCTTGATTACCGCCACATTCCCAATTATTGTTCAAGCCGATCAAAACCTGTTCACACCGATCAAAACCTAAATGCTTTCCCACTTAGTAGCATATTACTAGGTTATAAATACTACCTACTCCAGGATGACTGCACATTCCTCATCGCCCTCCTCTTCACCAAAAAAACAAGTCTTTCTTCATCCTTCCTTGCCTCTACTGTGGCCAACGTGAGTTCTAGGTCGAGAAATTACTAGGGAGAGAGGTGAGCATGGAAGCGGAAGCACGAGAGATGTCACGCCTCACGGCGAAAGCCGCCGACATGTCCCACCGCATTGTCGTAGCAGCACAGAGGTCCCACCATGCCGCCAAAGTAGCATAGATGTCCCGCCATGCCACCAAAGCAGCAGACTGGTCCAGCCGGGCCATAGAAGCAGCATATTTGTCCTGCCGCGCCGCGGATGCTGTAGAGAGGTCCTCCTGCGTCGCGGTGGCCTAGGAAGATTACTTGCGGGCAAGCGAGGACTCACAGACACATGCACGCGATGTTAGATACCCTGATGGATCAGATCTCTAGTTGGGCAAAACTCCAGGAGGACATGAATGCCCTGTTTGATAATGCTACCTGCGTTATCTGGGGACTCAGGGGTGAGAATGCAATGCTCTGCACCGAGCACGGCCTGCTGAGGGCGAATATCGCAGGAAGGGCAAAGCAGGAGGAGGAGACCACTGCCTTGTTGAAGAATATGTTGACACACGAACACGTCACGTGTACCATCGATGTCGGGGGTGATTCACCACAACTCACGTCGAAGGAGACCCGACCGACAGCGCGATACACAACACAGTCGACGGGCACTTTTGCGGACCCGGAACCCAACACCCCCGGGAGGGACCCCGTCAGGGAGTGCGGTGGCTATGGGCTTCCCTAGGTCGATTCCCTCACCCCTAGAGCCTCGTGGAACACTGCCCTCCAACACAAAGAATGAACGAAGAACGACAAAGAAAGATACAATGGTAGGGGATAAAGATAGATGAACACGAAAATGTAATGGATTGATTGGTTCGATTGTGTGTTGTTCAATCGGCCATCACCCCAAACATATATACGAGGCAGATGGACTTCCCGGACAATTAAAGGATTCATCTAGGCTTTCCTTACAATAAAATTACATCAATTCACATCCTACAGTTCTAGTTCCAGCCCAACTCGTATTCAGCGTGAATCTGTCCATACTTCTGTCCTGCTTCTTGCGCGGACCGTGGAATTTGCATATGACCTCCGATTGAGAAGATCAATATACAAAATTTGTGTGCCTCTACGTGACGAACAATTCTCCTGTTGATAATTTTTCCAAATAAGGTCATCTTCAATACTTTACGAGGTCATCTTTAACTTACAGTCAAATTTGGTCATGCAGTTTTCTTGGCTGTCCAAGTCTTGCAGCAATTTTGCAGGCTGTATACTATCTTAGAAGATGATGACTCCAAAAGCAAAGTTGACCGTTTCGATGATACGCACAATTTCCCTGTATAAAACTTTTCCATCTGAGGTCATATGAATAACCTTTCCAGCTCATCTCCAACTTCTAGTCGGATTGACTCTGACAGCGTCCACCCCAGCAAGCTTTCCATCCCGCCAAGCTTTTCACACCGGTAAGGTTTCTACACGGCAAGCTTTCACACCGGCAAGGTTTTACCCCGGCAAGGTTTCCACCCCGGCAATCTCACACCGGCAAGCTTCCACGCCGGCGAGCTTTCTGCGCTGGCAAGCTTTCCTTGCCGGCAATGTCTCCACCCCGGGAAGCTTTCCACGCCGGCAAGGTGTCTATCCCGGCAAGGTTTCTACCCCGGCAAGCTCACACCAAAAAGCTTCCACACTGGCGAGCTTTCTGCGCCGGCAAGGTCTTCACCCCGGCAAGCTTTCCACGCCGGCAAGGTCTCTATCCTAGAAAGCTTTCCACGCCAGCAAGGTCTCCATCCCGGCAAGCTTCCACACCAGCAAGGCTTCACCCCAGCAAGCTTCCACACCAGCAAGGCTTCACTCCGGCTAGCTTCATTCAATCAGCAAAGGCCAAATAAATCATTCGACCCATCAGACACCACCTAGATGGGTGTCTGGTCCCTCGTGTCACTTTTTCACTCAGTATCGGTCCGCAAAGTGTTGCCTCTAACTTTTGCATACGAACTCAGATTGAGATGATTTATATGAGAAAATCGATCGTATCGACGAGACAAAGACTGTTGATGTGGAGTGTTTCTTCACCTGAGGTCGTCTCAAAGGCGCAGTTGGCCAAAAAGAATTTGGAACACTAAATTTTGCCACTCGGAGTATAGTTTCGGTCCCTAAGATATGGTTGGATGATGATGTCCGAAACATCAAAGTTGTTCCACTCGGCGACGTGAATCTTTTCATGCTGAAAACCATTTCACTCGAGACCATCTTCATTGCAATATGTATCTTGCCAAAATCAGGTGTCAACACATGCCCCCCTATTTTCTAGCAGAGCTTGCGTGCCAGAAAATACCTTGCCTAGGGTAATGTTTAAGCACGATGTCAACACTCCATCGGCTGTGCATGCTGAGTACGATAATTTTTATCGTCCATATGCTCAGGTTTGTTGCTTCTTGGGTAGATCCTCTTGGACAATAGTCGTCTGAGAACAACAATTGGATGTCACAAAGGCCCCCACGTAAGTTTCTTATGTCAATCCGGACCTTGCTTTTGTCCAGGCACTCCCTGGGAATATTATAACCATTCAATGAAGATGGTTGCCGAACGATTATGACCATGCACCTCAAAGGAATACCGTCGACTGTTCGGCAACTCAACTTGTTATTGATCAAAGTACACCATCAAGCCTCTACTGAACAATGTATGTCTCCTGACTTGGATCCTGCAAATAACTAACACTAGGAGTCGGAGCTTTTTTATGCACTAGACCCTTGATTAGTGGCCGACTCAATAATTAAGTCGGCCTTGCCAGTATTGGAAAACACTGAGCGTCGGCTATAGGAGTAGGAGATCAACCATGGTGAACACCGTTAGCCATATGCCGGCTTTTCCAACACAATGAATTTTGAGGGCGATATGCAAATATCGGCATGCGTTCTCATCTCAAAGGTGCTCGGGAGTCCGTCCACCAAAGTGTGAATAGCTGAAATAAGTCAGATGTTTCGGCTGAGGATAAATTCCATAGCGTTGATCTTGATGGTATAATTGAAGAATTTGGATGACACGCCTCCTGGTGTCTCCTATAGTGAGATGAAAATTGTCATCCTCGCCTATATGCTTTTTGCTTGTACTCCCTTATTTCTTCTGGGTTCGCAACAGGAGATGTGATGCCGCTCTTGACTTGAGGATTTCCCTTAGGAACCCAGGCCATGTTCCGCTTCTCCAGCTCTTTGGCCCTAAGCCATTTCAGCTTCTTCTGTTGCGAATATGGTAAGCCGAGTGGGCGTTCCGGCTGGGACTTTGGTTTATGCACTCGCAAATTCTTCCTGGATTTGGGCATTTCTGGCTTGGCATGTCCAAACTCGGCGATTGGATCCTTGAATTTTACTTGCTTCACTTTCTTGTCCTTAGCAGCCAACATAGACTCGGCTGGCTTTTTGTCATTTAGAGTCAGATCTGAAATAGCACACTTGCGGCCATCCTTTTTCACTCGGTACACTTGCTTGACCACGTCCATCTTCTTTTCTGCGGTCCACACCGATTCTTTTTGGTTGAGCCGGTCTTTAACATGTGGTTTTTGAACAAACGATGATCCTCTCGGAGCTTCATAATTTTTGTGAGGTGGTTTAGAATATTATGGATGGTGTGCCCTTGATTTATACTTGCCCCATGATTGATATGTATAATAGTTGGCAGGGGGAGGAATCCATGAAATTGGTATTGGTGGCCCAAAAGGAGGATATGAAGTCTGCTTGCTCAACATCTTCCTTTGCCAATCCCAGTCTTTAGATTTATGCCTTGGGGGTGACTTCGATGCTTTTGCTTCACTCGACTGATAAGCACTATTTGCGTTACTTATCTTTTGATATTTTTATAATAACTGTGCGAAAGTGACTTTCAGCTTTTCGCTTTGGTGCTTACCATGGCCTTTGCTTTCTTTGGTTGTGCGTGCATCGGTCTTTGAATTCTCTTGTTGCCCCCCAGTGCTAGTTGTTACCATTGTAGCTTTGATGGAATTTCCGTCTTCAAGATTGTTCTTGATGCACTTTTTAACAATATCCTTGCTCAAAGACTTGACCCCATCATCATTGGTGTGTACATCTCCAGTTTTAGATAAATTAGCTGGAGATAGCCGAGTCAACATTTGATTGTTGTCAAAACTAATCTGATCCGACTGTCCAAATGATCGTGCCTCAACAAACTCCAATTGTCCTATCTTGTCCGATTGCTCGACTTGATGTATCATGTTGCAATCTTTGAAATTTTGCTTGAACAAACATTGTGTTGGCTCTTGTCTTGATGGATCGACATCGTGATCAATTATAATAATAGGATTAGTTAGTGATGTACTAATGATGTGATCAACTATGCATGCACTGGACGTACACTCCTGGTCCATTAACCGATATTGTGATACTCGCTTTGATACAAAACAATCGAGCCGGCTCGACTATGCATTGATTTTCGTCCTCCTTTCCCGATGCTCTTGAATCGGCTATCCTGGAGAACTTTGAACCTGGCTTTATATTCCCTCAACCAAAATAATTACAAAATATACGTCTTGTCTGAGACCAAATGTTAGCTAGGCATGAAACAAATAAAGTCGTCCATATGAATATAAAGTTCAGTCAGCATGACGGGAACAACTTTGGTTGCGATAAGTTGTCACTATTAGCCTCTCTAAATGATGTAATTTGTTGATCAGCATGATTAGTGACAAGATAATTCGAAACAAACTAATTACTCATCTCGATTGTCTTTCAAAATTAATTAGAATCTTACTAATGGGTGTATCAACAATATGATTTTCACCGAATCAAAAATCCAGTAAACTCTCGGCTAGGTATACCTTTGTGAAGTCGTTGGAAGGAGAAGATGGTTGCACCACTGGAATAATACTTGCTCCATTTATGAAAATTCTCGAACGCCTCTTCCTATTTTTCTGGATCTCGTGCCTCACCACTCGGATTGCCCGAGTAGATTTCACTCGGATTGCCCGAGTATACACTCGGACACTCTTCGTCAGTTGAACTTTGTGTGGCTGTATTTTCTTGTTCTTGATGTTCATCGTTAACCGAACTGTGTTCGACCATGTTACTTTGTTCTTGATGCTCATCAATATCTTTAGCACAAAATTCATAGGGTAGCATGTAAGCTCCCTTACATTCAGAAAAATCGAGCACAACCAATTTGCTGCATTTGCCATTCCTTTGCTCAGCGAAGCTTGCATCTTCTGTTTCGGTACACTTGGTAATAACTGGCTTGACGCACTCGGCATTAGCTGTCTA
This sequence comes from Secale cereale, assembly GCA_902687465.1. Lineage (NCBI taxonomy): Eukaryota > Viridiplantae > Streptophyta > Magnoliopsida > Poales > Poaceae > Secale > Secale cereale. Next base: position 106,111,879 of record LR738714.1, on the reverse strand, counting down.
AGTGCTCAATCCGGTTTCAACCGAATCCAGTGTATTATCTGAGTGAATCCTTTCTTGTGGATTTGCTTGCAAAGCTTCTTTTTTGTCTTGCCTCAAAAGTGCAGAAGGGCCGACAATGTTGCTACATGGAGGAAGGCACTTGACATACTCTTGTAAATATTCTTTTCCACGCCTCTTCTTGAGTGCTTCATAAACTTGTCGATATTCTGCTGGTATTTCCTCAAGAGTTGGCGTAGTAAATTCGTTGACGCTATTCCATGTGAGCTTTGGCTTGATCTTGTCCACTTGGGCCACATATTTTTCTTTAAACTTAGCCCTTCTTGCATCGGCTTGCCCCCCAATACTTTTACGATCTTTCGGAAATGAATTGATGTTGCCAAAATTTTGCGATTGTATAGGGGGTGTATAACATGCTACAATGATATGTGAAGACATGTGCACTATTGTTGAATATTTTCTCACCCCAATTCGATCAATCGCAACACTTCATCTTCTTTCAAAACCATAGCTCTTATTGCCTCATAATCAGGAACCAATCCCTTTTCGTGCTGCTCAAGGAAAATATCACTAATCTTCTTATTTTGAGATAAATTTTTTAATGCAGCCAGAGCCACCTCATCTCGTGCAATATTAGGTACATTTGCTCCTATAGAATCTCCATTCACTCGGCCACAACCACGAAGGTGAGCTGAGTCATGCATATTTTTAGTTTCATATGCCACTGAACAATTAATCTCATGAGGTGTAGTATATGATGATTGAGGATAACCAGTCGAATAGCTAATGGAAGCATGGCCGATTCCCCCATCCATCAACATGTTTGGGGATGAACCCGAATATTGCGAGTCGGCTGCCGATGGATAAAATTGCGAGACACCCTCCTGTACATGAGGTGTCATATATTTATCACTCGAACAAATCATGTTGTTCACCGGAATATTGAAAGATGTTGCCGATGGATGAAAATTCAGACTCATAAGTTGCATGTCGTGATTCTGTGAATTCCAAGTTTTTCCAATGGAACAATTAGTCAGCCTTTGCTTGTTAGGGCTAGCCGACATGATATGTCAATGGGAAGATCTAGCGACACGAACATAATGGCTATTTGCATCTACGTAAGGAGATTGATGATACATGTTACCTTTGTAGATTGCAGCCGCTTGATGCCGCTCTACTCGTAGCGAGAACAGGCTGGAGATTGTTCAAAGCTTCATCCCCAGTGGAGTCGCCAAAAAGTGTGCACGAACATGTCATGTGTACCCTCGACACCGGGGGTGATGCACCTCAACTCACGTCGAAGGAGACCCGACCGACAGCGCGATACGCAAGACAGTCGACGGGTGCTTTTGCGGACCCAAAACCCCACACCCCCGGGAGGGACCCCGTCAGGGAGTGTGGCAGCTATGAGCTGCCCTAGGTCGATTTGCTCGCCCCTAAAGCCTCGTGGATCGCCGCCCTCCAACGCGAAGAACGAGAAAGAAAGATACAAGGGTAGGGGATAAAGATAGATGAACACGAAAATGTAATGGATTGATTGGTTCGATTGCGTGTTGTTCAATCGGCTGTCACCCCTAACATATATAAGAGGCGGTTGGACTCCCCGTACAAGTAAATGATTCATCTAGGATTTCCTTACAAGAAAATTACATCAATTCACGTCCTACAATTCTAGTTCCAGCCCAACTCGTATTCAGCCTGAATCTGTCCATACTTCTATACTGCTTATTGCGCGGGCCATGGAATTTGCATATGACCTCCGATTGGGAAGATCAAAATACCAAATTTGCGTGCCTCGACGTGAAAAACAATTATCCTGTTGATAGTTGTTCCAAATAAGGTCATCTTCAATACTTTGCGAGGTCATCTTTAACTTCCAGTCAGATTTGGTCATGCCGTTTTCTTGGCTGTCCGAGTCTTGCAGCTATTCTACAGGCTGTATACTATCTGAGATGATGATGACTGCAAAAGCAAAGTTGACTGTTTCGAAGATACACACAACTTCCGTGTAGAACACATTTCCATCCGAGGTCATCTGAATAACCTTTCGAGCTCATCAACAACTTCTTGTCGGATTGACTCTGATAATCTCCACCCCGACAAGCTTTCCATCCCGGCAAGCTTTTCACACCGGCAAGGTTTCTACCCGGCAAGCTTTCACACCGGCAAGGTTTCACCCCTGCAAGTTTCCACCCCGGCAAGGTTTCTACCCCGGCAAGCTCACATCGGAAAGCTTCCACGCCGGCGAGCTTTCTACGCCGGTAAGCTTTCCCTGTCGGCAAGCTCTCCACCCCGGCAAGCTTTCCACGCGGGCAAGGTCTCTATCCCGGCAAGGTTTCCACCTCGGCAAGGTTTCTACCCCGGCAAGCTCACACCGGGAAGCTTCCATGCCGGCGGGCTTTCTGCGCCGGCAAGATTTCCATGCCGGCAAGGTCTCCACCCCGGCAAGCTTTCCACGCCAGCAAGGTCTCTATCCCGGCAAGCTTTCCACGCCGGCAAGGTCTCCATCCCGGCAAGTTTCGACACCAGCAAGGCTTCACCCCGGCAAGCTTCCACCCCGGAAAGCTTCACTCAGCCGGCAAAGGCCGAATAACTCACGCGACCCATCAGACACCACCTAGATGGGTGTCTGGTCCCTCGCGTCACTTTTTCACTCACGACCGGTCCGCGAAGTGTTGCCTCTAACTTTTGCATACAAACTCGGATTGAGATGATTTATATATGAAAATCGATCGCCTCGACAATACGAAGATAATCAATGTGGAGTGCTCCATCATCCGAGGTCATCTCGAAGGCGCAATCGGCAAAAAAGAATTCGGAACACTAAATTTTGCCACTCGGAGTATAGTTTCGGTCCCTTAGATAAGGTCGGATGATGATGACCGAAACATCAAAGTTGTTCCACTTGGCGACATGAATCTTTATATGCTGAAAACCCTTTCAATCGAGACCATCTTCAGTGCAATCTGTATCTTGCCAAAATCAGGTGTCAACAGAAGACGGGCGTCATCCTCAAGAAACCTACGAACAATAATTCCATGCTCCGCATCGAGCACAAAAGGCTGCTGGAGGAATCCCTGGCTGCTGCCCAACCAAGTATTGAGGACACGAAATAGACCATCGCCGCTCGCCGCGAGAATTAGTCTGCGTCTTCCTTATTTTTCTTTTTTGGCGGGGGTGTCTTCCTTATTCTTTTGCCCTTGTGTCTTTCTAGCATTGCCGTATGTGGCAGTTTTAATTATCTTCCTAAATATGTAACACAATTACAAAGTTATTAGCCATTGCCATCATCATTATATTTATATCAGTCTTGCTAAGTCTCGGTCGATGCTATACATGTCCGTCAAATCTTATATCAAGATTCGTGCAAAAAATTCTTGTAAGATTTCCTTTTTTCTCTTAAATCTCAGTAGAGTGAGACATAGCCACGCCATTATATTAAGTGCCTATAACTTAATTAGGGGCTCGGGCGCCATTAATGGAGAAGTTGGGAGAGAGGAGCGTGGTGGATGGAGGTCAAATGGCTTGCCTCCCGATAAGCATGCGCAACGCTCTGTTCACACGCCTCTCATGCTCAAATAGCTACCCTGCACGGTGCCTCATAGCCAATAAAAAGGGGATGCGTGGCGGCACGTAAATGTTAGTACAACGCCCACGGTTTCAATAATACTTGTGTTTCCGATTGTAACGTGACAACTCTTGTTCCAAAATGACTTTGTTGATTTTTAATGTGTGCACCTTCTCAAATTGGCCAAAAAAATTACCACAACATGTTGGTGCCATGTCATGACACCATGCCAAGTTTCATGATTTTCAAGCGAGATTTAGATTTACGGGAATTTAAAAACCAAGTTTCCTGATGTTTCTGGCTGAGCCACAATGCCGAGATGTTTGAATTTTATTACTATTTCTTTCACGGGACCTAGAAATTCATGCAAGTACACATAAATGTTTTTTCAACCAACTTTAGTGCTATAGAGCATGTGCTTGCAGTTCAAATTTGAATTATGCATATTAAATGCCTAGAAACTCAATTAATGTATAAAAAGACCAAACGAACCTGGAATAATTCAAAAATTTATAATGAAACTCATATTGATATATGTTGCCTCTGTAAAAAAAATCAAGATGGGAAAAGGCAGTGTATGTCTTTTCGCACACAGAGGTGACACGTTTCCTCTCGGAACCACGAGGCTTCTTGAGAGAAGCTCTAGTTTGCAAGAAGCTTATACCAAAACTTGTCTCAGTTTGGCCAAAAAATTACCACAACATGTTGGTGCCATGTCATGACAGCATGCCAACTTTCATGATTTTCAGGCATGTTTTGGATTTATAGGAATTTAAAAACCAAGTTCTTGATGTTTCTGACCAAGCCACGACGCCCGGATTTTTTAATATTCACCCAAGGACACACATGTGATTTTCAAACCAACATTGGTGCACTCGAGCATGTGCTTGTAATTCAAATTTGAATTATGCACATTAAATTCCTAGAAACTCAATTTGTATAAAAAGGCCAAACGAACCCGGAATAATTCCAAATTTCAACACAACACTCATATAATTCCATGTTGCCTTTGTAAAAAAATCAATGGGGAAAATGCAGCTTATGTTGTTTCGCACACAAAGGTGACACGTTTCCTCTTAGAACCACGAGCCTTCTTGAGAGAAGCTCCGATTTGCAAGAAGCTTATACCAAAACTTGTTACAGTTCGACCAAATATTTTACCACAACATGTTGGTGCCTTGTCATGATATCATGCCAAGTTTCATGATTTTCAGGCATGTTTTGGATTTACAGGAATTTAAAAACTAAGTTTCTCAATGTTTCTGGCCGAGCCACGATGCCCAGATGTTTAAATTTCATTCCCATTTCTTACATGGGACCTAGAAATTCACCCAAGGACACACATGTGATTTTTTAACCAGCTTTGGTGCATTGAACCATGTTCTTGTAGTTCAAATTTGAATTATGCACATAAAATGCCTAGAAACTCAATTAATGTAAAAAGGCCAAACGCACTGAGAATAATTCCAAATTTTAACACGACACTCATATAGTTCTATGTTGCCTGTGTAAAAAATCAAGGGGGGAAGGCAGCGTATGTGGTTTCGCACACAAAGGTGACACATTCCCTCTCGAAACCATGAATCCTCTTGGCAGAGCTTCGGTCCAGAAGCTGCTGACCCACAAGTGTAGGGGATCTATCGTAGTCCTTTCGATAAGTAAGAGTGTCGAACCCAACGAGGAGCAGAAGGAAATGATAGGCAGATTTCAGTAAGGTATTTTCTGCAAGCACTGAAATTATTGGTAACAAATAGTTTTGTGATTAGATAATTGGTAACAAGTAAATAATAGTAATAGTAAATAAGGTGCAACAAGACGGCACAATTCTTTTTGTAGCAAAGGACAAGCCTGGACAAACTCTTATATGAAGGAAAACGCTCCCAAGGATACATGTGAATTATTGTCAAGCTAGTTTTCATCATGTTCATATGATTCACGTTCGTTACTGTGATAATTTGGTACGTGGGTGGACCGGTGCTAGGGTGATGCCCTTACTTGAACAAGCATCCCACTTATGATTAACCTCTATTGCAAGCATCCGCAACAACAAAAGAAGTATTAAGGTAAACCTAACCATATCATGAACCATATGGATCCAAATCATCCCCTTACGAAGCAACGCATAAACTAGGGTTTAAGCTTCTGTCACTCTAGCAACCCATCATCTACTTATTACTTCCCAATGCCTTCCTCTATGCCCAAACAATGGTGAAGTTTCATGTAGTCGACGTTCACATGACACCACTAGAGGAAAGACAACATACATCTCATCAAAATATCGAATGAATACAAAATTCACATGACTACTTATAGCAAGACTTCTCCCATGTCCCCATGAACAAACGTAACTACTCACAAAGCATATTCATGTTCATAATCAGAGGGGTATAAATATGCATAATGGATCTGAACATATGATGTTCCACCAAGTAAACCAACTAGCATCAACTACAAGGAGTAATCAACACTACTAGCAACCTACAGGTACCAATCTGAGGTTTTGGTACAGAGATTGGATACAAGAGATGAACTAGGGTTTGAGAGGTGATGGTGCTGGTGAAGATGTTGATGAAGATAACCCTCCCCAAGATGGGAGAGTTGTTGGTGATGACAGCGGTGATGATTTCCCCCTCCCGGAGGGAAGTATCCCCGGCAGAATAGCTCCGTCGTAGCCCTAGATTGGTTCCGGGGCGCGCCCTCGCCCTCGTGGACAGTGGGTGCCCCGCTCTCGTATCTCTTTCACCAGATATTTTTTATATTTTCTGAAACGGTGTCGATAAAAATAAAATACGGACATGAAGGCATCATGATCAATCTTATAACAGCAATGCATATAT
>LR738714.1:106072750-106105307 GCA_902687465.1 Secale cereale | reverse complement strand
ATATATGCAGCCGGTCTATTCTCATAATATTATGAGAATAATATTCTCATAACACTTCCGAACTGCACGCACAACGCGAGGGCACTGCACAGGTACTGCAACATAGCGACTAGTGAACTTCGTCTCGAAAAAACTGTGCGTGTTGTTTTTTGGGTACCTTTTTTGCTCTAGTTTTTTAACCGTTTATCGGAATTATGCGTGTAATATACCGTTGAGAAGTTATGGAGTAGACGCAACTTCGCCATGTTGAACACTTTTCAAAATTCATCATAGTTTCATAGTAGTTTCGAAAATCGTGTGGCTCATAGCGAATGACAGCGAGCATTTTTTCGCGTTTTCTTCTAAACCGCTCGTCGGAATGAAACAAATGATACACCGTTGGATAGATATCGTCGAGGCGCATCTTTTTCATATCTATTATTTTTTCTAATTCGCTACGGTTTAAGAGCAGTTTTGAATTTATTAAATCACGGAATTGTGTTTTTTCGAATTTTTTCAATTTTCATACTGTTTTTTGCTCCAGTTTTTGAATCGTTTGTCGAAACAAGGCGTGTGATATGCCGTTGGAAAGCTACGAACGAGGCGCAAGTTTCATATGTTGAAATGTTTTTGATATTCCTTACGGTTTTTAGTTAATTTTGAAAATCGTGCGGCTGACTACGAGAGGCAGCGGCCGTTTTTGTGAAATTTTTACAAACCGCTGGTCGCAATGATCCAAACGATACACCGTTGGAAAGATATCGCCGAGACGCTACTTTTTCATGTAGAACACTCCCTTTAATTCATTACGGTTTTAGAGCAGTTTTGAAATTACAAAAACGCGGATACTCTGTTTTTCACGACACCAAAATCGACGAGTGAACCGCATCATACAGAAAACCGCACTGCTTTAGACTGAAAATCGTACTGCATCAGACGGGCAAGTGAGCTGCATAATTTATTTTATCGGACGTAAATTTTTCTCAGACGAGTTTTTGTTGTGTTTTTTCCAACTTTTTTTTATGAACGAGTGGACCGTAGAGATGAGGCAAGTTTATGCTTTTTTTGCGATTTTTCTTAGCGAAACAAACTAAAAACTTTATGCTTTTTTTGCCCTTTTCTTCTAACAAGTGGACCGCAGGACTGAACGAGTAAACTACATCTAATAAGAAGCGAACTTCATCGAGATGTTTTGGTTTCTGTTCAATTTCTTTTTTCTGTTCATTTTCTTTTTTTAGTCTCATCCGGACTACATGTTCAATGTTAGTGAGCTGTATGAATGGGGCAAATGGGCTGCATTAAAATTTTCATTGCATCAAAAGGTTGTTACCTTCCACCAATATTCTTTCGAATAATTTAAAGAACAAGCGAACAACACAATAACACAAAATACTGCACGACTAAGCCAACCAAACTGCACGCACACTTGCTGTTTTGCGCCATTGTCTACGGCCACTGATGATGCTAATGGGCACAATACATGCATCAGTTGTTTTACACAGCCACACACACACATACATACACAAAATCAACACTAGCACCTGGCAGAGCTGCAATTGAGGATCAACAAAACTACATTAGGGGACCAACCGAGCTGCACTAGATAAGAAACCTACAAATGTAGACAAAGATCAAAACTGGCGCATCAGCACTGAAATGCAATTGAGGAACATCTCGTAGGAAAACGGGGGTTCATTGGGGTGATATGGTTGTTATTCTCACAAGATTCAACGTCATCGTCCTGTCCTCTCACATCCGTGCATACTGCATCGATGACCCAACTGAGCTGCAATAATAGCAATCTGCACTGCACGCTCTGGAGCTGCTAAACTGCAATGCGCTGGCGTCCCGAGTGAACTGCAGAAAAACAAAATGTGAAGTGCACACAAAAAAACCCATTGCACAGCGAGCACCAACTTGAATCCCAGCCAAACTGCTGTATGAATGGCAAACGATTTGTACAAGAACAGACACCAAAACTGCAAGGGCCCTACCATTTAACTTCTCGTGATGCCCACCGATAAACATACGCCGGCGTTGCAAACGAACTGCAGCACGCTGCTAGACAGGGAGGACGATGTCGGTGGAGAAGCCAGAGCATCAACCAGTAGCAAGGAGCCCCATTGGCTGCATGGCGGAGCACTCCCAAACTACACACGACTTCGTCCGCACTGCACACCACAGTCGAGTTGCATGAGGGGCCAGAGCTGCGTGCGGTGCCAGCACATGAAGGAGCGGACACAGTGGCAGCCGGACTGCATTCGGGCAGGAACCGAGCTGCACTGGACGATGCCCATGGACCACTGTTGCGCGCTCAAGTAAGCTGGGGGAGTTGCTGCCGGCGTTGTCTAGGGGGGAGATTGAAGCGCACGACGCTCGCGCATCCCACCTCCATTACCTGACTTAGAAGCAGATTGGGAGGCCCTCCCTTTTGGAAGCAACCGAGATTGAAGAAGGGAGGGGTGGGAGGCTGAGAAGACCACTAGGGCGATGGAGATGAGCAGGGAGGGGAGGACCCTGCGGTTGGGGATGCCACGGCGGGGCGGCGTAACCGGATCCGCATCGGCATCCGTGTGGGGTGGATGTGGGCGGGGTGCCCGGATCCACGCCAGCAGCCGTGCAGGGCGCCTTGGGGTGGCGCGCCCAGATCCGCGTCGGCGGCCGGGGGGTGGTTGCTGGCCGATGGTGCGTCACGGGGCCGAGCCGGAGTTGTGTGGCGTCACGGGGGACATGTGGTGGTGTGGTGTGGTGCCGCGGTGGTCGGGAGGGCCATCCCCGTTGTCCCCGGGGGCAGATCTCGATAGGTGGTGGGAGGTCGAGCATCGCAGTGGTCATTGTCGTCCCCGCGGTCGCCGACCAGATCCTGGCAGGTGGTGGTGGGCGGCGGGGCTGGCGGCCGGTGGTGGTGGGGTGGGGCGGCAAGGATGAAGGCGGATAGTGGTGGGCGGCCAGGGACTGCGGCAGGTGGTGGTGGGGTGTGGGCAGCGGGGCTGAAGCAGGTGGTGGCGAGGAGGGGCGCGGCGCAGCTTGGCAGGAGGGGTCGCGCACCAGAGAAGGTGGGGAGGGTGGGGGAGACGGCCTGGGGCGGGACAAACGGCGCCGAAGAAGGTGGGGAGGGTTGGGGCAGCGTCTTGGGTGGGCCATGGCGCGCCAGAGAAGGTGGGAAGGGTGGGGCGGTGGAAGATGCGTTCTGGTGGAGAGAGAGGGGAGCGAGAGGTGGGGGGTGTTATGAGAATAAGGCCTTTGTTATGAGAATAAGGTCTTAAGGGGTGTTATGAGAATAGACCCACCCTATATATATATATTGTCATATGACTCTTATGCTAAAGTAACAATCTATTCACAATGTCAAGTGTGAATCAAAAACTTCATTGAAAACTAACAAACTATGATCTCAGTCATTGAAGCAATTGCAATTTATCGTAACATCGAAAATAGTCAAAATAAGAGCTTTTCAGCAAGTCCACATACTCAATTATCCTTTAGTCTTTCACAATTGCTCACACTCACGCAATACTTATGTGTATGGAGTTTCAATCGGACACAGAGAAAGATAGGGGCTTATAGTGTTGCCTCCCAACCTTTTACCTCAAGGGTAATGTCAACACTAATAGATCATGATAACTTACATCCAAGTGGGTATATATGTCAGGATCTTTTCAACATAATGTCCTTGCCAAAGGATAAAATGTAAAAAGGACAGGTGAAGATCACCTTGAATCTTATAAGGTAAGAACAATAGATAGGCCCTTCGCAGAGGGAAGAAGAGGTTGTCATGTGCTTTTATGGTTGGATGTACAAAATCTTAGTGCAAAAGAACGTCACTTTATATTGCCACTTGTGATAGGGACCTTTATTATGTAGTCCATCGCTTTTATTACTTACGTATCAGAAGATCATATAAAGCTTATTTTCTCCACACTAATAGACCATATATATTTTAGAGTGTTTCAACAATGACAACTTACTTGAAGGATATTACTCAATCCATAGGTAGGTATGGTGGACTCTCATGGCAAAACTGGGTTTAAGGATGTATGGAAGCACAGCATGTAGTATCTCTGCTTGGGGCAAGGAGTTTGTCTAGCATGAGGGGGAAAGGCAAGCTCAACATGTTCGATTATCCATGACAATATACTTTATTTCGGATATAAGAAGACATATCCCATTATGTTGTCTTCCTTGTCGAACATCAACTCCTTAGCATGTCATATTTTAATGAGTGCTCACAATCATAAAAGATGTCCAAGATAGTGTATTTGTATGTGAAAACTTCTCTTTCTTTATTACTTCCTATTAATTGCAACGATGACCAAAACTATGTTTGTCAACTCCCAACAACTTTTATTCATCATACTCTGTATATGTGAAGTCATTACCTTCCATAAGATCAATATGATCTCTTTGATACTTTTTATATTTTCTTTTGTTCTCTCATGATCATAGCGAGAAAATCAAGCCCATGACTCAAAACTATTCTTTATTATATATAGCGCACGGACTCGATTACAAAGATAAATATCATAAAGCAAAGCTCACAACTAGATCATACTAAACTTTATTCTACTAGACCAAGATATTACCAAAAGGATCGAACTAAGAAAAATGGTAAAGACAGGAGTGTGATGGTGATACGATACCGGGGCACCTCCCCCAAGCTTGGCAGTTGCCAAGGGGAGTGCCCATACGCATGTGATTATGTCTCCGTCTTTGGAGGTGGTGGTGGAGTTGTGATGATGTAGGCTTCTTCCTTAATTTACACTTGAGGATAGAATTTTGCTCCCTTAGGTCATCGATCTCCTGCTCAAGGCTTAATATCTTTTTGCATAGTTCCTGCTTGTTCTCCTGCAAGAGGCGAAAAGGGATAAACTCCTTCTTAGGTTTCTTTGCTCTATCAGGGAGGCTTGACTTTTTGAACTCCACATGCATGTCCCCAGGTTGAGGTAATGGGACTTCATCTTCATCGGAGCTCGTCTCATCCTTTCCCCTGGGATCATGGTCTTCTTCTTCCTCCTGGTCCAACCATAATGCTCCAAGTCCCAGTAGACCTTAGGGTCTGCAAGGAAATCAGCCACATAGCTTTCTCCCTCCGAATCCTGGGATGTCATATTGCTCTAATATGCGGCAGAAACAACTTGAAACAAAATCAGAGAATTTTGGCGTGATGTTAGGACCGGTTTTTCAGTAAAATAATTACCGAGCGACCGACCTTTTTATCAAACCAGCATAGAAGAATACTTCTTACTGGTAGACATATCCTTGATTCGGAATTCCAGAGTACTGAATATTATACATGGTCGAGCTGAGGTTTGCTCAACAATTTATTACAAACACGCCAATATAATACATAAGGGCAGATATGACACAATGGTAGGGTGGCATACTACTAACTCGTAATAAAAAGGTGGTGGATATGTCATAATGTGGTGGGTGTCGTGACTCCATTATCTTACAGTTCATCGAGTGTCGGAGTGAGACCCGATGACTTTATTTGGTGGTTGGCGGAAGCGGTTATATAACAGTGATCAACTCCAAGGTCGCAAGAGACTGACTGGGACTCCACTAGACGTCGGACTCGCTATCGAACTCTTCATCCATTAGATCGCCTTCGTCAACATCTGGCCAAATCAACAAGCCAGGTGAGTACTTTGAATGTACTCGCAAGACAGTTCGGACATAAGATATAAAAAAAATGCAAACATGATGCATGTGAGTATTCTAGCATTATGTATCCGAATAATATAATTTCTATGCTGCAAGTAAAAATAGAAGTCGGGTGGTAGTCCTCCCGAAATCCATAAGATAAATAAAGGAAAACCAAACGAGTGTCTGAGCGACGCCTCGAGAGGAAAAAGAATAAAAACATGCCACAGTCGGACGTCTGGGCGACATCACATAAAGGGCTTATAAGGAGAAATAAATAACAATAATGCCACAATCGAATGTCTGAGCGACATCACATAAAGGGCTTATAATGAAAATAAATAACAAGAATGCCACAGTCGGACGTCTGAGCGACATCACATAAAGGGCTTATAAGGAAATTAAATAACAGGAATGCCATAGTCGGACGTCTGAGCGACATCACATAAAGGGCTTATAAATAATAAGAATGCCAAGTCGGACGTCTGAGCGACATCGCATAAAGGGCTTATAAATAACAAGAAATGCCACAGTCGGACGTCTGAGCGACATCACATAAAGGGCTTATGTAAACAATGGTATAACAGTAAAATACTTCAGGAGGTAAATCAGTACAGAGATAACTAGTTAGTTCATCTATCCAAAATGAACTTGACAAAAATCATCACTCTTGTTACTATCATAAAATTACTAGAGACGGTCACCGGGGTTGACATGAAGATTTACTCTAGGCCATAAACATGGCTACTCGGAAGATTTGACTCTGCAGAGCTTGTACTCTTAAATCACAGCCAACGGATTCCACTAGCCACAAGGACTAGTTCCGTCTACGGTGTTTTAGCAGAAACACAACTGACCAGTACACACCCATTTCACATCATGCTGTCCGGAATCACCCGTGACAACATTCACGAAAAACTTTAAGACGGGGAGGCTACAACCTCGAATAGCATGGGATCAAATTTATATATGCGTGTTCTAAGGGGTGCCCCCTCTCGGTCCCAACCGGAAACACCCATGCACGTCGGCGGCAGACGGCGCGCCCTGTGCGTGCCTGGCCACGGCGACGGTGCTGCAGGCGTGCGCTGGCGATGGAGAAGGCCACACGAAGCTCCTAGGCGACTTGGGCGGTGCCGAACGGCGTTGTGCTGCAGGGTGCCTCCTGTCGGCCGCCACGGGTGGCTCTGCCACCGCGGAAGGCGCCGGCGTGGGTGGGCCAGGGCGCCACCGACGCCAAGAACCAGCCAAGCGCGCGTGCGGTGCTCTGGTTAAGAGCGAGGTGCAGTGCAGCGTCGAGCCAAAGAGGCACTGGTGAGATTGACGATCGCTGACTGACGAAACTGACGAAGCTGCACTGTCGCCTGTAAAGTTCAGTTAACTTTTCTGAAACTGACAGAAACAATGCATGTCAGGTGTTTGACGAAATGATTTTGGTATGTGGAAAATCTTTCTGGAGCTGATATTTGGTGGAGAGGTCTCTTGATGTATCTAGAGGCTGCCTAAATTTTCACATATTTTTTGGAAGAAGGAAAATATGAATTTCACCAAAATTTGCAAATCTGGTCCAAACTTGCAGCAAGTGAAATTTGAAAATTTTGAAATGTGGACCACTGAAACAAGATGGATTAGGTTGTGGGTACTAAGGACTATCCAGTGAAGTGGGTTTGGAATCAACCATCAAAATAAACATGGTGGTTTCTTTGTAAATCACCATGGTTCATTTCAAAGGACATAAATTGCTTTTGGTGCAAATTAATTAGAAGAAAAATTCCAATAAGGTTGAAACTTGCTGGGATTGATGAGAGACTTGGCTTAAGGTGAAAAGGAGGTTTTGGAGAGGAATATTTTCATTGTGCGCCATGGAAGAGAAAAGTTTCAGAGGGAAGACAAGTCCAAGATTCTTATAAGATGAATAAACATGGAGGGGAAAGAATCAAATAAACCCTTTGAAAAACAACTTGTGTTTGAGCTAACACAAGAAGTAAACCTTCAAGACCAGAATCAAGCTTGAGAAGAACACACAAACTTTGGTCAGAAAAGATTTTTAGAAGGGTTTTCAAGAGAAGATCAAATATCCCCCTTCCAAAAGACCAAAAGTTTGGAAGAAAACAAATCCTAATATTTGGAGTGTTACACGTGATACGGTGGTCAAAACCTTCTGGAGAATATATAATGAATTTTTACCGACCAAAAGAAGTAACGTGCAAGAAAACGGAGTCCGGGAAGTACACGAGGTGCCCACGAGGTAGGGGGCGCGCCCAGGCGATAGGGCGCGCCCTCCACCCTCGTGGACGCCTCGTGTCCTTTCCGGACTGCCTCTTATTTTTCTATTTTTCTAAATATTCCAAAACAAAGAAAAGTTGCCATTAGAACTGTTTTGGAGTCGGTTTACTTACCGTACCACATACCTCTTCGTTTTTGGAGTCTGAATCGTTTTGGAAAGTGTCCCTTATGTATTCCTCCGGGGTTACAGTTTCATTAACATTTTGGTTTGAACATTTATAGGATTACCTGAGATATAACGTTTGATTCTTTGACCGTTCACCACCTTCAGATTTGTGCCTTCGAAGTTGTTGATTTTTATGGCACCGAAAAGATAGCCCTCCTTGATAACGTAAGGACCTTCCCATTTAGAGAGAAGTTTTCCTGCAAAAAATCTTAAACAAGATTTGTATAGCAAGACATAATCACCCACGTTAAACTCCCGCTTTTGTATCCTTTTGTCATGCCATCTTTTAACTTTTTCTTTAAACAGTTTGGCATTCTCGTAAGCTTGGGTTCTCCATTCATCAAGCGAGGTAATGTCAAATAACCTCTTCTCACCGGCAAGTTTGAAATCATAATTGAGCTTTTTAATCGCCCAATACGCCTTATGATCTAGTTCGAGGGGTAAGTGACATGCGTTTTCATAAACCATTTTATACGGAGACATACCCATAGGATTTTTGTATGCAGTTCTATAGGCCCATAATTCATCATCAAGTTTCTTGGACCAATTCTTTCTAGACCTATTAACAGTCTTTTGCCAAATTAATTTCAGCTCTCTGTTACTTAGTTCTACTTGACCACTAGACTATGGGTGGTAAGGGGATGCAATTCTATGATTAACATCATACTTAGCGAGCATTTTACGGAAAGCACCATGAATAAAGTGTGAACCACCATCAGTCATTAAGTATCTAGGTACTCCAAACCTCGGAAAAATAACTTCTTTAAGCATGTTAATAGAGGTGTTGTGATCAACACTACTAGTTGGGATAGCTTCTACCCACTTAGTAACGTAATCAACAGCAACTAAAATATGTGCATACCCATTAGAGGAAGGAAACGGTCCCATATAATCAAAACCCAGACATCAAATGGTTCAATAACAAGTGAATAATTCATAGGCATTTCTTGACATCTATGGATATTACCAATTCTTTGGCATTCATCACAAGATAAGACAAACTTACGAGCATCCTTGAAGAGAGTGGGCCAATAAAAACAAGACTGCAGTACCTTATGTGCAGTTCTATCTCCAGCATGGTGTCCTCCATAAGCTTCGGAGTGAAACTTGCGCAAGATCTGTTCCTGTTCATGCTCAGGTACACAACGTCCAATAATACCTTCTACTCCTTCTTTATAAAGGTGTGGGTCATCCCAGAAGTAATGTCTTAAATCATAGAAGAACTTTTTCTTTTGTTGGCATGTGAAACTAGGTGGTATAAACTTAGCAACAATGTAATTAGCATAATCAGCATACCATGGAGCAGTACGAGAAGCATTTATGATAGCTAATTGTTCATCAGGAAAGCTATCATCAATAGGTAGTGGGTCATCAAGAATATTCTCTAATCTAGACAAGTTGTCTACAACGGGGTTCTCAGCTCCCTTTCTATCAGTAATATGCAAATCAAATTCTTGTAGCAGGAGAACCGATCTAATAAGTCTAGGTTTAGCGTCTTTCTTTTCCATAAGATATTTAATAGCAGCATGATCAGTGTGAATAGTTACTTTAGAATCAACAATATAAGGTATAAACTTACCACAAGCAAATATGACTGCTAAAAAACTCCTTCTCAGTAGCAGCATAATTTCTTTGGGCACTGTCTAGAGTTTTGCTAGAATATTGGATAACATTCAATTTCTTATCAACTCTTTGTCCTAGAACAACACCTACATCATAATCACTAGCATCGCACATAATCTCAAAGGGTAAATTCCAGTCAGGAGGCTGGACAATAGGTGCAGAGATCAATGCTTTCTTAAGTATTTCAAATGCTTCTACACAATCATCATTAAAGACAAAAGGAACATCTTTCTGTAAAATATTAGTCAGAGGGCTATAGATTTTGGAGAAGTCCTTAATGAACCTCCTATAAAACCCAACATGACCAAGGAAACTTCTTATACCTTTGATGTCCTTGGGACACAACATCTTTTCAATATCATCAACTTTAGCTTTATCAACTTCAATACCTCTTTTAGAAATTTTATGACCCAAGACAATGCCTTCATTAACCATAAAGTGGCACTTTTCCCAGTTCAAGACAAGATTAGTTTCTTCACATCTCTGCAAAACTTGACCAAGGTTTCTCAAGCAATCATCAAAAGAAGTTCCGTAAACGGAAAAGTCATCCATCAAAACCTCAACACTCTTTTCACAAAAATCAGAGAATATAGCCATCATGCATCTTTGAAAGGTAGCAGGTGCATTACATAAACCAAAAGGCATACGTCTATAAGCAAAGGCACCGAAGGGACAAGTAAAAGTGGTCTTTTCTTGATCCCCTTTTGACACTGGTATTTGAGAGAAACCAGCATAGCCATCTAGAAAGCAAAAATGAGTATGTTTGGATAACCTTTCTAGCATTTGATCAATAAAAGGCAAAGGGTAATGATCTTTCTTAGTGGCTTTATTTAATTTGCGGAAATCAATTACCATCCTATAACCCGTAACAATTCTTTGCAGGATCAATTCATCTTTATCATTAGGAACAACAGAAATACCTCCCTTCTAAGGGACACAATGGACATGACTTACCCACTAGCTATTAGCAACTGGATAAATTATACCTGCCTCTAGAAGCTTTAGTATTTCCTTCCTTACCACTTCTTTCATCTTAGGATTTAACCGTCGTTGATGATCGATAATTGGTTTCGCGTCCTCTTCCAACTTTATCTTGTGTTGGCTTAAAGTCGGACTAATGCCCTTAAGATCATCCAGAGTATATCCAATAGCAGCACAGTGCTTCTTCAGAGTTTTCAATAATTTCTCTTCTTCCTACTTTGAAAGGTTAGCACTCATAATAACATGATATATCTTCTTTTCATCGAGATAAACATACTTAAGAGTATCAGGTAATGGTTTAAGTTCAAACACGGGATCACCCTTGGGTGGAGGAGGATCCCCTAGAATTTCAACAGGCAAGTTGTGTTTCAATAAGGGTCCCTGATTAAAAAATATTTCATCTATGTCCCTTCTCTCATTCATATACATATCATTTTCATGGTCTAGTAGATATTGTTCTAAGGGTTCGTTAGGAGGTACAACAATAGAAGAAAGACCAATAATTTCATCCTTACTAGGCAATTTTTTATCATGGGGTTGTCTACAAAATTTAGCAAAGTTAAAATCATGAGACATATCCCCTAATCCAATAGTAACAATATCCTTTTCGCAGTCTATCTTAGCATTAACAGTGTTCAAGAAGGGTCTACCAAATATAATGGGGCAAAAATCATCTTGTGGGGAACCAAGAACAAGAAAATCAGTAGGGTATTTAACCTTCCCACACAAAACTTCAACATCTCTAACAATCCCCATTGGTGAAATAGTGTCTTTATTGGCAAGCTTAATAGTAACATCAATACCTTCTAACTCAGCAGGTGCAATATCGTGCATAATTTCTTCATATAAGGAAATGGGTATTACACTCACACTAGCACCTACATAACATAAAACATGATAGCAATGGTCTCCTATTTTGACAGAAATAACAGGCATGCCTACAATAGGTCTATGTTTATTCCTAGTATCGGGTTTGGCGATTCTAGCAGCTTCCTCATGGAGGTAAATAACATGCCCATCTATATCATCGACCAAGAGATCCTTAACCATAGCAACACTAGGTTCAACTTTAATTTGCTGAGAGGGCGTAGGTGTTCTAGTATTACTCTTATGAACCACAGTTGAAGCTTTAGCATGATCCTTTATCCTAACAGGGAAAGGCGGTTTCTCAATATAAGCGGTAGGAACAATATGATCAACATTATAAGTGTTAGTTTTTTCTTCAACTTTAACAGGTTCAACTACTTTTACTTCAATGGGAGGATGGTATTTAAACCACTTCTCCTTAGGGAGATCAACATGAGTAGCAAATGATTCACAGAAAGAAGCTACTATCTCAGAGTCAAGTCCATCTTTAGTGCTAAATTCACAGAAAACATCGGTATCCATAAAATATTTAACACAATCAAACTTAGGGATTATACCTGACTCCTTACCTTCGTAGAGGTCCCAATCTTTAGAGTTGCGTTTAATTCTTCCCAATAAATCCCATTTGAATTCAATAGTCTTCATCATAAAAGAACCAGTACAAGAAGTATCCATCATGGAGCGATTATTGAGGGAAAGTCGAGTATAAAATTTTTGAATGATCATTTCTCTTGAGAGCTCATGATTGGGGCATGAATATAACATTGAATTAAGCCTCCCCCAAGCTTGAGCGATACTTTCTCCTTCGCGAGGCCAAAAATTATATATATAATTACGATCTCGATGAGCCAGATGCATATGATAGAACTTCTGATGAAATTCCAACTTTAATCGATTGTAGTTCCATGATCCAATATCATCGCATAACCTAAACCATGTCAATGCATCTCCCTTCAAAGATAAAGGGAAGACCTTCTTCTTGATAACATCCTCGAGCATACCTGCAAGCTTAAATAATCCACAAACTTCATCCACATAGATTAGGTGCAAATCGGGATGCAGTGTTCCATCTCTTGTAAAGGGATTAGCTAGCAGTTTCTCTATCATACCCGAAGGAATTTCAAAGGAAACATTTGCAATATGTTCAGTAGGTTGAGGAGCAACTCTTTTCTCTACTGGTCGGGGTGAAGATACCCCGAACAAGCCCCTCAAAGGATTAAGTTCCATAGTAACAAGTGACAGTAAATTTCAGCACACTATATAAAATTTTCCTTACCAAATTCCACTTACCAAAGGCGCTTCACTCCCCGGAAACGGAGGCAGAAAAGAGTCTTGATGACCCACAAGTGTAGGGCATCTATCACAGTCCTTTCGATAAGTAAGAGTGTCGAACCCAACAAGGAGCAGAAGGAAATGATAGGCAGTTTTCAGTAAGGTATTTTCTGCAAGCACTGAAATTATCGGTAACAGATAGTTTTGTGATAAGGTAATTGGTAACAAGTCAATAATAGTAAAAGTAAATAAGGTGCAGCAAGATGTCCCAATGCTTTTTGTAGCAAAGGACAAGCCTGGTCAACCTCTTATATGAAGGAAAGCGCTCCCGAGGACACATGGGAATTATCGTGAAGCTAGTTTTCATCACGTTCATATGATTCACGTTCGTTACTTTGATAATTTGGTATGTGGGTGGACCGGTGCTTGGGTGCTGCCCTTACTTGAATAAGCATCCCACTTATGATTAACCTCTATTGCAAGCATCCACAACTACAAAAGAAGTATTAAGGTAAACCTAACCATAGCACGAAACATATGGATCCAAATCAGCCCCTTACGAAGCAACGCATAAACTAGGGTTTAAGCTTCGGTCACTCTAGCAACCCATAATCTACTTATTACTTCCCAATGCCTTCCTATAGGCCCAAACAATGGTGAAGTGTCATGTAGTCAATGTTCACATGACACCACTAGAGGAAAGACAACATACATCTCATCAAAATATCGAACGAATACAAAATTCACATGACTACTTATAGCAAGACTTCTCCCATGTCCTCAGGAACAAACGTAACTACTCGCAAAGCATATTCATGTTCATAATCAGAGGGGTATTAATATGCATAATGGATCTAAACATATGATCTTCCACCAAGTAAACCAACTAGCATCAACTACAAGGAGTAATCAAAACTACTAGCAACCTACAGGTATCAATCTGAGGTTTTTGTACAGAGATTGGATAAAAGAGATGATATAGGGTTTGAGAGGAGATGGTGCTGGTGAAGATGTTGATGAATATAACCCTCCCCAAGATGGGAGAGTTTTTGGTGATGACGACGGTCACGATTTCCCCCTCTCGAAGGGAAGTATCCCCGGCAGAAGAGCTCCGCCGGAGCCCTAGATTGGTTCTGCCAAGGTTCCGCCTCGAGACGGTGGCGCTTCGTCCCAAAAGCCTTCTTATGATTTTTTTTCTAGGTCAAAACACCTTATATATCAGAAGATGGGCATCGGGGGGTCACCAGGTGGCCCACGAGGCAGGGGCGCAACCAGGGGGGCGCCCCCGCCCTCGTGGACAGTGGGTGCCCCGCTCTCGTATCTCTTTCGCCAGATATTTTTTATATTTTTGGAAACGGTGTTTCGTGGAGTTTCGGGGTTTTTTGAGTTGTGGAGAATAGGTCCCCAATGTTTGCTCCTTTTCCAGCCCAGAATTCCAGTTGCCGGCATTCTCCCTCTTTATATAAACCTTGTAAAATAAGAGAGAAAAGGCATATGTATTGTAACATAACGTGTAATAACAGCCCATAGTGCAATAAATATCAACATAAAAGCATGATGCAAAATGGATGTATCAGAAACCTATACCAAAACTTGTCCTAGTTCGGCCAAATTTTTTACCATAGCATGTTGGTGCCATCTCATGATTCAGGCGTGTTTTCGGTTTACAGGAATTTTAAAACAAAGTTTCTCAATGTTTCTGGCTGAGCCACTGTCGGATCTCGGGTTCCAGCAAAACCCTTAAGGTTCGAAACTGGGGTGCGCAAGAAGATCTCTGCTTCCGCCCTAGCTCGTCTACTCAACAATCCTAGGCCTAGGTTGTAAGATCCGAAGAACAAGTGACACAAGATTTTATACTGGTTCGAGCCACCATTGTGGTGTAATACCCTAATCCAGTGTGGTGTGGTGGATTGCCTTGATGGATGAGGAAGAACTAATACATGGATGAACTGCTTCCTAAGGATAGGAGTTCTTGTGCTCGAGTGAGCTGGTGGTGTGTGGCCTTCTATCTGATCAACTATAGATGATATCAAATCCCTCTCCAATGAGATGATGCCAATGGTGGTGGCTAGTCCTATTTATAGTGGCTCGGGTCCTCTTCCCAAATATTGAGCGGGAAGGGACCCCACAACGGCCAAATTTGAAGGGGGGCAACTAGTACAAGCTATCCTGACAAAAGGTGGTCTTCGCTTGCCAAAGGCTCTGGTGGTGATGCCGTCGTGGGCTCCGCAATGACCTCCGTCCTGATGGTCTTGGTCTCGTTGCACCGATATGAAAATCTTTGCCTAACGCCTCGGGACTCTTCGTCTGCACCTGCTCCTTTAGCACCAATGGGGAAACTGGCACTCTGCGCCCGCTGGCGCCCGCCTGGCCTTGGTCTTCACTGCTCACGTTATGAGGACCTCGCGAGGTGTCCCTCCCCTTGATATCTATGATCCTCATGAGCCGCCCTGGTGAGGCCGCCCCAGGGGATGCCTTGTGTCGTCCGCCTCGCGAGGCTTGGCCCCTCGTGAGGGTCTTGAGTGGTCGATGAAGATGTTGGGCCGTACCAGGCCGCTTGCTGAGCCACGCCCTTGGCCGCAGGCAGGCAAGTCTGGGTAGCCCCGTTCCCAGAATGACGACAGTAGCCCCCGGTCCCAAGGTGCGCTCGGGTTTGGCTTTGCGGCGAAGCCAAGGGCCAAGTGAGGATCGCCGTGAGCCCTCAACGCCTGCGGCCTTGTCCGACTTGTGGCCATTGATGGGACATGGGCGTCTCCACTTCCCCACGCAGCCTCGGCAGCTGCGCTCACTTGACAAGTCCATGCATGCATAGCAAATCATCATTACCTGCGATTACGGAGGCCGGCGGTTGGCCTTATCCTGGATATAAATAAGGCGGCGAGCGGAGCCCCCGCCGCCCATCTTCTTCCTTTGTTCCTCTCGTCTCTTCTTCCTTGCCCTGTGCTCGGCCGTGCCTCTCATGGCACTGATCCGACGATTCTCCGCCGCCAAGAAGGGGAAGACTCCTCGCGAGGAGCCAGAGGTACTCTCTCCGAAGAAAAGACCACTCCGTCCTCATGGCGTCGTCATGAGACCGGAAGTGATGAGGCCTTGGAACGAGCAGCCTCCCCTTGGCTATCCGTTTCCCCTTTACGCCAGGGCACCGGGCCATGGTGAGGGAGTTGACGCCCAACGCCACCCGCGCCATGGCTGTACCGATCGCGCCATTGTGGTGCACGCTGCCATCCCGCGAGCACACGCCAGAGGCTCCTCGCGTGAGTTCCTGGTGTGGGCGGAGATGCCTCCTAGATCTTGGAGTCGCTTCCCACCATTCTTCGCCGTGGAGGTGCCGCCGAGGGGGCCGCTCATGCTGTGGTTGCAACACGCCGAGTGCCAGGCCCCGGCAGCGAGGGCGGAAGTTGAGGTTGTCTCCTCAGGCAAGGTCTTCATGACTCGCGGATGGGGTGAGGTCACCCATGCCTGTGGCTCGGAAGGTGGCCTCGCCATCCACTTCGAATTCGATGACGCCTCCATGTTGTGCTTCAAGGTGTTCGACAAGGAGGGAAAACGTCTGGAATGATGCCCTGGAGGGGGCCACCTGGGGGATGCTTCGGCTGGCGCTGCACCAGGTGTCAATCCCGCCACTAGCTCATCCAGCGGCAGCGATGGCCTCCGGAGGTCCAGCAGCTCTTCTGAGTGTGCCGAGTCCCAGGAGACGAGCGATGACAACTACGTGCCCCTGAGCTTGCGGTGCGTCCGAAATGCGTCGGGCTCGCGAGCACGTCGCTGGTGGTGACCTGTCCCGGGTCAGAGGTGGGCCATCATGGCCCATTGTTGATGATGGCATCGGTGATAGTGGCCGTAGCTAGGATCCCCTGAAGGCCTTTTGCGGCGTTCCCTGCGAGGATTCAAAGCCAACCCCACGGGGGGATGTAAAGAACTTGTAATGCTTTTGCTTCTATCTTGCTATTTTGCTAGCTAACTCTACTCGCGAGCCTCGTTTCAGCAATATCGCCCCCCTTTTTTACCCTTTGGGTAGCATAGTGCTCTACGCCGGCAGGCCCCAGTCCCAAGGCAAGCTGCAGCCATCGCTGGTATGCCAGGTCGCAATGTCGTGGTCAAGGCCAGGAGGTGAGCGGCCCGAGGTCCGGTAAGAGCTCCTGAGGTGCGATTCTCAAGAGGTCCCCCTTGGCGTGCAAGCGGTTTCCGGAAGCTAAGAAAGCGAGGCGGCATTGCTGAAGCGCGACTATCGAATCCCGCTAAGCGAGAGGATGGGGATCAAGGAATTAACGACTTATCTTGACGATCGCAGGGTGGTTCCCGAAACGGCGCGTCTAGGTTGTTCATGAGGCTGAGATTTTGCGATTCCCCATGTTGGCCCTGGAGTTCTGCGTAGGCAGGGCCTGGCCCCGCGCGTGCCTCATCAACCGATCGCCTTGACCGGAAACCAGGACAAGACCAGGGAGTGAGGCACTACGGGACCATTTAGGACCTTGGGTCGCGATTCCCAGGGGTCCCCCTTAATGTACAAACGGACCTGAAGGAAGGGAATGCTGGACTCGGGCCTTGATGTTCTGCGTCGATAGGGCCCGACCCCGCACGTACCTCAGCCGCCACTGGCCTTGACCGGAAACTAGGACAAGACTAGGGAGCGAGGGGCTACGGAACCAGTTAGGCCCTTGGGTCGCGATGCCCAAGGGTCCCCCTTGACGTACGAACAGGCCCAAGCTCTTTGAACCAGCTCCCCCCCCCTCGTCCTTCCTGATGCTCTGCATCCTCGGGTCCCGACCCTCGAGCGAAGCTTAGTCGCCGTTGGTATGCCAGGTCGTAATGCCGTGGTCAAGGCCAAGGGGTGAGGGCTGGAGAATCAATAAGAGCCCCTGAGAAGCGATGATCAGGGACCCCCCCTTTAATGCGCAAGCGAACTACGTGAGGATGGGAGACCGGCAGGACTGCTTGTTGTCGTGCTCCCTAGACTCCGGTGGGCTAACCTGCAGCAGAACGACTTAGGGCCGCGCCCGCGCTGGGTTTCTGATAATTCCGCAAGGAGACGAAGGCACCGAGGACCTAGTGAGGTGACGCTAGCGGAGCAGGCCGCGGGTCAGAGCTCGGTCCCTCGGGTTTGTCAGCGTTGCAGGGACGGACCCGAGCACAACCACCATGCCAACGTATGCAGCCTCGTTGCGAGATGAGCGGAAGTCCATTAGGTGGCGAAGGAGACCCGAAGGGGTGATGGTTAGTCAAGTGATTCGAATGCAACATGACAAAGATGGCAGCACTAGCTTAGGTAAAATGCAAGGGAGATACATGGCACCAGGACGAACCTACGCGGCCTGGGGATAATGCAGCCCGAGGGGGGGTCCCCCACAAGGTGATCTGAGATGCAAAAGAATACACGTCGCAGGGATAGACCCGTGCGACCTGGGAATAATGCAGCCCAAGGGGCGCTCCCAGTTGAACAAAAATCGGAAGATATCACCTGGCATAGTTGCTGAAGTAGTGTTGATGTAGCTGAAGATGCTTGACGCAGACGCTGTTCCTTATGTGCCACCTGGCTTCGGCCCCTCGCGAGGCTCCGGGGTTCCCCAGATCTCATGGAGGGTCTAGTCCAACTCCTCCTAGATCTCCTTGTGCCTGGCCTCGCGAGCCGCCAGGACTTCCCGCATGTGGCGCTAATGCATGGCCGCCTGGTTCGGTAGGCCGAAGGGCATGCGTACGTAGTTGTGAGGGGGACCATGGCATCGGCCCACCTGGGAAGGCTAGTAGAGCTCCTAAGACGCGATCCTGTTGAGTGCAGGGACGTTGACACAGAGCGACAGCTGCCCTCAGAGGAGGCGGGCGACTCTCGCCTCGCATGGCTCTCGGCTCCTGTAAGTCTTTAATGGTCTGGCTCATGAACTCCTGTGCGCTTGGTGCCTCACGCCTTGGGGCCTCTGGAGGAAAGTGTGCGGCGAAGCACTCCTCCACATGGGGCCCGAGCGCCTCCCTCGTGAAATTTGCTAGGTCAGAGGCCCTCCAGAGGAGAGCCCTCGAGACCAGCCTGAGGGGGGCGTCGGGCGCGCCTTCCTATGTGAGAGAGGGAGGAGGCTCCTCCCTAGGTGTAGGTCCCGAGGTGCTGCCGCCCTGCGCTGCATCCTCATGAGGCTCCAGGGCCAGAAACTGCTTCTTCTTCTTAGGGACGACCTCAGGTAGGTAGATGATGTTGTTGCTGTCCGGATCCTCGACTGCTGCCGCCTGGTAAGCGCGCTAGAGTGAGCACACTGCGTCCTTCTCCTCGTAGGTGATGGTGATGACGCCGCCGCTTCCCGGCATCTTGAGAACATTGTAGCCGTGGTGAGTCATTGCCATGAACTTGGCGAGGGCTGGGTACCCGAGGATGGCGTTGTAAGGGAGGTGGATATGGGCGACATCAAAGTCGATGAGCTCAGTGTGGTAGTTGTCGCGTTTGCCGAAGGTTACAGGTAGGCGGACCTGCCCACGGGGGTGGTGGAGCCATCAGTCACTCTGGAGAAGGGCTTGGTAGGAAGCAGTTGATCGTAGGGTACTTGGAGGCTATCGAATGTCTCGATGGACAGGACGTTGAGCCCTGCGCCACCTTCTATGAGGGTCTTGGTAACTTGGACGTTGCTAATGATGGGCGAACAAAGCATCGGGAGGGCGCCAGCCATAGCTGCACACTTGAGCTAGTCTGCTGAACTGAAGGTCATGGGGCATCTGGACCACCTGAGTGGGCGAGTAGCCTCGAGCTTTGGGAGAGCCGCGTTTTCTTCACGGGCGAATTACTTGAAGAGGCGCTGAGAAGCCGGGGCTTGTGCTCCGCCCAAGATGCAAGCGATGGCACTCAGTTCCTGGAAGCCCCCAGCCCCCTCGTCCTGGTCGTCGTTTCTCCTTGGCGGTGGCATAGTGGTAGGCCGACCCTGCCCCGAGGACGGTCCTCCCGGGGCTGGTCCCTCCAGGCGTCCTCGCGGGGCTGGCCGCGCCAACGGTCCTCCCGAGGCTGATCACGCCACTCCTGGCGGGGTCCACGGTCATCCCAGCATCCGCCGGTCCAACTTCCCCCACGTCCGTAGCCATGGTTGCCGCGCTCGGGGCGATGGATGACGCGTCCTTCGCGGAGGGCCCTGAGCTCTTGACAGTCATGAGTGTTGTGGTTGTGCACGTTGTGGAAGGCGCAAAATGCTCGGCCGTTCTTGGGTGGCTCTGGGTAGTCGTGGCCGCGCTTCATTTCTGGTTCGGCTGCAAGCACTGCTACTCCCTTGCGCTTCACGTCCTTGCTTTTGGCCTTCTTGTCTTCGGGTTCAGCAGCGGGGAGTTCGACGAGTGAGAGGCACCCCTCCTCGGCCCTGGTGCACTTGGTTGCGAGGTTGAACAACTCCAAGGACGTGCACAAATCTTCGTGGATGGCGAGCTCCTCTTTCATCTTGACGTCGCGGACGCCATCTGAGAACGTCGAAATGATGGCCTCGTTCGTGACCTTGGGGATCTTGACACGGACACTGTTGAAGTGTTGGATGAACTTATGTATGGTTTCTCCTGGTTGTTTCTTGATACGCCGCAGGTCACCTACGGCCAGGGGAAGGTCTCGGGTGCCCTGGAAGTTGGCGATGAACCGCTCGCGCATCTCACTCTAGGTGGAGATCGATCCCGCGGGCAGGTTCAAGAGCCATGAGCGCGCGCCATCCTTGAGGGCCATGGGGAACCAGTTCGCCATGATCTTCTCGTTGCCACCGGACGCTTCGATGCTCAGCTCGTAGAGCTGCAGGAACTCCGCAGTGTCGGGGGTGCCCTCATAGCGTGGAGGCAGGTCGGGCTTGAACTTCCCAGGCCAGTTGACGTTGCGCAACTCCGGGACGAGGGCCTTGCAGCCTGCTGTCGACACCAGAGCTTGTTGGGTAGGTGGAACTTGATCTCGGTCCTCGCGTGCTCCCACAACGAGGGGCGCGCGGTCTCGGTGCGGCGATGGAGGGAGTGCGGGCGCTCCTCCGCGGGGCCGCTGGATCTCTTGGCAGCTTCCTTCTTCGTGCACTGGCTCCGCGCGTGGGCGGTCACGCCGCGGGGCCACGTGCCTTGGGTCTTGGACGACACCTTGACGCGAGGGTAGCAGTGGAGCTTCTTGGGCCTCGTCGTCCTCGTGGGGAGGCGGATGAGGCAGGGAGGGGGATGGCGCTGGAGAGCCCCCAGCGGCACTGACGAGCTCATCGATGCGGTTAAGCCATTCTTCGTAGAAGTCGTCGAGGGGGCAGTAGCGCAGGAGCTCGCGTGCCATGAGCAACGCAGCCTGCGTGTCCGCGGGTCCGCGGCGAGCATGGGACGAAGAGACCGCCGGAGTCAGCGACGGGGTAGCGGTGCATCCATCACGCCGCACGGAGGGGTGCAGGGATGATGCCTGTTGTTCATGCCACGCCGGACCGGTGGCGGCGTTGGCGGCAAGCGATGGAGAACGACGGGGTGGTCTGCCGGCAGGAGCAGTCTGAGCGACGCGGGCAGCAAGGGCAGCCCGCCGCTCAGCACGGGCTCTGCGAGCATCAGCCATGGGACTGCTGGAACGACGGAGCGCTGATCGATGGAAGGGAAGTTTCGACACACCCCAACCTGGCGCGCCAAATGTCGGATCTCGGGTTCCGGCAAAACCCTTAAGGTTCGAACTCTGGGGTGCGTACGAAGATCTCTCCTTCCGCCCTAGATCGTCTACTCAACAACCCTAGGCCTAGCTCATCAGATCCGAAGAACTGGGGACACAAGATTTATACTGGTTCGGGCCACCGTTGTGGTGTAATACCTTAATCCAGTGTGGTGCAGTGGATTGCCTTGGTGGCTGAGGAGGACTAGTACACGGATGAACTGCCTCCTGAGGAGAGGAGTGCTTGGGCTCGAGTGAGCTAGTGGTGTGTGGCCTTCTATCTGCTCAACTCTAGGGGAGATCAACTCCCTCTCCGATGAGATGATCCCAATGGTGGTGGCTAGTCCTACTTATAGTGGCTCGGGTCCTCTTCCCAAATATTGAGAGGAAAGGGATCCCACAATGGCCAAATTTGAAAGGGGACAACTAGTACAAGCTATCCTGACAAAAGGTGGTCTTCGCCTGCCAAAGGCTCAGGTGGTGACGCCACTGTGGGCTCCGTGATGACCTCCATCCTGATGTCCTGCTGGTCTTGGTCTCGTTGCACCGATATGGAAACCTTTGCCTCACGCCTCGGGACTCTTCGTCTGCACCCACTCCTTTAGCATCAAAGAGGAAACTGGCAATCTGCGCCCGCTGGCGCCCGCCTGGCCTTGGTCGTCACTGCTCACGTAACGAGGACCTCGCGAGGTGTCCCTCGCCTCGATATCTCTAATTCTCACGAGCCGGCCTGGTGAGGCTGCCCCAGGGGATGCCTTCTGTCATCCGCCTCGCGAGGCTTGGCCCCTCGCGGGGGTCTTGAGTGGTCGCGGAAGATGCTGGGCCGTACCAGGCCGCCTGATGAGCCACGCCCTGAGCCGCAGGCAGGCAAGTCTGGGTACCCTCGTTCCCAGAACGCCGACAACCACAATGCCCAGGTGTATCAATTTCATTCCCATTTCTTGCATGGGACCAATAAATTCACCCAAGGACACACATTTAATTTTTGAACCAACTTTGTGGCAGTAGATCATGTGTTTGTAGTTCAAATTTGAATTATGCACATTAAATAGCTAGAAACTCAATTAATGTATAACAAGGACAAATGAACCTGGAATAATTTAAAATTTTAAGACGACACTCATATAGGTCTATGTTGCCTCTGTAAAAACATCAAGGGGGAGGGGGAGGCAGCATATGTCATTTCGCACATAAAGGCGACATGTTCCCTCTCGGAACCACGCGCCTTCTTGAGAGAAGCTCCGGTTTGCAATAAGGTAACATAACATTGGCAATCCATCTTGGTGGCGCCGATTGCACCATCTCATTAGGACCAAAAGAATTGCAACAAATGACAAAGAGTTGGCAAGGCCATCTCCATGAGACCGAGATCCATATCCGTGGATCCGATTTGTTAGGGTTTGGCTATGACAGTGTTCAGATGAACTCGGTAGGTCCGGATAGGTAGGTTTTGGTGGGACTGAGTTAGATTGTAGGGTTTAGGACATATTTGGATAGAGAAAGTGGCTGAGGGTTTTAGAGCAATATCGCTAAGCATTTGAGCAACCAGATCATCATCGAAACCTCATCTCCTTTTACTAGTATTGGCTTCCCTATGGACTCAATGTGATCTTGGATAACTTACCAAAAAATGTAGAATTTTGAGCTTTTTCCAATCCATATCCTTAGCATTTTGAAGGGGTTCACGTCCTCTTGTCCTGGCCATGCCACTTGTTGAACTTATCTTGAATATACTAGATAGAACTGTTAGTCCAACAAAAGATATGTTTACATTAATTACCGAAACCACCAAGGGAGCACTTGTGCTTTCAGAGAGAGAGAGAGAGAGAGAGAGGGAAATAGGGCACGACAACCCTGTCGATGGAGGTTCTCCGATGAGGAGGCCACGACAGTCACCGGAGACAGAGAGGATGGGTCCAACATGTCATGGCGAACACATATGTACCCGAGGCGACGACTGAGATGGGTGGTCGGCAGCTCGAGATCCTTGTCTAGAGATGGTGGGCAGCGGAGCTCATCGAAGATGGTGATTCTGGCGATGATCCGATGAACTAGCAGCACCAACGCCTTCAGTAGATCACCACGATCTCGACGGGGGCACAGAATGAAGACGGAGATGACCGAAGTAGGAGGACGACTGAGGGTGATCCGCAACGAACTCCAGCGAGGATCGGTGGCAGGAGGACCTCCCGGCCTTGCCACACTTGTAATGCCCAGGATGGGACTATACCTCCTACGTGTCGAGGCACGACTTAAAGTTAACCCAAGTGATGTCTTGTTCAGCATGCATGACCTTGAACCCTTCCCACCAAGCTCTTGCGGTTCCCCCGAGGCAGTGGGCTGCATAAGCCACCTTCTCGCGATCTTCGGTGCATCCGACTAGTTCCAGAATCTCCTCAATGGAACGGACCCAGTCATCAGCATCCAGGGGTTCAGCAGTCTCGATGAAGGTTGGCGGTGCATGCTTCTTGAACTCTGCCAACGTGGAACGTCCATTGCCATTCCCCGCCGGCTGGCGGTTGTTGGCAACAGCTTGAGCAATCAGCTGAAGAGCTGCAGTGTTGGCTTGGCGTTCCTCTCGGAAAGCTTGGAGAAGCTGAGCCATGTCCATGCTTGGAGGAGGTGGTGGAGCTTGGTCGTTGGTTTGGTCGTGGTCTGCCTCTGGCTGAGAGGATGCTCCGGCTTCGGGCTGCTGGGTAGAGGTACCAGTACGAGTTACAACAGGCATCCTGTTGGAGCGGTAAAAGGTCTCATGACTCGGAAGAGGAAAAGCAAGATAGATGGGTGCCTAGTAAGGGGGTGGGTGTGACACTAAATTAAATCATGCAAGGGCCGAGAGGCCAAAACACATTCATTAAAATCCAAATGGGTGATGTAGTCGTTTACACATTCCCGAAGGAAGATTACGACTTACATCCAGACACGACAAAAGCTAGCACTAGATGGTTTCATATGAACCATACAAGGACTCGACTGCGCATAGGGGTTACACGACCTATCCTACCGTAGGGGTTACAACGGGCATATCCGAGTAGCGAATAATGCCTAAGCGGCGGAATGCTCGGTCGCGTATTCCGGCTCTTCTGGGTCTTCCTCCTTGTCTTCATCTGACTGGGCTCCCTTGTCACTTGAGGGAGTGGGGGAGTGGAGGAGTTGGATACGACGGTGCTTCGACGGTGGTGCAGGGAAAAGCTTGCGATATTCCCTTGCTGTCATCCGGCGTCGCCGAGGTGGTTCTTCACCCTTGGAAGACACATCCTCGGAGGGCCTTCCGCCTCGATATGCGATAGCGGATTGTCCAGAAGGTGCTCCTTCCTTCTTAATCCTGTTTGCCTTCTCTTGAGCTCGACGAAGAAGTGCCTTGGTCTTGTAAAGTTCTTCTCGAAGCTTCATTGATTCCGAGGCCAAGTCTTGTGCCAGGCTGTCGGCACATAGACTGAAGTAGGTCTGGAACCGAAGCGAGAGTCCATCCTTCAGTGGAGGGGCTAGTGCGCTGCTTTCTTCGTCACCTTCCTTCCGGTAAGGTAAGAAGCGAGTTGCCATCTTGGCTGCCATCTCCGGAAGAAGCTCGCGGAGACGGGTTAGTGCCTTGAGTGCAGCAGCCTCGGCAGCGAGTGGTAGTGTCGTCATCTGGGGTCCCTCGAAGAACCAACTTGTGGGAGGATCGTTTGCCTTCACAATCACTTCCACGTGGTACTCCACCTCAGTATCGCTCACCCAATGCTCGTGGTAGGTGAGGATGGGTGCTCGGTGGAACTGACACTCCTGGAGGCTATCCTCGAGAAGCAGGGGAAACCCAGTGGTCAGGTGCTCTTCGGGAACAGCGACCATCTACAAAGGTGGAATAGGAGGGGTTAATAAGCTGAGGAAATCTCAGGTTTAGAAAAGAAGAGAGGTTCAGAAGGTTTTGAAAAAGGGGTCTCAACTAACTAACGCCCATGCTAACTAAGGCTTCCTACAGTCAGGATGGCTCTGATACCAGCTCTGTGGGGACCCCGACTTGGAAGTCGAGACCACCGAATGCACGTGTACAGTGATCCCAGAGATCAATGCTCACTGAACACACAGAAGCTGAAATAACAAGAGTCTTACATCCATACAAACAGTCTTACACGAATTATGGCCATTATGGCCAAGTCTTACATAGATAGAGCCTCACGGGCTGAATAGCAAATATTCAAATAGCGGAAGTCTTCGATAAAACGGGTAGAACCCATGCCATCTGCCTTAACCCTACAGGCATTCTGACTGGGATAGCGTCCTAGTTCGCATGGTCGTCTCCAAAGAACTCTTCCTCATAATCCTGCTCTTCCATGCCTGGCCAATTAAATAACCAGTGGCAAGCCAATGAGTACGTTGAATGTACTCGCAAGCAACCCATGATGTGGTTCAAGTAACAATGCAATTTGGATAATAATGAACGACCTAGCAAGAGGCTAGAATAATATGATATCATCAAGCTTATGCATCAATAACCTCGCGTAACCTCGAAGACAGGTTACCGACATCAACATGAATATAATTCATCTCACTGAGTCAAGTCACCATCTTGACTCATCACACACAATGTATCATCAAAGAAGTAAAATTCTGGACATAGTTTAAGTAGCACCACCCAACTGTCCATGACCGTGGACACGGCTATTCGAATAGTTTTACACTCTGCAGAGGTTGCGCACTTTACCCACAAGATCCGGGGAACTTCCGTGTCATCCACGACCCGCGGTACCTCAAGTACCCGGGGTAAGCACCCGGTCATTACCTTTCCTTAGACGACACTAACATAGAGTCCACTCGTTGGCACACGGCCTTGGGGTACAAACAATAGATCACGGGACATGCCCTAATTCAATGTTTACGCGTACCCGAAGGGACCAACGGTGTGTCCGGTGCCCTGTAAAAACAGTCATGGCCGCCTATCCAAGCACGACCCCGTCCCGGGAAAGACCTCAAGTCTTCCCGTCACTAGTAATGCGGGCACTATGCTAGTATCGACCTAAGTAATCAATAAAGCCCCGTCCCATAAGGGGTAGTGTGGTTGCACATGTTTGGTTGGGACGGTAGTCACACATAAATCTAATCCATCATTCCACCATGCACATGATATTACTGGCACATCACTTCTTCCTCAAGTGGTGACCTAACACTTCATCACCCTCGGGCATTAGGGGCACTCGATGGGTTCATGCAAAGTTTCCACTACGGGGGTTCATATCACACATGCATCATATGAGCATCAAGACCAACTATTGCATGTCATCTAGCATGTAGCAAGATCAACAATAAAGCATGCATCATGTGGTGGTTCATCTAGGTTACCATCGTAACCCTAATCATCATGCATCGGAAACCAACGGGTTCCGAGGAACAAGTGTATCATGGTCAAAGGGCTGCTTGCCTGGATTAGCTTGGTCTTCAAAGTCTTCTAGTCCTTCTCCTTCTTCTTCCACAGCAACTTCGTCAAATACGGGATCTATACGTCGCATAATAATAACGGAGAAATAAGGATACAAATAAAACAGAAAAACCAAAGTGCTCAGAAAAATGTCAACTCATTTTTGTAAAATACTAGAGAGTTTTCTAAGATGGGGAAAAATCTTAGTTGAAGTTTTGGAGTTGCAGAATAGGACATATTGATTTTTGAACAGGAGTTATACTGCTCAAATTTGAATTTAAATTTGTACAGTACAGAAAAGTTTCATGGATTTGAATGAAAGTAGTACCATTAAATAGGTTGGAATATTACAAGATTTTTGGAGTTGGAAATAATTAATTTGGATCAATATTATTTTCTGCATAAATGTTTGAAACATTAACAGAAAAGAAAAAGAAAAAGGGTTCCTGTGCACTGGGCCAGAAATGGCCACAGTGCACGGCCCAAACGGCTCGGCCTGGCCGCACGGAGCCAGCGCGCGCGCACGTCAGGTTTCAAACCTGACGGGCGGGGCCCGTGGGTCAGTGGCTCAGAGGAGGGGAGAGAGGTGGGAGGATGACAGGCGGGGCCCGCCTGTCATCCCTAACCCCGCGGTCACGACGGCGGCGAGCTCACCGGCGTCGACTCCGGCCACGGCGACGGCAACGGAGGGCAGGGTCGGGTTCAGCGTCGTGTTGCGGTTGCAACGGTGGTGGTGTGGCTCGGCGGGGAGCCCTGGTTCGCCGGCGACGAGATGCGACGGCGGAGGCTCGTCGGAGGTCAGCTGCGGCGGCCGTTTCCGACTGCGGACAGAGGGGGAAAGAGAGGGGAAAGAGTCAGTGGCGTGCTGCGGTTCCAAAACGGGCGAAAGGAGGGGCCGGGGAGGCCTGTACCTCGAGATCGCCGGCGGCCCGACGCGGCGGAGCTCCGGTCGATCCCGAGCGCAGGGGCGCTCCGGGGCTGAACTGATGGTGCAGGAGGGGCTAGGGAAGAGTGGTGACGCTGGTGATGGTGTTGGAAGGGCTCGGGGAGGCCTATTTATAGGGCCCCGACGAGGACCCGTGGTCCAGTGCGCCGGCGAGCTCCGGCTCGTCGCTACAGCGCACAGGAGGCTGCGGGAGTGAGCCAGGGGTGTTGCTGGACGAGTCCCACGCCCAGCTGAGGCAAGAGGAGGAGCGGGGGAGCAGCAGGGAGGCGTGCCTGTGTGGAGCAGAAGATTGGCCGAAGCGGGCGGCCGGTGCGCGTGCGGCGACGCTCACTGGAGGGCGCAGGAGGAGGGGGGACAGCGCCGGTGACGTTGCGGACGTCGAGGCGCCTCGACTGGCGCGAGGGGGAGGCTCGAGGTGGTCGGGGACCAACGATTCGCCCGAGCCAGCGTGTGAGCCGCACTGTTCACGCGCTCTGGAGCGCGCGTATGGCTGGCATCAGCACGCTCTCGCCGGCTTGGTCCATTCCAGCGTGCCCAACAGTGTCTGGTGAGTAGAGGGAGTAGTAAAGAATTGCCCTAAGGCCTTGGATGCTCTGTGGTGTAGAGAGAGAGGGAGGGTGCTGGTAAAAATGGTGAAAGTGGGATGTCCAGCAGGGTAAAGTTGAGGTTTCATCCCCCAATCATGGAGATGAGGTGCTGGGGGAGTTACTGGGGTTTGCTAGTAACCCCATGAGTCTGTGGTAAAGAGCTGAGGCCATGGAGAAAGGTGAAAGTGGTAAAAGTAGAGGTTTTAAGATTTCTGCAGAAGGTGTTTGATCATGGTTTGATCAAGTAAATGAGATCCAATTGACATGGCACTTGACAGGGTTGAAAGGCATGAGAAAATAGGGTGCTTCACCAAATTTGGGCTCATTTGAAGAAACTAGCCAATACAACTTTGGTGAACCCTAGAAATCAACAGAAATAGTTTCATCTTGATTGAGTCAAGCTAATCATCTCCCCTTGATGCACCACTTAGTGTAGCATCATCATTTGGGGTATTGATCATGCTCCCAAAGTTTGAGGCTCCAGATAAAAAGTTGGTAATGTAAAGTTGTTCAAATTTGCATTTGAACAGAAAGGGTTTTGAGGTGATCTGATCAAGTTGCTCTATTCCAAATCTTGTGCCATTTGGTCTAAGTGCCTTATTAGGCTATCCTAGCATGTGCACCAAGTTTGAGAGCATTAGGACAAGTTTGGCAATGTAGAGTTGCTCAAACTTCAAATATGGACAGAATGGTTATGAAGGGGTTTTAGGAGGTTCCCTTGATTTCCAATGCATGAGGCTTTGCAAGATCATCACATATGTCATATGTGACATGATAGAATTTCCCTGGAATTTTTGGAGAAACATTCCTTTGTAAATATTTCAAAAGCTTGAAGTATCCAGAAAGTGTTTTAGAGGGTTTAGCCCAATATTTTGAACATGACCAAGTGTTGAAACTCTTATATATGGACAATATATGTCCTCTGAGTCTCTCTGAATTTTGGCAAATATTTTTGAAACAGTTAAATAATTTTCCCCTATTAAAGACCATTTCTGGCCTTAAGAAAAGCCTTTTAAATAAAATAGGAAAATAACTTTTAAAATTATACCTTTGTGGTTTATGGGAGTCCTATGACTACTAGGTCTCAAATAAACCTTTTGAAAAAGTTTTCACACCCTTAATCAAGTACTTGCAGTGCAAATCTCAATTCAGGGTTTTTTGGAAAACTAAATTTATAAAATACTTTTTGGCCAAATTAATTTTATAAGAAAATACTATATTGCTATATAACACTTGGCATGATCATTGGGCAGAAGTTTTGGATAAGGAGATGAAATCTACAAGAGGTCATAGTTGACTTTAATGAGCACATGAAAAGCAATTGAAGAAAACTCAATTCCAAATAAAAGCCAAATGATGCTAAAAATTTTTGCTGGTCCAAATTTTCATGCTTCAAAGTTACAAATAACATGTTACAAAATGCAGGGTGTGACACAATTGGTGTGAGATATACACATACCACAAAAGTCTGAAGTATATTTTCACTCAAAAGGAATTGAATATGAGGCAGCGGAGATGGTTGGAACTGATCAGGGATTATGACCTCGGTGTTCAATATCACCGCGGGAAGGCTAATGTAGTAGCAAATGCCTTAAGCAGAAAGGCTTGCTCCCTGAATGCCATGGTTAAAGGAAGGAAGCTAGCCCTGCTTGAAGAGCTGGAACATTTTGGCTTGGAACTGGTTACCCGTGGATATCTCGACCACCTAGAAGTCAAGCCGACCCTGATTGACCAAGTCAAGGAAGCATAGAATGGACACGTCAGCATTGAAGGCATCAAGAAGAAGATGAAGCTAGGCAAGGCACTAGGATTCTCCGAAGACGAACATGGAATTTTTTGGTACAACGGCCGTATCTGCGTACCAAACAAGAAGGAGCTGAAGATTTGATACTACAAGAAGCCCACGACACTCCGTATTCCATCCACCCTGGAGGAACCAAGATGTATCAAGACTTGAAGGGATGATTTTGGTGGCATGGGATGAAGAGGGAGATTGCCACCTATGTTGCAAAGTGTG
Source organism: Secale cereale (assembly GCA_902687465.1). Classification (NCBI taxonomy): domain Eukaryota; kingdom Viridiplantae; phylum Streptophyta; class Magnoliopsida; order Poales; family Poaceae; genus Secale; species Secale cereale. The sequence goes on along the minus strand of LR738714.1, from coordinate 106,074,949 downwards.
ATATATGCCAAAGGGTCAATGCTGAATATCAGCGACCTACTAGATTGCTCCAACCACTTAAGGTTCCCGAGTGGAAATGGGATAAAGTCGGAATGGATTTCATCACTGGACTACCTAGGTCGAATAAGGGACATGACTCCATCTGGGTCATAGTCGACCATTTGACCAAAGTAGCCCATTTCATTCCTGTCAAGACTACTTATGATGGCAACCAGCTGGCAACTCTATACATTGATAGAATTATAAGCCTTCATGGTGTTCCTAAGGATATTGTGTCAGATCGAGGAACCAAGTTTACCTCGAGGTTCTGGAAGAAGTTCCAAGAGGCCATGGGAACCAAGTTGTCTTTCAGCACTGCTTTCCACCCGTAGACGGGAGGCCAGACATAATGAGTGAATCAGATAATCGAAGACATGCTCCGAGATGTGCCTAGGCATATGGAGCCAAGTGGGAAGATTGCCTCCCTTTTGCCGAGTTTTCCTACAACAACAGTTATCAATCAAGCCTTCAGATGGAACCATTTGAAGTGTTGTACGGACGCAAGTGTCGCAGGCCCCTCAATTGGTCAAAGACCGGAGAAGGGCTAGTCTTTCGACCAGATGTTCTCCGTGAAGAAGAAGAACAAGTGCAGCTAGTCAGACAGCATTTAAAGACCGCCAAGTCAAGACAGAAGAGCGATGCCGACACTCGTTGCCGACAATTGAACTTCCAAGTCAGAGACCATGCGTACCTGTGGGTAACTCCTCCTAAGGGAACCAAGCATTTCCATGTTAAGGGGAAGTTCTCACCAAGATTTATTGGCCCCTTTAAGATCACTGCATGACGAGGAGAAGTGGCTTACCAGTTGGAACTACCACCTGAACTATCCGATGTGCACAACGTATTCCCTGTGTCACAACTCCGAAAGTGTCTCCAAGTTCCAAACAAGCCTGATCTCTACAAGGATGTTGATCACCAACCCATTGACCTCGAGCCTGATTGAACCTACAGTGAGAGGCCTATCTGCATTTTTGAGGAAGCAGAACAACGTACGCGAAGCCGCCCCATCAAGTACTTCAAGGTCCAGTGGAGCAACCACACTGAAGCAGAAACAACCTGGGAACGTGAAGACTACCTTAGATCCGAGTTTCCCGATCGTTTTTAAATCCTAGTTTAGGAATCTCGGGGACGAGATTCTTGTAAGGGGGGTAGTTCTGTCACACCCTGCATTTTGTAACATGGCTATTGCATTAATAAAGTATGAAAATTTGGACCAACAAAAACTTTTGCATCATTTGGCTTTTTATTGGAGTTGGTTTTTCTCTGTGTGATTTCAAGAGATCTTTAAAGTCAACATAGCCTCACCTTCTATACTTCATCTCCTTGCTCCAAACTTCTGCTCAATGATCATACCATGTGTATAGAACAGTATAGTATATTTTTTCAAAAATTATTTGACATTTTTCTGAGCACTTTGACTTTTTTGTTTTTATTATTGTCTTATTTTTCCATTATTTTCTTGCGACGATTAGATACCGTATTTGACGAAGTTGCTGAAGAAGAAGAAGGAGAGGGATTTAAAGACTGGGAAGACCAAGCCAATCCAGGGAAGCAGCCCTTTGACCATAACACCCCCCTTGTTCATCGGTACCCTTTTTCCGATTGCATGAGGATGAAATATGACGGTGGTAAACTTGTTGCGAACCACCACATGATGCATACCCCTACTAATGACTTTACCTTGTTCATAAATCCACCGTCAAAAGACTGGTTGATGCATAATGATGCATGTGTACCATGAACTCTTTGTGGTTACATTCTTTTGAAAACCCCATCGGGTGCCCCTAATGCCCTTGGGTGATGTTGAATTAAGGCCACCACTTAAGGAAGAAGTGGTGCACCGACGAGAGCTTTTGGTATGTGTGTAAAATGATGGATTAGATTTATGTGTGATTACCATCCCAACCAAACATGCTGATACTAGCATGCTGCCCACATTACTAGTGATGACTTGAGGTCACTCTCAGGATGGGGTCGTGCTTGGATAGGCGGCCATGACTGTTTTCACAGGGCACCAGAAAAACCGTTGGTCCCTTCTTGTATGCGTGATAATGTGAAAAGGGCAGAGTCCCACAATCTTTTACTTATACACGAGGGTTGTGCACCAACGAGTGGACCCTATGTTAGTATCGTCTAGGGAAAGGTAATGATCGGGTGCTC
>LR738714.1:106033887-106072663 GCA_902687465.1 Secale cereale | reverse complement strand
GGGGCCCCCCCCCCCCCCCCCGAGTACTTGAGGTACTACGTGATCATGGATGACACAAAAGCTTCCCGGATCTTGTGTGTAAAGTGCGCAACTTCTGCAGAGTGTCAAACTATTTGAATAGCCGTGTCCACGGTCATGGACAGTCGGGAGGTGCTACTTAAACTATGTCCAAAAATTTTACAATCTTGGTGCATATGTGTGTGCAAGAAAACTATTTGAGTCAAGGTGGTGACTTGACGTGTTGAATGAGCTAGCCTTGATTCAAACTCTATTTATGTTGATATATGTAACATGTCCTCAAGGTTCCCCAAGTTCATTGATGCATATCTCACAAGCTAGTAGAACATCTCATCTAGCTTGAAGCTAGGTTGCTTATTTGTTGTACAACCATGGTTACCTTAAACCCGATCGTGGGTTGCTTGCGAGTACATTCAGAGTACACATTGGCTTGCCACTTGTTATTTAATTGGCCAGGCATGGAAGAGAAGGAATTTGAGAAGAGTTCCTTGGAGATGAACATGCAAACTATGATGCTTTCCCAGTCAGAATGCTTGTAAGGTTAAGGCAGATGGCTGGGGTTCTACTTATCTACGAAGACTTCCACTACTTGAGTTTATCTGATGTTCAAACCTTGAGGCTTTATCTATGTAAGACTTGACCATAATGGTCATAATTTGTGTAAGACAGTATGTATGGATGTAAGACTCTTGTTATTCAGCTTTTGTGTGTTAAGTGAGCATTGATCTCTGGGATCACTGTACACGTGCATTCGGTGATCTCGACTTGTGAGTTGCGGTCCCCACAGCCTTTTTCGTCCATGCCTGGATAGAACACAAAAGCTCTAACTCATGTTATAATCGAAGCATGGACAGGGTGTGTATTCGACAGAAATTTTAATTACCTCTGATGCAGGAAGGGCGGTACTGAAGCCCCTGTCCCCAGTCTCCGCCGGCCACTCCCTTCTGGGCCTTGAAGAGGTGCTTCCAGATGTCTTCGTGCGTACTGCCAAAGAGGTGCTTCAAGGGTCGAGACCCTGACGGATTGAACTCCCATAGATAGGAGTCCCGACCCTGGCAGGGAAGGACGAGATGGACGAGCATTACCTGAATAACGTTTGTGAGTTGAGTGCCCTTGGAGATCATGCAGGAGATGCGGCTTTGAAGCGCCAGTACCTCCGCCTGAGACCCCCAATCCCGACTCTTGTCGGTCCAGGAGGTTAGCATCTCCGGGGGTCCAGATCTAAATGTGGGCCCTGCCGACACTTGGTGTCACGGAGCTCAGTGATGTAAAACCACTCACACCGATAGACCCCTCACCCTCCTTAGGGACGGTAATCACTTGGTCCTTTTCGGGGACTCTGTGCGCCACATCGTCGATGAGATAGCCCGCGCTCCAGAGGCTCTTCACGGTCTTCTCCGTGACTGTAGATACCTCCCACTTTCCTATAGAGTCGGAGCCACCCATTGCTGGGAAGGGCGGCGGTGGTGGAGGAGTTGAGAATTGGGGGCGCAAGAGATGTGGGCGCTTGGGCTGGGAAGATTGGAGAACTAGGGCTTGAGAAGAGCGTGGGGTTAAAGAGAAATATTTGAGTCCTTTTATAAGCGATGAATACTAAACGCCCCCCCACTCGAGCCGTAAACCTCGAAGGTTCCCAACAAGGTCGTGCGTAAGGCACGGTTAAGATGCTCACGTCACGTTGATAAGGATCCCATAATAAGCAGGGACGATCTCCGTTTTGACAAGATGTGTCAATTGGGCTATACCTCAAAATGCGTGGAGCCAAAGAAAATGGTTTGATATATTAAAGGGACAGACGTGACACTTCACTAAAAAGTTGTCTGTAAAGACACATCATCCATTTTTTCGATACCTTGCCTTCGAGGCTAAGGGTTGTACTAACCATGCAGAACCGGACAAAATACCTTTTTGTAGGGAATATTTCTTCAATATGTTCGGGAGGAGGAACCCGCCTTGCAGTGCCGAAGACAATATGCCAGCCGGTCTCATCGTCATCGAAGACAGGTTCATGGGCTACTGAGGGAGTCCTGGATTAAGGGGTCCTCAGGTGGCTGGATCGTTCATTGTGGGCCGGACTGGTGGGCCATGAAGATTATCAATGAAGACTATCTCCCGTATCCAGATAGGACTCTCATATGCACTACAAAAAAAAAATTCACTTCCGTGATGATACGTGTTTGTCACAGTAGGTCACGTTTTATGTCATGCATGTACATCCATGACGATTTTATGACAGAATCAAGATAGTCATACCTGTGCTGTCGTAGAAGTGTTCCATGACATTACCAAAATTATGATCACGGAAGTGTCCACTTCCATGATGATAAATTGCGCGTCACAGAAGTGCTTTCGTCAAGGGTGACCGACACGGGGCATCCACCGTAATGGAACACTGTTAAGCTATCGGGTCCGGTTTTGGGTCCGATAACCCATTAAAAGCCCCGACCAATGGGGATTTTCCACGTGTAAAATCATCATTTGCTGGGGGAAACACGTGTCGGCTCACCGTTGGGACAGATGTCATCCACTCATTGGACACAAAGCGCCTATGATACGTCAACACGTGGCACGACCCAACAGAGGACCTTTCCTGTGAAAAGGTCGGCCCGTTTGACTTGGTCAAAAGATGGCGGCCCGGCCCACGGCAAGCCTGTTAACGGCCTATTCGCATATAGCCCATTTACCGCCCGCTAACCGAGGGCCCATTTACGGCCTATCCGAATTAGGCCCATTAGCGCCATCTGGGCCGTCCAGTATAATTCCAGCCAGTTTTAACTTCCGGCCCATGTATGGCCCATGACTTCTTTCGGCCTCTGATACGTCGACACGTGGCACGACCCAATAGAGGCCCATATAGGTTAAAATGGCCGGCCCAGTCAAAGGCCCGTAGTACTTACTCAGGTACTAGTGGGCCAGCCCAATAATGGCCTGCTTAATAAAGGCCCATTTATGGCCCGAAGCCAGATCTAGCCCGTTAATTGTTCGCCGAATATTTGGGCCCATTTACGGCCCGAATTGAAGCCACATCTAGCCCGTTAATTGTTCGCCGAATATTTGGGCCCAAATACAGCCGAGTGACTTTCAGCCTGTTAGAGGCCCGATGTAGACATGGGCCCATTTCAGCCCTGTGTGACTTTCGGCCTGGGAATGGCCCGTGCTGCCCATGGGCCACGTATGGTCCGACGGGACATCGGGCCCACTAACGGCCCGTGATAAAGGTGGCAACAATTAAGCCCAACATGACTTTGGGCCTCTTAATGGCCCATGATATCAGTGGGCCAGCTAGGGCCCGAGATATGTTTCGGCCTATTAACTGCCCGTGATATAACTGGGCCCAAAAAGGCCCCGTCTACATTTCAGCCTGCTGTAGGCCCGTCGATGACTAGTGAAAATTGAGGCCCAATATGCATTTCGGTCTGCTAAAGGCCCATGGTTTCATCAGGGCCATAACAGGCCAGTACAATATTCAGCCTGTTAATGGCATAACGCTACCTGGGCCAAACTAAGCGCTGGATCCACAAAAGGCCCAACTAAAATATAGCCGGTGTAAGTTGTGGGCCTCACGCAAAGTTTGTAGGCCCCAATGATTTGGGCCCAAGAAAGATGCAGGCCGGCCCAATTGTGGCCCGCTAAACACCAGGCCCGTTACAGGCGAATGTTTCGGCCCGGTCGACTACATCTGATTTTTTTCAGATAGCGAATGGTGGCAATAACTAGTAAGAATTAAGAACAAGCCTACACTATACAATATAGGATTTATGGTATATTACATCCATTGGGCATCGAAGTTCGCCACCAGTGATCATAACGCACAACGAAGAGGCGGATTGCAAAAAATGGGCACCATTATAGGGTAACAAAATAATACTGAACCAAGATCATTTCCAAGACAGTTCAAGAAAGGTTAGCCTTGCGCGGGAACTGCTGCGCAAGCTGCTGATCAAGGCTGTGAGACCTGCCTAGCATGTCGGTCATAGCATCCAGGTGTGGCTGTTTGGCGATGAGGTTCTCATTGGTGTTCTCCGCAATCTTTCTTAGAGATAGGACTTCAAGTCGAAGTTGAGTTGCAGAATGGCTTTCTGCTAGAACTTGGGACTGAAGAAGTCGAACTGATCCAGACAATGAATTCTGTGAGCTTGTCTGACTGCTAGTCTCAAGTAACTTGAACACTGCATCAAGACAAGACTTTGGGGTTGTCTCGCTATCTTCAAGATGTTTGGCCTTCTTTGCTGCAATATATGTTGGGTTTGTCTCACAGCCTTCAGCAGACTTGTGCATGCCATCAGGCATATCACCCTGAAACAAAGCAGAGAGATGACATGTTTTGCACGTATATAAACAAAGATGATAACTGTGCTGTCAATTCCATCCAATTTCAAATTAGAAAATAAAGAGTAAGTTCAAAATATCAATAGCATAATTTGGCATTGTTCATAATGCGGGGAGGTTCACCACACTACTGGATTACCATGTCAACATAACAAGCATAGATGAAGGGCAAATAAAATCATTGTATCTATTTTGGGTAATGTGCATGGCATGTTGTTCATATCATCACCCACATCAGTAAGATAAAACAGGAGATGACAAGGTGCAAACGTGCGCTGCTTCACCACATACTGGATTATAGATCCACAAAAACAAGCATACATATAGGGAGTATTGAGTAATGTTCATGGTATGAATAAGGAATTTGGTTTTACAAGTAAAACTTAGAACTTACGGTTCTTCCGAACATGCATTTTGGTAGAAACAACAAACTAAACAGAAGTAAATGATAGGGAGTATGAGCAAATTAAACAACAATTGAGGATAAAGTCTTTACAAGGACTGACTTACATTAACAGTTAACACCGGCTTTAGAATGCCCTTCTCCATGTCAAGGGAAGGATAACTCAAGAATTTCAGCACAAAATCTTCTTCATAAGCATTGCCTGTAGTCTACATTTTGTAGAGAGTAATTATAGATATGATAATACTGGAAGGGATAGAGGATAATGAAGATAACATGCAGATTGATACTACATAATTAACTACCAATCCCTGGAAGTACAAGCATTATAGTACAAAATGTACTAACAAGAGCAATGGGCTACACTTCTGCACTAGCATTGTCTGTGTATTCTACTTTTTGGTAAGATTAAATATAGATCTGATCTTTTTTAGTAAATGGTGGGCGAGGGAGATAAGATGCAGAATGCTACACAATGAACCAATCCCTCTTCCCATAATACAAGAGTGTTTTGAACACTTGTGTACTGTACAAAACGTTCTTATATTATGCGACGGAGGGAGTAGCTTTTAACGTAAGTACAGTGATAGATGACGTTCAATCCTTACTAGAGGACTGCGGAGCTAAACCTCTTCAAAAGCATTGGGTTGATTCTAAATTTATGTATGAATCCATACAGATCTTATAATGTCCACCAAATGGACGAGAACGAGACTAACATGTGCAATGATGCTACATAATCAAATAGCTATGAAAGTAAGTATGGTCATATAGGGCAAGAGGTACTCACAAGAGCAATGCAGTGTGCAGTATAGTTGCGAGATTCTGTGGTCCCTTGAGAATGAATGTTCTTCTGCTAACAGTTTTCGTACAAGTGAGACGTTAAGGCAAATGCAGAAATGTAGTTCAAATTGTGATGTGATATCATAGATAGTACCTTACGCTGCAGCCGAGACCAATGTGTAACAAGATTATTCCAGTCACCGTCGGATAAATGTAGCACCGGAGACTTTATAGAAATTTTGTTTAGAGGCTTGCCATCGAAGTGCGCTTGCCTCAGGTAGGAACGATACTTCATCAACGAGTGCTTGAAAAGCGCAACCAACCCTTGCTCGTCTTCACAATCCAGTTTGGTCCTCGCTTATTTCAAAGAATGAAACCTTGTTTCTTCTGTCAGCAGAAACATATGCAACAATGACCATGAATAACATTAGTACATTACTTACACGTTAGTTGCGGAGGAAGACTGGAAATTGTTCTGTTTCTACGGTATAATCTTTCCATGAAGGAAAGATGCGCACAAAGTTCCTGACAACAATATAAGCTTTGTCTTCTAAACTGGGAAGAAATGGAACATGGGTCCTATTTGCTGTAATTGGGGCTCTCTCTGGTTCGAAATGGGATTTGGAAACTGGATTTGGTGTACTCTTTGCTGGAATGGGGATTTGCATCATAGAGCTGGTTCTATGTCAACTGGCATAATCATAATGTTTGCTGCAGTAGGTGTTTGCTGAGTTGGGGCATCAGAAATGACCATTGTAGTAGGGCTAGAGTCTGCTAGGGTTGGGGTGTTTTGTGGGTCAGGTGATATTGTAAGTAAACGTAATGGGCTATTTGATTTATCAGGTGCCACTACCTTTTCCAAATACTTTGCTTGTGCTCGTCCACGATCAGCAATCACCCTCTTCCTTTTGAACGTTTGATACACAAGAACAACATTTGAATGGATAAATAGGGTATAATGACAGATGGAATATGTAATGAAAATGGACAGGCAGGGCGTATTCACATACACAATGTGTAAACGAAGCTAATGTCAGTTCAACAAAGTAGAAGCAATGCAAAGCATCAGTTACAAGATATGTGTGACAAATATAACCTTGGAAAGTTAAAGCAAGCACCTTGATGGGTGAATAATATAGGGCATCTTCCTCTGACTCCTCCACTAGGGAGCTACATTGACTTAGGTCTCCCTCTAGCTCAGAATCACTGTTAGGATCATATTCTAAGCATGAATTTGTAGGTGGAGAGCATTTGCATTGCGTTGCATCCAGACTTGATTTCAGTCCCTTAATGCCAAGTTTGACAACCATGGAATTATTCTGCTTTATTCTTTTCATGCGCGCCAGCTCATAATATTTATGATGCTTTTCAGAATCTGAGATTGATGAAAACATAAAAAGTAGTCAGATTATCTATGGAATGCCTTGCGGATTCAACTCGAAGAGTGTCTCCCTATAAACCCCTGCATATGCAAAGTTCACCCCCCAACCGTGCTGACCAAACCACACACAGAAATACAAACCCCTTATGTCTCTATAACAGGCAGACACACATTTCAAAACTGAAGTAGGAACATTATAGATTCATATGAAATTCGTATTTGAACAAATAAACTAAGGAATTATGAGTGGCATAATGTTTAGCTTCAAGGGTGGAGTGTTGGTAGTGCGACACAAAGCAAGTAGGCAGATTGTATTCCATGTAAAAGATCGAAGCCTATGAAAAAGTTGGAAATGACACTTTCTTTCTATACAATGCAGTGTTCGTTGCCCACACATGATGGAAGAGATCACATAGAGAAATACTATTCACTCATGTCTACGGTTGCAGTATTTAGAAACAGGGTGGTCCACCCTAAAAGAATATTGACAACAAATATGACAAGGCAAGCATAGATGTAGTGAATCAGTCATTTACTTGTGAGCTTACTAGGACAAGTATGCAGAATTGTAACTGTAGTAAGAGACCACCCAAAATCTGAATCAAGAAGTTTGTCTAGCACTTATTGTTTGCAACTAATCGACGTGAATATTTGGATATTATATCGAATGAGTAAGAAAGACAAGTAAAATTTCCAACAAACCTGGCTTGCAGTAGTAATCTGGGTCAATGTCACTACGACCAACAATCCAAAATGACTAGTGTCTATTCCTAGGGCCGGAATTTTGAAAACCCTGTGAACTTTACAGGTACTAAAGATTACCGACATACATCTGAAATATTAAGTGTAGGTAGCACTGAGCACACAACAAACCCTAATGACAGTCCTGCTTAATGAGTAATGAATCTATTAGAAAATGGGTGATGAGGAGTGGCTGCCGAGTGTTGAGGACTTATCTCAGGATAAATCGGGTTGGCTTAGTGGGTGCTGCACGCCTGAGCCATGAACGGACTGGGAAGGTAGGCACGGTGGCACGCCCGGGCAGCGGTGACGCTGTTGGGCGAGTGACTCCTGACCTCCTGTTAGTCCGGCGTCTCCTCCTAGACTCATGCCGTCCGGGGACGGCAAGTCGCCGGCGAGGCAGGCGGCTGGGGGCGAGTAGAGATCGGAAGCACGCAGCAGAACAGAGGGGGATCGGGGCCTATAGAGATACACACCAGAGTGGCGAACATGCATTTTTGAAACTAATTTAGGAACATTTTGCTGACCAATTAAATGAATCTATTTTAATAATATCATATTCGTACTTGAACAACTAAGCTTGTTTAGCTTGATGGGTCGAGCAGTGCTATTATGACATGAAGCACGTATTCTGATCGTATAGTGAGCATAAAAGGGGGAAACCGGAGAAATGGTACTTAGCAGCCATTGTTTGCTTCGAACTAAGAACTAAATTCTAAGAGCTGAAAAGAAAGTAGAGTAACCAAGTTACGATCTATTTTCTGGTTGAGATCAAAAAGTTGAGGAGATATGAAGTACCACCTCTCTTGCGGCGCCGTGTAGGCATCGGGGGTGCGATGACTGTCGGTGGCGCTGAAGCAGATCTACGAAGGTAGATGGGTGCATCGGGGGATAAGTCCCGTTGCGGTGGAAGAGAAGGTCGTGTGAGCGGCCGCGGCAAAGAGGACAACGGCACCGATGAAGCGAGAGGACGTGATGCAAGGCTCTTGGTCTGTCGTCGTGGATGTGAAACGTCCATCTCTAGTAGTGGATGACGCGGTCTTGGTAGGCGCTCCGACATGGTGGACGACGGTGGCGATAGATGTGGTGGAGGACGGCGGCGATGGATGTGGTGGAGGACGGCGGCGATGGATGGGGTTGCGGACGAAGGCTGGTGTGGGGATGGTGTTCTAGTGCGGACGGTGTATGAATGGGAAAATGGAGGGAGAGGTACGGGGAACCATGGTTTTGGGACGCGCTTGTCTGAAATATGGGAAAGTTACGAACTTAGCCCTCGTTTAAAATTTGGACGTCTCGTCGGTTGGGGGTACGACGGTAATCTCGCATCTCGCCAATATTTGCCCAGAGCGATTTCGGGCCAGGAGAGGGTGGTTGGCGCCCATGGTGTATGAATGGGGCTAGAAGGTAGGGCGGTTGTGTCATGTCTGTGTGAAGTTACAAACCTGCCCCAATTGAAAATATTTGCCTACATCGATTTCGGCCGAGTCGAGTTTGTTTTGCCGCCCACTGTGTATGAATGTGGAAATGGAGGGAGAGACAGAGGTCTTTCGGACGAGCTTGAATCAAATGTGTGTTGCCGCCTATGTTTGGTGCGCATCGTGTCGGAATGGGCTCAGAGGCGGTCGTGTCACGTCTAATTGAAGTTACAATCCTACCCCTATTTTGAGAAGTGGAAATCGGGCCGATGGATTGTCCGTGTAATGGGTAGACAGTAATTTCCATCTCCCAAACACTTGGCATCGTGCAGCCGACGTGGGAGTGGACATTTTGCCGCTTCTTTTGAATTTCGGGACAATAAGCATCCACGTTTACCCTGGCAACTAAATTCGAATCTATTTTGTATTCCTATATGAATCTTTATAAATCATTCTATGTGTTTTTATGTATCTTCAAAAGGACGACAAAGATGTATTCCACTGTCATATATGAATATGGTTTACAAATGCCGATACTCATATTCAGAAGCTAGAATCTAGTTTAAGGAGAATTCAAATATTTGGAACACTTCATGTCCAACTCAAATGTCACATGCAGCATAATGTGTACTCCCATTTAGATATGTACACAAGCAATGTGTCAAGATTCAAATACCGAGTCAATCAACCAAGAATGTACAGAACTAACAGATATATAAACACTTATAGAGTGTATGGATCAATAATATGAACTAACATACATAAGCCAGGCCGCTGTACTTTTCTTTGCTACAACAACATCCTTTTTTTAGCCAAGCTACTACAACATATTGGCCCTTTCTGATGCATGCCACTTATGGTCCATCTATACTACTATTATTGTTGAATGCACATTCAGCCCGATTGGCATATTTGTAGGTCTGGCACAGCAATCAAAATGAAATGTCTCGGAGTCTTATCAATTAATATTGACTTGTGCTCAAATAAAATTACAAACCAAAAAAAAAAAACAGAAAACAATTATTACATGATCTCTAAAACGAATGGTTTGATTGATTACATGAACAAACAACAGAAAGGTTATTCAACGATGGAAAGAACATTTCTCCTATGATTTACCAAGTGGGAATTTAATTTACTTTTTTCCTTCAGGACCTTAACAATGTGGTCAGTCTCAGCTTGCTTCGTTTTGCAATCCACCAAATATTTAATGGTTGTCTTGAGTACTGCTACTGATTGTGCTGTTTGCTTCCTCAACATGTCAACTTCATATCTAAGTGCAGAAGCATAATCTCTTTCTACCACTAGTTTAGCCTCTAGAGCATCAACAGTTGGAAATTCATAATGCATGATTGGGCCGGTGCCACTGCTGTGGGATGATACAACGTCCATGGGGACCTCGCTCTTTGATCTTGGGCAAACCTATTTTTCCATTAAAGTTCCGATTGGATTCAGAAAAGTTGAAGTTAGCACAACATCTCAACTGGGAGTTATAACATCAAACCTGTTAAACAAACAAAGAATTAAAGAATTTCAATTCGATGCTGAAAAGTAGTTATTAACATCATTGTAACCCGTTGTTGCAGCAGCAAAGCAGTGAAACAAACAAGTAGCTATTTCATTTCAGGCAAACATGTAATTCTTAACAGTAAGTATCAAACACATAGATAGGCGCAGTCTATAATAGGATTAACAGGCTGTGGCATTATGTAATCAGTAGCAAACTAAATTAAACCAAGCAACGTAATTGAACAATTTTGCAATAAGTGGCTAACTAAAATTCCGAGAAGCAGGTAACTAAACTTACGCTAGTTCTTTGTACAAGCACACCGCAACTTCTTTTTCACTTACAAGGTTGTACGAAGGAGTCCATGGCATTAATTGCTTGGATACGCAGTCACAATACTTCTTTCTTCCCACACTGCATTGGTAAGTCGAATGGTTAATCTGGTAAGATGGTGTGTCCTTGGTATGTTATATGAGGACGTGTAGTAAGACTAGTTGTAGCCACACACATCACACTGGCTTTTACTGTATATTTCATGCGATTACTTTTGGCATATCGAGATCTAAGCAATCTTCAATAGGATGAAAAGACTGGCATCCATCACATTATTGGCGAACTCAGTTCATAGTAACAAGCAATTCAGCCATTCTGTGGGCAAATGAAAAGCGCCACTAGAATATTTCTCACTACCCCTATCATCCACGCAAAAAGGGGTGACGCCACCATAGGGGCTGGTATGGGCGGCTGCCTCGGGTGACTTGAAAGTGTATACCTAGTTTGAGTTGTCCAGGTTGGCCCAGGCAAGTTTTGTTCGTCCCAACCACGAGCAGCCAATGTAAAAAATGAAGAAAAATGTTTGAATTTGGATAGGCCAACAACATAAGTGCAAGGCAGGCCCTATAGCAGGCTCGCGACCCAAACGAGCGCCTCCCATATCGATCGATAGCAGGAAAAAACCCAATTCATCCGCTCCAGCCTCTAGTCTGGTTCGCTCCTAACCTAGCTGTCGCTTGACAGACCGACACAGCACTTCCTCGTGCCCTCGTTGGAGGGCGGTCGCTGGGCTTCAAGCGAACGGAAGGAGAAGAAGATGAAGATCCAACCCTGGGTGTAGCCTGCATGGGAGGCAGCGGCGGCAGCACGGGCATCGCATCGAGCTTGCGCAAACGAATAGTCGCAGCTTGCAAGACTAGCATGTGAAACGAGCAGGTACATCACATCCCTGATTATATCTACTTCAACTCTTCAATTTCTGGCCAATAGTTAAACTTGACGGTGTTGTAAAACTGCTTGTATGTAGGGAATCTATGAGAAAATGAAACAAATTTCTACTTATTTTATAACTCCCCCAATCAATACTGAACTGACTAAATCTGATGAATCTAATCAAGTTTCTAGTGCAAACATCCAAGCTCATGTTGTTCTTGAGCCTGAAGTGTCTAATGAACAGACTGGTAATGAAGGATTTGATGCAAAAAAATTACATGCTCCTGGTGATGAACATATAGTGTCTAATGAGGCATCTGATGCAAGTATTTTGCAAGCTCCCATTGAAGGATTTAGTCTCTAATGAAGATGTGCTATGTTGAGAGAGACATAGAGATTTGCAGGAATTGATGACAAGCAAATTATAGTGCATTTTCATGGCTTGAGGAAACATCGAGGCCATCTACTAGAAAGTCCCCGTATCAAGACAACGTAGCATAAATACTTTTCTAATCTGTTGGTTGAAATTATTGGCATACTTGTGCATGATAGATATATTGATATGCAGTTTGCACACTGGTTATAGGTGCAATTACACTTCGATATTTTCAGCCAGAGAACGAATAATTCAAGCAGGTACATACCATGTTTGTAGTCCTTGTACACCATGTTGCATTTTGTGTTTTTTGGTGCTTGCATCATTTAGTGTTTATAATCTGAACTACTTTGGATCATTAGGTGGTTTTCAAAGTGCATGTAGCTTAACATTTCTCAAGTTATGTTGATTTCCGGAGTGGAAGTGCCTTCGTATTTTTTAAGTTAGATGTTCGCCTCTGGTAACTTGATTTCATGGATCCGCCACTGCACACAAATCATACACGAATGCCAGTACGAATTAAATGAAATGTAGGGACTTACGCTAGCTCGTTGTACAAGCTCACTGCAGCTCTGCTTGCACTTGGGGGGGTTCCATGTACAAGTCCATGTTACCTCTTGCTCGGATGTGCAGGCCTTGTGCTCCTTGCATCCCCCTCTGCATTTTTGACACGGGGAATGCTTGATCAGATAAGAGGAATCGGCCTTGCTATTGTATCGGAGGACAGATACTTACAAGGTTATATGTGTGTGCAGGATGTGTACCAGATCCCGTAGCGCCGTCATGCTTCACTAAAAAATGGTTTGCTTGTTTCAGATGATATCTCCGGAAGAAATAAGAGTTAAAGTCAGAGTTGGATAGGCGTGTAAGCTAAGAGAGCAGTGAAAGGATATCCAAACATCGTTGGAACAGTGCACAAGGGAGTGATGTGTGGATACCTAGTTCGGGCCGGCGTTTGGGCATGCTCACCTAGCTAGAGTGCGGGTCACTTCAGAGCTGTTGAAGGTGATGTGCTGGCATTGGCTGGCTGCGCACGGATGCAGATCTTGAGTGGCAGCGGAGCGCTACGATGCGGTGGATGAGACCATTGGTGGAGCCCCAGCGGCCTCAGGGGGCGGAGGCACGACGATGTGCTCAGTGAAGTAACCCCGGTAAGCTGGGAGACGGTGTCGGTGAAGCGCACCTGATGCGGTGGAAGTTGGTGGCTGTGACGCACGTCGTTTGCGGTGGCAAACATTGTCGGTGGACCACCTGGTGCGGTGGACGAGGGCGTAGATGAGGTAGCTCCGATGCGGTGGTGAAGTGCGACCGTCCTTTTCGTCGTCGTCGTCCGGCACAGAGGTGGGGAAAAGAAACGAGACGAGGGGCGATTCGAACTTTGCTTGGGTTGGCGACGAATTAAGGACTTGAGCAATCTGGGCGCGGAAGGGGATGGTGGAGAAGGGAGATTCTGCAGGGCTGGAATTGGGGCCGCCAGATATTTCTGAAATGTGGAAGCGCAAACTTATTTTGCCGTCCGACACACGCAACCACCACGACACGACCCTGGTCTGCCTGGTGCGCCTACATTTGAGAATGCAAACGAATCTTCTTTCATTTGCAAATGAATCTGTATGTATTACTATGCCCGTATTTTCCTTGCAATAATTAGTAATTTGAAACGAGATACTATTAATTAATTAATGAGGAGTTATTTAAAGAAAAATCGAAGCGGTATACACGGTATCCACGCTAACATGGATTAGAGTGTGTGTCACATAAATGGTTATTTGAATTAGAGTGTGTGTCACATAGCGATCTCCAATTCTAACGTGGATTTCGCATTTCACTGTATCCATGCTACTTTTTTAATACAAATTCATATGTATATGATGAACAAACTGGCGCCCACCGTGGGGCTATCGCTCGATGGTTTCGAGTTCTTGAAGGGCAGCTTTGAAGGACTCAAGGGTTACGCGGTTGGCCGGATGATCAAGAGTCGTCACGGCCGGATCTACATCAACGATGCAGGCTGGGGCCCCGAGGCCGATTCAATCGAATACGGGTACCTGGTCCCCTTCGGCGGCATCCACATCTTCATCGGCAAGATCGGCGAACTGGGACCTGAGTCGGACATCTTCCCCAACATCGTCGAGCCGGCTCATCGTGCGAGATCGGCCCGGATTCGGCCCGCCGTGAAGCGTATTTTCGTTGGAGCCGTGCATGTCGTGCGAGCCGAGGACGGATCGGATTCTGGTGGCGAGACAATTGTCTATTCTGACGATGAATCTTCATCCGAAGAGACCGAATCTCTCTATCTGTTGCAGGACGGCCGGTCTGAGGGTGTGTCCGATGGTGATAGTATTCCGGACCCCTTTGATCCGCCAAATAGGGTGGCCGTTTTCATGGCCGGATCACAGCCTATACAACAGCCCTCGATGATTGGGGCGTTAACCTCAGAGGCAGCGGGAACCAGGGTAGGCAACCATACCCCGTCGCCCTCTGACGTCCTATCCACCTTGGTCGACAATTTGACGGCGCTCGCAACAGCAAAGGTAGCCCCTACCGACAAGGCGCATCATGATGCGGAGATCGTTCAGCTAAAGTGCCGGATTGAGCAAGCTAAACAGGATCTGGATGCGGAGAAAGCCAGGATGGCTACGAGACAGGCAGAGCTAAACTCCCAAGCTTTCCGGCTCAGGTTGGATCATAATTCTGCGCACGAGGTAATGTACAGAAGGCAGCAAACTCGTCTACCGCCGGTTTACGAGGCAAGGAATCTCTTTGGCACACCAGGAGCGGGAGCCAGTAACCGCCCAGAGGTAAACCGGGGAGGAGCTCCAGGGACTAGCGCGTCGGTTCAGCCGCCAGCCACAGAGCAGAACCGCCAAGTTGTGCCAACGCCGCACGTGCCCACCCCGACCGGTCATTATTCTAACCCGTTGGACAACATTGTCGCCGCCGCTTCACGACTGGCCGCTTTACCCATTGAGGGGACATCCCCCATAGCAATGGAGGCGCGACGGGCTAAGGAGTTGCTGGACACGGTGCTAACATAGCATCATGCGTATTCTTATAGCCAGAAGAGGATTCATTCAACCCCCCGCCCGAGCCGGAGTTACACAAGGCACTAGGATGAACCGGCCGTATCTAGCAGCGAGCGGAGACGGCACCGTCATAGGCAGGATAATCCAGCAGGGGCAAAAACACACGCCCAAGAGGCGGTAAACCGGGCTGGACATACTGCCCACGAGGACACCCGTCAAACGACGCCAGCTCATCCCACCACCATAGAAACGGGAGTCATGGCTAGTTCCTTTGGAGTACAGTGTCTCATCCCCGCTTTACAAAGCGTGAAATTGCCCAAAGACTTCAAAGGCCCGCGCAAGGTACCCAACTACACGGTGGATCTGGCTCCAGAGGCATGGGTTGAAAGTTATGAGATGGCTATGGAGATGTTGGATGTGGACGAAGCGGCGTGTGCCAAATACTTCACTATGATGCTTGAGGGTACAGCCCGGACATGGTTAAAGGGTCTGCCACCTAACTCCATCGGATCATGGGGTGAGTTGCGTCGCCGGTTTATCAGTAATTTCAAAGACACGTGCAAACAGCCGATGTCTATGGTGGACTTAGCAGCATGTGTTCAAGGAGATCAGGAGACCACGAGTAGTTGGGTGTGACGAGTATCAGAAATCTTGCACTCTTCCAAGCGTATCAACCCCAGTACAGAGATAGTGACATTGGAGAACAATTGCCGGTTCGAATCTTTGAAGCTGAAGTTAGGACGGCTCAAGCGCGATTGCAACGACATGGGAACGCCCATGAGCGCTTTGGTGAAGTATGGGGACTCTGAAAACACCAAGTACCCAGATGCAGACGGAGACAAATCTGGGAAGGCGGACAAAGCTTGTAAACCGGCGCAAGCCAATCCGACAGGGACAGGTTACAATGGCAAGCGAAAAGCGGAGGGCGGCTCAGACTTTGTGACCAATACCAACGCTCAGGGCAACTGGCACCGCCGCAAGGGTAAACCGCCCCCGCGCAACGAGAGGCCACCTTTCATTCTAGATCAGCAGCTAAGTGTGCATTGCCCAAGACACGGTACAGAGGAAAACCTAGCTGCGCATCTCTGGAAAGACTGACGTATCATGCAGGAGGTTATAAAACATGCCAGGTATAACCACGGACCCCCGAGCGGCGGATCAAGTTCCGGCTTTCAGGGTCCGGGCTACCAAGGTAACGGAACCGGATCAGGGTATCACGACAGTAACAATAACCACAGCGGCAACAGTCAGCATCAACATAACCAGCAGCATGGTCAGGGTGGTTACAATAGCCAAGGCAATCAGCAGCGTCTGCAGCAGCAGCAATCTGGATATCAGAATAATCCGAAGGAGCTAAGTGGTGGACAGTATCATGTCTTCACCACAAGTTTGTGCAAACGAGATCAGAAGGTTCTGAAGCGGGCCATACACGCAGTTGAACCGGTGATACCACGTTTCTTACGTTGGTCTGAGCAACCCATTGTATGGAGCAGAGAGGATCACCCGTCGCGGGTTGATAATCCGGGCCAGTTGGCCTTAGTGGTGGCACCACAGGTGGGTGGTTACAAGTTCACAAAAGTACTTATTGACGGCGGCGGCGGCATCAACATCCTATACTATGAGACTTTCCGGCGTATGGGGTTGACATAAGAAGCTCCGGCAGTCCAACACAGTATTCCATTGAGTGGTGCCAGATAAATCGGCTTACCCAGTTGGGAAAATTGATCTGGAAGTTACCTTTGGGGATGAGCAGGATTCTAGATCGGAGACAGTGACCTTTGAGGTTGTAAATATCAGGAGCCCTTATCATGCTCTGTTTGGGAGACCGGTTTACGCCAAGTTCATGGCTAGATCGTGTTATGATTATTTGCAGCTTAAAATGCTGGGTCACAAGGGAACCGTCACGGTTCACGGGAGCCGCAAGATCGCATTGGAATGCGAGGAAGGAGACGCAGCATACGCCGAGACAGTTTGTGCTACGGAAGAGCTGAAATTCTACAAAGACAATGTTGATCCGGTGGATATGTCCCCGTTGAAAAAGCCAACTACAGAGCATGATCCGGCGTTAAAGTTTAAATCGGCGGAGGAAACTGATGGCTTCTCGCCCCTCGCTGGTTACCCCAAGTGGAAGGTTGAGATGTAGCGTAGCGGCAAATTTCCCTTGGCAAAGATACCAAGGATCGAATCCCGTGAGACTCCGAGGGTCGACAAGTAGGTCTCAACAGCGCCAGAAACTTAGCGGTTGACGGGACCTGCACACAAATACGGATAACTTTTCTCCCAACGAGTACAGAGAGGTTGTCAATCCCTCCGGCCTTGTTGTTTACAAAGGATCAAACACAAGAGATAATAATGATAGCTATGACTGCAACTAGTAAATAAAAACAGGAAGTAAATAGAAGGTGTGATCAGCGGTGGTAATATGGACCGGGGTCCCATGATGTTCACTAATGATGTCTCTCTCCCAAAAGACGATAAAACAACAAAGCAGCCAGAGGCGGAGCAGGGGCCCCAAACGCCCCCCTGGCGCGGCCAGGGGTGGGGCCGCGGCAGGTGGCCGCCTGGGCCTCCCCTGGCTCCCCTCTGGCCCATCTTTGGTTCTTCGCGAAGCTTCCTGTACGCTGATTTTTCCTGGAATTTTTGGAGCAATTTTAATATGGGGGAAACCTGAAATAGAAAAACAGCAGAAAACAGGAACTGGCACTGTGGTGCACTGAGTTAATAGGTTAGTCCAAATATGATCAAAAGTGTATGGAAGTGCATCAATATCATAGTAATATCACACAAAAGAAGCATGGAGCAAGTAGAAATTATAGATACGTTTTGGACGTATCAACATCCCCAAGCTTAATTCCTGTTCGTCCTCGAGTAGGTAAATGATAACAAGCATAATTTCTTTGGTGACATGCTACCAACCATATAAGAACTTTTTAAGTAAAGCAATCAAGGCATGTAATTCAATTCAAGTCATAACAAGCAAGAGTCTATATTAGCATTGTAACAAGCAATATAAGAACATAAAGGTGCAAGAGCTCTCGCTGTCCATGACTCGAATGTCTCCAAATGGTGTTTGCATGCAAGAAAGGGCATATGGATATACGAGAGAGTAAAACATAGTTTTTGTATTGTTGAGAACTTAATCTACTAAAGTTTCACACTTGGTCTTCTTTGGAATCTTATCTTGACTCATCCCCGGACCACTAGCCAGGTACAAGTCAAAATGATCCACTCCCTTTCGATATTTTGAGCACTCATGCAATGGATGAGCGTAAGCAAGAAAGTTGACACTTTGGATGGCAAACAGAGAAAAATGATGGAGGGGGAAGACAAAAAAGGTGTGAAAGGCTCACATCAATGAGGACAATCATAGGCGAGAGAAAGCCAAATGATAGATATGATGTGAGGAGTAGGGATTGCCATGCAAAGGATGCACATATGAGCCAAGGTAAGCTCTCCAATGGAACTAGTGGGAGTGCATCCAACTTGCTCGCTCAAGAAGACCTAGAGCTCTTTTGAGGAGGCTCATCATTGGAATATACAAGCCAAGTTCTATAGTGTGAAGGTCCCCACATAGATATATGCATGAATGATAATCTCTATGGAGTACAAGGTATAAGATGGAGTACGAGTGTGGATCTCTCAAAACGAATAGTAGTGTGCCCCTTCTCTCTTTTTATTTCTTTTTCTCCTTTTTCTATTTTTTTATTTTTTTGTGGCCTCAATGGCTCTTTCTATTTGACTCTCATTTGTCCTCTTTGGGATCTTTTGATTTTGTCCTCTTTGGGATCTTTTCCTCACTTTATGGGCAGCACTATATATATTACAAGAAGTATAGAAGATCTTTCACACTTTACAAAAGTACTCAACATAAAGAAGATGAAACTATCATGATGTATGCAAATGTATGCCTCTGCCAGTGTAGCAGGATATGCAATGATACTAGCGCGTCATATAGCAATGATTAGGGCAAGGCCCAACTAGCATGCGGCTCATCGATCAAGCAAAAAGCATGTATGACATGAAGATCAAGTCATGAGAAGATGGATGTTGCATGGCAATGTATCTCGGAAAGGCTATGGAAATGCCTTGATTGGTAGGTATGGTGGCTGTTTTGAGGAAGGATATAATGAGGCTTATGATGACAGAGCGTATCGTGCCAAGGATTTGGATGCACCGGCGAAGTATGCGCCAACTCTCGAGGTGAGAAAGGGCAATGCATGGTACCGAAGAGGCTAGAAAAATATGGCTAGGTGGAAGTGTCAACTTTCGAATACTCACATTAGTCCGAAGAACTCATGCACTTATTATCAGTAACTCTCAATCTAATTAGGAGGTTCACAAAGAGACAAGTACCACGAGGAGGAGTGTATGGGGGTTTGGTTATCCTTGCGCATACTCGACTCATGGTACGTGAGTGTACTCTCATATTCGATCCCTCCAAAGATTAGTGATCCATCTAGTAGCTAAAGTTCTCAACTATTTTGTAGGTTTTCGAAAATAAACACGGATTGCCCAAAATACGACATCTATCACTAATAGGCTAAAGCTCTTGACACCAAAAGTTCAGACATTACTCATGGCAATACCTCAAAACTATTGCAAGTTACTACTAAAATTAAATAGCAACCCCAATTACCTACTTTAAGTTAAGACACACAACTCAGTGCAACAGGCAAACTCTCTTAACAAGATAAACATGAAAACTCAAGAGAGTTTAGCAACCAACTAAACAAAAGCTCTTTAAAAAGAAAAGCATGAAAACTAAGAGCTAAACATGACAGCAGCTATGGAAAGACAAAGAACACACACAGCAAAGATAAGCATGAAAATCCTATGTTGTGTTCTAGGTTGAAGTGGAGCGTGTTTCTCTCCCACACAAAGAAAGCTGGGTTCTAACTTGTTATGAACAGCAAGCAAAGCTAAAGAAAACTAAAAAAAAGAAACTAAGAGCAAGACGCTCCAAGCATAGCACATAACGCATGAAGTGATAAAATTATAGTGGAACGAAAGACGAAGTGATAATTGTTGATGGAGAAGGGGATGCATGGGGGCATCCCCAAGCTTAGACGCTTGAGTCTTCTTGAATATTTCTTGGGGGTGCACGGGGGCATCCCCAAGCTTGAGCGTTTGACCATCCTGAATCTTCTTTTATCATCTTCCCTCGCACACTTGAAAACTCCCTTCATACATAACTCATCATAATCTGATTAGCGAGGTTAGTACCCACAATAAAATAATTTTTCCCTACTGGAAATAAAGATAATCTTGAAGAGCTACTGTTTCTCAAGATTGCCAAAAGGTTTTTGCAAAGAAAAAGCAAGCTCAAGGTTTGCAAAACAAAGAAAAGACAAAACCGGACAGAATCTGTGAAAAACAGACCAGCAGGTAGTAAATAATTTTTTCGGGGCACTTCTACAAATCAAATCAAAAAACTCAGAACAGACGCTCGAAAGCCAATTCAGATCAAAAAGATGACCTGGTGATTTTATTCGAATTTTTCTGTCCAAGGACAGAGTCTGTTTTCTGGACAACACGTCACAACTTTTGAACTTTCTTGCAATCGGAGGCTAAACTTGGCACAAAGCTGAAAAGAAAAGATACAATGATGATGCTACTGTAGTAACAAACATCAAGACACAACAAAAGCAAAATAAGACCTAATTTATTATGGGCTGCCTCCCAAAAGCGCTTTCTTTTATGCCTTTAAGCTAGGCATGATGCAAAAAGAGAAGATCAAGTTTTATCAAGAGTAAGAGAATAGCTAGCCCGTGTAACGGTATCAAAAGGCAACTTAATCTTCTTTCTAGGGAAGTGTTCCATCCCTTTCTTGAGAGGGAATTGGAATTTTATATTCCCCTCTTTCATGTCAATGATAGCACCAACGGTGCGAAGAAAAGGACGTCCCAAAATAATTGGACATGAAGGTTCACATTCAATATCCATAATAGTAAAACCAACGGGAACATAATTGTCATTGACAATGATAAGAACATCATCGATCTTCCCCAAAGGTTTCTTTACGGAAGAATCAACAAGACGAACACCAAAATAACAAGGATCAAAAGGTTTCAATTCAAACATATCATACATTCTTTTGGGCATAACGGAGGTACTAGCTCCAACATCACATAAAGCATAGCAAGAGAAGTTATTCAACTTAATTTTAATCATAGGATCCCAACTATCTTCTAGCTTTCTAGGTATGGAGGCTTCTACCCTAAGCTTCTTCTCCCTAGCTTTGATAAGAGCATTAGTGATATGCTCCGTGAAGGCAAGATTAAGTGTGCTAGTGTGGGGATCTCTAGACATCTTGTGAAGAAAACCAATAACTTCAGAAAGGGTGCAATTATCAAAATCAAGGTCACTACTATCAAGTAAAGTGGTAGTGGTGTCCTTTAGGCTCACTTGTTTGGTAGCTTCTATGGTCATAAGAGTTTCTTCTTCTACGGTTGAGGTCATAGCATCACCATTAATAGGTCCAATGGGACTAGGAGTGCATTGGGTGCTAAGAGTTTGGATATCCTCAACAACTTGGATAGTAGCAACAGTGTGGTGGGTAGGAAGGCTCTTAATTCTATCTTCTTCCTCCTTTTCTCTAGCCCATCTCTCTTTAAGTTTAGCCATCATCCTAATGTTTTCATTAATTTGCACTTGAATAGTATTCATAGGAGTGGTCTTCCTCTCCTCAAGAGGAGAAGTTCTAATTTTAAGCAACTCTACCTCATGGGCTAAATTGTCTACCTTCAAAGAGAGATTATCTAGTTTGTGTAGTTTTTCTTCTACACTCTTATTGAAGGCCTTTTGGGTAGTGATGAAGTCTTTAAGCTTAATCTCTAGTTCAGAAGTGGAGTTCTTGGTGCTAGGATAAGCATTGTTGTTCCCATAGGAATTAGAGGGGAACGGTCTAGGGTTGCTACCAAAATTACTCCTATAAGCATTGTTATTGAAATTGTTTCTAGAGATAAAGTTCACATCTACTTGATCTTGAGCAATCAAAGAATTTAAAGGAACATCATGAGGATCAATAGAAGATTGCTTGGAAAGTAGAGACATGATCAAGTCAACTTTTTCATTTAGGGAGGAAATCTCCTCGACAGAGTATACCTTCCTACCTGTTGGAGCGCGTTCGGTGTGCCATTGGGAATAATTGGTCATCATCTCGTCGAGAAGTTTCGTGGCAGCACCAAGTGTAGTTGACATAAAGGTTCCTCTCGCGGCCGAATTTAACAATTTCCGCGAGGTAAAGTTCAAGCCTGCATAAAAAGTTTGGATAACCATCCAAGTAGTCAAACCATGAGTAGGGCAGTTCTTGACAAGAGATTTCATGCGTTCCCAAGCTTGGGCAACGTGTTCATTATCCAATTGTTTAAAATTCATTATGTTACTCCTTAATTGGATAATTTTAGCAGGGGGATAGTACTTCCCAATAAAGGCATCCTTGCACTTGTCCCAAGAATCTATACTATTCCTAGGCAAGGATTGAAACCAGATTTTAGCTCCTCCTCTCAAGGAGAAAGGAAAAAACTTAAGCTTAACAATATCACCATCTACTTCTTTGTACTTTTGCATATCACGGAGCTCAACAAAATTATTTAAGTGCAAAGCAGCATCATCTCCAGCACCGGAGAATTGATCTTTCATAACTAGGTTCAGCAAAGCAGGTTTAATCTCATAAGAAGGTGCTGAAGTGGCAGGTGTAGCAATAGGCGTGCAGATAAAGTCATTGTTGTTATGACTAGTGAAGTCACACAACTTGGTGTTCTCGGTGGAACCCATAGCAGTAGCAAGCAAGATAACTATTTTTGTGATTTTTGGTAAGGGACACTAAAGCAAAAACTGAAAGGTAAACTAACAAGACTAAAAATCAAAGATAAAAGATAGCGTGCAACTCCCCTATCTTGAAGAGTGGAGTCCCCGGCAACGGCGCCAGAAATTTGCTTGATGGCTTCTCGCCCCTCGTTGGTTACCCCAAGTGGAAGGTTGAGATGTAGCGTAGCGGCAAATTTCCCTTGGCAAAGATACCAAGGATCGAATCCCGTGAGACTCCGAGGGTCGACAAGTAGGTGTCAACGGCGCCAAAAACTTAGCGGTTGATGTGACCTGCACACAAATACAGATAACTTTGCTCCCAACGAGTATAGAGAGGTTGTCAATCCCTCCGGCCTTGTTGTTTACAAAGGATCAAACACAAGAGATAATAATGATAGCTATGACTGCAACTAGTAAATAAAAACAGGAAGTAAATAGAAGGTGTGATCAGCGGTGGTAATATGGACCGGGGTCCCATGATGTTCACTAATGATGTCTCTCTCCCAAAAGACGATAAAACAGCAAAGCGAGGTAAACAAATTACGGATAGGTAATTGACAGGATTATGTGCGCAAACCAATGCTAACTATGCTGCAAAGAAAGTTAGAGGCTCAAAAGCATGGGCGGTACGCCAAGGCAAGTAGACCGAAATCCATCTGCATCTACTACTAATCATCCAACTTGAGATATCTATCCAGAACATCTCGCTGGTATTAAGGTGCGAATCCCACCCAAAGTGTAAACTCAAAGCAACAGACAACTGCATTAAAAGAACTTTGCGTAAAGTAAACAATCCTTGCACCAGCAAGTACAAGCACCGTTGTTTTCTCCCTTGTGGCAACAGCACATCCCCTAGACTCATGTTTTTGTCACTCAAGCTAGTCATCAGGGGGCATGAACCCACAATCAAGCATAACGCTCCCTCTTGGAGTTACTACCTACTACTTGGCCAAAGCAATAAACAGCAACGGAGAACATGCAAGAATTACTCAAGAACAAAGATATAAAAGATGTGAATCAAATATATTACTCAAACACAATCTGAACATAGTCTCATAATCCATCAGATCCCAACAAACTCAGCAAAGCAACAACAGAAAGATTACATATGTGCCTCGATCATGTAGGGCAGCTCACGAGGTCGAAACCATGAAGAGCAAAGAGGGGAGGAGAACATCACATAGCTACTGATCATGGACCCATGGTCCAAGGTGGACTACTCACGACTCATCCGGGAAGCGTCCATGGTGGTGGAGAGGCTCCCGGTGGTGGTTCTCCCCTCCGGCAGGGTGCCGGGAAGAGTTCTCCTGATGCTCCCGATCTTGGAAGCGCTGCGGCGGCGGAACAGAGGCGAGATCGCAAAAATGGGTTCTGTCCTCGAGGGTTTCGGGACGAGAGGGATATATATGTGAAGGGGGGCAGCCAGAGGCGGAGCAGGGGCCCCAGGCGCCCCCCTGGCGCGGCCAGGGGTGGGGCCGCGCCAGGTGGCCGCCTGGGCCTCCCCTGGCTCCCCTCTGGCCCATCTTTGGTTCTTCGCGAAACTTCCTGTACACTGATTTTTCCTATATTTTTCCTGGAAATTTTGGAGCAATTTTAATATGGGGGAAACCTGAAATAGAAAAACAGCAGAAAACAGGAACTGGCACTGTGGTGCACTGAGTTGATAGGTTAGTCCAAATATGATCAAAAGTGTATGGAAGCGCATCAATATCATAGCAATATCACACAAAAGAAGCATGGAGCAAGCAGAAATTATAGATACGTTTTGGACGTATCAGAAACCAAGCAGGTTGACTTCGTTCCGGGCGATTCGTCTAAGTAGTTCACTATTAGCGCTAACGTAGACTCCAAATAGGAAAGCGCGCTCATCGAGTTCATCCATGAGAACCGGGATATCTGTGCATGGAAACCTTCTGACATGCCAGGTATACCGAGGGAACTCGCTGAGCACAGTCTTAATATTGATCCGAAGTTTAAACCAGTCAAGCAGTATTTGCGCTGCTTCTATGAGGGGAGGCGCAAGGCTATAGGTGAAGAAGTGGCCAGGCTTTTGGCCGCATGATTCATAGTTGAGGTGTTTCATCCAGAGTGGTTGGCTAATCCGGTGCTGGTGCTAAAGAAAAATGGAACCTGGAGGATGTGTGTTGATTACAAAGACTTGAACAAGGCTTGCCCAACTGATCCTTTTGCTCTCCCCCGTATTGATCAGATTATTGATGCTACGATAGGATGTGAGCGGCTAAGTTTTTTGGATGCATATTCAGGTTATCATCAGATCAAGATGGCAGTTAAGGACAGGAGAAGACAACTTTCATAACTCCTTTCGGAGCCTTCTGCTATGTATCCATGCCTTTTGGGCTCAAGAGTGCCCAAGCAACTTATCAATGTTGTGTGCAGAACTGCTTCAAGGGGCAGATTGGAAAAAATGTCGATGCTTATGTTGATGACATTGTGGTCAAATCCAGGAAGGAGGAGACGCTGATAGAAGACTTGAAAGAAACCTTTGACAAACTCCGGGTTTACAAGATGATGCTTAATCCGGAGAAGTGTGTTTTTGGTGTTCCAGCAAGCAAACTCCTTGGATTCTTTGTATGAAACAGAGGGATTGAGGCTAATCCGGAGAAGATCAAGGCGATCACATCCTTGGCTAAACCGGCTTGTATCAATGATGTCCATCGCGTAGCAGGCCGTATTGCAGTGTTGAGCCGGTTCATCAGCCGTTAGGGAGAGAACGCGATCCCGCTTTATCAGATGTTGAAAAAGACGGACCGGTTTGTATGGAGCGATGCTGCAAACGTTGCATTTGAGGATTTGAAGCTGCAATTAGCAGAACCGCCAGTTCATGCTGCCCCTGTTGACAAAGAGCCGCTGCTGTTATACGTGGCCGCCAATGCCCGTACAGTTAGCGTGGCAATTGTGGTGGAACGCAAGGAAGCAGGCAAGGAATATCCGGTTCAGCGCCCGGTTTACTACATCAGTGAGGTTCTTATTGAGTCAAAGCAATGGTATCCACAGTGGCAGTAGTTGGTATACGGCGTGTTCATGGCAAACCAGAAGTTGAAGCATTATTTCTAGGGCCACTCAATCACTGTTGTCAGCTCAGCTCCGTTGGGGGATATAATCCAGAACAGAGAAGCCACTAACAGAGTGGCAAAATGGGCCATTGAGCTTAGCCCGCACGGATTGAAGTATAGACCCCGTACTGCTATAAAATCCCAAGCACTGGTGGATTTCATCAATGATTGGATAGAGTTGCAAGCACCTGAGGTGAAGCCGTATCATACATACTGGACTATTCACTTTGACGGTTCAAGGCAATTGGAGGGCTCGGGGGCTGGAGTCGTGTTAAATTCCCCACGAGGTGACAAGTTCTGTTATGTCCTTCGATTAATGTTCCCTTGCACTAACAATGCTGCTGAGTATGAAGCTCTCCTTCACGGTTTACAGATGGCCAAGGAGATGAACTTTAGCCGGGTCAAGTGATTTGGTGACTCAGATCTAGTGGCACAACATGTGTCTGGAAAGTGGGCCTCTAAAGATCCACTCATGGCGGCTTATCGGCGGGAAGTTGAAGTAGTCGGAGGATGCTTCAAAGGATATCAGGTGGACCACATAGACCGGCGGAAAAACGAAGCGGCCGATGCATTAAGCCGGCTGGGCTCTCAGCGTAAACCGGTTCCACCTAATACCTTCTTGGATGAATTGCATAGTCCGTCAGTACAGATACCTTCAGAGGAGGATTTAGCTGTTCCTGATCCGGAAGCACAGCTAGTTGCCGCTCTTCACGTTATTCCGGATTGGACACTCCCTTACTTGGCGTACCTGAGCCGAGGAGAGTTTCCAGAAGACGAAGTTTAGGCTCGGCAGATAATCCGGCGGTCCAAGTGTATGAATATCGTCAATGGAGAACTTCATCACCGCAGTGTTTCTGGGGCATTTCAGCGGTGCATATCATCAGAGGAAGGCTGCGATATTCTTCGAGAGATTCACGAAGGAGATTGTGGCCATCATGCCGGTTCAAAGTCATTGGTAGCTAAAGCTTTTCGTCATGGATTCTACTGGTTAACGGCTCATGCTGATGGAGAGGACTTGGTCAGAAAATGTGATGCTTGCCAGAAATTTTCACGGCGTGCTCATATTCCGGCACAGGAGCTACGGATGATTCCAATTACTTGGCCATTTGCGACTTGGGGGCTTGATATGGTTGGACCTTTTAAAAGATCCCAAGATCAGAAAACCCACCTGTTAGTAGCAGTGGACAAATTTACAAAGTGGATTGAGGCAGAGCCTGTCAGTAAGTGTGATGCGGCCACAACGGTGAAGTTCATCAAAAAGGTAATTTTCCGGTTTGGCTTGCCACACAGCATCATTACTGATAATGGCACCAACCTATCTAAAGGAGAGATGGAAGATTTCTATCAAAGAGAACATATTCGCCTGGATGTATCATCAGTAGCTCACCATCAGTCCAACGGCCAAGCTGAGAGGGCCAACCAAGAGATCTTGAGAGGCATCAAGCCCCGGCTTATGGTTCCTTTGCAAAGAACACCAGGTTGCTGGGTAGAGGAGTTACCTTGTGTCCTTTGGAGCATCAACACTACACCTAACATGTCTATAGGTTATACGCCTTTCTTCATGGTATATGGTGCTGAAGCGGTTCTCCCTAGTGACATCCGGCACGACTCACCACGGGTGGCAGCTTATGTTGAAGCGGATAATGAGCAAGCAAGGCAAGACAGCTTGGACCGGCTGGATGAAGAACGGGACATGGCAGCAGCACGTTCGGCGATCTATCAACAAGACATGCGCCGGTACCACAGCAGCCGGGTTAAGAAAAGAACATTCTAGGAAGGAGATCTGGTGCTCCGGCTCATCCAAGACCAGACAGATATGCACAAGTTATCCCCACCTTGGGACGAACCCTTTGTGGTCAGCAAGAACCTACACAACGGTTCATACTACCTGGTCGATGTTCGAGAACATAAGGACTCACGTACGGCGGAGGAGGAGACGAAGCGGCCATGGAACATCGCTCTTCTGCGACCTTACTACACTTGAGCCATTGGCTCCATTTTATGTACAATGTATATATTATGATTAATAAATAAACCGGCGCCCCCAGTAAACCGGGGAATCAGCCATCTTCGCAAAAAGAGTATCACATGGGAATTTCGCCGAAAACTCACCATGGCCTCTTAAACCGGCGCCCTTGATAGCATTAGGGAATCGGCCGTGTGTTTTTTACAAAGGAGTATCACATGGGAGTTTCGCCGAAAACTCACCATGGCCTCCTAAACTGGCGCCCTAGATACATCAAGGAATCAGCCATTGACAATCATCGAGTAGATCATCTAAAGACAAGATCCTTCAGAGGTTTTGAAACATTGGGTGGCATGTTATTGGTAAAAAAACGTCAAAATGGGAGCCTGGCAGCTTGCAAAAAGCCTTGGAGCCTGGCAGCTCGCAAAAAGCCTTGGAGCCTGGCAGCTCGCAAAAAGCCTTGGAGCCTGGCAGCTCGCAAAAAGCCTCGAATTTGGAGCCTGTCAGCTCGTAAAAAGCTTCGACTACATGGTCTTATTTGCCCAAAAAACCTTTATTTCTATGATTTCACAATCTTGGTCGTCATGATCATTAGCTTTTTAACCAAGTCTACTTGATGCGGGACTGGACAACTACAAGGCTGACCATATACTTATAAAGTTAAAAAAGGCTGGGTCATGAACACCAGCGAGATTTAAACCGGTGCTCATCATAACCCGGATCGGTCATTAGGTTAAAGCCAAACAAGAGAGCTAAGAGCCTCATCAGCGCCTGTGCTTTCAGTTATTCCTACCGGATTAAGGTCGACAGGCACACTTAATGAGAGGTATGGTAAATATTTGTGATCAACATTTATTACTTTGATTTATATATCGGAACAGTATAATCCGTCTGGTGGTAAACTGCCAAGACGCCTTTTAGCTTTGTTCATGCAGGCACAGATAATGTAAACGGATCATGCATGGCAAAACAGAGGATTAAATTGACAGATGCCAAGTCGAGTAGTGTCATACATATTGGGACAAAGAAAGTGTTTCAACTATCCTATTACAAGGCACCTGCAGGCCCAAATAGATCAAAGTTTTTGGCAAAATATTCAGCAACTACAAATTAAAGCGGACGGTTTACGACTCCTCTTCACGCTGCGAAGGCTGAGGGTCAACTTGTTCCGGGTCTTCATCAACTTCAGGCAATGGCTGGAAACCAGGAGCGCACCAATCAATCTTCGAGAGTGCACGGAAATACATTTCATCATCAATAAGATCTGAAGGGTCAATATCTGGAGCGAAAGTATGGCCACGAACTGATGGGATCAGATTTTCAGTGTCGTAAACCGACCGCTCCACCCGCGAATTTTCTAAGTCATAAGCCGGATGATACCTTGTCAAATCCGATTCATCAGCAAGCTTACTGGCAAGCGGGCGCATGTCCTTAGTCAAAGCACGGAGATCTTCGGCAGAGAAGACTGACCTGTCCTCTTTGTTGCTGGGATAACCGTTCATAGCTTCAGCCGTGTCAAAATCAGGGACCCATGCTTTGGCCCGGGTCAGCGCCATAAGAGAGCCAGCTCGGGCAGCAAATTTATTTTCCTCAACCAGACACACTGGCAGGACAGACAGCTTCTCCAGGGTGGCTTGGATGGTGGTCGGCGCCGGTTTGTTGTGTGACAAGGCACTGATAGCCCTTTGAGCGCCGGAATAGAGCTGCTCCACCAGGGTGTAAGCTGCCTTGAGTTTCTTCCGAACATCATCTCCAAGCTGAGTTATGCGCCTCCCTATATACATTTGGCGAGTTAAACCGGAGTGGAATAAAAGATTGCAAGGATGAAAAACATACAGAGATGGGCACTCACCGAAGATAGCAGAAGTCATGAGCTCTATTTGCTATTTTAAACCGGTTAACTCCTGCGTAACCGGATTAAGAGCAGCTTCGGCGTCCTTTGCTATTTTTCAAGAGCATTCCTCTGCACCTCCCATGTGGACTGCTCCTCTTCAAAATCTTTTTTCAATTTCTCCATGTTGGTCAAAGTAAGCACAAGTTCTTCCTTGGCTTTGGCTGAGGCAGTTTCATGGAAAGCCAAGCTATTCCGGAGCTCAGTTACCTCCGAAGCCCTCCGGGTCAAGTCAGCCTGCGAGGAATTGAAACGGATTAGAATGATAGATTAATCAAGTCTCAAGTGCATAACAAGTTATACACTTGACACTTGGGGGCTAATGTGCAATTGAAGTACAGAAAGAAAAATTTTCAGACAAGTCCTAAGCGCATAAACAAGTTATGCCCTTGGCACTTGGGGGCTAATGTAAGCTCATTCTGAGGCATAATGGAAGTCCCGGTTCACCTACAATAAAGCTAAACCGGCACTTGGGGGCTACTATGGCCTAAAGATAAGATTGCAAAATTACAAAGCAGAGACAAAAGTGAAAGGAAAGAAAGTTACCTCATACTTGTCCTTCATCATATTAACTAAACCGACTTCATAGTCGCGACCAGTAAAGAGCCGGTTCAAGTACCCGGAATGAAGTTCCTGGGCACTCAACTGAGCATAGCTAGATAAATCTGAGCTCCACTTGCCTTTGTCTTGTTGAAATTTCTCTTCCTTGGCAGTATGCCTAGCCAAAGTGACAGGCTCTGT
This sequence comes from Secale cereale, assembly GCA_902687465.1. Lineage (NCBI taxonomy): Eukaryota > Viridiplantae > Streptophyta > Magnoliopsida > Poales > Poaceae > Secale > Secale cereale. The sequence goes on along the minus strand of LR738714.1, from coordinate 106,041,997 downwards.
GGGAGCAGTGAAGCTTAGACCGGTTATCTCAATGTCTGCGGATGAGGCAGCAGTTGGCTGGAGGGGGACATCGGTGGGCACAGGACTGACAGGAGCCGGGCTAGCTCGAGGAGGGCTAACCCGAACAGGGCTTGCCGGTTCAGCCGTATTCTCCATGTTGTCACCTCCCGGAGCAGCAACATCGTCACGATCCATAGGAATGGGATCATCAAGCTGAGCTTCAAGGTTATCTTCTGGAAGGATGGCCGCTTCAGGGTCCTCGGCCGGTTCAGCAGTAGTGGTCTCCACAGCTGGTTTATTTGCTTTTGCCTTTTTGCTAGGCTTCAGCATTCTGGTAAAGGTCAAAGGAACAATGAGAATCATAAAGTTAAAAACAGGAAGGTTAACCGGATGTTTGAAAGAAGGACTTACCCAGGGACGGTCTTGAGTACTGGGACCTGCGTGGCAGTCGGTTCGCCGGAAGAAGACAGAGGAGCCTCCTGATAGTTGGGATCAGACGGTTTAAGCGGTTTACGTATAAGGCCTGATTTTGGATGAAGGAGAGTTGGAGTGAGTAAAACCTCGGAGCGGCGCCTGCGAGCCGGCGTAAGGGGTATTCCGGATGACTCAACCACATGGCCACTATGGCGCGTGGTCCGGCGAGCTTCGTGCTGCTGTTTCTTCAAAATAAAGTTGGGATCCAATTGAGCATAAGGATGAGAAAATGGATATTTCCGGGACACCCGACGGATTTTGGGTGGCAACGGTTCTGAATCAGAAGAGAGAGAAATTACCTCAAATCCCGCTGCTTTACTTCCTTCCGCCAGATCCTATGGAAAGGTACTATTAGCATAAATCCATACAAAGAGAGATCAAAAGATATAAGAGTTAATTGGCACCTCAAAGTCAGGATCATCCTCCATAGGGTGTGAACCGGAAGCGGCAAGACCTTTTTCTTCTTAACAACGTAAGATTTCTTCCGTGATTGCTTGGCCGGTTTATCCAGAGATTTCCTCTTCCAGAAAGTATCGTTGGCCTGTGTGAAGGGATAGTAACGAGTTAAAAACAACTGATATGAACGGATTAAGACAAACAAGAAAGGGTCGGAAAAGACTTACCGCTGGCGGTTCATTGGTTGCGCAGAACGGAGCTAAACCGGTCCGGCTGCACTCCTCCAAAGGGATGTTCAGCATTTTCTTTGCGGACTCAGTAACTTCATTTTCAGGAAGTATCATTTCGATGTGGCGCTGAGGATCATCTGGTTTGCCGGTGTATTCGCACATCAGACTTGAGTGCCGGCTTAGTGGGAGTATGCTCCAAGAAAGCCAGCAGCGAACGAAATCGACTCCGGTTAAGCCGTTGGCCACAAAAGCTCTGAGTTTGGAAAGTTGAGGGGCAAATCGATCCCGGTCTTGGGAACTGAGGCGCTGAGGCAGAGGATGGGTTACTGCTAGGCGGTAGGCGCGGTAACCCGACATCGGGTTCTCTCCTTCAGGTGAAGTGTCCCGGCAATAGAACCACATCAGGTTCCATTCTTTGGGGTGGCTGTGAAGGGCGGCGTGAGGAAAACTCACATCCTTTCTTTTCTGGATGCTGACACCACCCAGCTCCTGATGAGGCCCATCGGTAAACTCCTTCCGCCGGTTCAGATGGAAGAAGTCCCGGAATAGGTCCACTGATGGCTCTTCTTGAAGATATGCTTCCAAGAAAACTTGAAAGTTGCAGATGTTCAAAACATAATTCAGGCCTACATCTTGTGGGTGGAGTTGGAAAGCGGCTAATAAATCCCGGAAGAATTTTGAACCGGGAGGAGTGAAATCCCGGGCCAGATGATCATAAAAAACTATGACTTCTGGAGGGCACTGTTTTTCAGGGGCGCGCCAGTGCAGAACTTCCTTAGGGCCCAGAATACCAATGGAGGCCGCTTCAACTAAGTCATTTTCCGTGATTCGGGAAGTAACCCAATTGCAGGCGACAAATTGCTTGGCCATCGTTTTTTGATGAGGAAGTGCTGAAAAATACAGTGCAAAATCCGGTTTACCAATTGATAAAGTACAAATCGGTGCATTCTATAAAGTTAGGGGCCTAATTGTCGGTTTAAACAAGGGACTAATGGTATCACTAATCCGGAGACAGTTATGAGTGAGACAGCTACCGGTTCATGATGATAGAAAAAGAAGAAGCTAAACCGTCAATTACGGGATACAGGCTTACATCTAAACCGTCGAAGAAAGCATGTGAAGTGCAAGTTATGGCTAAACCGGTGAGATGAGTTATAGATCTAATGTACGAAGAAACAGTTTCCACAGAAATCTGAGGTAAATATGGATCTAAGGCGCACGAAAAAGATGGAGTAATACAAGTTTTATTCAGGGAAGGCTGCGGAGATTCTCTACAGATCTAAACTAGTAAAGCTAGAGGAACAAAGGATGTAATGACGGAGCAGAAGCGCATGGATGAAGGTCGAGCCTAAACAAGTTTAAATCTACAGCCAAGACTGACCTACGGGGATGAACTACAAGGCCTCGAGGGTTCATGGCGAGCTACATGAGAAACCCTAGAATGAGATCTACGGGGAAGAAGATGGGGTACCTGAGGAAATAGAGGACGGTGGCGAAATTATCTGGAGGCGTTCAGGTCGATGCAGTGGCCTGGCTCGAGGACGACGGCGAGCTCGAAGAACGGCGGCGGAGCTTCGAGCTTTGGAGACGGGGGAAGAAGAAGGCAGAAGGGGGGAAAGATGAGCCTCAACGGTATTTATAAGCCGAAGAGTTAAAAACGGTAAGCGCAGGAATCGAGGAGGCCAGAGATCGGATAAAGATTGAGCTGTCGCCTCGATTTTCGGTGCGACATTAAAGAAAGGTAACAGACAGATACGAGCATTAAATGCGGAGATGATGTCACGACGGATTAACGTCATTCCAGGAGATGACGTCATGGCCGGTTTGTGAAGCAAATAAATCACAGAAAGGAAACTTGTACAAGACTTGGAAGACTGACATGAACAAGTCCAAATCAATCTGGGGCCTAATGTCAGGGATATTACTAGCAGGTATAAACCGGCTAGGAAGGTCCAGATTTCACTGACAAGGTTGTATTATTACAAGCCCAGTAAGATATGTAAAAAAAGGGCGTAGCCCGTAGAGGCTTAGGGCCCATGTATAAGGCCCGCGGTCTGTAAACCGTCGTACCATGTAACTTGGGATGTAAGGTAGAAAGAGTAGAGGCCGAGGTGGACACGTTTATGAGCCGGCCTCGGGACTATGTAAACCGGGCCGGGCGTCGCCTCCTATATAAAGGGACGACCCGGCGACGGTTCAAGGACAAGAAACAAGAGCTCGAGACACAGGCAAGCGGATTCGCTCCCTGGTCATCGACACACAAGCAATACCACACCAAACTAGACGTAGGCTTTTACCTTGATCGAAGGGGCTGAACTAGTATAAACTCCCTATGTCCTTTGTCCGCTTTAACCTCTTCAAGATAACCCGCGCGATGGCCTCACACCTAAGTCCACTAAACCGGACATCTGCCGTGCTAATTCCACGACACCATGGTACTGAGAAAACTTTTGGATGGATTCAGACATATGACCTACAAAATAGCGCAACAAATCGAATCAATGTGAGCTTTTCAAGACCTAGTATGGCACGAATTCGAAATAATTACCCATATGCATGGTACTCAGTTCAAATCTTACAATGTACACCAAATAGAAACATCGATATTAAGTCTCGTACTATCTACATTCAAATGTTGTTTTTAGCCCCCCCCCCTCCACACACATGCTACATACTTCCTATATCGGTCAAGCTTCCTCTACTACCCACCTTAAGAAGCTATCGGTTTCCAACACACATCCATTGTTTCTCTCCATGTTTCGATCTCTAACTCTCTCAACTACACAACCCCCTTTTTCCACTCTGTTATGAAATGTATTTACCTGCACACACCTGCCATTGCACCCCATGTCGAACTCTCTCTCTCTCCCTGTCCCTCTCACCCTCTTGTGCTAAATACATGCATTGCCTATGTAGCCCCCCAATCTCTCATGCGCACGCACGCACGTTTTCTATCTAGGTCACTTCCTCGAGACTGTCTCACTCTTTCTTCCGCACGGCAGGCCACACTCGCCCAATCTCGCTCTCTTTATCTGAGTCTTGTTTAACCTCGGTTTCTTTCACACACAAATGATATATCTCCCTGTTCGGGCCTCGATCGACACACTCTATACTCTCTCACGCAGATTGTCTATCTAGGTCAGTCCATCGAAGCTGCCCCCACTCTTTCGACCTCATGGCGGGCCACGCTCTCTCTCTCTCTCTCTCTCTCTCTCTCTCTCGCTCTCTCTCTCTCCCTCTTTCTCTCCCACTGTCTCTCTTTGTATGTCTCGATTGACCTCGCTCTTTCTCGGACAAAAACGATATATCACCATGTTTGAGCCCAATTCGACTTATTCAAATTGTATACTCACTCATGCAGATTGTCTATCTAGGACACTCTCTCCAACCCGGCTCACTCTTTCGATCGCACGACGAACCTATGTGATCGATTGACCTTGCTTCCTCCCACGCACAAAATATATCTACACGTCTATGACTGGATCATCTCTCAAGCTCTATCTTACAGCCCTCACCCTTGCCAAAAGCTCAATCGGACAATATCTCTCCAGAGCATATATATTTGTTCAATGAATGTCGGACCACACTCACTTTGTCTCTCTATCCATGTGTCTCTCGATTGACCTCGCTTTCCCACGCCGTATCTTCCACACATTGAAGCTACCTCTCCATCCCTCGCAAAGCCGTCTCTATTTACATTGCGAGGGGCACTCCAACCTTGGATTAATTTGTGTAGGCATTTATTCCGGTCGGTTTAGATTATATTTTCGTAGCATTCGGCCCACAACTACTCGAAACACCATTGCAACCCCCGCAACTCCCCTAGTTGATTTCTCTGTGGCTCGGTCATCGCTCTCTCGCACGTCCTTTCTCGCCTTCAACGTCGCACCATGGTATTATTGCAAAAAACTCTGTTCTTCTCTTTATTTATTATAAATAAGCTACAAAACTACACATCTATAGTCCACTTGGAATGGAACAAATTTCGGCCCACAAATTAAAGTGCTACAAACTACACACCGAGGGGCCCACATGTCATGAAACAAATTTGGACCCATATACAAATTAAAAAATAAAGGACGAGGATCGAACATGCGACCAGGGCCTTCAAGTCGCACGTCAATAGGCAACATACGTAGAATAGCACTGTTTGTTGTACCTCCCTTTGTTCACATAATGTTTTTATATTACCACAGCCCATTTAATTGATAACATGTAATATTATTTTTAGTACTATTCGCCTTGACTTACTGGTGGGTTCCATGTGTGCTCTCTCTCTCTCCTCCCCTTCTGCGTTTAGACGCACGGGCAAACACGAAGAACTCGCGGGCGATGTTGCCGTTGACCATATCTGGACACGTTCACAAGTTACGGCACCAGTTTCACGTGCTAGCAGCACTAGTCAGTGACTCAGTGTGTACGTGCAATGCACCTTAATTTGGAAGTATATTAAGTGCATGCGAATATTAAGTAGGATGTTATTTGCGTGTTATTATGTGATTAGCACTATTTTTGGCACGAAATTAACTGCACGCTAAACGTGTTGAGAGCTCGACATTGAAGTAGTCTAGGTCGTTGGATGACAAGGAATACATGTGGCTTGATGACGTTTTATATTTAATTTGATATGGCTCTAGCACAACATTCAATCTATCAAACCATAGATTTTGTTCAGTATGACTCCAACTTTAAATTATACGACGATCGATCTACAATAAATGGAAATGATAAACGTTCGGATTTTAAGCATGGCAATCTGAACGTTTTTCATGGCAAATTTAGATTACGCGGCGGCGGCGGGGGCGTCTTGCGGTGGGTAGCGGCTCCTCTCCCGTGCTCTGTGTGTCGTCGGGCCACTGACCGACGGCAACGGCGGTGCGTTGCGCCGTTGTTGGCGTACTCCTGGACGTTGGCCTAGCTTCAAGGAAGGACAAAATGTTCTGGACTTCGGAGCGAGTCAACTGGTGGGAGGAGGCCACTGGCGTTGGTGCAAGGAAGCGGTCGACGGCTGCCATCCATGCCGCTGAGGGGGGCACTGGCACCCGCGCGGGGACAGGCGCTGTCAACAGCGCATCGGAGACATTCGTGTGCACGGGCACCGGCACGGGCGCGCACGTCAGTGCACGCCCAGGCGCATGCGCTGGCAGGTGCACGGGCACCGGCACGGGCGTGCGCGTCAGTGCACGCGCATGCATATGCGGTGGCAGGTGCACAGGCGCATGAAAGTCGGCGGGGACCTCGTGGAACCCCGTGGCATCAAGCTCGGCAACAATGTGCGCCTCCCAGCCCATCAATGCCATGGGGATGGGCGCTAGCGCAGTCGGGGCGGCAGGAGCCGGAACGGGAGCAGGGACAGGCGCGGCGTCTTCCCGAAAGGCCAGTTTAAGCTCGTCCCAAAGCGCCTTATGTTCTCGAGACTCCGGCTGGGTGTCTTCCTGAGGAAACTGGAAGACTAAGGGAAGACCATCGCAATGCGGCATGGCGTACGTTTAGGTCAGGCTGGTTGGAGGTAGACTACAGGAGAATCAGAGAGGAAGAGAGAAGATTGTAGCGATACCGGGTAGTGCGGGGTTGATTTTAAACTGCGGCGCCGATGACATTAAAAGTGGGAGTAGTTGGGACGAAGGCGGGTGGCGGAGCCTGGTCAAAGGGCTCGCCTCTCGGTGAGCCTGCATAGTGGTCTGCTCGCACGCCTCTCTGTTAGCCGGCGCAGCGGTCTGCTCGCACGCCTCCCGTCGACTCACACTCTTGCTCGGACGGCATCTGCCGATGAGAAGCGGGACTCGTGGCGGCACGTAAACGCCCACTTTTCAATAGTGAAAGCATTCACCTTTAACGTGACAGGTCTTTGTTCCAAAAATACCTTGGCTCTTCATTTGTGCAACTTGTCATAAGCAGCTTGTCTCAAATTGAAGAAAAAAAATTATGAATTAATATTTGTGCCATATCACGTGACCATGCTCAGTTTCAAGATTTTATGGTCACTTTTGGATTTTTTGAAATTTAAGATCCAGGATTCGAAACAATATCATAACCTGCATCATGCAATACATTTTCAAGCCATACATCTATCCTGTTGTATTTCTTAAGAAACGATTTGGTCAAACATTTTGCTTAGTTAGACTTCAGACAAGTTATATATGCAGAGCAAAAGGATAATCCCTCCGTACCAGTGCATTGCCTAATATATTAACTCAAGTACTAGGCACGAACAAACGGGCTCAATACTGTGCTCATCCTGGTGTGGTAGTAGTAGTACTAGGCAATGCAGTTGACAGGTGACCTTGGCGAGCGGCGCCTGAGGGAATTGAACCGTGCTCGGCACGGTAGGTAACGTTGTCTAGTTACTAACGCATCCCTCCGTTGTTCATCGGTGGTCATTATGGACAGGGGACATGAGCGGAATTTCCTAGGGCTGGAATTCTGGCCACCAGATATTTCGACTCGAAACGCGGAGGCTCGACTGGTTGGGGATGCCTAATGTGCGTACCAGGGACGCCACCAGAAGGACACGAGCCCATTTTTTTTACTTTTTTAGGATCAACACGAGCCAAGGTCTGGCTGGTACGCCGTTGGGTCCTACCATTCGAGAATACGAAAGAAACCTTTTAAATTGCCGAATGAATCTATGTGTATTACAATGCCCGTATTTTCCTTGCAAATATTAATCTCAACGTGGTAATTGATTTATGACGAGTTTTTGAATTAGAGTGAGTTTGTGATATAGTGATTTCAACGTGGATTTCACATTTCATCGTATCCCTGGTAAGTTTTTCAATGCAAATTCAAATTGAAAAGATGAACAATATGGAGGTGAGAAAACTTTGTATGTATCTAGCATATGACCACACACACACACACACACACACACACACACACACACACACACACACACACACACAGAGAGACACTGATACGTCCGAAAAGTATCTATAATTTCTGCTTGCTCCATGCCTCTTTTCGTTGATATTGCTATGATATTTATACACTTCCATACACTTTTGATCATA